>JAKELP010000020.1:5012500-6262500 GCA_029929735.1 Mimosa pudica
CAACATCCAAGGCCCCTCCATATACACATATTCCATGTCTTCTTCACACAAGAAAGAAACCACAAAGCAATCGTTCCCAATATCTCGCACCGTGAATTTCTCCCTCGTCTTCCAAAGCCTAAGAAGTCTGGATTGCATATTCCACAAAGACATAGATTTCCCCAACAATCTAACAATCAAAGATTTTCGCCAAGGAGCACACCATCTTTCATATTGCTCCCTAGAAAATGTCAAAGTAGGCAAAGAATCTTCTTCTTCTTCACTCCTTCCACCAGAATTTTCCCCATCTAAGGATTCCCTGTCAAAGAAACCTTTCAAGTTATCTAGATATTCACGCCATGCATCCTCAAACACACCACAACCACGAGAATCAACTGAGAAACTTGAGCCCTCCACTTGCAGCAACTTATCCTTAAAAGAGACATTTAAACCTCTTTTAGACATCCCCTCCTGTTTTCTCTCTCCCAATTGCTCTGATAGCTCACCATCACTCCCTCCTTCGCTCTTTCTAACCTCCATCCCAAACTAGTTCTTGAAAAATCTTGTGATAATCAAAGCCTATTGGCCTTGAAAATTCTTGAAAGTCTTGAAGATTCTTCTTGGAGGAATTTCACAGTCTCCGTTATTGGTTTCCCTGGATTGTGTTTTTATATACTAACTTCCACATTTCTTATTCACAAATATTTGCACCTCATTTATTGTCACTCTTGGTCATACCATAGATGGAAGTAGCACATGTGATTTCTATAAGAAAAAATTGAATTCTCCTTGTTCTTTTAAAAGAACTCAAATTTTATAATAATGCACATCAAATATGAATAAAATTGAACACTTATTGAATTATAGGACAAAATGTACAGGATTTAGATTTTTTTAAAAGAAAAGCATGTTTAACTTGTAAATATGATGAGAGAATGAGTTTTTAACTACTATCTTACCAGATAGTATTTTAAAACTCTCCTATATATGATTAGAACAAGAGTATCATGCACATCTCCAATAATTATAAAAATTGAAAAATACATACTGACCACCGATTCTAGTTTTGATTACTTAATGCAATTATTTTCTTCTACAGTATTTTTCTGATATACAATATTGTATGATTTTTTCAAATAACATATTATTTCACTAAATATATAAAAATGAGATACAAAAACAAAAAAACTGCAAAAGTAACACCCAAATACAATTGATAAAAAAACTAAAAATAACATAACTCTAGCCCGTTTGGTTGGACGGAAAGTGTATCATGGAAATGAAAATAAACTTGAGTGTAAGGGGTAAAGATGGAAAGTAGAGGTAAATTAGGTAATGATGATGAGAAAGTAAAGTTCGTGGGGCCCAAAAAAAGTGAGATGGAGAGAGAAAACTTGTGGGTCCCGGGATTCCGGGATATGGAAATTACTTTTTTTGATTTTTCAATTCCAAAACTCAATTTCATTTGCCAATTATGTGCAACCAAACTGGCCCTAAGATTAATAGAAGAGAAATGTCATCACAAGAGCCCGAATAGTATCCATCTTTATCATTTCATTATCAGAATTGGTGGGAAGGGGGAAAAAACGTTGTCAACGGCATAAAAACCACTATAATTTGTGTGTAGTGATTATTGTAAGAACCATCCCTAAATCTACCTATATTATCGTCAATAAACCAATGAAAATGACTTTTGAAGCATCTACATGAGTAAATTCAAAGAAAGAAAATAACCTACAAACACCAACAATGAAGATTTAGACATTTAGTTGAAGAAATTCTCACCATTTTCTAAACTCTTATACCAGTTCACTTTCACAATGACAAGCAACATCATAAGAAAAAGACATGAAAAAAGAATATTGTTGCAGAATACAAATATCAGACTACAAATGTGAGACGACATAGAAAAACTCACAAAACAATGAAAGAAAAACTCTCACTACCCGAAATGTTTAAAGAGGACGGGAAGAGAAGAAATATGAGCTGTGTGACATATTATAGCACTACAAAAAATTTGATGTTTACCGGAGCAGGTATTCCAGCGTTTCAAACAAAACGTTGGAAACAGAATACATACCGGTGTTTAATAAACCAAACACCAGTATGCACCTGTGAAAATGTCGCAAATTTTGGCGCGCGCTTCCCACCTTTTTTCCCGCGAACGCTTACTGGCGTTTTGTGGCTCCCCAAACGCCGGTATGTATATTTTAATAAGAAAATTGTTTTTTTTTTTGGTTTTTTTTTTGGAAAAAAACGCATAGCGGCGTTTAGCAAAACGCCGCTATGTTGCCCTTAAAACGCCGGTAAGCGTTATTTTTTCTTAAAAAAAATTAAAAAGCAAATCGGCGTTTAGCAAAACGCCGCTATGTCGCCCTTAAATCGCCGGTAAGCGTTATTTTTTCTTAAAAAAAATAAAAAAGCAAATCGGCGTTTAGCAAAACGCCGCTATGTTGCCCTTAAAACGCCGGTAAGCGTTATTTTTTATTAAAAAAAATAAAAAAGCAAATCGGCGTTTAACAAAACGCCGATAGGCACGACCCTATTTAATGCTTGACATATCGGCGTTTTTTAAAACGCCGCAATGTATTATTTAAATAATAAACACATTCCGGCGTTGTCCAAAACGCCGGTAATAAATTAAAATATTATATTTTACCAGCGTTTCACACAAAACGCCGGTACGCTCCACCTTTCCCTATAAATACCTTCTCCCTCCTTCAGAAAACTCACTCATTTCTCTGATTCTCCTCTTCTCTCTTCTGTCTCTCTGCTTCTTTTGTTATATTATTTTGTTTGTTGAAAATTTCTTTTGTTCAATTATTTTTTTATTATTCTTTGTTTTATTTTATCTGTCTAATTTTATTAATTTACCATATTGATGTATTGTTATGTTTATTATTGTAGTTAATTCTATTTTTATTTTATTATCACGTTTCTTATTTATCTTTCTTTCAATTTTTGTCCATTTTTTCTTCCGATTATACAAAAATCAGGACGAAAAATGAGTTTTTTTAAATTATTTAAATAACTTACCGACGTTTGATTAAAACGCCGGTATGCCTGAATATTATATTATTTGCTACAGCCGCATTGCGGCGTTTTTATTGCTCTACGGTGTTTTGAAAAACACCGGTGTGCAACTTTCCCACGGTGATTTTTTCGGCGTTTTGCTAAAACGCTGTATGGCTGTTTCGTCGCAAAGTAACGCCGGAAAGTGGTCAAAATAAACGCCGGTAAGCTGCAGGTTTTTTTGTAGTGTAGTTATTGTAGCCATGTGGTCTATGTTTACTGAATGAGACGTCACCATAAGCCTGACTTATGCCTAGGTTAATAATCAGCCTAAACCAATCCACATGTGTGAGTGTCGGCGGATTCCTTCTCCAATTTTTCCTAACATCATTCGCTTTATAATATTTTTTTTAGTATACCTCAATATATTGATTGATTTCAAAGATTATCATATACATTTTAATGATATATACATTAATTCTTAAAGTAATATTCTTTCATGGAAAAAAGGAATAGCTTTGAAAATAATGTATATATTTTTTTTTTGATGAAAAAACTAATGTATATTTATGATTTATACATTATTATACTTATCAATATCATTTTTAAAAAAAAATGTATTTTAATAATCATAATTGTTTTTTAATGAATAAGCTTTATCAAGCCGGCCTATTGTGTGCTTGGGTCATTGGGTGAGAATTAAGCATAACTTGTGTGCATGCATTAGTCTAAAAAGTAAAAACCAAAACTTATCGTTTTCTTTTTTTGCCAGAAAAAAAATCCCCCTCGCTAACTTATCAATTAAAACATTTGCTTCACGACTACACCAAACTAACTTTACGTCCTTTCGGTAATTAAAAACTAAATTTACTCCCCAACCTCTCGAAAGGATGAAGCCAATACTTTATAGGTAACATGTAAGTAAAAAAAAAATGTGTTGTACGTTTTAACAAAAATAAAAATTACATTTAACCCTTTAATTTTATACATATGTTTAGTTCACCGTGGTAATGCTAAATGACTAAAAAGACGCCTCGCTACGCTATAAGATCAAAATAACTAAAATTTTGCCTAAGGTCAAAGTCTAAACATATAATTTTTCGTGATATTAAATTTATTTGCCCCATTTACTGATGGGCCTATTTTGGTAGATCTTCCATTCCTTAATGTATGACATGTCACATGTCATGCTTAACCGATAGGTTACATTTGCCTCATTTTAGTTTACAATGTACGGTTTTGTCCCCTTAAATTTATCAGAGTCCCAAGTGCTCCTTTTTCAATTTACGGTAGCTATTTTTGCACCTTTACCCTTTGGATCAAGTGTCCTGAGCAAGTCACGTGGCCTGACTCTGTGAGTCAATGACGCAATCTTGATTTTTGTGACTCAACAAACAGGTACTACAGACAAAGTGACTGAAAAATATTAATTTAGGACTTATTGAAGTAAATTTGACCATTAAATTATAATATGTGTTATACATAATTAAATTATAAATAGAATAAATTAATTTTGAGGAAAAAATATATTTATTGTGATTCTAAATAATTAATATTACATCCTTAATTTTACAAAAAAAATTCAAAATGGTGGTATAATTATTGGGACCAATAAGAGTATTATTTTTTATTGTGTAATTATCAAATATTCTTTGAATCTTTATATATAAGGGCCTATTTTGTTCACAAAAAGTTTTAAAACGGAATGAAACAATGGAAATGAAAAAGAATGAAATGGAATGGAAGGTCGGTGTTGCTGATATGAAAATGGAATATAAAATATTATACTTCCTCCAGTTCTAAATATAAGATCTAGTTGACTTTTTTAGAAAATCTTAAAAAACAAAATAAGTTAATTATAAATTGATTTACCTAATTATTTCTCTTAGATTAGTTTATTTTAACTATAAGCTAATAGATAATATAAAAATATACCAAATATGTCATAATTTAATAGTCTATTTCACAACCTTAATCTCTTAAAAAAAAGTCAACTAAGTCTTATATTTAAGACCGAAGTAGTACTATTTGAAGCAATTGTTTGGGAAACGGCGTTTCAGCATTTTATGAAATCTTGTATCCTCTAAGAGACAGTTTAAGCCTAGATCATAACATATTAAATTATTATATATTTGCATTTATCAAATTCTTTTTCAATTTTACCGGCTCTATATGTCTCTCAAGATAATGTAAGGGTAATTTAAGAGTAAAGTTATCAAACTCAAGTTTCCACATCATCCTATCTAATGGAGAAATGTTATACCATTGGGCTACAAAGCCCATGATTAAATTTTTAAATTTATCATCATACCATCCAATATTAAATGCAAATTTAATCACTTTAACTACTAATAAAATAATAATATATTTAGTTATAAAAAATTTATCCAATATTCTTTTGGTTTCTTTAAAATATTGACCCAATAACATCAATCCATCACTCGTTGACATTATGGTCGATCAAAAATTCTGAGCAAAAAAAATGGTTGATCAAAAATAAATATTCTTTTTAGTAAAATTTTGAAATAGATAAATGTTAACAAAATATAATAATTTTGGATGGAGTGCAAAAATGATACTAAACTTTGCCTCCAGGAGCATTTATAATACTTAAGTTTTGCGAGGTGCAAAAAGAGTACCTTACTTGAGGTTCAGGTGCAAATATAGTATTTTCACTTAAGTGAAATAAAATTTAGGTATGAAAAGACTCATATGCCCCTCATTATATTATTCTCTTCTTCAATTGAATGAGGACCATAAGAGTCTTTTCATATCTAAATTTTATTTCCTTTAAGTGAAAATACTATATTTGCACCTAGACCCTAAGTTGATACTATTTTTACATCTCGCGAAACTTTAGTATCGTTTTTGCACTTTGGCCCTATAATTTTTTGGTCACTAAATTAATAGGCATCAACATCCAAATTATCAATAAAATTAAAAGAAAAACATACAAGGTTTCTCAATTCCAACATTAATTTGAGGGAGACATAATTGTATTAAATACTCCACCTGACATTATATATACACACTGGACATCAATCAAATATATATAGTAATTTTCCGTATGGAATATTCTTTGCTTTGACACTATGATGCTGTTTTAAATGTGTGATATTACTACCCAAGTTTTTGCTCCTCCATTTTTAGAAAAATGTTTAATGATCCGAAACGTCTTGCGTGTGTTTACACTGATTGACTTGAGTGTGTTAACACTGATTGTGGCTTTTAATGTCCAGCTTTAATGTTCTCTTGGTGGTATTCCCAATACGCGTAACTTCATATTCCTCTTTCATTAGCTTTTTAATATTCATCAATTCTTGCCTAATTTAACGTGATGAAGGGAGAAGTCATTCTATCATTTTCTATTTCTTTTCTTCTTCGAGCCATCAATGAATGCAGCGAAGACAATGGTGTATGGAGGAGAAGGTAAGTTTCTTTTCATCTATTGTTCCTTCTCCCTGGTCCGATTCAAGTTCTATTTTTTTATAGAGAAAGAATGTAGCATTTGGAGTAAAACTACAGATTAAATCAAAGCTTCAGTTTTGGTTGACAATGTGTGTATTTTTTTAAAAGCTAAATGCTTTTTAATCTTTCACTTCATGTTTAATTATTGATGAGGTGATGAATTTAAAATCTGGGATTCATATGCTCTGCCATCTTTGACTTAAAAATGGCTTTGAGAAAAGCTTAAATATTCCTCATTCAAAGGTTTATAGAAATTTTACTAGGCTCTACATTCTTATTGCTCTGTAATGACAAACAAAGCAGGAATACGAAAAATAAGTTCTTAAGAACTTATTCTTACAATATGTCTTGAATATTAAATGATAGAGCTTAATCACTCATTTTGCCAAATAACTTCATCAATTTGTTGTGTGCTTTCTGTTTTCCCTAAATGTACCACACGCAACTCATTTTTTCCCTTAATTAAAAGTTATTGTTTCTTCTAATTTTTATTGATGGTACTTTACTGTAGGCAATTTCAGACCTTAGTTAAGTTGTGTGTGTTAACAATTCTACCAAGAGTTCTATTGAAGTTGTAATATCTACCAAGAGTTCTATTGAAGTTGTAATATCTCCAGTGAAGAAGAAGATACCCAAAGTAGAAATATGGGCAAGACAAACACAAAGAAGAATCTTACAAAAAAAAAGAAAAAGGTTTTATTTTTTTTGTTTGATTTAGTGTACATACGCACATCTATATTGAGTTAATATCTGAATCTGATGTCATGACTGTTGGGGCACAAGATGACATGCACCAGGTGATTAGCTTTCCAATTATTTTAATTATAATCTCAAAATGTGTTCAATTTTATATTTCAAGTTTTGGTGTGTATAGAAGAAAATCAGGGTAGGTGTAGTGATCTAAGTGAACGAAAATATAAGTAGTGTTTTGAATTTTGAAATAGAAGTTCCACCTTGATTAAATTGACACATTTTTTCACCTTAATTTAAGTGCCTTCAATTGATTGGAAATTTATTTTGTAGGACAAATTCAATGCTATGCAAGCAACTCTTGATGGTTACTGTAGCGCCCGAAAAATTAGGTTAAATTAAGATTAAAATGGAGCCGCCACCAAAATTTTTATGAAAGGATATTTTGGAAAACCTTTTAAAATAATAAAAATAAAATAAAATAGGGTTCGGGAGTCGATTGTGCGTGGGGAAGGTGTTAGGCACCCCACAGCACCCGTTCAAGAAAACGGTTACCCTAAGTTAATTGTTTAAAAATAAATATGACCTTAATTTTAATTTTATTTTAAATTATCAAGAGAAATTAATATATACAAATAAAAATAAAAAATAAAACAAAAAAAGGAAAAAAAATAATTTTTACATTTTTGGACTTGACTTAGGATTTGACCTAGGGCCTACGTACCCTTAAGGGATCAAAGCCCACGTAGTTCGGGGTAGAAATGCATGTCACTTGGTTTGTGTTTTTTAAGAAAAACATTTGTTTAAATTTAAGAAGAAGAAAAAAATATATTATTTTTGGTTTGTTTTTTTTATATTATGAAAATGCATATTTATTTATTTTTTTTTAAAAAGGAAACAATTCACAATTTTGATTGAATCGCCTGAGGAGATAATCTCTCTCGGAGAAACAATCGACTTTCAACCTGAGAAGATAATTCAATCTTTCACGGATGAAAATCATTCAACCCATTTTCCTCTTTTATGAAAACCATTTTATTTTTTTTATTTATATAAAAAAAAGAAAAAACAAGATTTCATAATTTTAAAATAAAATCGAAACAAAATCATATATCAAGCAAAGATAAAATATTGCAAAAAAAATATATACATGTATATAAAAAAATTATTTTCAAAGAAAAAAAATAACAAATAAATAAGAATAGTCCTCTCTTATCTCAAATCATTGGCTAGGTGATGAGACAATCAAGTTGTCTTAGAGGCTTATATCACCTTTGCCTTAATGAGATTAGAGAGAGATTATGAATGCCTCCGTCTACAATAGACTTTCATCGGCATAAGAAAACAAAGGGAAGAAGAATAAGAAGAAGAAGAAGGGATCTCACAACAAATCACTCTCTACTCACCTTCTCTCTATGTTTCCCCAAGAAATATAAGAAGTATGTTATAGATGTATATGTTTCTAATACACCTCTTTTCTTTACTCTCAAAACCTAGCCCTTTTCTCTCTTTCAAAAACCATCCAAAAAAATGATCATCACTAAACCTAGCCTCTCCCCCCAAAAAGAAAGATCCCCATATGCTCTCTTGCTCTCACTTATATAGGCCACCAACCCTAGGGTTTCATCTTAAATGCCCATTTATTATTTTTTGATTTATGCTCACCAATCATTCTCTCCATATCATGTTAATTTCCTTTTTCCTTTTTATGATGGTTGCACATGTATCAATTCCATTATGAAACTTGATTGGCCAATAAAAATTTTTCCTTTTTACTCAAATTCCCTTCAATAGTTTCCTAACTTATTCAAATCAAATTCTAATTGATGGGGAATCATTCTTTTATGACACAATCACTACAATTATTTCCAATTTCCTCACTTAGTTGTCAATCTTTGTTTGACCCTTACACAATAAATCTGTGCTTATCATCTTAGCATCATTCTTTTCATGGCATCTGTTTGATCAATGTTTGTGTCTTCTTTGTCCATACCAAACGATTAACAGTTGCTGTTGGCATGTATTTAGTTTTTCCTTTCATGGCAGCAATACTATTGATGTGGAAATGGATTTTGAATGTATGTTCAATGAATGTTTGTGCTTATCTTCTATACGTGCTAATAAACTTGACTGTTTCACTTACTAAAAAAATAGTATTCTTGAATCTCAATATTGTTGAACTGTGTGGTAGTGGGTTTGAATTTTGGACTTTAAATGCATTTGACAGATATGTTTGTGCGTCCTAAGTGTATTACAATTACTATTACCTTCTCAGTGGATTTTCCATTCATGTAACAAATACTATTATTGTGTATTGTGTAAGTGGGTTCCAAATCCCTGTTAAATGAATGTTTGCACTCATATAAGTGGATTTCTCCCACATGTCAGTATTGATGCTGCTGTGGAGATGGATTTTCAATGCATGCTAAAAGAATATTTGTTCTTATCTTCAATCCATTCTAAAAGAGAGATTTTCCCTACTACTAAGCACAAGAAAGTGACTTTTAAAAGCTCTTAGTTTTATTATACAGTAATAGTAATAGTGGATTTTAATTTTAATTTTACACCTTTAATCATGGAATTGCGAAATTAATAAATAATTAATAAGGAATAATTACTAAATATTAATGCTCAATATCAATTATTATTGGTAATAATTTTATGTATAATATTAATGCAAAATATTAAGTTTCAAAATTATTTTGGGTGCCGATGGAAAATTTGGTTTTCAGGGTTAGAGAATGGAGTTTGACTCTTCTTTCATCTTTATAAATGCCCCTAATTATTTGGAGATATTAAAAATTTTTAAATATATTAACTTTTTCTATTTAATATTAATGCAAAAAAATGGGACAAAAATAATATACATATGCTCAATTTTTTTAATAATTCATTTGTTTTGAATAATAAATAACTACAAATAAAATTTGGAAAATTAGAGT
This sequence comes from Mimosa pudica, assembly GCA_029929735.1. NCBI lineage: Eukaryota > Viridiplantae > Streptophyta > Magnoliopsida > Fabales > Fabaceae > Mimosa > Mimosa pudica. The sequence continues at coordinate 5,022,592 of JAKELP010000020.1, forward strand.
AAAGGGCTTACTTATGAATATCTATATAGCATGAGAATCTAGAAATTGAAATTATTTGGGACATCAACTACAAAAAGAATTAGTTCAAGCAAACTTTTGGATGGGAAGGTGGCTCGGAGAAATTTGGTTCTCTTTTAGGAACAGGGGTTTGGATGAGGGAAGTTGGGGATGGAGTTTGATTCTTTTTACTTTTATGCATGTGCAAGTTTAATTCTTTACTAAGTTAATAATATTACATGTAATATTAATTTAAAATATTTGGAAATACAACTACAAAAATATGTTGTCCAAATAAACTTTCAAATGGGGGAGGTCATGTGCCTAGGGGAAATTTGGTTTATTTTTTTTAGGAGGTAGGTTTGATTTGCATGGGGGTGGGGGTTCGAGATGATGTTTGAATTTTCTTTTTGTTTTTATACATGGGTAAGTGTGATTCTCAATAATTTAACAATATTACTTATCTAAATTTATATTTTTGAAACAATTGGTAGCATGCATTTTTCCTTTGAAAAAAAAATTACTATTAGGATTTGGCAGCGTTATGGTCACATAGTTAATAGCATCATGGTGAATTTGAGATAATTAATATTGCATGCTAATGCACCATTGTAATTAACTCACAAAATAAACACAACTGATTAATAACTAAAAATATTGATATCCTGTCATTATACAATTTTCCTTCCTCATTTTCAATCATTTTACAAAACCTTAAAATCTTTTTACTATAACTATTGTTTTAACCCTACCAATTGATTTCATATGATTATGCCAAATGATTATGTAGATGAGTAGATCCTTCACCAACATTTTTCTTAACCCCAATTGTCTTATATTGTGCCAAGTAAACTATTACCTCATCAATATAAACCTTGATTTTACTTGGAACATCAAAATATCTTCAAATTAAGACGATATGTGTTATTTCATCAAAAATAAAAACATTCCTATACATCGAACGGGGTAGGTAGCTTAAAATAAAAGTTAAGTGGCAAGAGAAAATAAGGGAGGATGTTAAAATTTAATTGATTTTAACCATTTCATGCCCGTTTTGTAATTATTAAATTGGGAATAAAATTTCAGTGTTAAGTGTTGATCATTGATCAATCTCAAATGAAGGATGATAAAACAAGCCAAGTGGGTTGCCATTATTGTACCAGTTTTTTGTTGCTAAGAAAGACTGTGAATTTGTTACTCTATAATAGACAAATATGATTTTTTTAGTCTTCTTATTTTTACTCGATAATCAAAAGTCAACAATTAAATTTAGTTTGAAAATGACTAAAAACGTAACATAATTAAAATTAAACATCAATTATCTTATATGAAACGGTATAAGACTACTAATCATGTTAATATTTAATATAAGATTAAGTGATAAAAAATTGCATAACACAAAAGCATCCCCGTGCATCGCACGGGGTCTATCACTAGTTTTCTAACTTAATTAAGCTAAATATGTTTGTCAATGTAATTAATATTACACCTTTTTTCTAAAATAATGATTAATAGTCTTCCTTAATTATTATCCCTCTCCCATATTTGAGTATTGTTGATGTTTTTAATTGAACGGACCAAATGATTTTTTTAACCTGAAAAAAATGAATGATTAAAACTTAGAAATAACTATTATATCTATAATTAAGATCAACTATATAAATATGTCATCCATTGGCATGAAATTTGGACAAGTGGGTAATTAATTGTCATTGGGAACATTAGTCTGATGTTTTTTATGATTTTGATTTCTTTGAAAACATCATTCTTAATATTTACTCTCTTCGACTCATAATATAAGAGTTTGGCGGTCAAAACAAACTTCTTAAGAAAATATTATCTCCGGTCCTAAATATAAGACCTAGTTGACTTTTTTTGGAGAGATTAAAGTTGCGAAATAGGTTATTAAATTATGGCATATTTGATATATTTTTAGATTATCCATTAGTTTATAGGTAAAATAAACTAGTCTAAGGAACAAATTAGGTAAATCAATTTATAATTAACTTATTTTGCCTTTTTAGGATTTTCCAAAAAAGTCAATTAGGTCTTATATTTAGGACCGGAGGGAGTATATAAAAAGTTTGTTGGGCATCTGAAATTAATTATTCTTTTCTTAATTCGTTCTTATTTATTATACTACTATTAAGAGAGGAAAAATGTAAGCATTGATAGATATGAAAGAGAGTAAGAGGTAAAGTATACTTTAAATGATAAGAGAATATAGGGTTGAACTCTTATATTTTAAATAAAAACCAATCAAATTTTAGGCTCTTATATTATGTAAGAAAGTAATTTAATATAGTTTGTGCCCTAGAGTTTTCACTCCATTTCAACTTGATTCATAAACATTTACTCGTATAACTTTACAGGTTAGTAAAGTTGCTTCCCATTATCTGGAATTATTTATCAACATAAATTTTAATCACACCGGCCTAATCTCTGAGTATTTATCTACTTTCTTTTGGGTTATACCAACTATACTTGCTTTTCTAATAACTTAGTAAATAAGACATTTCCTTCAAACCTATTAAAATACAAATAAACCCATATCATTTAATTATCCTTTTAATAATTTACTCACATTAATGTCCTTTTCCATATCTTTAGAGCATACTCCCCACATTTCCTCTTAAATTTTTCCAATGCAAATTTTGCAAATTTCCTAGAGTGCTCAAATGCATTGCTATAAATACCCCTTCAGGCCTTCACTTCTTCCTCGACCTCAAACTTACAATGAAACTCCTTCACTTCCTTCTCCTCCTTCTCTTCCCTCTCCTCTCCTCCTCTGACGCCGCCGGCGATTGGTTACCGATCAATAACCCTGGGGATCCTCATGTGATAGACATCGCGAAATACGTCGTGGAATTACATAACAAGCAAACCGGAGCGAGTTTACAGTTCGTGAATGTTGTAAAGGGAAAATCTCAAGTCTTCGACGCTGACAGCATGAATTACCGGCTGGTTATTGAAACGAAAGAGGTCATAAAAGGGATCAGGTATTATCGAGCCAACATTTATGAAAACAAATCGCAAAATGTCAGGCGTCTCGATTCGTTTGTGCTTACGGACCCTGATTGGGATATCTGAATGTGGATTCTGAGGTAATATCTGTACTAAATAAAAAGGCACTAGTCGCCACATTAATTATGTTTTTCCCACTATACCTTACAAATAATGGATGTCTAAAGAGTTCATAAGGTACATCTATGCCTAAACATGCAAAAGAGTATCGTTTACATATTAATAATAAAGAGGTTTTAATGAAAGAGTGTTTGTATGTGATATTATTATACTTATTAGCAATAAAGTTGTTTTGTGTTCTTCGGAGAACAGTCTGGATTTTTCACAGCCATTTCAGCAAATCACGAGATTTTTTGTTGTTGATCAAATTAGTTTAGGGTAAAGGTGCAAAAATGGGTCTAAACTATTACGCCAGGAGCACATAGGGGTAACAAGTATTTCCGGGCTCAATTTTGGGTCTGAAGAATAAATATTGGTGCAATATAGGGAACGCCGTTTATTTTGACCAACGTTGACCGTTAAACGCTGACGTGGCACGGGAAATGAATTTTTAGCTGACGTGGCACGCTTATGTGACATTTTTGCTGACGTGGCGTTCATATGTGGCAAATTTTTGCTGACGTGTCATCCTTGTGTGGCACTTTTTGCTGACGTGGCACGCTTATGTGGTGTGCCACGTCAGCAAAAAAATTACTACCCCCAACCACGTCAGCTTTTAACGGTCAACGTCGGTCAACATAAACGGTGTTCCCTATATTGCACCAGAATTTATTCTTCAGACCCAGAATTGAGCCCGGAAATACTTGTTACCCCTATGTGCTCCTGGCGTAATAGTTTGGACCCATTTTTGCACCTTTACCCATTAGTTTATGGACAATTGTGATCAGTTCATTCCATGTGAAGAGATTTTAGTTACCATGAGTTATTTACTTGACTCCATTGAACTAAATTGCAGTTATTTTGGTGCAGTTATTTACTTAACCATGAGTTATTTGTTTTGGCCTTTTCCATTTGTTTCTCTGGCTTGGCATCTCATTTAATATTTATAAGGTACTCCTTCCATCTCAAAAAAATATAAAGCCCTTATGTTTTTTTTAAAAAAGTTAAACTTGTAAAATCGATCACTTTAAATTGTTTGAAATTATCTTCTTTCCTCAAAACTAGTTTATTCTAGTTATAAACTATTATATATTTTAAGGACAATTATCCTAATTTGCTCTTCATATAACCACTGTGCACCACTGGGCAACCTAAATTAACAATGGGTACAATTTTACCCTTGAAGTAATCAAAGTGATCCAATTTCACCCTCTGTTTATGGTCACTGACGCTTGACCGTTTAAAAACTTTTCAAAATTGCATATTGACCCCATATATTATTCTTATTTATATTTTGGTCCCTATAGTCTATTTCAATTTTGGTTTTAGTTCTTATAGTTTAAAACAAAAGGTTTTAGTCCCTCAAGTTTGATTCCGTTAGTACAATTAGTCCCTATAGCTTAATAAGGACTTGAATATGAGTTAACGGTGTAAAATATACTGACATGTCACTAACGGTGTTAATTATGATAAGATGACTAGGTGACTAGAATACTTATGTGGCCAAAAAATATAAAGTTTGAATTTAAAAAAGTTACATAATAGGAAAAAATCTTGTAACATCCTGAAAATTTAATTCGGGATTAGAGAGTGTTTGGGAAATAATAAATTGAGAAATTGGAAATTTTGAAGAACTTTTTAGAATTTTTGGAGAATTTTTGGAATATTTTTGGGGTTTTGGGAAATAAACGTCCGAATAATTAATTAAACGATTGGAGAAATAGAAATATGAGGGAATTGTGGAATCCAAAATATGTTGAAGATCAAGGAAATCGGAGACTGGTTTAAGTGGATTTAAATTAAAAGAGTACATTATGGTAAGTTTGGGCTCCAAATTAATAGGAACCACCCTTATTTCACCCAACCAAACGTGGCCCTCCCCTTCCCTTATCATAAACCCATCGGACTCCCTCCTCCCTCCTTCACAAAACCCGTCACCCTCCACCATTTCTCCAACCTTTCGGCCTCACCTCATCTCCCTCTCCCACACCATTTTTCTTCATCTCTTTACCTTCATGCTTCAATTCATTAGTGCAAAATCATGTGGGTTCTTGTTAAGCAGTAGAACTCGGCCGATCTACTCATCCCCACAACCATCCTCTTCTTTTTCTTCACGTTTTCCGGCGAGTTCCGTCAGTTATGGCGGCGGACGACAAAAATCACGGTGGCTGGAGGTAGGTTAGGTATTTCTTCTTGACTCTTCAAGTCTTTTACACATTTTCACCACCTCCTCTTTTCCCTTTCTTTCCAGTTCGGCCAGCCACCTTTAGAAGCCGATCTCCGGCGTTTTGGACGGCGGCCGGCGGCGGTTGTGTCTCCCTTCTCATTCTTGAACTCCGTAAGCTCTCCTACCACTTTGTGATGTTGATTTTTGAATAAAGTACCCTCTTTTAAGCTTAGGGTTTTGTAAAAAAAAAATTGGAACTTTAGGATTGTCAAGCTACCATATTGATTGTTAAGTGATTAATTGAAATTTTTGTGAGGATATTTGATATTTCTTGAAGTTGGTAAATACTTTGGAATTTTGGGGGAATATTTAGGTATTCTTTGAAGTTGGGGTTTTGATTATAATGACATTTTGGAAATGTTAATGCTTTCATATGGACTTTGAAACATTGAATTTGAGTATTTTTGGGAGCAATTAGATTTTCTAAAGGAGATTGAACATTTGGGAATTTTCAGTGATGAATATGATTCTTTGAAGTTAAGGATTACATATACTTGATTCCTTGGGAACTTTAAACAAGAATTTGTGAATATTAAAGTAGTTGAATGGAGATGTTTGGAAAGTAATTAAGTTTTTGTTAGTTAGAAATTGTTTTGGGAATTTTATAGACATTTTTGGACCCTTTGAAGTTGGGATTTGTTAATGGATGATGTTTTGAATGAATTAGTGATTAAGTAGTGTTTGTTAAGGCTATATGAAAATATTGGAATGTTAGTTTTGGTTGGATTAGTGTTTGGAAAGAAATTTAGAAGTTAAAGTGTTGATTAAAAGAGGATTTGCTTATGTAAAAGAATGTTTAGAGTTTGGTGGTAGGTTGGTGAATTTGGAAAGCCACCTTGAGTGGTAATTTTGATATTAATAGGGTGGTATGGTGGTTGGAGATTATTTTTGTCATTTTATGGGCATTTTTGGTTTCTTTAAAGTGGAAGTTTGTTATGTGAGCTGTTTGGATTAGATTGGAAGATAGGAAAGGTTTGTGTAGGTGTTATGGAGATGTTGCTGGAGTGAAATGGTTTGAAATTGTATTTGGGAAGGAGTTGGTAAATACAGTGCAGGATCAAAGAGAGTTTTGTTAAGTAAGGATGTGTATGGAAGGTTGTGGAAGCTTGTGAGTTATGAAGGTCACTTTTAGTGGCCAATTTGATATGAATAGGTTGTTTTAATGGGGGTTTTAGATGGTTGGTTAGTTTTGCTAGAATTATGGAAAATGGTGAAATTTAGTACTTTATAAATCAATGGTTAAGGGAATTATGGATGTTTAAGGGATATAAATTAGTGTAGATGTTGGAAGTAATTTATTACTCCGTTACTTGATTTAGGAATTATTTAAAAAAAAAAGTTGAGTCAAAGCCACATATAAAGTGTCTTGACCAATTATAATCTGTGGTATTATTGTAGACGACGGTGATTCGTGTGGAGTACGCAGAAAACAATAGCTGCTAGGATTTATTGTTATTGAGTTTGAGCAGGTAATCACGCTTAACTGACTGTGATACTGAGGGTGACGGTAGTTGAGGATTTCTAAAATCCTCTTCTACTTTATATATAAATGAAATGTGTTCTGATTACTTTATATTTAAACGTGGGCTATAGGGTACCTTTCTAAATAAATTGTACTTTATATAAATATATCTATATAAATCTTTTGTTTGTTGCATGACAGTGATTATTAGTACCGTCGGCCGATGTAACCTATCGATTTGCGCAAATCGATAGGTTAATTGTACGGGGTCCTCGGATTGTAAAGGAACCAGGGATTTTCACATTGATTAGAGTGGTCCCTTATGCTTTTCGGATTGTAGACCGGGCACAGTGTCACACACGTTTATTTCGGCCTATTGAGAGATGGATGCATTTGTTTTGTATATATATGTATGTAATGCGTGGTTTATGCAGGTTTTGAAAACCGTGGTACCCTGTAGACACTCCACTACCCCACTTCTGAGTGTCACAATGAGTTAAGTTGTGATTACTGAGACATTGTTTTGTCTCACCCCATTCCCTTTATTTTTGCAGGTGATCATGCCCAGAGGGAGATAAAAGGAAGGGAAAGGGATTTGCCGGCCCACACTGAGATAGTGAGTAGGCCGGAGGTGATCTATTATGAATATATATTGCCATTAATTAGGTTACATCCGCTTCCGCATTTGTTAGTAGTTATTTTGAATGATTGTATCAGCTGCTTTTGCTGGTTTGTTGTTTGGTCACTGATAGTTAAGGTGTAACTATGACAGATGTCATAGTTGTAGCTATGCTACGTATTCTGTTTGGTGTAATGGTTGTTTATGGAGAAAATGAGATATTGATTTGATGAATAGGGTTATGATGCAGAAATGTTCGTACAGGATTATTGGTACAAGAGATTTGCCTGATAATGGAAAGGCAATCCCTATTTCAACTGCCTGTTAATGGAAAGGCAATACTTGTTTTCCTGATACATATGTAGCAGATGATTATGGCTAAGAATATTTGATTGTGCCTTGCGATGATGACATGTTTAAATCAAATGTTTGTTTTTGACATATTTATTTGTACAGGTGTTTTGGAGTAACCATGTTCAGGAAATCCTTTTCCTAACATGGTTATATAAAATATTGACGACGTGATTGATTTAATGTGATTTCTTTATATAACCATGTTAGATGGGCCCCGCTCTGATATGGTTAAATTTTAAGTAGCTTGCTTGATTTCTTTTGCTAACCATGTTAGGTGAATCCTTTACTAACATGGTTAAGACATCTAATTATTGATTGATATCGTTTTCTTTTTCTAACCATGTTAGATGTACTTTTGCTAACATGGTTAGACACCATTTGGTTGGATTATTTTGAGTATGTGTTTTATTGTGTGGAAGTGAGTAGGTTGATAAGGTGTTATTAGTAGGAGGTATTTTACAATTTGGTATCAGTTTTATGGTAAACGATACCCTGCCTGTTGCATTGCATATAGAATGACAATATATATTCCTTTTCCCTTCCTAATGTGCATGATCACTAACCTTTGCTTTGAGAATATGTTCAGTGAATTTTGCGGTCAAAATTCCTATGGTGGGGAGAATTGGTATTGCTGGATATAAGCTTTTCAGTTAAAGCTTATGAGCGGGACAGTAATTGCTAAATTAGGTTAAGTTTTAAGTATACTATGACTGTTGTGGGAATTGAAATGTTTGAAGTAGAAAATTGATTTGGAAGTAATTAAAATGAATAGATATGTTGAGATTGATTTAGAGGTTAAGTGGATTTAGTTGATTATCTTGTTTGAATTAAAAAGAGATGTTGTGTACTTTAAAAATATTATTGCAATAAGTTGTTTACCAATTAATAGAAAGAAGTTAAACCTTATGGTGAGGATTAAATCAATTATCATGTGTTTGGTTAGTAACATTGCTGAATTGTGTAATGGTTTGAGTAAGACTGACATAGCTTAGGGAAGGTATGAAACCAAAGACAACATAGAATTTGGAAACTGTGCTGACAGTGAGGGAGGTATAAGGATTTATTTGACAAAGCAGGAAAAAAAAACGGTTCATTGTATTGAGAGACTGATAAGGAATTAGGATGTTAACCGAATAAGGATTCTTCTCGGGGGTCTCGATTATAATTATGAGCCGGACGTAATCATAGTCGAGGCATCATGAGAGACTTTATTTGGTTTAAGGAGTTAGAAGGATAATTTATGTGAATGATTAAGGACATTGGGCTATGTTTGAATAATATCGAAGAGAGTTTTGACTCATAAGATTGTGGGAATAGAACTTTCAAGCTAAGGGAAATGAAAGTATGCTGCATGAAAATTAATTTATATTTTGTAATATGAGGCGTATGAGATAATTGGTGACTCTTAGAGGTAATTTAACATTGTATGATGAAATTAGATGGATTGCCTTGATGGGATCCTCAAATTTGAAAATATTTCGATGAGAATGTTTGGAAGTGTAAATTAGATTCAGTTAATTAAGTCTTTGATTCTTATGATTAGAATGGAGTTTTAAATTATGGATCTTAGAATGATTTATGAGTTTGGTTTTGAGTTGAGGAACATAAGATTTGGAGTATTCTAAGTGTAGTTTTGGGGTCCTAGACTTGTTATATAATACCTATAAAGCTATGAGATATTGATGATTTAGTAGGATTATGTGTTGTTTTAGAGTGATATCAAAGGATTGGAGAGGTGATTTTAGAGGAAGGTAATGGGATAAGTGGAATGTGAGGATTGTGAGTTGGTTGTAAACTTTGAATGTTAGGTGGTTATTTGAGCTTGATTTAGAAAGTTTTATAAATAGTCTCACGACAAGAAGAGAATAAATGGGTTTCTTGAATATTTATGTTGATATTGAGTGAATTGGAAGTTCAAATGGATTGAATGATGTTAGGAAATAATTGTAAAATAATGTACTCAGGAATAAATTGAGCAATTCGGGTTTTGGTGTTTTGGATGATTTCCGGGTTAGGAAAGTATTGAGGACGTTGAAATCTAAATTGTTGGGGATTCATGGGTTTCGTTTGAATTAAATAAGTTTAATGTAAGTTGTGCAGTTTTATTGGAACCAAACTTGATGTGGGATCTTGTTGATTTAAGTATAAATGGTTTTAAGGTGGGTTTTGGATAACTAAACAGAAGTTTGATTACTTTAAGTTAGCTTATACTGAAAGCTATATATGGTTGGGAAGAGTTGTGTGAGGTGAGATACTTTGGATTATGGATTTTATGTCAAGTATAGTATAATGGCAATAATTAAGGTGTGGTAGTAAGGGTGTGACTGGATTGTAGTTGAAGGATATAACTGGGAGATTGTAAAGATTGGATGGGTTTATAGTAATCGGAAAGTTTATGTTGTTTTGTAGATGTGGAATAATTTTTAGGGCGAAGGGGCAAAAATAGCCACTGTAATTCTCCAAATGGACAACTTTGGCACCCGTAATTTCGATGGTGCAAAACCGTTCATTATAAACCAAAATGGGACAAATCTAGCCACGCCGTTAAGTTGAAGCTAACAGACGTGTGTTTCTGCGTGGGGCCCACATTCATTAACCTATGTGGCATGACAGTCAGCAAGTAAAGTGAAGCCACGTTGGGAAGCCCTGACACATCACCAAATCCCCAAATTGAAGCACAAAACCCTAATCTCCAAATCGCTCCTTCATCCTCACCACACTCACCTTCGAATTTGTCGGTGAAATCATCATCCCCACCTCCATTTGCTCTCCTGCGTGAAACCCATACCCCATACCAGGTACCATGAAGCAACTCAGACCCCATACAAAGTCTCCAATGGGTTCGAGTGGTCCGCTGGTGCGAGTGCTTCGCTAGGGCGAGTGGTCACATGGGTCGAGTGGTCCGATGGCTCGAGTGGCTTCACCTGGGTTCGTGTGGGTCCGATGGTGGCTGGGGTTTCAATGTTGGTGGCTAGGGTTTGGGTTTGGGTCCGATGGTTGCTAGGGTTCGAACATGTTGGCACTTTGAGTGTGTTATGTTTGTGTTTTGTTGGGGCATGATTGTGTGTTTTGTTTTTGGGCATCAAGTTGTTTTTTTATTTTTAGTTAACATATGTATTCGCATGGGCCCCAATATGACATGTTTATCTTTATTTTTTTGTCATATCATATGCAATGTAACACATAATTCCTTATTTCGCCATGTCATCATGTCAAATCACCATTCCCAGTCAACTAACGGTCAAACTTAACACTTCTGTTTGAGAGTGCTAAATTTGTCCCATTTTGGTTTATAATGAACGGTTTTGCACCATCGAAATTACGGGTGCCAAAGTTGTCCATTTTGGAAATTACGGTGGCTATTTTTGCCCCTTCGCCCTAATTTTTAAATAATATGTCGATCGAATGGTTGAATATGTGAACATTGGGTAAAATTCATGGTTGTTTGAGCTTAATCATGTGATTACTTTTGATCAAAATATAAGTGATGACCTTGCTGGATAAGTGTGATATGGGGAACTTTCTGAGGATGAGAAGCCAATAAAAGTGATAATGAATAATGGATAATATTATTTAGGTCTTATTACTACTAAATTGGAAACTGAAACATGAAATTTCGCAAAGTGGTGTTTGGGATGTAATGAAATTTCAAATATGTGTCAAAATGTCTGAAGAGGTGCATACTCATGAATAATAGGGTGAATAGAGGAACAAATTTTGTAGAAAGGATAACTGAAAATGTCAAGGCATAAATAGTGGTGATTTATACCTATAGGCGATGAATCGACTTGTAGGAAATGTTGCTAACATTTGCGAAGTAAATGAAGCAAATATGTGGATTGCTGGTTGGTTATTAGGCGTTAGAGGAAAGTTGTTTAGTAATTCAAGGAAACTTCGAGTATAACAAATGAAAGAGCACTATGCTTAGCTTTAAGAGAGGAATTATAAATTAATTCAATGTCGGATGTAAATTCTATAAATATGGATATGACTTGAAGTTTAAAAGGGAATTGTGAGATTTTTCTAGGTTTTGCTAGGCCTATTGATATTAATAATAGTGAAGAATTTATTCATTTCGAATAGTTGGGACTGATATAGGTGAAATTACGGGAGTATGCACTTGATAGGAGTTAGCAATTTTGATGATGATGATGACATTGGATTGAGGATTATTGGGATGAAATACTTTTAGTAGTTTTGTTCACGTAACTAAAGTAGCTACCTATTAACCTTGTAAAATTAGTGAAATAAAAATTTATTTATATTCATTTAGTGTGAATTCATGAGTTTTGGGGATAGGTGAAATCTTGTTTTGAGGAACTATTTAGGCAAGTAATGATTTTATGGATAGATAAGTCATTATAAGGCTGTTATGATCAAGGCTAAGATCGTTAGATAAGAGAACATTATACATTAGGAACTTCTGTTCGAGGCGTTAGTAAACATTATGGTTCATTCATTAAGGTTATGAAGGTCATGGATAATAGCTCGGTGAACGTTTTGGGGAAATATTTCTAGCATATGCTAAACTAGAGTCCTTGTTAGAATGATGAGTAAATTAGTTAGGAATTATTATCTGGTTATTACAAAGTGAAAGGATAAGAATATAATTGAAGAAATTATTGGATATGGATTTAGGTAGACTATTTGGTATGAAATATTTGGTAAACGAGTAAAGAATGACTCTTGTAGCCTTATATGTCAAGGAAATTAGACAATTAAGGTGTAGTAAGGTTAGAATTATGACTCGAAAATCTAGAAGAAAGAGAAATGTTTTAGATCAGTTTGGCTAAAATTTGAAATTTTCTTTAGTAATGCAAGTTTTCAGTGAGACACTCAGTAGTTTATGCTATATATCTTTCCTAGAGGGTTAGGTATAGTGAATTTTGAGGGCAAAATTCCTAAAAGGTGGGGAGAATTGTAACATCCTAAAAATTTAATTCGGGATTAGAGAGTGTTTGGGAAATAATAAATTGAGAAATTGGAAATTTTGAAGAACTTTTTAGAATTTTTGGAGAATTTTTGGAATATTTTTGGGGTTTTGGGAAATAAACGTCCGAATAATTAATTAAACGATTGGAGAAATAGAAATATGAGGGAATTGTGGAATCCAAAATATTTTGAAGGTCAAGGAAATCAGAGACTGGTTTAAGTGGATTTAAATTAAAAGAGTACATTATGGTAAGTTTGGGCTCCAAATTAATAGGAACCACCCTTATTTCACCCAACCAAACGTGGCCCTCCCCTTCCCTTATCATAAACCCATCGGACTCCCTCCTCCCTCCTTCACAAAACCCGTCACCCTCCACCATTTCTCCAACCTTTCGGCCTCACCTCATCTCCCTCTCCCACACCATTTTCTTCATCTCTTTACCTTCATGCTTCAATTCATTAGTGCAAAATCATGTGGGTTCTTGTTAAGCAGTAGAACTCGGCCGATCTACTCATCCCTACAACCATCCTCTTCTTTTTCTTCACGTTTTCCGGCGAGTTCCGTCAGTTATGGCGGCGGACGACAAAAATCACGGTGGCTGGAGGTAGGTTAGGTATTTCTTCTTGACTCTTCAAGTCTTTTACACATTTTCACCACCTCCTCTTTTCCCTTTCTTTCCAGTTCGGCCAGCCACCTTTAGAGGCCGATCTCCGGCGTTTTGGACGGCGGCCGGCGGCGGTTGTGTCTCCCTTCTCATTCTTGAACTCCGTAAGCTCTCCTACCACTTTGTGATGTTGATTTTTGAATAAAGTACCCTCTTTTAAGCTTAGGGTTTTGTAAAAAAAAATTGGAACTTTAGGATTGTCAAGCTACCATATTGATTGTTAAGTGATTAATTGAAATTTTTGTGAGGATATTTGATATTTCTTGAAGTTGGTAAATACTTTGGAATTTTGGGGGAATATTTAGGTATTCTTTGAAGTTGGGGTTTTGATTATAATGACATTTTGGAAATGTTAATGCTTTCATATGGACTTTGAAACATTGAATTTGAGTATTTTTGGGAGCAATTAGATTTTCTAAAGGAGATTGAACATTTGGGAATTTTCAGTGATGAATATGATTCTTTGAAGTTAAGGATTACATATACTTGATTCCTTGGGAACTTTAAACAAGAATTTGTGAATATTAAAGTAGTTGAATGGAGATGTTTGGAAAGTAATTAAGTTTTTGTTAGTTAGAAATTGTTTTGGGAATTTTATAGACATTTTTGGACCCTTTGAAGTTGGGATTTGTTAATGGATGATGTTTTGAATGAATTAGTGATTAAGTAGTGTTTGTTAAGGCTATATGAAAATATTGGAATGTTAGTTTTGGTTGGATTAGTGTTTGGAAAGAAATTTAGAAGTTAAAGTGTTGATTAAAAGAGGATTTGCTTATGTAAAAGAATGTTTAGAGTTTGGTGGTAGGTTGGTGAATTTGGAAAGCCACCTTGAGTGGTAATTTTGATATTAATAGGGTGGTATGGTGGTTGGAGATTATTTTTGTCATTTTATGGGCATTTTTGGTTTCTTTAAAGTGGAAGTTTGTTATGTGAGCTGTTTGGATTAGATTGGAAGATAGGAAAAGTTTGTGTAGGTGTTATGGAGATGTTGCTGGAGTGAAATGGTTTGAAATTGTATTTGGGAAGGAGTTGGTAAATACAGTGCAGGATTAAAGAGAGTTTTGTTAAGTAAGGATGTGTATGGAAGGTTGTGGAAGCTTGTGAGTTATGAAGGTCACTTTTAGTGGCCAATTTGATATGAATAGGTTGTTTTAATGGGGGTTTTAGATGGTTGGTTAGTTTTGCTAGAATTATGGAAAATGGTGAAGTTTAGTACTTTATAAATCAATGGTTAAGGGAATTATGGATGTTTAAGGGATATAAATTAGTGTAGATGTTGGAAGTAATTTATTACTCCGTTACTTGATTTAGGAATTATTTAAAAAAAAAAAGTTGAGTCAAAGCCACATATAAAATGTCTTGACCAATTATAATCTATGGTATTATTGTAGACGACGGTGATTCGGGTGGAGCACGCAGATAACAATAGCTGCTAGGATTTATTGTTATTGAGCTTGAGCAGGTAATCACGCTTAACTGACTGTAACATAATGTTACAAATTCCCTAATTAATTCAATAATACCCTGACTAACTATGATAGAAAAATGATTTCCATAATATTAATAAATCTATCATAGTTAGAAAAAGGATTTCCTAATAATGATCATTATCCATCATAGAAAAGAATAAACTAATACAACCTGAATACTATCATGGATAATTAATAGCTAACCATGTTAGAAAAGAATCACCTAACATGGTTAGAAAAATTAGCAACCTAATGTTCAATAATATCAAATACATATAAATATATGCGGAAACGAATGCAGGCCTATACAAATTGGCAATATACATAACTAACTAATCTAAATAACCTTTGAAACCTATTTCCCTTTCCTGATGCTTGCGCCTGTGCATGAATACCTGCAAAAATGTCAGTAATCGTGGGATGAGACAATTTGTCCCAGTAATCACCGCTTAACTCACTATAACAGTGAGATGTGCGGTAGTGAGGGCGTCTAAAGGGTACCACAGTTTAAAAATCAATAATACATATATACATGTCAAGTCTTTCATTCATCGTTTAAGTTCCCTCCATCCAAATCAATTCAAATTCATCATCTCTACTTTTCACATATCACTCAAATCCCTCAGTCAATTCCACATACCAAATATCACCTCCCCAGTCTCCAATCTAATGCTACTACCACCACAACTCTCACACTCACCTATAGATGCATTGTGCCATCCCGGGGCATTCAAGCATCTAATCTTCACTATATGATTTGACACTGTGTTCCTCTCCATAATGAGGGAACAATTTCCTTCTCTGACAATCTCCAGAGAGGGAACCCCAATTCTGTTTCCATTACAGAACGGGAACGGTTGGACTCTTCAATGCCAAACAACCGTAGGGGCGGTTGGGCTCTTCAATGCCAAAACAACCGTAGGTCACTTCTCTCAATAAGTCGACCTATGATCCCCGATCCAATCAATCCGAAAAGGATCATCAGTACAAATAACTGTCGATTGGCCAATCGACAGTTATCATCGCGCGATGGTACGTATGTATATCAGTGTCATGCAAACCTCACAGTATTCATATCCATCAATTTCAATCTCATCACCAATATCATGAACCATTATCAATCCCTTCACTATCTCAATCTCAACTATTCAACTTATTCCCTCAACCTAACTATCAACATCTCTCACATAATACCATCTGAACCTCACACATCATACCAGAATAAACATCAGCCAGGATAATAGGTATAATGTTTCAAATTCCTTTTATATGAAAATAATCGTGTTTGAAAGGCACCCGATAGCCTGTTTTGTATAAAAATACCATTTTAAAGATAATATATATATAGAGGGTGAAAAGGGATTTTACAAAATCCCTAACTAACGTCACCCTCAATGTTATAGCAAGGTTAAGTGTGATTACCTGTCGCCCTTTAGCAATTCTACGCGATTTCTCAACCTTTCTTCCTCGATGCCACGAAAGCCTACTGCATCCACTCCTATAATAACATATAGTCAAATGATAAATTAATATCATTTCCCTTTTATCGTAGTTCGACGTCTCTCTCTCGTTCTTATATGTTACTACCCAGACCATATGTAATTATTCTATTCCTTGAAGTCATTATAATTCTTAAAGTTTATTCATTAAACATTCAAAGGTTTCTTGCAAAGTTTCAAGAATCCTCCAATCATTCAACAAGCATTAATCAAGTAGCAACTCATGATCTAATTTTCAAATAGACTAAGAAGTCATCACAATTACGCCTTTACAATGTCATTCACAAAAGTCACAACATCAGTCCATCAGCAATAAAACAAGCATCAAGCAGAAAACAATTAATTATTGTTCATATCATTCAATATTAAATATAGCAATCATTTTGATGTTTATTAGCACCTCTTTAGGTCCACAATTTATTCAGCCACATGCAGCCCTCTTATCTACTTTCACCTTCACATGTTAATTTAGTACAGATCAGCACTTATGAACTTAATCATGTAAGATCAATGATTTTACATAAGGTTATTGAACTCAGCTTCAATGACATGTATACAGACCCAAACATACACAAATCAATTGTTACTCTTTCTAGTTTTTATCTCAATTCATATCAACCAGTATAAAGTCAGATTTGGATCACAATAAAAGAACAACAAAAAGAAGGACAATGTGCCCATGCACTCCATTCACAAATCCAGCACAACACAGAACTACATAATGTCAAAAGAAAATTCGACTACTCGTGCCAAGGAGATTAAGAATACTCTCCTAGTTACATACACTCAAAATCTTGATTAAAACAGAACATGTGATGCTCCTAATAGTAAGAAAGCACCACAATTCAGTTAATTGTATTAGCATGGCAAGAACAGAAATTTTTAACACCTATATCCATCTACACAATTTGTTTTAGTCATTGTTGTACAATTATTAATATTCTCCCTACTTCCTTGAGTATACAACCATAACAAAATTCTCAACTATATATACCAGCATCCATTTCAACAACAATCGTTCTTTTAAAACACAAATCTTACCAGTAATCTTTACCATTCACTTGACACAATCCAAACAGAATTTGTTCTTAAATTAATTCACTAGAATCAGCTTCATAACACCACGAAAATTCAGGTTTAACAAAACAATATTCAGCTAAATCAAACATTTTTCCTAGCTGCTCAAAACTGAATCGTTCATAACAGTTTTGAGCTGAAAACATTTCATATACCATGTTTGCATTACATTTCATATTTCCTTCTTTGTCTAGGTTTAAACAAAAATGAAACCCATAAAATAAGCATTAATACCGACACTTACCACTTAAGCTATAATTACCCACGAGTTACTTCATGCATTAGTTTTAATAAACTCAGATTTGCCAATCAGACCCATGTTCGGCCAAAAGCAAGAATAATTTCCAACATTCACATTGCAACAAAACTCAAGCAATCAAACCAGCTCATACCGAACTAATACTTAATTAAGCTTTTACTGCAACTAAGGGTAACTGGCAAAACATTCATGAATCAAACGAGCACTCATTATTCATAGCTTAATTAACTGAAAACTCAAAATACCTGAAGCCACAAATTCCTTCAAGGACCATTTAACGCATGGACAACATTGACAACTTATGTGGCCTTTTTCACAAACACCATCCAATCAACAATATCTATAATTACATTCTCTCTTAACCATTTAAAAATTCAAGCTTTTGCTTCATTGTTCTTCATTCCAACACTCAAAATCCAACATCAATTTTCAGGCAATAGAAAAAGAAAACAACAACAGAATTTACTTCAAACCAATTCAGCAGATCAAAGAAACAGTACAAGCAATCAACTTTATTATAATCTTATCTAAGTTAATTTGAAGATTAAACCCAAAATCCCAAAATCCAACTCCAAACCTCTCACAACAGTGGTAATCGCAGACAATGGAAAGAGAACTCACTTAAGTTCAAATCCAACTTGCAGGCTCCAATGAAACTTGCCGTCGCCGGTGAACGGGCGGAGGAAGCCGCCGGAGCTTGAAGGAACAGAGGGAGGGATTTCGTTTTGGAAAGGGAGGAAGAGAAAGTGAGGAATCAACTTGAAAGGAATAAAAGAAATGATTTGAGGAACAAAAGAAATGCCAAAACTTACCATTTGGCGTCGCCGGCCGCCGTGGCTTGCCGGAGAACAAGGAAAGCGAAGACATGGGAGGAAGAAGAATAGAGGTCGACGGTGAGGGAAGAGAACCCGAAGATTGAGGTGGTGGTGTGGCGGTTAGGAAGGGAGAAAGCCGCCGCCGCCGAGCCTCGTCGTTGTCGTCGCCGGATTCAGAGGGAAAAGACGAAGAAGAAGGCGGAGGGAGGAGGAAGGGTTTTTTGGGCGAGAAGGAGGAGGGAGTCGATTTTTATTGATAAGGAAGGAGGGAGAGCGTGTTTAGTTAGGGAGAAATAAGGGTGGTTTTTGATAATTAAAGCCTAAACTTGTCATAGTGTACTCATTTTGATTTAAAACCACTTAAACCAGCCTCCAATCTTCTTAAACTTCAAAATATTTTTAGCTTTACCATTCCCTCATATTTCAAACTCTTCATTTCTTAATTAATTATATGCACATTTACTGCTCACAATTTTCAAAATGTCCCCAAAAATCACCAAAAATTCCTAAAAGTTCCAAAATTCCCAATTTCTCCATTTATTATTTCCCAAAACACTCCTTGATCCTGTATTAAATTTTTAGGATGTTACACTGACTGTGATACTGAGGGTGACGGTAGTTGAGGATTTCTAAAATCCTCTTCTACTTTATATATAAATGAAATGTGTTCTGATTACTTTATATTTAAACGTGGGCTATAGGGTACCTTTCTAAATAAACTGTACTTTATATAAATATATCTATATAAATCTTTTGTTTGTTGCATGACAGTGATTATTAGTACCGTCGGCCGATGTAACCTATCGATTTGCGCAAATCGATAGGTTAATTGTACGGGTTCCTCGGATTGTAAAGGAACCAGGGATTTTCACATTGATTAGGGTGGTCCCTTATACTTTTCGGATTGTAGACCGGGCACAGTGTCACACACGTTTATTTCTGCCTATTGAGAGATGGATGCATTTGTTTTGTATATATATGTATGTAATGCGTGGTTTATGCAGGTTTTGAAAACCGTGGTACCCTGTAGACACTCCACTACCCCACTTCTGAGTGTCACAGTGAGTTAAGTTGTGATTACTGAGACATTATTTTGTCTCACCTCATTCCCTTTATTTTTGCAGGTGATCATGCCTAGAGGGAGATAGAAGGAAGGGAAAGGGATTTGCCGGGCCACACTGCGATAGTGAGTAGGCCGGAGGTGATCTATTATGAATATATATTGCCATTAATTAGGTTACATCCGCTTCCGCATTTGTTAGTAGTTATTTTGAATGATTGTATCAGCTGTTTTTGCTGGTTTGTTGTTTGGTCACTGATAGTTAAGGTGTAACTATGACAGATGTCATAGTTGTAGCTATGCTACGTATTCTGTTTGGTGTAATGGTTGTTTATGGAGAAAATGAGATATTGATTTGATGAATAGGGTTATGATGCAGAAATGTTCGTACAGGATTATTGGTACAAGAGATTTGCCTGATAATGGAAAGGCAATCCCTATTTCAACTGCCTGTTAATGGAAAGGCAATACTTGTTTTCCTGATACATATGTAGCAGATGATTATGGCTAAGAATATTTGATTGTGCCTTGTGATGATGACATGTTTAAATCAAATGTTTGTTTTTGACATATTTATTTGTACAGGTGTTTTGGAGTAACCATGTTCAAGAAATCCTTTTCCTAACATGGTTATATAAAATATTGACGACGTGATTGATTTAATGTGATTTCTTTATATAACCATGTTAGATGGGCCCCGCCCTGATATGGTTAAATTTTATGTAGCTTGCTTGATTTCTTTTGCTAACCATGTTAGGTGAATCATTTACTAACATGGTAAGACATCTAATTATTGATTGATATCGTTTTCTTTTTCTAACCATGTTAGATGTACTTTTGCTAACATGGTTAGACACCATTTGGTTGGATTATTTTGAGTATGTGTTTTATTGTGTGGAAGTGAGTAGGTTGATAAGGTGTTATTAGTAGGAGTTATTTTACAAATCTCTCACCCAACACCAATCCTTAGAGTTTTTGTCCAATTATTTAACTTTTTTAGAATCCAAAACTTTTATTTTATTTGGTCACATCAATCTCCTTGACATCAAGATTGAATTACCGACTGGTTTTGGAAACGAACGAAGGATCAGCGATGAAGAATTATGAGGCCATTGTTTGGGAAAAGACTTGGCAACATTTCATGAATCTCACTTCATTTACACCTGTGAATTTATTGTGATGACTGATGATAATGCGTGGATTTTTTTGTATCTTTGGGTTTATTTTAAGTGTATTTATGGTGTTATAATAAATAAAAAGGAAGAGAATTTAAATGAAAAGAGAGTATGATTTTTTTTGTACATAAGGAAGTAAAGAAAGAAAACTAAAAGCAAAAAGAGAGTTTGATTTTTTTTTGTTAAACATCGCCCAATTTAATCCGGACTCGAGGGGTAGAAGTGTTACCCGCATAGGCAAGGTTGTCCCTTCTCTAATGAGAGTGTTTCCCGAGATTCGAACACGCGTTATCATCTTTACGGAGGTTGTGGCCCACTTATTACCAGCTCATCCAACTATCCATTTATGAGAGTTTGATTTTGATACCATGATTTTAGCAATGAAGTTGTGTTTGTGTTTTTTTTGGATATTTTTTAGTTTTTCTTTCCCTTTTAGTCAAATTTGTTCAAACTTCGAAAGCAATTATCATCGGTTAGAATAAAATTGATGGGTCTTTGATTTTTATTTTATTAAGGGGAGATGTAGTTGTGATTATTTGTCTTTTAGCGTTTTCTTATTTCATTTTAGTCTGATATCTTTAGTTTGTCAATATTTTTCTTTATATTTTTTTCTAGTGAAATCTAGATGTGACTTTTTAACTATTGTTTGGAGGAGGTTGGTTTAATTAGTTGTCTATTTTACAAAATTTTATGCACTAAGTAAATGTAGTTATTACTCATTTATTAGTTAAATTATGTAAAATTGATATCTAGACAGATTTTTCTATTTATTTCTCTCGCTTGATATCTTATTCAATATTAATAATAAGATAACGGATTAAAGTGCAAAAATGATACTAAATTTTACCCAAAATTACGTTTCTAATACTAAAGTTTCGCGAGGTACAAAAATAGTACCAAACTTGGGTATATGTGCAAATATAGTATTTTCACTTGAGGATTATAAAATTTAGATATGAAAAGACTCTTATGCCCCTCATTAAATAAAAATTTAATGGGGGAGGAATGGGGGCATAAGAGTTTTTTCATGTCTAAATTTTATTTCCCTCAAGTGAGAATACTATATTTGCACTTGGACCCAAAGTTGAGTACTCTTTTTACACCTCGCGAAATTAAGTATTTTTTTTAACACATTTTCGGACCAAACACAACAGCAAAACCAACTAACGTATTAGAAACGCAATTTTGGGTAAAGTTTAGTATCATTTTTGCACATTCGCCCTAAGATAAGATACAAAAATTGCAATTGAGGTGCATGATGACTTAACTATCATTATTGTATGGTATATATTTGAAGTTTTTTCTATTTGCGTCCCCATTTCTTGTTGAATAATCCTCTGATTTTCTTCAATTTGATTCCCAAATCAACGATAAAATGAACGACGCATATGTCTCCAAGAAAATCCAGCAGATGGTGAGGTTTTTTGGTTCTGCGTTGTTTGAATTAGGTAGTGAGAAGATGCTTGGAATTTCTGGATCTGATTTCAATTTTTATTATGCTTAGAGAGGAAAGGAAGTGTGATATAGAGGAGGGAGAAGAATGTTTTTCCCTACTCCATGACAAGGCCTTCTCATGCAGGTTACGTGTGGATGTGCTAGTCATAGCTAGGAAGGATGTTTCAGGTGAGGTGAAGAGTGTATGGAAGGGGAGGTAGATAGGGCATGGTGGGTGGGTGTGGGCGTTTGGCAGTGGGCGATCAGTTTGGAAAGGGACCATGAAAATAAAAATTAGAGTATATTTTGATGGGTCAAATGGTCATTTAATTTCAAACAAAATTAAAATGAGGTCTTTAGGGACTCTACTTTAATTAGTACATTTTATGGGACATTTCTTTTATCATGTCCCTTCCATAGGACCTCTTACTTTATTATGTATATAAGAATTTATTATACCTAAGAACTAAAATTTACATTTATTTAAATTGAATTTGAATATAGAATTATTATGAAAATTTGTTATATTAGCATTTTTATAGTTAAATAAAGTCAACTACTACTCTCTCTGGTCTGTAATATATGAAGCCAAAATTTGAATGATTTTGGTTCAAAATATAAGAGTTCACCTTACATTCTCTCTTCATTTAATGTGTTTTTTACTTTGTCATTAATTCTCTTTCATATTTATTAATATTTATGAATTTTTCTCTCTTAACAGTGTCATAATGAATATGGCAATATTGGAAAAAAAATATTAACTTCAAACACTCATCTAACTTTTGAATTTTTTTTTAGAAAGCATGTTTTAAAGGTTGAACTCTTATATTACAGATCAGAGGGAGTATAACAAAGAAAAATTTAAAAGCTAAGTGCATTTTCAAAATTAAAACTTAAAAGATTAAAAAGATACTTCAACAAATACTCCCTCTGCCCTATAATTAGCTCCCTCACCAAAACACGTTTATTAATAAAACATGTAAAAGTAGTTGATGTCTATGTTTGATTATTTTTCCCCAATATTGCCTATATTTATATAATATGTTTAAAAGAGAAAAATAAATAAACATTAATAAATGTGAAAGAGAATTAGGATAAGTTAAAAAAACAATGCATTAAATAAACAGAAAATATAAGATGAACTATTAGATTTTGAATAAAAGTATTAAAATTTTCGGCTCCCATAATAGAGAGTATAAAGTACGAAATCTATGCTTTAGTCTTCTCTTTTAATTACAAGGGCAGTACGACCTATATAATATCTTTAATATCATTAGGATGTACACTAGTAGTCTTCTCTTTAATCTATGCTTCTCAAAACAAAGGAGGGAGCGGAGAAATTATGAGGTCGTTGTTTGGGAAAAGGCTTGGCAACATTTCATGAATATAATCTCACTTCTTTTATCAAGGGCGTTGTAGCCCAGTGGTATCACATCTCCTCTTTAAGTGGGAGGTTGTAGGTTCGATCCCGCTTGTAACCTCAAGCCATTAGTGTTTGCCCCTTTAAATAAAAAAAAATCTCACTTCTTTTAAACATGTGAATTGATTGTGAGGATTATGCGTGGAATTTTTTGTATCTTTGAGTTTGTTTATGTGTATTTATGGTGTTATAATTATTACTGTGGATTCTTCAATGTGCATTTATGGTATTGCAGAGAAATAAAAGTGAGGTTTAAATATAACACAGTGCTTAATGTTTTTACTCCTTCCATCCCTATATTTTTGTCCCAAGGCTATCCTCACACCCGTATCAAGTGAAACTAGTCATTTGTTGTTTTGAATTTTCATATAAAGGTAGACAACTGGTGTATATATATATTTGTATTATAAGAGTTAGTTTTGTTTTAGAAATAAATGAAGCAAAATAAAACAACTAATCATATCTTCTAGAGCTGAATAAAGAAACCAAAACCTTGTAGGTTAACCCATTACCACCCAAAATATTACCCATAATGGGTTGGTAAAAACCCTATCCATTCAAAACGTTACATGGGTGGGTGATGGACAAACCTTCAGGCTGCGCATGCCCATAGCCATACCTTAACATATGTTTTTTTTTTAAAATTTTTGTTAAACAAATAAATAACTAATCAATAAAATTTAAAAAGTTGGGGTTTCTATGTTTTTTGTTTGAAGTTTGCAGATTAAAAAGTTGTTATCATGATAGTTGTCTAAATTAGTCTGTTTTTTGAGCACTAAAATATGTTGTTAATACAGATACAAAATTGTAAATCTTGTGATTCTCACTTTTAATATGTGAAAGAGACACATAAATGTTTAACTTTGATCTAAAATTTAAAAATAAATAATAGTAAAAAATAGGGTAAGGGTTTACCCATTACCCATTCAGACCGCTCATTTAACCCATACTCACATTTCACTTTCTTTCCTCCATTTCCTTGTCAACCAAACGGACCCAAGTAATTTGTAAATGCCTCTAAATTCTGGAGGTGAAACCCCCGAGGAACAAGTGAAGTGGCATACAATGAGGACCTGCGAGATGTCATAATCAAGACCATCGAAGCCCTCCTTATTGTATTATAAATACTGCCTTGGTTTTATTATAAGTCATAAATAATTCTCACAAATTAAGAATTGTTAAATGTAAACAAAATTTTAACGTCTTTTTTTATCTTTACTCTTTATTACATGATAAAACTTAATTTTTTTCTACTTAAAATATCCATTAATGACAATGGTAAAGTGGAAAAAACAAAACTAATATGGTGATTTTGGTGAAAAAAGTCCAGATTCTTCTGTTAATTAATTGGTGCTTTCTAATGAAGACAACAGGAAGTAGATTGCAAATTGGTTACAATTTATTTATTTTAAGGCAAATTGGCTTATTTATCGTTGAAATTTATTTTTGTGTCTAACTAGTACAGGACCCGCGCTATGCGCGGGATCAATGTATTTGACATATAAATGATAAAATATGAAAGCAATAAGTGTATTATTTGTATTCTTAAAAAAATAAGTGACTATTCTAGAACAATGAATAATTGAGTCTAACATCTAAAAAAATAATTGAATCTAACACAAGATTTACAAATTATAAAATGCTTCTTTGTACACCACATTAGAAGCTTTGTGTGTTGGCTTTCCGTTAGCTTCCAATGTCAAAATTTTCAAACCATTCGTCCATTTAACATGTGAAAGTGTTACATAAAGTTAACCATGAGTGAATACCTAATGTGGGAGACTAAAGACCAATGTTTTAAAAGTCAGACCAGAAAGCGAGCCGGTAAAGGCTTCGGATCATGGTTCAACACGGTCTAACCGCTCAAACCGATGGTTGGACCGGATAACCGTTGAGACGGAATGTGAAGCGGTCAACAATAATTGAAGAGAATAGCTTTTGGAAATGTATCCAAACAAGCACTAAATTTGCCCACAAAGTGCATAATGAGTTATATTGCAAATAATTGATTTCTATTGCAACTAAGAATTCTAAATCCTCTTCTGCATCCATCTTTTAATTCTAAATGTGGCAAGATAATAGAAGAGGCATCATCTTTCAAAATGCCCCAAATCAGTTTTGATTTTTTTAGAGTAAAACAGTAAAAATTTTAATATTCACTCATGCAAGTACACAAGGTTAAACATTCCCCCTTTTATACCCACATGCATCACAATTTGTTAGCATTAATCCATTAATTCCAGCAACGCACAAAAACAGATACTAAGATTTCCCCAATAACACCAGTTCAGCAAAACAGAATTGTAACACACATAATCAGGGAATTCTGTACACCATAACATACATCACTGCTTTCATCTGAAGACTAACACATCTATATACACACACAAACACATACACACACTCAATATTAATTGTTATATTCCATTTCCTAAGATTTGTTTACATTTTGGTTTACCTATAATCATTAAGAACAGAAGGGACAAAAATCTGAACTGAAAATGCATTTTTTTTTCAAAACCAACCTTGATTATGGTTGTTGTTGTCCCGCACATTTGATATAAGTTATTCATTAGGATTAGTGAGCGAATATATGGTTCTGATGGGAATAGAATCTGACAAAACAGCAAGCATTTAAACAACAAATGAAGTTGCTGAAGAAGAATCTAAGGAAGGAGACAATAGTCAGCAAAGTAGCACTTAATGAGTAGTAATTTGACAAACCAAATATCAAATCCTGTTTTGATTTCTTAAATTCTTGGATATATGCTGATAATGTGTGAGGCCCATATAACGTTGAAGCAGCCTACAAATTTTGACTTGTTTTATTATGAACTTATCATCAGTAATGTAAAATTATTTTCCTGGTAGCTCATTGAAGTTATATACCTCATAACGTTGCTGTTCATATTCTGCAAAAGTTGCAATATATTGAGAATAAGTATTAGTGAGGCCTGCAATAACTACATGTGTTTCATTATTGAAATTCCAATTTCCGTTGCTTATTCAGGTTTCCAAGACTGTCTCTCTCAGTCTTCTGACCGCCATTGTTGTGATCTCTGCAAGTGCTCAAAACTACATATTAACCACTCTTGCTCAAGCCTGCTTCTTTGGTTAAGCATTCAAATTGAAGAAGTAAGAGAAGTAATGAATCATCTGAAGTTGAAGAATTCTGAGGGGTTATAATTAATATTAAAGTTGCCCACCAAGTGCATCATGAATTCTATAGCAAATAATTGATCTCTATTGCAAATGAATACTAAGTAATTTTTGGAGAAAAGGTTTAAATAAAGAGTAGGAAAGTAATATTCAGCAGTTGGATCAAATGGAAGATGTTGTAAATGCAAATATGATCACATCCTCTTCATCTTCAAACATCACACTTTACCGCTCCTTCCTCCTCTTCATGCATCTTCTTCTGTGAAATGACAAAATTCTCTAAAACTCATTACCACTTATCCATTTCAAGAAGATGAAAGAAAAGAAAACATTAAAACCATTGTTTTTTTTATCTGGGTAGATACTGTCATTCTCTAAAACATCTTCTTCCGTTATTTTTTCAAGAAATATTGATAATGACAGTTATAGTTGGCTGTCATAGTGGGTGCTTAAACTAAGAAAAAATAACGGGATAAGGCAGTTATTACCTCTATCGGAAGCACGTTGTCTGAATCTAAGAATGTAGCCCATCATTATTCTTTCCCGGCATAAAACCAACCGGCAAGCCATGGAAGATCGATCACGCATCGTTGTTGGATGTACAGAAATTGATTTTCCATAAATCCCTTTACAGGTTCGATTAAGAAGGGGTTTGAAGTTGTTTTCCTTTGGAGTTTCAGTCAGAAAGTTTAAAGGAAGAAGGGGTTATGCGAAGTATTGGGGACTGGTGGAGAAGAAAAAGAGAGACGAAAGATCGGTTTTTTCTTTTGGAGTTTCATCTGAACGTGTAAACTGTAAAGGATGAAGTGAGTTATTATTTTATTTTTGTTAAATCATTGTGAATCAACCGCCTGAAACACAATAGAGAGAAAGTGGGGACAGGTGGCAGATTTTGGGATGGTCTAATTGGACAGGTGTCAAACACGAGGCTTGCAGATGCCCTACTTTTAGATAGTAAAGAATTGAATTTGTTATATTATCATTATTCTTTCTTCTATCTTCATTTGCTTTTACCGATCAGATCAAACTGTGTTTCTTCTTCTCTTAATTTCTCTTTCATTTCTTTCTCGCTTCTTCCATGATCCCATCTTGCAAAATCTTTCGATTTCTGTCTTCCCCTTTCACCACAATAACCATTCCTAATCACCATCATTGTCTTCTTCATGCGAGAGAACGAGAGGGCTTGATCGTTGTCGCCGGTGGGAGTCGTTGTTCCTGCGTGGATGAAAGGTTGAGGTCACTGCTTTGGATGAAAGGTAACTTCTTATGATTATTTAATTTTCCCTCTTTACTCTCTAATTTCAAGGTGAAATATCTTAGGGTTTGTTGTGCTTTCCAAATTTCTGACATTTTTGGGTATTTCGTTTGCATCTTCTAAGCCTAACAAGAGTTTTTAATGATGTGGGCTCTTCTAGAAATTCCTGTTGTTTCATCGATTGATCATAACAAAGATTTGGGGAAGGTTCTAGGGTTCATAGGTTGGGAGATTTTGTGCTCTGTCAAGTTCATGTTTCTCTAAGGTATTTTTTCATCATCTCTTCATTTTTTCCTCTTCTTCTTCACAGTAGATGATGTTCACCGTGTTTTGTTCTTCTTCTTTGATTTCTTATTTTCTCTTCTTCCTCTTCAGATTAGACGAGGACGTGTTGGTAGAAGTTTGGGTAAAAAGTTGTTTAAGAAGACAAAAATAGTGGAATGAAGTATACAGAGGAGGCATGTAATGATTTCTTTAACATAACACCTTTTTTAATCTATATTTGAGTCACAGGGCAGATAATTTGGCTTCGATTTGGAGTTATCAAGTTGTTGTTAATGGATTGCATTTATTGGGTTGATTTTTGTAGCTGCATATGCGATTTTTGCTGATTATGATTTGTTTATGGATTTCTCCTACTTTGTTTTTGGTGATCTGTTTGATTTTTGTCAGAAATTTGCAGCAAGATGTTGAACTATAAATCTTGGTAATTTCTAATTGTGGAGGTTTAGTGTTATTGTTGGCCATGGTGTTATCTTTTTATGTGCTTACCCTATAGTGATTACGGATCTAAATTGCACTTCTGAAAAAGGTTGTATTTGTTTTTTACTTTGATGATTATGTTAGATCTGAAAAAGGTTGTGCTTTGTGAAAAAAAAGATATGCCCTTTTAAATTATCTGCTCTGTATAATGGACTATTTAGACAGCCAATCCAAGTTTAGTTTAGTTTTTTATAGAGGTTTATAACTTTCTTAAGTTCATAAGCAATCGATCAGGCTTGTGGTGCTTGGTATTTGTGACTTCCTGATATTCCTGAAATGTTTGCCCATATATTTTGGTGATTGTACTTATGTGGTTTGTACTCTACAGTTGGTCACGATATACTAATGAATTCCTCAAGAGGTATATTATAAATTCTTTTGGATCATTTCAGTATGCTCTATGTGCACAAGCAATGATGCAATCGGTGACTTTTGAAATATGCATTTTTATTGCAGAATTATTTAATAGTGACTTTTGTCTGGCTTCTTAAATTGCCTTTATTATGAAATTTGCAGTATTATTATTACACAGTCAAATGCTCCTAAACAGTGTGCCCTTGTTTGGCTTATGAGATATGCATGTTTCTTTAGTTATGAAATTGTTTTTTTTTTCAGGTAAAATGGTCTTGCAAGATTATGTGAAAGACTCAAAATATGAAGCATGTCTTTACTTTTGATATGACATTCAGCAGACTTTCTTTTCCTTTGTTAAATATTTCATGTTATTTAATTATTTTCTTCCTGCTTTACAATAATATCAAAATTCCCTGCAGGAAAGTTGTAAATTGTTGGTTTGACTTTCATAGTTTCTAAAGCATTTAATTTTAGTGTACTGTTGCATCATTGCCTTCTAAGACGGGCACATTACAGCAGCCATGAAAGTATGATGGATGAGATGCTGTAATATCATTCTTTTGGAGACTTTGTTGTGTCTCCAAAAGTAAATACAATTGGGCGTTCAAAGCTTTTTGTGAACTGCATGTATACTTTCTATACAGAGCTTTGTGATGTTAAGCCCAAAAGCATGTATACAAACATATTCGGAAATATACTCCATGTATTCTGTAGATGTGGTGCAGGAATATATTACCATTATGATTCTGAAATTACTATGTCATTTGTTTTGCATGTTATTTGATTCACATTGAACTTTGTTGTGCAAGGATTTAAAACAATTACATATTAGATTGTCTTTTTTGTTCTTTGATTTTCTAATTGTGTAACTCTATGATGGATGTGTATTGATATTATGGTGTCTTTTGCATGGCAACTCAGAATTTTTGCAAGTATTATGTTATGTTATTTTAGAAATAAATTAGTGATTTGATTTAATTGATTGATTTAGTCAATCATTAATGGATTGATTGGTTAACATATTGATGGTGAGGATGCTAAGCACGTGCTGATCATTTGGCCTTTTTCCATCAAGATACTGTGGTTTGTAGGCTCAAAGTGCTCAACCAAAAAGTGGAATTTTTCTTGCTGATTATTTGGCTGTTCTCTTCATCAAGCTACTGTGATTCTATGTAACAATATGCAGGTAATGTCTTTATTTACCATATTTCTGGCATTTGTATACCCTCCGATGCAAGTGTAGGCCACTGAATTATGTATGATTAACTAATATTTCATTCCCTTATTTGAATTCATTATGGGAAAGAGTTGTTGGTTCTATGTTGATCTGTTGTGCCTAATTGTATAATCGTTTGCTTGCTTGATATTAAGATTTGAAAAAATAGAGAGCTTCAAAACAAGAAGGTTGGGGGCTTATTAATGGATATGGATAGAAATTTGGTAAAGATTGAGTTTAAAGTATTTCATTGTTGTACATAAAATATTTCTCTGTGCAGTGTATTATCTATAAATGAAACCAATTTGTAGACCCATGTTGACTCAAGGGAAGGACCAGTGTGAGAAAGATGGTAGAAATTGTATTTTAGAGTTCAAATTTCAGTTTTAGCCAATTAGAGTCCTTATTTTAAATGCTTCTCTTGAAAGGATCATCCTGTTATCATCTTGAGCACATTATTAGCATTCAGTTTTAGCCCTCATATTCTCTAAGGGACATTTCCATTTGTTGTTTACCATTGTGCTAAAGCTTTTTACAGATTTTATAGGAGCACTTATCTTCCTACATTTCCATTTTAGTAAAGGAAGATTAGGACTCTTATATTATTTCTAGAATTATGTTCACGAACCGTTATAATGTGTTCATCTTCACAGTTGTGGTCCATTCTTTCATTAATATCTAGCTGTTTTCTTTATTATGTGATTGTAATAGAGAGAAACTTGCTTTTCCATTGCACTCTACTTGATTTATTTGTATTTTTTGTTTCTTTATGACATTGTTTTGGACTTCTCTTTGATATATATCTTATTTTGTTAGAGAGCAAGTTGGTCACATGACAACAGAATTGTGCTGTACAAATATTGCACAATCTGATAAAAGCTTCAATTTGCTACCAGCCAATTAATGTGATCTGCAACAATGTTTCTTTTTCTACATGGTCCAAGTTTATTTGTCCTCTTTTGTTGCTTTAATTACTCAATATCACTACTTTTATTTGATCTTATTCTGCCATCATTGTAAATACATATATTTTCATTAGGGTTAAGGGTCAAATCTAGCACTCTACTATTGCCAAAAGTTCACCCAACATAAACAAGTATTCGATGGCTCAAATGTAGCACACATCTTTTCAAAAATGGCTCAAATCTAGCATTTCCGTCAACTGTAACGGGTTTGACCGTTAAGTTTGACTTGACCATGCCACGTCACCCGCCATGTCACTCATTTTTTTGCCACGTGGCATGCCACGTCATCCAATGGGCCCACTCACTATCCATTATTGGGTGACGTGGCGCTTGACGTGACAGGCCACATGGCAAAACTGGTTGACATGGCGGGCGACGTGGCATGGTCAAGTCAAACTTAACGGTCAAACCTATTAAAGTTGACGGAAATGCTCTTTTATCGGTGTTTCCTTCATTTATTTCCTTCACGTATATCTCCCGTGCAACGCACGGGAGGTACCGCTAGTGTCTACTATAAACCTTACCAACACGTATTCTTCAATTTTATTGCTTTCAAGAGCCTAGTGAATGGCAATATGCATGGCATCATTATTGATTCTTATGGTCCTGAGCAAGTCAGGACCGAGCAATAGTCAATGAATCAATCTTGATTTCTGTAACTAAACAAACAGGCACAAAGCTCAACAAATGACTGAAAAAATTTGTCTGTTTGCTTATAATTTTTGCCTATTGGTAATTATATTTTTCAACACTCGCTCCATCCCTACATATTCGAGTTCAAATATCAAAATCACGTAGATTAACAATTTAATTGAGATAGTTAAACATATTCAAATTTCAAAATAATTGTTTTTCTTAAATCGCGATATATGAGAGAGAGAGAGAGAGTGTTAAAAGTGATGGAGATGATGGGCGAAAGAGAAAAAATTTATTAAATATCTAATAAGTGATGCAAACTATTACAAAAATTAACAAGAGATAAGGGTAATTTTTACCAAAGATATATCCCCTAAGGATTTACTAGGTGTTTATTAGAAGTATTTTTTTGATCAATTATACCTTGAATGTTACCAAAATGTAAGCCTTTTCATTTCTCCTGTGCATTAAGAGAATTTCACCCAAAAAGGCATTTCCACTAGAGCTAGGATATCTTCCGATGCATTCATGGCATCACAAAATAAGTGTTCTTTCTTTTGTCAACAAATAAGTGAATTTAGTTAGCCATGTAAATTATCAAATTCAACACTTAATAACCTAATAACAACATTGATACATTTTGGTGATTTCAATAAAATTAATTCTAAAAAAGTTCAGGAAACTTAATGATCTTTAGTAGATACTACTGGTTAAAAATAAGGGTAAAGGAGCAAATCTGGCCCCCAAGTAACCACCGAGGAGCGCTGAGGACCCTAAACTAACCACAGGCCCGGATCTGTATCGCATATAACTAGTTTAGTAACATAGGTAACTACTCGAGTATCGCTTTTAATTGCTAGAATTTTCCATTACTTTGAGACATTTCAAAACCCCATTAACTACTCATATATCTCAAATAACTAGTTGAGAAACGTAGGTAATTACTCAAATTACTCGAATGAGGTTTGATATTAAGTGGCTATAGATTGGATATACTAAGTGGGAATTCTTGTTTTATAGCAATAAAACTATTTTTAAGAATAATTTAACAAGTTTTCTTTTGCCATTTCTCACTCAAATTTTTTTCCCTACTGAAAGCATGTACAAATAAAATTTGAATGTTGTAACATAATATAACATTTATAGTGTTAATTAACATCTTTTATCTAATGCCAAACTTAATCATAAGTTAACTAATTCTAATTACCTTTCCTAAATATTTAAGTATTTAATTGAATCTTATCAAAAGAATTTGATGGATACAAATTTAAAATTTGGGTAAAGGAGCAAATCTGGCCCCCAAGTAACCACCAAGGAGCGCTGAGTACCCTAAACTAACATGCCACGTGGCATGCAGAGGTGGCACAGCAGGAGCTCGCGTGGCATCCAAATAAGCAAGGTAACGGTCAAACGTAGTTGACCGTCCAACCGGGTATTTTTTTAACATCTTGGTTACTTGGGGTACAGATCCGGGCCTGTGGTTAGTTTAGGGTCCTCAGCGCTCCTTGGTGGTTACTTGGGGGCCAGATTTGCTCCTTTACCCTAAAAATAACTCTTATTCCAAATCAATAAATTCATTCAAAATTTTGGATTATAAATTATGAAAGATTGAAGGGATTATTTTTAAGGCATATATAAAGAAAGTTTAACCCTGGCCTTATCATATTCAATGAATTTAAAATAAATATTTCTAAATTTGAAGGTAGATTTAATAGTCACGTCAAAAGAAAGGTAAATGATCAATAAGGGTATCTTTAGGTATTTCATGTGAACGAACGAAAGGGCTAGTTGAAGTATCTTGCTCTAGAATTATATTTGTGGGTTGAACTCGTAATATCCAACAATACCAAGGGCGAATACATTTCTTTCCAAAATAAATAGGATGCTAATCTCACTCATTTCATAACACTGGCAAAAGAAAATTTCAAAACAAACTATATAGTTGACTTCACAAAACTGACCGTGACCAAAATGTCACTTCTCCTCCTCCGCTACATACTCCTCCTTTCCCTTCTCTTCCTTCCTCTCTACGCCATCATCCCCGGTGGCTGGGCGCCGATCACTAACCTCGAAGATCCACACGTGGCCGAGATAGCGAAATTCGCGGTGGCGGAGTATGACAAGAGAAGTGGAGCCAAGTTGAAGTTGGAGAAGGTGCTTAAGGGGGAGATGCAGGTGGTGGCAGGCATGAATTATCGCCTGGTGTTGGCCACCAAGGATGGATCGGTGACCAAGAATTATGAAGCAGTTGTTTGGGAAAAGGCTTGGCAGCATTTCATGAATCTTACTTCGTTTGAAGCTGTTCAAGGGTAGTTCATAGATTAATAGGATTATACTATATGCTGATTTTATTTAAGCTTTGTGCATGCATGTTCTTTCCTCTTTGTTTGCTTTTGTGATTGTGTTTGTTGTGCGGAGTTATGAGTTTATGTCATCTTTTCTCTGTTTATGAGCTTTTTATTTCATTTTTTTGTTTTGTTTTGCCGGAATGCTAACAATAAACGCAAATTCGCGAGAAAAGTATATTTAAATGCTTGCTTCGTATAAGACATTTTTTAAAAAAAAATTCCATTATGTTTTTCCTTGATTAACTTTATTAACTCTACTCAATACTTCCTCCATCTAGTTGACTTTTTTGAAAAATCCTAAAAATGTAAAATAAGTTGATTATAAATTGATTTACTTAATTTCCCCCTTAAACTAGTTTATTTGACATAAACTAATGGATAATATAAAAATAAATCAAATATGTCATAATTTAATAACTTATTTTACAACCTCAATATCTGAAAAAAAAATGTATTGAATGAGGAGAAAATGTGATATGAACTCTTATATTACAGACCAAAATCATTCAAATTTTGGCTCTTTTAGGGACCAGAGGGAGTATCTTATATTTATGAGCACCAGGGAAAATAATAGATAAGAAAGAGATGTATGTTAGCAATAAATATGTTTAGGGCGTTTTAGTAATGTAATGTAATTTTGATCAACATTACGGTCATTATTAATTAATCATAATATGTTAATGGTTCAATCATTTAGGAGAAGTAGGGAGTATCTTAAAAGTTAATTGGATTGATTCTTATGTTTCCATTTGAGATTAGTGGAATACTGTTATCAAACACGGCGGAAAAGTTATAAGGAATCAGTGGTCAGTGGTTACTTAAAGCTTTCAGTTTTAGGTTTGAAGATGTTGCTTTTTGTAAAACTGATGGCGTGAAATGCTCTAAAAGAAGGGAAATTATATATTGAGGAGAAAAAGTAGAGAGAGCCAAAACAAAAGAAGGGGAAGAAAAAAATTGAGAAGATATTGAAGAAAAAAATTGAGAAGATATTCTGGATAAAGTAGTTGCATGTGGAGCAAGTCAATGGGTCAAACATAGTAATTGTGCCAACATCAATTTAGTCTGGACTCTGAACCCTGGATGGCTGGACGGCCTGGACCCCTACCCCCAAAATTAATACTACATCCAGTCCTAAATATAAGACTTAATTGATTTTTTTTTGGAGATGTTAAGATTACAAAATATGATATTAAGTTATGACATATTTGATATATTTTTATATTAGTCATTAGCTTATAGGTTAAATAAACTAGTTTAAGTAAAAAAAATCAGGTAAATCAATTTACATTTGACTTATTTTGCTTTTTTAGGATTTTCCAAAAAACTCAACTAGGTCCTATATTTAGGACCGGAGGGAGTATAAATTAGGGCAATGACCCTATTTTATACCCAAAGTAACCACCTTGGACCATCCACCACCATAAACTAACAGGTGGTACAATATTACACCCAAAGTAACCAGAATGGTCCAAAAATACCCTCAACCGATGGTCTTCAATGTTTGACCGTTGGAGACCGTTGGTTGAGGGTATTTTTGGACCACTTTGGTTATTTTCGGTATAATATTGTACCACCTGTTAGTTTATGGTGGTGGGTGGCCCAGGGTGGTTACTTTAGGTGCAAAATAGGGTCATTGCCCTTTAATCACACATAAAATATGTAGCAAAAAAATGTTAAATCTAGTCCTTTAATATTCTTTCTTAACTTAATTCACAAAAAGTATAATGGGTGATAAACCCATAATTTAACATCATTAATTTAGGTTAATTAGAATTAATTAGAATATATTTATATTATTTCATCAAAAAAACTATATCTATATTATTAGTCGATATCAAGATATAATTTAAATTTGAATTAATTTTGATAAATTTGAGTATATTTTTTATTTACATAAAATTGAATATATTTTGTTTAGATATTGTGCGATTAAATTAATATGTTTATATTTAGGCATCTAGAATATTATATAATTCTTGTAGACATTTCTAGCATATTATATAATTTTTAACTGAATAATTCTTGTAGAAATGGGTGAGAAGATAGGAATCCAATAGAGCAGCTGAATATTAAAAATTGAAGATAAAATGCCATTAAAAACACACACTTACCCCGCCCTCACAAAACACATCATTTGATTCCTAGTCCACCCTCTCCAATCTCAAGTTGTTAAGGGCATTTGAATCTTTTCTCACAAATTTGTTAACGTGTATTAGGTACTTATGACTCAATTTGTCCTTTTTACAATTTAGCAACTTCAATTGTTCTTTTATCAATTGGGAAGACTTTATTTGTCTTTTTCCCTATTTTTTATCTCAAAACTAATTTACTTTTCTAATAAACTAGTAAGATATAATTTAATCACGAGCAATGGTCTTATTTTATACCCAAAGTAACCACCCTATACCATCCACCACCATAAACTAACAGGTGGTACAATATTACACCCAAAGTAATTAAAATGGTCCAAAAATACCCTCAACCGACGGTCTCCAACGGTCAACCGTTGGAGACCGTCGGTTGAGGGTATTATTGGACCACTCTGGTTACTTTGGGTATAATATTGTACCACCTGTTAGTTTATGGTGGTGGATGATCTAGGGTGGTTACTTTGGGTATAAAATAGGGTCATTGCCCTATAAATTAATACTAAATTCAAACAGACCATACTTTCTTGTTTTCTTCAATATATTATTAATGATTAAAAAAAATATTCTGGTTCAACAGAAAATGCTGACCCAATAAATATTTAAGGTGGTTCTATATATAGTTTAATGTTGATAAAAATGGCTAAATTTATGGCATAAAAAATGGCTAAATTTAAAGTATAATAATGATTATACTTTAGACCTAAAATTTAAATTTGTTTGACATGCATTCAAATATAAAATTATTATGTAAATTTATGAAGTTAAAATTTTCAGTTAAATAAAATTAACTACTATAACAAAGAAATAAAATTAGAAGTGTCATTTTCAAACTTAAAAATTAAGAAGATACCTCAACAAATATAGACTAGCTACTACCAAATCTATACCTTAGTCTTCTCTTTTAATTACAAGAGCAGTATCAGCTATATTAAAATCAATTTTAAATGAGGATAGTAGTGTGATTGTCCTCTGTCACTGCTACGACAGAAATGGGTCCCACCATGCAGCTTTTTACAGCATAGACACACTCAACTTTCCATTTCTATTTCAATGTCACCATTTTGCCACAATCAAATGGTCCTAAGATTTTTAATCACTAGGATGTACACTCATAGTCATACATGGAAATGGATAGACAAGCCATACTTTTTCGTATTATAATTTA
The DNA here is from genome assembly GCA_029929735.1 of Mimosa pudica. NCBI lineage: Eukaryota > Viridiplantae > Streptophyta > Magnoliopsida > Fabales > Fabaceae > Mimosa > Mimosa pudica. The sequence continues at coordinate 5,060,189 of JAKELP010000020.1, forward strand.
TGAATAGTTGCATCACATTATAGATTGATTTTCATATTGATAGATGTGTTGATATTTGATAACTCAATGTATGGTTTATGCTATTGCTAGTGTTGTGATGGGTCAATAGCCGTCTGTAAGACCGGTAACTCAGAAGAAAACACAAACTCCAATTTAGCAAATTGTTGGGTCATTAAAAGTTTTGGGCCTAAGGGAACCTTTTCTTTGTGATCTATAATTGTGTGTTGAAAAATGGAGTAATTTTCGCTTCAAATTCAAAGGGAAAATAACAAAAAAATGACACATGAACTTGAGTTGGACAAAATGGGGTCTCCAATTTCAACTTGGACAAATAAGTAATAGTCCACAATTTGTCTTAAGTGAAGTTTGTGACTTTGTGGTAAAAGAGTAGTTAACTACTTATGTTTAGTAGTTAACTGCTCATGTATCGCTATTAACTATCCTTCTCAGTAACTACTCATGTATCGCTGATAACTACTTCAGAATCGCTATTAACTACTCTTTTGCTACAAAGTTACAAACTTTATTTAAGACAAAAATTGGGAACTATCCTTTATTTGTTCAAGTTGAAATTGGAAACCCCATTTTATCCAACTCAAATTCAAGTGTCATTTTTTTATCAATTTCCCAAATTTAAACTTGCCCAATATATTAATTGGAGTGGAGTCTGGAACAATAAGCTCGTCTCCTAGGAAACAATGAATAAAAATTTGAATTCCTCTTAAGAGGGGTGTTCATATTCAATGTTAGAAAATTTCCCTAACAGGATTATCTATAGTAAAGTGATACTTGTGCCTAGGAAAAGAACCTTCCCAACCAAACTGAATTTTTCATGCAAGATATGCGTGTGAGTTTGTTGTATAATGTTCCTTATATTTTAATTTTATGGTAATCTTTTTCAGAATGAGGTTTTATTAATATAATCGTCATTAATTAAAATACAATTCTGTCTTTTCTCTTATTTCAAGGACAAAAACTAGAAAACCAATCTAACAAATTTCAGGAGAAATTTTTAATCTTCAATAAAAACGTTGCCGAAAATTCTTGTATTTATTTGATATAAAGATACTAAAAAAATAATCCCTTGTACTTAGGAGAGGGATGCCAATGAGTAATGACTATAAAATATAAATAATAAGTTTTTTAGTGTGTGTGTGTGTTTTTTTTAAGTGTGCCATGTGAATAACTGAATATGAGGGGTGGAAAGAAGAGGTGATCACTTGGAAAATGGCCTCACTTTTATGACTCATGTGGGTGTCATTGCCTCCCTCCCATGCAATCTCCATTCAATTTTCAATCGTCCCTTAATTTCATCATACCACTAACGTCCACATTTCTTGTTCACAAATATCTACCCCCCTCATTTATTGTCACTCTTGGTCATAACATAGATTTTTTTTGAGGTAAAGCAAGTATCATTAATAAGGTCAAACCAACAAAGTCAACAAGCAAATAATTAATGTAAAAAGAAAAAAAGAAAAAAAAATAAAATTAAGCAGTTAAATTAAGAAGATAGCATCAGGGTCTTCATTGTTTAAAAAAGATTCCATGCGATTTTGCGCCCATGTCTTATCCTTAAGGCTGCAGAAACTTGTGGTGGCCAAGATATCAAGCATGGCCCGAATGCCTTTAAGGATGGTGTCATGCTTGGGGTCCATAGTTGTGAGAATGTGCTTGTTTTCTCTACCAGGAACTGCGCGCTTGTGGAATTGCAATCGATCGGGCAATGGAGAATCCAGGACAAGATAGATCGGACACATCTGTGGGGAAAAGCTGTTGTGCTCAACTGGTCTTTGCGAAACATGAGTCTAATGAGTACGTCACCCTGGAAAAGGATGACTGTAAAGCATGGTTTGCCCGGTAGGTTAGTACATCGTTGCATGATGATGACCCAGTCAGTCGTGGTGTCCGGCGGCCTGCATTCCTGTTGGTGGTGTGGTGGTCCAAGTTGGCGACGTGCTTCAAGCTCCTTTTCTTTCCCTTTAGGACCTGCAATTAAGTCATTAAAGTTAGAAGAAAAATGGATATGTTGCATATCTCTGAGCACTGTGTGTGGGGACCCGTTGTGAAGGGCATGATTTCTGCTCTCCCATAGCCTGTGGAGCAGAAAAAGTAACTGATGGACAATCTGGTGGAAACCGTCATTGGCAAGGGCTTGTAGAGAAAGCTTTAACCAGGAAGTGAAAGCCTCAAAGTCTTGCCAATCAGCTCTGATATTTAAAGTGCACCACCAAAGGGCTCTGGCTCGAGGACATTGAAAGAAAACATGTTGGAGTGAATCTTGTGTGTCACATCCTGCCAGGCATGATAAAGAACAGTTGAGATGGTGGTGATTCAGGATGTCCACTGCTGGGAGAGCTCGCTGAAGGAGCTTCCACGTAAAGAGTTGATATTTCAGAGGTAAGTTAATGGTCCAAAGAAACTTCCAGAAGGGATCGGGGATCAGATGCGGGCGGAGTAATAGGAGAGAAAAGCCATCTTTTGCAGTGTAGGTTCCACTATTATTACCAGGCCAGGCAATGATGTCCTCAGGCGATTTGAAAGAGATGGGAGTAGCAAGGATCTCATGTGCATGAGATGGGGAGTAAAGATCATGGATAAGGGCAGAATTCCATTCCTTTGGTTTCCAAGCCTTATTTGTATGCAGAATTAGATCATTTACCGTTGACAAGGAGTCAGAAGGTATTGATCTCGATTGCATTGGCCACCATAGTGGGTGGTTAAGGGGGATTTGATTGCCAGAGCCAATTCTCCATTTGAGATTGGATGTGATGAGAGTGGAGTCATGAGTAATGCCCTTCCAAATCCATGACGAGTTGTATGGTTTTCTGATGAGAGAGTCAGAGGAAAGATCAATGTACTTGGCTTTCAACGTCTCTCCCAGTAGGGAGCTAGCAGGAGCACATAAAATTCTCCAAAGTTGTTTAGAGAGGAGAGAGAGATTAACTTTGGCTGTGCTCCGCATGCCAAGTCCCCCTTGCAAAACTGGGGTAAAGAGGATGTCTTTGCGCAGAAGGTGCATCCTTTTTTTATCTTCCGATTCCCCCCAAAAAAAGTCTATCAGTCTGGCATCAATTTGTTGACAGACAGTCAAAGGAATTTTGAGGCATGTGAAGAGGTAGATGTTTGCTGCCGAGAGAACAGATTTGATGAGAGTCAAACGAGAAGCTTGGGAGAGGAGCTTTACTTTCCAAGAGGCAATTCTGGCGGTGATGGAGGAAAGGAGTTGATCATAGATGATTTGTTTGTTTTTGCCTGGATCAATATAGGTTCCCAAATATTTGCCTAGTCTTTTCTCAAAAGGAATGCCCATGAGGGTAGAGAGTTCCTTTCTGTGCTCATGAGAAGTATTCGGGCTGAAAATGAGTGTGGATTTTGTTTTATTGATTGTTTGGCCGAACCACAAGCTGAAGGGATCAAGGACACTCATCACATGGTTAAATTGTGCAGAAGTTGCCTCCATAAAGAGGATGGAGTCGTCAGCATAGAGCAGATGAGTGATGGGGATGCTTTGCTGGCTGATCTTAATGCCTTTCCAGAGGTTGACATTCTCAGATTCATTGATGAGACTAGAAAGGACATTAGCTGCTAGGATGTAAAGGTATGGAGATAGTGGGTCACCCTGCCTTATGCCTCTGTTTGGTTCAAGTGGGAAGACTTCTTGGCCATTGATGAAGAAGTGATATTCCACTGTTGATATACATTGGTAGATTAATTTGATCAGTTTGTCGGGGAAATTCATCTTGTGGAGGGTTGCTAAGATGAAATCCCAGGATAGGCGGTCAAAGACTTTGGAGAAGTCTATTTTCAATGCTGCCAGCTTTTTCCTCTTACCCCAAGCTGTGTGGATTGTATTCAACAAGTCAGCAGCAAGCATGACATTATCAGAGATTAGTCGACCTTGTAGGAAGGCACTCTGACAAGGGTGGATCAAGGGGGTAGGACTTCCTTGAGTTTGTTACAAAGGACCTTAGAGAAAATTTTATAAGACACATTACTAAGGCTGATGGGACGGAGATCTCTGAAAGTTTGAGGATGAGGAGTTTTAGGAATGAGGATGACATTGGTTTTGTCTATAACCTTGAGAATGTGTTCTCCATGCCATACTGAGCAGACCATATTGAAAACATCTTGAGAAACCAAATCCCAATTCTGTTGGAAAAAATTTGCATGATATCCATCAGGACCTGGAGCACTATCTTTTGGGAGATCAAAAACTGCCATTTTAACCTCTTCCAAGGAGATATCAGTGAGTAGGAAGTTGGATTGGTCTTGAGAGAGACCTAGTAGAAAAATTTTGTCAAGATTTTGAACCAAATGTTCAAAGGGAAGATTGGTTGGGGCCTGAAAAATATCTGAGAAGTACTTGAAGGCCATGGAAGAGATTTCCGACATGTTGGAGGTCCAAATGCCAGAATCATTTTTCAAGCCGATGATCATATTTTTTGTTTTCTTGTTAGTAGCAACCTGATGAAAATACTTATTGTTTTTCTCACCCTCCATGTGCCAGGAGATTCTAGAGCGTTGTTTCCAGTAGCTTAGCTCACAGTCATGGAGGAACTCAATCTCATGTCTGAGAGTGCTTATTTCCTCTTGGCAGGTAGAAGGAATTGGCAAGTTCCAATCTATGCCCTCGGAGACTTTGGTAAGCCTATCTTCCAGTTCCTTTATCCTTTGATGAAAGTTCCCAATCTTTGATTTACTCCACTGGGATAGTGCAGAAAGGGTGGACTGTAGTTTGGAGTGCAGGATGAAGCTAGCTGAGCCTCTAAAGGGATTCTGCCAAGCTGTGTTGATTAGAGATTGACAGCCAGGGATTTGGTACCAATAAGGTTCAAATTTTGGTTTCCTTTTTGTTGGTTTCTGAAGGCTGGTGTGGAGGATGATAGGGCAGTGGTCTGAGGCTGAAATTGTGAGATTGGAAATGTGTGAAAAAGGGAAATTCTCGAACCAATCCAGGTTGCCAACCGCCATGTCCAGTTTTTCCAAAATTAAGTTGTTTCCTTTTCTGTTATTGGTCCATGTAAATTTTGGTCCTTTTGTGGAATTTTAATGAGTTTATTTCTGTCTAAACAATGACTGAATTGGTTCATATTAGATGAGTGTCCTTTAGGTCCAGACTTGTCCAATGGGTTAGAGAGTTGATTGAAGTCTCCAATTGCTAGCCAGGGTAGGTGAACCAAAGTGGAAAGGTAATCAAGCCATTCCCACAAGACATGATGCTGACTTGATGAGGGGGGTCCATAAATAAAAGAGAGGTAACAGGAAAGGGAATTTTCATTGCTTGTAATTAGACAGTGACATATAGTTTCATTTAGTTCAAGTACGTCAACTGAAAAAACACTTTTCCAAGCTATAATAGTTCCACCTTCCTTCCTAATAGCATCTGTACCAACGTGATTATTGTACCCTAGATTATTTAATACTGAGGAAGCGGCCTCTAGGGAGATTTTGGTCTCTGATAGAAAGATGAAGTCCGGTTGGTATTGATTGATTAGTCGCTTGCACCTTTGAACTGCCGTGGATTTCCTCAATCCACGGCAGTTCCAGCTTAAGAGCATCATGGCGTCCTGTGGAAGCTGGTGTGAGGCCGCTTCCTTCGCCTTTTGATCAGAGAGAGAGGACTTGGATGTGTTGCTGCGCTTGGCATGGGGACAATCTTCAGGGGGAGAGTCAGCTGATCTCTTTTTAGGACTAGCAGTGAAGCTAGACTCACCCTGGCCCTGGTTGAGTGGATTGGGCAGCTCAATGGAGTTGTTGTGAGTATCCAGTGAAATAGTGAGGAGGTTGTCAAAGGCCAGATAAATGAAGCCAGATATATGCGGTTCAACAGTGTCTCCTGTGAAGGCCAAACTTCCTTGCAAAGCTGTGGAGTAGTAAAAGGGTGGGTGTTTGTTAAAAAGTTCTTCAAAGTGGTCATCAAGTGTGGACATTAGCTTCCATGAGTAGCCACCTTCATCCACTGAATGATAGTGGAGTCCACAAGCCACAACATTGGCATTGACATTTTCTTTATAATTCAACCACCACTGAATGATGGGTTCAGGAATCCGAGGGAAAGCCTTAGCCATAAACCATTGACTAGCCCTTTCTTGTGGTAACTGATGGCAAGGGACCAGGAGATCAGGTTCACTTGTATCTTCAGAGGATTGGCTATGGATGAAGATGTAATCTTCAATAAGGTTGTCAATAGCTAATTCAAGGGCTGAGTAGGCTGCTTAACCAGGAGTAAGAACCTCAGGAGCATCTGATGCAGGAGGTAGGAGAAAGGGGGGAGGGGGGAAGCTAGAGATGGGAGAGACTAAGAGTGGTTCTGAGGAGGTGTGAGAATCTGTGGCTGGGTCCAAGATGGGAGATTCCATCAAAGCAGGGACTTTGATGTCAATGGTGTTGAGTGGAGGATTTGCCGGTGTAACATCCCGATTTTTAAATTAGAGATAATAAAGAATTTATTAAGGTTTTGAGGTGTAATTTAGGAACTCTGAAGTCTCAGGAAGTAATTTTATGATATTTTGGACAATTTAGGAATATTAATTCTTGTTTACTTTAGAATTTAAAGAAATATAGTTTAGGAGTAATTTGGAGTTAGAAATTTCTATGAAAATATCTTGGAATCTAGATAATATTATGATGGAAAGAAGAGGATATAGTAAAATATATACAAACTTTCGGGCTAGAAATGTAATTATGAATAAACAATAGGGCAGTTAATGGTAATTTTTCCCTAAAGTGTTTATATATATTCTCATCTCCTCCCTTCACAAACCCTAACCCTCTCATTTTTGTGCGGCCTCCCTCGAGCTCCCATCCCTCTCTTCATCCTCTTCGTCTTTTCCGGCAAGACCACGGCGGCGGCGGCCGTCGCCAACGACGGCGGGGATGGCCGTTCTAGCCTCCTCTCCTTTATCCTTCTGCCTCTTCCTTCATCTTCTCAAAACCCAAACAGCACCACCATTCTTCCCTTCGTTTTCGGCGTCTCCGACGAACCCATGGCGAGAATCCGGCGGCGGTGAGACTCTCCGACACGTACAAGCTTGGCCCCAAGCTCAGGTGAGCTTTTACTCACAAATCCCTTCATAGTTCTTCACTTTGACTAAGATTCCTTACTCCTCCTTCTTGTCTCTCGGTTTCTAGTCCTCCCTCACTGCCTAACACCTTTTCCGGCGAGAAAACCGACGGTCTTTAGCCCATGAATCATTCACAGTTCCAAAATAAAGTTTAGGGTAAGTTTTCCTTTCCAAACTCTACTTGTTCTGCGTTTTTGTGCGAGTTGTGAGGGGACCGAATGAGTTTGGGGGATTTAAGAATTCTAATTGCATGTATGGAGTTCTATTTTTATTTATTTATATTCATATTATGCTATTAAGTTGTTATGGCTGGTTGGAGTAAACTATTCTATGTGATATTATATTTGGAAGGTTGTAGGTGGTATGTAGTTGATGGATAAAGTGCTTCATTTTCTGTTTTGTGGTTGTTAAATCCCAATTTCAAATAGAGAAGATAGATGTTTATGCTTAATCTGATTTTCAAGGAATAATTTCTAAGGTTTGTTGAATTTGGGATTTAAGAACAAATTAGTTGTTGCTGGCCATATATAACATCCCTAATGGTTTAGGTTCCTGGAAGATGGACATAAAAGTATTTGGGAAATTTTGAAAGTTTCAAGCTTTAAGGCATATATGGAATACAAACATTTTAAGGATTGGTGTGATGTTTAATGTCGCTAATGAATTTAATAATGTTAGTAGATATCATTTTGGTTGTAGTGGAGGGAAGGAACATGTGACTTGAGTTTGGATTGATAGAAATGGTTCTTTAGTCAGATAGTTATACTAGTTGATTTAATTATGTGGGAGCGTTTGGTTGGTGGTTAATGGATATTATACTAGGAGATGATATGGGGAAAAAGGTTAGTGAAAATCTTATTAGGACATGATTATTTAGTTTATTTAAAATTGTGGGATTAAGTCTAATTATTGGAAGTAAGTCCCAAAGTTGGATTGGATGATGATTACTGTAATGTTAATTGGAATGATGTGAAGATTTGTTAGCTGATTTTGTATAGGGATGATTGATTGTTAAAGTGATAAATGATTAGAAATAATGGCGGAACTAAATTATGGAAGTGGCAAAGTGTAGGTTTGTAAGCATTTAAGAGGTTTTAATATTCTAAGTTGCCTTTGGGTATTTTTGGCTTATTATTTAGACCTTAAAGTATTTTGTGAATTGTAGTTAGTTCTCTTTTCAAGGGTGGTTGAGCTGAGTTAAATGGGAGTTTAGGAACCTATTTTAATTTAGTCCTTCTAAAGAAATTTGCATATGCTTATACTATGGTTGGCATGAAAAATGGAATTAGTTTTTGGTTGTGTAAGATTGATTTCTAGTGTCTTCATTTCATTTTATTTAGAGATTTATTTATCTTCTTAACTAATTAGTTTGAAGTGTGAATTGTGTTATGATTGGTACGGGAAATTAGTTATAGACTTTCAAGAAAAGACTTGTAAATTAATGGGTAAAGGTGCAAAACTAGCCACCGTAAATTTCCAAATGGACAACTTTGACACCCGTAAATTGGATGGTGCAAAACTATACATTATAAATCAAAATGAGACAAATTTAGCCACGCCGTTAAGTTGAAGCTAACAGACGTTTTGATTTAATGAAGGTGGGCCCCACGCCAACACAAACGTCTGTTAGCTTCAACTTAACGGCGTGGCTAAATTTGTCCCATTTTGATTTATAATGTACGGTTTTGCACCATCCAATTTACGGGTGCCAAAGTTGTCCATTTGGAAATTTACGGTGGCTAGTTTTGCCCCTTCACCCTATATTAATTACACTAAGGATAAAATCAATGTTGATATTATTTAAATGTCTTGATGCTATTCCATTTTGAGATGTATGTGTAATGCTAATGTAAAAGGGGAATGTCACAAATGGTGCTTACAATATGCTGCTGGATGTTACAAAGCTGATTTATTTGAGGAAATTATGTTCTATAGAGCTGATTTTTAAGTGCAGCAAAATAAAAACAAACTTTTGATGTTTATGCATGTAAATCAAAGTGAAATGACAATCATTCTTTAATTGGCCGATTTGTTCTGCATTTTATTACTAATGGCTGAATAGGTGAGAGAATTGGGAGAAGATTTTAAAGTTATAACAATGATGAAAACAAATGGCATTGATCCATATAGTCGTTAAACAAATTTTCTATTCTTAGTATGCTAATACAATAATAAATGAAATCTGAATGTGGTTTAATTAACGTTGACAGCTTGGATAAAATGAAGTGGATATTATGTGTGAGTGGATTTGTTATCGCAGGTCTTGTTGGCCTTAAATAGGAAGCATGAGAAGTTTGGTTTCTCCTTGCATTGATCTAATTAATTCCATATGAAGTTAGTAATTTGTTGATTGTGAATTGAAGATATAAAACATAATATATGATTATTGATGTGATTTCTTTAGATTGAAATTGATGGTTGTGAAACTTGTGTGACTTGTGATGTGAACCAGTTATAGTATTTGAATTAATAAAAGGGGATAGGTAGTATATTCGGGCTGAGAGAGACGTGTTGTTTATTATTCATATATAAGCATAGTTGTTTACCTCTATTATTACTTTGATGTAATAATAGGTGAATCTAGTAAAGACGGGTAAGGAAAAACATCAAAGTACTATGGGCAACAGGTAATCACACTTAACCTTGCTATAACAATGAGGGTGACGTTAGTTGGGATTTTCTTAAAATCCTTTCTCACCCTCCATACATATATTATCGTTGAAAAGTTATTTTCATATAAAATAGGCTATTGGGTGCCTTTCAAACTGGATTATTTTCGTACAAAGGACTGTGGCACATTTTGTATACATATACATACATTATATTATCCTGGTTGGTTGTGGTGGTAGTTCTTGGTTAGTGTGATAGATATATAGGTACTGAATTATGACTGTGCTTTTGAGAGAATTGTGATGGAAATGTTGAGATTGTGGATGAGATTTGATAGGGATATTGTGAGGATTGCATGACACTGATATAATTATGTACCATCGCGCGATGATAACTGTCGATAGGCCAATCGACAGTTATTTGTACTGATGATCCTTTTCGGATTGATTAGACCGGGGATCATAGGTCAACTTATTGAGAGAAAGTGACCTACGGTTGTTTGGCACTGGAGAGCCCAACCGTTCCCGTTCTGCAATGGAAACAGAATTGGGGTTCCCTCTCTGGGGATTGCAAGAGAGGGAAATTGTCCCCTCATTATGGAGAGGGACACAGTGTCAAATCATATAGTGAAGATTAGATGCTTGAATGCCCCGTGATGGCACAATGCATCTATAGGTGAGTGTGAGAGTTGGGGCAGTAGGATCGTTGAATTGGAAAAGTAGAGATGGTGATTTTGACTTGATTTGGATATGACGGAGGGACTTGAGTAAGGAATGAAAGAGGTTCTGGTTATATATATTATTATTATTGATTTTAAAACTGTGGTACCCTTTAGACGCCCTCACTACCGCACATCTCACTGTTATAGTGAGTTAAGCGGTGATTACTGGGACAAATTGTCTCATTCCACGATTACTGACATTTTTGCAGGTATTCATGCACAGGCCCAAGCATCAGGAAAGGGAATTAGGCTGTAGAGGTTATTTAATTTGTTTAGAAATGTATATTGCCAATTTTTAGGGCTGCATTCGCTTCCGCATGCATATATATATATATATATATATATATATATATATATATATATATATATATATATTTATTGTTTGATATCTATTAGTTTTGTTTATTAACCATGTTAGGCAAATCCTTTCTAACATGGTTAGCTTTTAATTATCCATGATAGAATTCATATTTTATTAGGCAATTCTTTTCTATCATGGATAATGTATAAAATTATTAGAAAGTTCTTTTTCTAACTATGATAGAGATATTGTGGATATGAATATTTCTTTTTCTATCATAGTTAGTAAAGAGATTGTTGAAATAAAATAGACATCTTAGTTTAATTAGGGAATTAGTAACAGTATGTTACAGCCGGGGGAGGGATTGATGCAGATTGAGCAAGGGGATCCTGGACAAAGGATAGGGGAGCTGTGTCATCTAAAGGGAGGAGTTCATTGGTAGTGGGTGGAGGGTCCCTCGTAAGGTCTTCTTAAGTGAGTGTCCTAAGGAATTCCATGTAGTCAAGGTCCTCCAAGCCATCGGCCGGAGTTTGTGGGTTTGGGTTTTCAGCAGGAACATCAGACATGTCCACATCAGGCTGAGGAGGAGCAGCAGGAGAAGGGTCTTCCATTGGGCTACCAGAAGTAGCAGAGTCAGTAATATCGGGTTCATCAGAGGGAATGTCATCATCAGAGAGCGTGAGAATGCCCTCAAACCTATCAGAGTTTAGAATAACATCCTGGGGCAATGTTTCAAAAACATTATACCGCGAGAGGTTACGATTAAACCTAATTCTAGTAGAGCCTCTTGTGCGGCGTTCACGGATCCACTCTTGCCAGGTGAGTTCAGCAACTGTGGGGATAAAACTACAAACAAACCTTGTTCCAAAGCGATGGAAAGTCCTGGAAATAATCTTATCATAGTGTTCAGCAATTTGGGTCACTGAGTAAGGGCAGGCATGAGCAAGATGGCCAATAAAGTGGCAATTTGAGCAGGAGCCGAAAACCCTTTCATAATGGCATTCCACCGTACGAACAACCCCGTTGTCCAGACGGATTCTAATGTTCTGAAGGAGGGGTAGGCGTGGGTCCACTTGGACTTGGACAAAGTTAAGATGGGCTGAGAAGTTGACATGGCCAGCTGGCGAGGTAATGGTGTGCCCCACAACATTGCCAAGATCTTTGGTAACTTCAGGAATCTGGTATTCCAAGGGATGCCCCCAAAACTGGACCCATATTGGGAAGGCCACTATCCGCATGGCCTGTAGGGCCATATTAGGTTGTAGGCGATCAACAACTAGTAGGGAATTGTCAATGGACCATGGGCCTTTGTCAACCACGAAGTCAAGGTCAGTATGAGAAGGAAACTTGAATAGGAAGTAGTTTCCTATTTTCCCGCGAATAGTGAAAGGAGAGTCTAGGTGCCAAAGGTTTCTGAGGCGAGCCCGCAAGCGGTCAATGGTGAAGTCCAACGAGTCCACGATTGAGACAATACCATAAGCGTCAAGCTCAGCACGCTTGGGAGCAATGATATCACGGGAAAAGCTAACTGTAGGAGAGGTGAAGGCAAGTGGATTAAAACCAGGAGGGAAGGCCATTGTGACAAATATCAAGGGGTAGTGAATGGAGGTGAAAAACCAGAACAAATGGTTGAGGAAAACGATTAGGGAGAGAAAGATAAAGGAAGCCAGGTTGGAAGGGTGAATGAGAGTGAGAGTAGAAAAGACATGGCGCGACGGGTATATATATACATGAACAGCAAGAGGGAAGTTGGAGAGTCAGGTTAATGGGGGCAGAGATTGAGAGGCGGGAAGTTTAATTAGGTGAGAGGTAGGCTGAAATGTAATCTTAGTGGTAATGATTGTGAAAATATAACGATCTAAAGGCTTGAGAAGGGATAGGGAAGGACATTTGGCATTGACAACAGGGAGGAGCATTGGGGAAAGGATATGGGGGAGAGGAATTAGAGCATTGATTGGTTGAAAAAAGAGGATTGTAGAGGAAAGAGGCAGGTAATTAATGACTGAAAACAATCTTCAAGAAGCAATCAAAATAGGGGGAGAGGAGGGGCGGATATAACGTGTATCAATGAAATGAACCTATTACTAGTTAATCATTAACATCTAAAAGAGGGTGAGATTTGAGCTAAAGAAGTAGGGAAATCCAAAAAACAAACATAGCTAAACCATCAAGAACCTAGTCTTGCATAAAACATATGACCTAGAGGGGAAGCAACATACCAATGGGGGAATAAGCAGCGAGAAGAAAAGAGGTAGGGATAGGATGATGTTACCAGAACCATTAGAAGAAAATGAAGAAGGAGCACGCGGGGAGGATCATCTTACATCACCAAAGGAAATTTACTGAATTTGTTAGGGCGGAGAACCATTGATCAAGGAGAAGAGCAATTATGCCAAATGGGAACTGCGGGAGAGATAGAGGATCCTATTGAAATTCGCAATGGGGTCCAGCTCATCCAAACGCCAATGGAATGCGAGGAGGAAAATTGGGATTTCTTGGAAGAAGACGAGAACGCGAGAGCACCTCTCTCTAGAGATTCTCTCTCTAGGCACTCATCTTGGTCATAACATAGATGGAAGTAGCACATGTGATTATTATAACAAAAAATTGAATTCTCCTCGTCCTTTTAAAAGAGCTCGAATTGAATAATAATGCACATCAAATATGAATAAAATTGAATACTTATTAAATTATTGGACAAAATTTATAGGATTTAGATTTTTTTAAAAGTAAAACATGTTTGTCTAAAGTACTCCCTCCAGTCCCTTAATATAAGAGTCAGCAACCAAAAAAACGCTTCTTAAGAAAACATGTGAATGTTAGTTGAGAGTTTAAAGTTAATGCTTCTTTTTCAATATTGCCCATATTTATTATGATACTTAACTTAAGAGAGAGAAATACATAAGCATTAATAAATATGAAAGAGAGTTAGGGCAAAGTAGGAAACATTAAATGAGGACAGAATGTAAGATGAACTCTAATAATAGGGACAAAAATCATTCAAATTTTATCTCTTATATTAGGGACCGGAGGGAGTATGTTTTTTTATCTCTTAATTTTGGAAAAAATCGTTTTAATTCTTTAACTTTGGAAAGTGTGTTTTTTGTTCTTTAACTTAAGAGAAAGTCATGTTTTAGACCCTTAACTTTGAAAAGTGTGTTTTTTATCCTTCAACTTTAGAGAAAGTCATGTTTTAGACCCTTAACTTTGAAAAGTGTGTTTTTGGTCTTTTAACTTTGGACAAAGTGATGTTTTTAGTCCTTTAAAAAAAAGGTAAAAGTATCTTTTTACTCCCTTATATTTTCAAAGTTAAGAGACTAAAACATGACTTTGTGCAAAGTTAAAGGACCTAAAACATACTTTAACTTAAATTGAAAGTACTAAAAACACACTTTTCAAAGTTTAATGACTAAAAAATGACTTTGTCCAAAGTTAAGGGACTAAAAACACACTTTCTAAAGTTAAGGGAATAAAACATGACTTTCTCCAAAGTTAAGGAAACAAAAACATACTTCAACTAACATGTTTAACTTACAAATGTGATCAGAGAATAAGTTTTTCACTATTTCTTACCTGATAAGATTTCAAAACTCTCATATATATGATTAGAATTAGAGAATCCTGCACATCTCTCCAATAATTATAAAAATTGAAAAATACATACACACTGACCACCGATTCTATTATTGGTAACTTAATGCAATTGTTATCTTCTACAGTACTTTTTTCAAATAACATATTGTTTCATTATTAAATATATAAAAATGAGATACAAAAAATAAAATCTGCAAAAATAAAAACCAAATACAATTTGATAAAATTGCTAATAATAATACAACCCTAGCCTTGATAGAAGAGAATCGTCATCACAAGAACCTTCCTAATATCCATTTTTATCATTCCATGATTAAAATTGGTGGACAGAGGAAAAAAAACGTATTCACCAGCATAAATTCACTGTGAACTGTGAGTAGTAGTTTTTACAAGAACCATCTTTAAATGTACCTTTATTATTGTCAATAAACTAGTGAAATTTGTTTTTGAAGCATCTACATGAGCATGTCTCAAATAATGAAAATAACTTATAAACACCAACAATGAAGATTTAGACATTTAGTAGAAGAAATTCTCATTGTTATTTAAACTCTTAAAGTAGTTTACTCTCACAAACATAAATAAACACCACCATAAGAAAAAACATGAAAAAAAATATATTACTACAGAATACGTACAGATGTCTCCATGTCCAATCAGAACTACTAGGGATTGGAGACAACATAGAAAAATTCACAAAACAATGAAAGAAGAACTTTCACCACCCAAAATGTTTGAAAAGGGGGCAGATAAGAGATATATGTGTACGATTTAGTTAAACATATTATAATTATTGTAGCCACGTGCTCTATGTTTACTGAATGAGACTTCACCATAAGCCTGACTTATGCCTAAGGTTAATAATCAGCCTAAACCAATCCTATGTATACATGTGTGAGTGTCGGCGGATTCCTTTTTCCAGCTTTTCATAATATCATTAGCTTTTGAATAATTTTGTTCAGTATATTTCATTATATTGATTGACTTTAATGATTATCATCTACTCCTTAATTCAGTATATTTTCTTCAGTATATTTCATTATATTGATTGACTTGGATAATTTTCTTCAGTATATTTCATTATTTCAGTATATTTCATTATACATGTGTGAGTGTCGGCGGAGTACATTGTTTTCATTTATACCTTAATTCTTTAAGTAATAATATTTCATGGAAAAAGGGAATAGTTTTGAATAAATATTATATTTATCAATATATCTTTTTAAAAAATGTATTTTAGTAATCATAATTATCTTTTAATGAATAATTATGGTTTTGCATTTTTTTTGTCTTTACCAGGCCGGCCCATTGTGTGCTTGGGTCATTGGGTGATAATTAAGCATAACTCGTTAACTTGTGTGCATGAATTAGTATAAAAAAGTAAAAGCCCAAAGTCATCGTTGTTGTCAACGTTAATTGTTAGTTTTATGTGATTAAAATGCTACACACATCAAATATATGTAGGATTTAATAGGTGCATAAATAAATATATGTCTGTGGCGCGTATATGTTTTTTTCAAGACATCTTTTTAAATGAAAGTTGTGAGTTCAAAACTTATGTACTCGCGTGTCTGGCAAAAATATGTCTGTGTAACTAACTATATGTGAGTGTGTTTATTCTTAACTAACTTTTATTAAAAGGGCTGTTTACATCTCTAAGTAAACAATCCAATAACTAAACTGCACAACAATACTCTCAAATTTCCAATTCTCTATCTCACTTAGCTTGATGGAGAAATTTTCCATTGTATAGAATGTCTGGGCACCTAAAAAATGTGATATACTAGAGAAGAAACTCTTCTTACATACTTATTTTTCACAACACGAAATCACTCAAACAATTTAAACTAGATGAATATGAAGTGCCTCTTTAAAGGTGTTAATTATACTAAGATAAGATGCTAATATTTTAGTTAAAAAAGTATAAAATGCTAATATCAATCTTCATGAAAATTCTTCAGTTCCAACAAATCTCAATAATAATTACAAATCTCGTAGTTTCTTTTCTTTTTTTTCCAAAGGGTTTCTTTTTATTCCAATCCTAGATCCTAGATGAGTCAACCATATAGGCATTTGGTTCCATAAACGAAGAAATGACCAACGAGAGAGAAACATAAGAAAGATACCAAATTCCTTCTTCTATTTGGCACGAGAGAGAAACATAAGAAAGATACCAAATTCCTTCATCTATTTGGCAGATTTATTTGATAAGATGTGGTAATATATCTTTGTTTAAAATATTATTATTTGAGCAAAGTTTTATGAACCCCTAATTTTGTGGCAATCGCAAATAACTCTCGATTAAAATTTAAATTTAATCTCCAAAAGTTTTATTTATTTTTATAAACTCCCTATTGTTAACTTACCGTTATGTTTTAGAAGTGATGCTGTTTGTACGTATTTTCTATGATAAAAATACAATTTTACCCGAATATAAACATTGTTAATCTAAAGAGGATATCATATATTATGCCACATATCAACTTCACCTTCAATAATGTCTTATACGATTGGGAACAACATAGGCGAATGTGCCTTGTGCAACTTGTTTGTTATCTTGTACATGCAATGTATTTGTTTGAAGAGATGTCAACATTATTGCACTACAAAAAAAAAGAGGTCTTTATCGGCGTTTTAAAACCCTATGTTTCGGCGTTTTTTACCGGCGAAACAGCTCTACGGCGTTTTTCACATTCGCCGATGATTTAATGTGGAAAAGTTATTTTTCGGCGTTTCCTGACACGCCGTAGAGAGCCTAAAAACGCCGCAAAGCAGGTTCCATATATTAATATAATATTCACGCACACCGGCGTTTGTGATAAGGGCCGGTGTGAAAAAATAATATAATATTAACGCTTACCGGCGTTTGCACCACACGGTAGCCAACGCCGGTATGTTATTCGTAAAGGCAAAAGCATACCGGCGTTGAGCATAAACGCCGGAATGCGATAATAAAATATAATAACACACACCGGCGTTTACGCCCAACGCCGGTGTGTTTTATTATATTTTATTATCTTACCGGCGTGTGGTAAAACGCCGGAAAGCAAATTTAATTGATTAAAAAAAAGCGCCCCAATTTGAAATCAAATTGGGACGGAAATTCAATATTATGGATAGATAATAAATAAAAAATATTGTTATGCAGAGAAAAAAATAATATGATTAAAACAAATTTAATATTATCACACATTAACAGAAAATCACAAGAATAATAATTTAGAGCTTCTAAATGATTGATAAATAAAGTAAACAGAGAGAATAACCATAGATCAAAATTGTATTATATTGAATATGAAATAAACAGTATTACAATGAATAATTAAATAACTGGACTGAAGCAAAAAAAAAATATAAACAAAGAAAAAAAGAATAACAAGAAACCAAGGAAGAAACGATGAAGAAGAAAGAATTGGTGAGAAGGCAGAATGAGTGGGAAGACAAAGTGGGGGGAGTACCGCTATTTATAGGAGTATGGGAACATACCGGCGTTTTGGAGCCACTCGCCGGTAAGTATAATAAAATAATGCATACCGGCGCTACCGACGAAACGCCGGTAGGTGATTTTATTATTTTTATGCTTAGCGGCGTTTTCTGAAACGCCGATATGCATATATATCAATAATTGTACATAGCGGCGTTGCGAGAAACGCCGATATGTATATTAACTTATATAATATTGCACACCGGCGTTTCATGGACACGCCGATATGCGATATTTTATTATTACTTTAATTAGAGGCGATTCCCAAAACGCCGGTAAGCCTAAACATCTAACAAAAAACTTTCTGGGCAGTGTTGGCTTTGGTAAACGCGTAAAGGTTAGGGGCAGTGGCTATAAATATGCATATATGTAGAATATGTGAGACATGATAATCTTTCTCAAATCTCTCCCTTCTTATTTCATATTTTCTGTCGTTTTGTTGTGAAACACCTATATCAATAATATAATGGTGGATAAATCGTGGATCTCTTTACCTAGATCGTCACCGCAATACATGGCGGGGTTGAATCAGTTTTTGGAGTTTGCTTTCTTGCATGGTAGTGATGTTCGGGGTAAGATACGGTGTCCGTGTGAAAAGTGTAAGTTCGACAAATGGAAGACTCGAGAGGAGGTATTTGCCCATTGTATGGATAAGCAGTTTCCCAGGTATTACCTCAATTGGGCGTTTCATGGAGAGGGCGAACTACACGACAACGCCGGTGATCTAGAAGTCGGTTCGAGTTCTCACATTGGTATGCAAGTCGAAAGCAGTGACGATGAAGCCGACGGCGGCGAACATGCAAATAATCCGGGTAATAACACTGTGATGGAAGCATTTGGGCAGCATGAAGCAGGAGATGGCGGGGATGTAGTGGTCGATGGACCAGTCGCTGACTACTTACGCCTTGAGGTGGTTAGAGATTTCTTTGAGCTCATGACGGAAGGTGACAAACCGCTGTACCCAGGTATAAATAATGCATTAACCATTCTAACTGTTTAAGCGACTGAATAATTATAATTAATATATATGCGATGAAATACATATATTATATATGTACGTGGCATGACAAAATATATATACATGTGTTTGGGCAGGGAATGAAAGATACTCTAAACTGTCATTTCTGACCAAACTGTATAGTATAAAGTGTAAACGTGGCGCCTCCAATGCGACTATGTCAGACGTGATTGAGCTGCTGTCAGACGCCTTCTACAATATTGGAGCCGAGCTACCGTCATCATTCTACGAAGCGAAGAAAACAATCTCAAAGATGGGGTTAGGGTACATAAAAATCGATGCATGCCTGTATGATTGTATGTTGTTTTGGGGCTCTGACGCTGCGTTAGATAAATGCAGACGATGTGGCACTGACCGATACAAGGTGGAGGGTGAGGGGCATAATAATAAGAAGAAGAGACGACGAGCAGTTAAGAGCATGAGATATTTTCCACTCCGTCCAAGGCTCCAAAGACTATTCATGTCCCCGAAGATGGCTGAGCAAATGCGGTGGCACGCGATAATTGATATAAATATATTAATTACTACATGCATTAAATCAATATATCAAATTAATTACATACCTCTGACGTTTACCACAAATCCACTCCCAGAAGTGGACCTCCTCCCTCTCTTGAGTTCAATAAGAACCTGCGGCACAGGCATATCATCGTCCTCCTCGCCGCCGCCGCCGCCGCCGCCACCACCACCACCGTCACCGTCGCTACTGGAGCTCGAGCTCCCATCCCTCTCCTGCCTCTCCTCCCTCTCCTGCCTCTCCTGTCTCTCCTGCCTCTCCCTCTCCTGCCTCTCCTCCCACTCCTGCCTCTCCTCCTCATTCAAAAACTGGTTCATTTCCTCGTAGCTGATATTGACGTCACTCCCCAAATCTTTCCAGAGCTCGTCCTGCGTCACTCCTGGGTCCCCACCAAAGCCGAAAGGACTCCACGGTACGGTGATCAGAGGGGGACTGACGTACTGCAACACCGATTGGGGAATAGGTTCCTGCTCTTTCTCTTTCCGCAGAGCTTCTATACGCCTGGCTTCTTCCTCGTTGCGCAGTCGCTGCTGCTCTTCCTCGTCTATGGGCTCTTTACCACTACGCCGAGACATATGTATAGGAGAAACACAATATATAAACCGGAACTGGCAGACAGAGATTCGGTGGGGCCCTCTGTCGCTTTTTAGAAACGCCCAAATGCAATCCGTCGGAGGTATATATGGACACAAACATTCCGGCGTTTTTGAGGGTGATTAGCGGCGTTTTAAATGAAGTGCCGAAGAATAATAATATTTTAATGCACATCGGCGTTTCCTTAAACGCCGATGTGTGTATTCATTTAATGTCATTAAATGAAAAACGCACAGCGGCGTTTTGCGAAAACGCCGATGTGCATTTATGATTTTTTTAAAAAAAGATAAAATGCATATCGGCGCAAACCCAAAACGCCGATATGCATTTATGCTAAATTTTAAAAAAAAAAAGCCACGCCTCTCAAAAAAATATTAAAATATACATACCGGCGTTTTTGCCTCCCCAAACGCCGGTATGTAAACGCCATAAATAAAGGCGGGAAAAGCGCGCCAAAATTGGCGGCGTTTTCCATGGGCACTTTTATAAAACGCCGGAAAGTATGATGTTTCCGGCGATTTTCTAGAAAGCGCCGGAACGCATGCGCAGGAAAGTAGCGTTTTTTTTGTAGTGTTGGTTGAAAGGCCTTTGAGTTTTAGTAGTGTTCAAAGAGAGAACATAAGGAGAACATTCATGAAACAATTAGAAGACATAGACAAGTGTCGTGATGTCATTCGCATGGGACCACTAGCATTTATGAATTTATGTGGTAGACTCAGAAAAACTGGTAGAGTTAAGGATTCTAGAAACGCTATTGTTGAGGAGCAAGTTGCAAAATTTCTTCACACTTTAGGGCATAATGTAACAAGTAGAGCAATGGCCTTCTACTTTAGTAACTCCAGGGAAACTATTAGTCGTCATTTTCATAATGCATTGCAAGCCGTTGTTTCTCTTGAGGCTGAATTTCTTATGCAACCTACTGGCTTAGTGGTTCCTACAGAAATCAGTACTAGTGCAAGATTCTACCCTTATTTCAAGGTATACTTTTTTCTTCATATATTTCTGTTATTTTACATTTTATGTACTATAAGTAATCAGAATTTGTAACAGGATTGTATTGGAGCAGTAGATGGTACTCATGTTCGAGCAAAAGTACCAAGAGAAGAAGCAGCCCGTTTTCAAGGGAGTAAAGATCATCCAACTCAAAATGTTTTCGCTGCTTGTTCATTTGATATGAAATTCACATATGTGTTAGCTGGTTGGGAGGGAACTGCCTCAGATTCAAGGATTTTTAAAGATGCTTTGTCAAGACAATATAAATTGTTGATTCCTCAAGGTGAGTAAGAAACTACAAATGACTTTTCATTTTTTTTTAAATGTATAGTAGAACTTATGGTTCACTTTAATTATATTGTGTAGAGAAATTTTATCTTGGTGATGCTGGGTTCGCACTCAAGCGTGGTCTTATGACACCTTATAGAGGCGTTCGTTATCACCTGAAGGAATATTCATCTAGAAGACCACAAAATGCAAGAGAACTTTTCAATCTTCGACATGCTTCATTGCGAAATGTGATTGAACGGACATTTGGTGTTCTTAAAAAAAGATTTCCCATAATTGCTAGTGGGATTGAGCCAAATTTTTCAATGGAGACTACGGTTGACATTATCATAGCATGTTGCATACTACACAATTTCTTGATGGGCGTTGACCCTGATGCGGAGCTAATATATGAGGTTGATCGTGAACTATCACTCAATAGGGATATAGATGATCAATTGGCCAACAATCAAGAAGAAGACTATAGACAAGGGTCTATTAAAAGAGATAACATAGCACGCGATATGTGGCTTAATTACGTAAACCATCATGGGTTATGATTTGAACTATTGTGTGCTTCTTTGTTTTGCTTCCTATATATTATTATAAGTGTGTGTTTCTTATATATTATGATATAAACTATATTGTGTAATTTCTTTTTTATTGCTTGAAAGTGTGCGTTTTCTTTTATGTTGTAAACCATTATGTTATTTAATGAAAGATTGTTCATCTTTAATTCTCTCTGTCTTTTCTTCATATTAATTATTTCTTTTATTTCATTTATATTAAAATTTTCAATTACCAAGCATAATAAATTATATTTATGTTGACTAATAAATTATTATATTTATAGAAATAAAAAAATTTATTATATTTATTCCCTTTTTTATGTAATTTCAAGAAATGTTTCATTTGTTGACTTATAGTTTTTTTACAAAAGTGTTTACAATAGGGGTATTTTTGTCACTTTGACATGTACCCGTTTTCTTTCCTCTATGTTTTCCCTTCTCCATCCAAGCAACATAGGGGATTACATTTTCTTCCCAGTTTTCCTTCCTCCCTGTTTTCTTTTCTCCCACTTTCTTTTCTCTCCCATTTTCCTCTCATCCAAGCGGAGCCTAAGGTCCAAAGAACATATGCAACTACTCTAAAATTACATGCTTGCATGTGTTGTGTATAATATATTCCCTTCATTCCTAAATATATGATCAAATAATATACAAAATATGTTATGATTAAGTAGTTCATTTTGTTTTCTTAAGATTCTCCAAGAAAGTCAATTCACTCTTATATTTAGGAACGGAAGGAATATGTTATAATTACTATAGAGTGGTTGTCGAGAGTTGATAAGTGGAATCGTCCTCTTAAGAATGAGAATGTATATTCGAATCTAGTGCAAAGTTAACAACCATGTCTGATCTATGTTGACATGACTTCTGACTCTCGAATATAGATTCATCGTTGCTAATGGATGCTGGATCAACAGACATTGTTTAAAAATGTATTTATCCTGAGTAGAAGTCCTTATGGTATAGGATTTATTATGTCATATGACCATTGGAGAACTTGATTCATCCATATAAATATTCTAAATTATAATAAAGATATTTAAGTTAAATAATTTATAATTTATTTATTTAGAATATGAATAGATAGAGACACAACATGACAACACACTACCTGTGGTCTATCTAATCTAATAATCTATTAACGATTTTGATTTTGCCCAGAAATCATATGAAGCTTTGAAATTGGAAGAAAAACTAAAGACCCCAGAAATCAAAAACCGATCTTGGAATACCATTCATTCATATTCATATTCATATTATCTTCTGAAATATTATTGAGGATGAAGAGTCTGTTTAAATCCAAACCTCGTACTCCATCTGATATTGTCCGACACACCAGAGATCTCCTCGTATTTGTCGAACGCAACAATGAACCTCGAGAAAGTAAACGCGAAGACAAGGTACTCATTCTCATCCATCCCTTTTTTTTTATTTTTTAATTGAAATCTAATTCATATGTATTATGATTTCTCGATTTGTATTTAAAAATAGGGACTTTTATCAATTTCTTCATCAGCATATGATTTAGTGATATGGGTTGACACTAAAAGGTGGTGACTTTGTTGTGTTTGTGATTAGTTTTATTCACCTTCATATGATTTAGTGATATGGTGATATGGTACTCCGTTCCTAAATATAAGATCATTTTTCCCTAATTTGACTTAATTAAGGAAGTTAGTTATTTACACATTATATTACCAATTTATCCCAACTATATACCTTTATCCCCACTCTCCCTCTTTTGCTTGTTATTATAGATAAGCATTGTAGGGTTAATTTGGGAAAAAGTTGGGAAAAGTTAGAAAGTGATCTTGTAATTAGGAACAAGTTGAATTTCAAAAGTGATATTATATTATATTTAGGAACGAAGGGAGTTGTACAAAAGGTGGTGACTTTGTTGTGTTTGTGATTAGTTTTGTGTGATGGGAGTGGCAATAAAGATGGTGGGTTTTGTTGATTGATTGTTTTAGTTGATGCATCTAATGGCAGATGGCTGAGCTGAGTAAGAATATGAGAGAGATGAAGTCAATTCTCTATGGAAACAGTGAATCTGAGCCTGTTGCAGAAGCTTGTGCCCAATTGACTCAGGAATTTTTCAAGGAGAACACGTTACGGCTGCTTATCCAATGTCTGCCTAAGTTGAATTTGGAGGTAATGTAATGGGAAATCTTGTAAGAGATTTCGATATCAGCTTGCTATGTCAAGATGATGTTATTGATGCATTGTTTTAGTTATGGGTAGAGATTGTACTTTTAGTGTTAATCTTATGTCATACTTTTTATGCTTGATGGTTGTTTGTCTAAATTGTGTGCTTCTGCAGACTAGAAAAGATGCCACTCAAGTCGTTGCAAATTTGCAGAGGCAGCAAGTTCATTCTAAATTGATTGCATCTGATTATTTGGAGAAAAATTTGGATCTCATGAATATTCTGATATTAGGGTAAGAAATTGATGGTTGGATGGATAGATTAGTTATGTGATATTTGGTATAGTGAACTTTACTTAGTGTGATGACTTCTCATCTCCAAATGAATAGAAGTGGATTACTTACATCTTCACTAGGGATTTTGAATGTAGCATATATCTCATAATTTTGTTAAATCAAAGAGCTTTTTCTTGGGATGGAAATCAAGAAGGAATCTTTGATATTGAAATCCTCAAATAGGGTTTTTCTTGTGCGTTAAAACTAATAGTGAAATAGGTCTTTTGTCAATTCCTTCTTCAGATCTGGTATTTGTAGACTTTTAATTGCACAGAATGGTTACTTTTCTTTATTGAGTTTGAACTTAATGTCTTCTTGAATCAGATAGTGTTAGTACTTGATTTAGATCACTATTGTTTTTGTCTAGGTGAAAATGAGTGCTTTACCTAATCAATCTTTATTATCCACTTACCTGTTGTTGTTGTGATTAAAATTTTATCTATTTTGATGCAACTATGGAAGCGACTGATCATTGTTTCTTACTAGATATGAAGACACGGATATGGCTTTACACTATGGTGCAATGCTGAGAGAATGCATAAGACACCAGATTGTTGCTAGGTGAGGAGAAAGGATCAGATAGAAATCATGTCTTTTGTGAAACATAATCTTAAGTTAATATAGACAAATGGGATCTTGGGAACACAATCTTATATGTCATTGTTGTAGTTTGTGTTGGGATTTGTAGTTATTATGCTTTACCCTTGAGAGAATTATGTCAAATAAGAATGTTGGGTTCTTGTATATAGAAACAAGCCATACTAGCTGAAAAGAATAATTGTTCTGGATCAGTTAATATCTCTTCTGTAATTTTTGTGAACTTTTTTGGGTTTTTTTTTTTCAGTTATGTTTTGCAATCACCAAATATGAGGAAGTTTTTTGATTACATACAACTTCCAAATTTCGACATTGCCGCAGATGCTGCTGCAACGTTCAAGGTTGGTATTATCTAAGTGAACATGTGAAGGTAGATAGCAGGGTTAAAATTGTGTGTATTTTTCAGTTCTTTTTTGACCTGTCATGTCAACTCTTTACAGGAACTAATGACAAGACATAAATCTACTGTGGCTGAGTTCCTCTCCAAAAATTATGAATGGGTAGGTTCTTTTCTTTCAACTTCAGTGGAAAGTAGTATACTTGCGTGAATTCATATGTATATATAAATCATCATTGATTTTCTTTCCATCTTTACTTTATATCTGGAAAGGTGCTTGGTCAATGTGCTTGACTCTTGGAGATGTCATAGAAATTTACTTTAGATGGTAGTAGTCTGGGTAAATTCTTGGAAAAAAGATTATACTTTTAGTCTTTTTCTTGTACTGTTCCGCTTCATTATTTTAAACTCTACATTCTTATTTTTTTGTCATAATTCATACAAACATGATTATGCAATTACACACTTGTTATTTCCATCTTAAACACGGACATCTTTCACCTGCGTAAGTTTTTGCTTATCTGTATATCTGTTCCTGCTTTACTTTGTTCATGATATACCAGTCACTTATCAATCATTACCTACCATCTCTGCTGTTTTCAGTTTTTTGAAGAGTATAATTCTAAGCTGTTGGAATCTCCCAATTATATTACGAAGCGTCAAGCTGTCAAGGTACCATACAAATTTGTTTTATTTGCAACAAAGTTGAATGAATAAAGCTTGTTGAAGAAACTTAGTTTGTCCTCATAAAAGCATGCCTTATATTGTAAGAAAATCAACTTTTGCTGCATGATATGTCATTTGGACAGTGAATATGACTGAAGAAGTGAAAAAGGATCATATCTTTAATCAAGCAGTCTCTTTAACCCAAAATACAACATGCATCAATTTACTGTAACAGTTGGTTGCATTCAGTCGCATCTTGCCACATTGGTGCCTGTTTATTGACACTGTTTCTTTCTTATAGCTCTTGGGAGACATGTTACTTGATCGTTCAAATTCAGCTGTAATGACACGTTATGTGAGCTCAAGAGACAATTTAAGGATCCTCATGAATCTATTAAGAGTATGTTCCCCTTTCATCAAACTCAATGACGTCTTTTTGGATAGGTTTTCTTCCATCCTTTTCTTCCCTGTAACTTCTCATTAGAACAGTATCATGAGCTTGATTGATCAAATTAATTATTGTTCCACCCCACACTCAATTTTCCAACTGCTAAGAATCTGGGTTACTAGACAATGAAGTGTTTGGGGTTAAGTTTCTGGTGTCCATATACTTAAAGGGAAAGAAAGAGTTGGATGTGACATTTGTTTAAGCATACACTTAAAAGTTTCTTGATGGTTTCTTTCTACAGGAGGAAAGCAAGAGCATTCAGATAGAAGCATTCCATGTTTTCAAGGTAAAACATTGTTGTATAATAGTATAATACAAGAGGCTATTCAAATTCACCTCCTTCCAAGTTTTTAATTTTCGTTTTCATGTGTGCTGGTCATAACAGCTATTTGTTGCCAACCAACATAAGCCAGCCGAAATTATCGGCATACTTGTCACCAATAGAAGCAAACTTCTAAGGTTGTTGGGTGACTTCAAGATGGATAAACGTAAGTATTAATATTTCTTTTAATTTGTTTTTATTAGTGCTGTCTGTAACATGTTCTAATAATGACATTTTCTTTGGGGATATGCAGCTGATGAACAGTTTGATGCTGACAAAGCTCAAGTTATGAGGGAAATTGCTGCTCTTGAACCTAAAGGTAGCCCTTGAGTTGCAGACTGTGTGAAGCAGCAGCTTGCACTGCAGCCTTGTTTTATGTAACTGTGTATTACTAGAGTTTTATAGTCATCATGGGAGAGATTATGGTTTAAAGGCAAATTTCAAAATGATTGGGATCTGTAATTGCATCATTTAGGCAAAAAGGTAGATAAATAAATTTGCTATAATTAGCTACGTGCCTGTTTGGCTTTTAAAGACAGGTGATAGAACAACGTTCATCGCATGCTTGTAATTATATGCTGCTAGAGATCTTGTCTTGCAATAAATTGACCATCTCAGATTTGTTTAGACTTATTTGTTGTGTTACAAGTTTCTGTAACTTTACATGAAAATATATTTCTCCGTGCAGAATAAGTCACATTATTTCTAGTTCATTAACAACGTGGATTGCAATAGATTGTTTATGTATTGATTTTTCAGTTGCTAATACTACTTTTGGTTGTTCTTAAAATTTTTAAAATCACCAATCAAAAACAGGTTCTACTCAGTTTTCCTTGTATAAATATACTTGGGACAATTGCACACTGCTCCGAAGCATGAAACTTAGTTTGGAAGAGGTTCTAAGAAGTTGCTAATCATTAAGTAATGTTAACAAATGAAATAGCCTTAATTCCGAATATACTTTTTGAACTATGGTGAATTAGATGTGTGAGAACTGGCTCAAATAAATTTTGTACATTTTACAAGGGAAGTTTTCTTCATATATTAATTTTGTACAGCATATAAATATTTAGAATAAGCTCGTCTTAATAAGTACTTCGATGGGGTTTTAAATTGGTCTACCACCACTAGAAATTCTAAACCAGAATGTATGAAAGAATTCAACAAGGTTGGACTTAAGAAAATAAAGAATCCAATGACAAGAATGGAAGACGGTAATCTATTATAATGTGGTGAACTAAGGTTGAAATCTTTGTTGAGAGAAATGCCACATTTAGTCTATTATAATGTGGCCAACTAATGTTCACATCTTTGTTGAGATATGTGCCCACATTTAGTCTATATTACTATTATAATATAGTAAACTAAGGTTTAAATCCTTAGTGAGAGAAGTGACTGCATTTAATCTACTATAGTGTGGTGAACTAAGGCTCAAAATTTTGTTAAGGGACGTGGTCACTTTTAGTGTGCAACAATGTCTTAAATACGGTTGTCTCCAATTGATTAACACTATGTATAAAAAAAAACAATGTTAGTTGTAAAGCAACCCTAACTAAGCAAGAAGAACTATTACTGCCACTTTTTATTTTATTTGGGCTTGATTTTTTAAAAACAAGCATGTTAAGAGTATAGTTTTGATGTGTCTAGTGGATATGTAGAATGCATGTTAGTCGTTTTTTCTTCATTAGTCCTCCCCAACACTGATGGAGTACAAATTGAAAAACACTTCCTATTACCTAACTCCCAAGAATTGACAGGCAACTACCTCGACTCATAATAGACTATAATAATTGATTTACTCATACTTTTCATTGAACAAATAAAAGAACCACCTCCAACTTAACACTATAAAGATCAAACATGACCTACTCATATAGCCGTATCAAAAAGGAGATATTGGAAAAGTGGTCCAAGCTAAGTATCCAAAGTTTTCTCCCAAGAATTATGGCATATGCTGCAGCATTATACTCATCCAAACTGAGGGATCTGGCAACTTTCATAACAATGAGCATATATGATGAACATAGCACCAACCACTAGTTTCACAATAAGCTAAGGGTGAATATAATTTTTGAAAAATTCGATACTTCTGCTCTTACATCATCTTTTACCGTGGGAAAAAAATTCGTTGCAGGATGGGAATAAGATGATTAAAGAATGAAATAACACCACTAAAACGCAAGTAGTGAGCCTTCGGTTCTTACGATGAAAGAAAGCACTATTTATGTCATTAATACAGAAAATTCTTTTCACTGTTGTTACTTTTTCTTTCTCTCACTATTTTTAATTAATACAGAAAATTTAAGTAAATTGATCCATAATTCATTGTAGGGTTAAGCTAATTTTGACTGATGAAGTATTAGCTCAATAGTATTTGTTTGTTTGACACAATTATGTTTGGTTTTTGTGTACTAATAAAGTTTTAAAATGGATCATTTTGGCCAATACCATTGAGAAATACTTGAAGCATTTGTTTTGTGACGATGCGGAGTGCCTCACAGAATCATGGCAGGTGACACTTGGGTGCCACGTTAGCAAACCTAGTGACACGTCAACGCATGAGCTGACATGTGCCACATCACGTCAACACAAATAGAAGTTGTTAAGTGCTTTAATTTATGATAACATTGGCCCAAATGCTTCTTTTTAAAATTTTTATTGATATTTAAAATCCTTCAAAACATAAATAAAAGACGCCCTTAAATCAATGCTTCATTCAAAGAACTAAAAGAAATAGCAAATCATCCAGCAGGTTAGTTATGTGACTTTTATGAATATGACTAAATAAAATTTCTCTCCCAACAAATAGGATCATATATATGGTCAAAAAACAAATAGGATGAGGCATAGACACGTGTACGATCCAGGTTAAGGTGGAGGCGTTGAGTTCATGTGTTGTATAGTACGAGATGGCATCAAATAAAATAAACATTGAGAGGATATTCTTCCCACAGATTGAATGCCAACACATTCACTTGTCACGAGTGGTTCTTCCAACTTATTAATGTGACTTCTAGTATACTTCCACCTTAGGGACTAACATGGGATTTCAAAATCTTGGGTGACTGATTTGTCCTATGTCCTTTTGAAAGGTATCTTTCTCGAATGTTCCCTACAAAATTTGTCATAGAGTCTCTTATCTCAGCCACACAAATTTGTATTTACCGTTGGGATTTCGTTGTTAAACCATTGTTCTGGAACTGGGTAGAGTCTCACTTGAAGATACTAGTTATACATGCTATCATTATGGTATAATGAGATAAAGTCTTCCACCCTAGTAAAATGGTAATTTTAACCAAAATCCATAAGAGAATCATGGATGAAAGCAAATTGTAACTTGAATTTTTTAAAAGTATCTAGTCAATTCAAATACAGTAACTAGTTTAATAAATTCAGCCAATATTAGGTTGATCATAAATAGATACACTTTACAACCCGATGGAGATGATTTTATTCCATTTTGGGCCATAGCATACACACCATATATGAAGTTTTACATTCATATAGAACCTTCCCCCACACACAACAAACGACTGGTTCATTATATTATTGATGTTGATATCGAAGGAATCTAAGAAACGGACGAGGGATATTAATTGTATGTAAAGTTAAGTTTTGAAAAAAGACTAAGAATCTACATTATAAAGATACAATATGAGAGTAATGGAAAGGAGAATAGTAGTTACAATTTGTGTGCACATTTATCTTTTATTTTAAAGCAATCATTGTCTTTCATACAAAAAAGCCTAGGGCTATTCCGCAAATAGCGCCACTTATATAATAAAAGCGAGTAGTACATATCCAATGTTTTAATCGCGGGGGTATAGTTCTCCATTTTTGTGTCGAAATCATTGATCATTTATACCGGCGATTAAAGTGTGTAAGAGAGGATGCACAAGAGGGGGTGAATTGTGCTACAAAATAAAAACTTAAGCAATCAAAAGATTAAAACAATCACACAAAGCCTATACTGGTTCAGCCAAACTCTTGCCTACGTCTAGTTCATCAACACCTCGTTGGGTTCCACTAAGTTCAGGTTTTACGACCGGTTCACCTGAAAACCTTTACAAGTGAAAGAATCTCTCTAACACTCCCCCTTACTACCCGTAAGGTTATATCCCTGTTCTAAAGCTCCAAGCTTCAAAACAACTTCAAAAACAGAAAAGGATTTAATTCAAATCACTAAGTCCACAAATGAACAGATGATGTTAAACACTTAAGCTTGTGATCGCAGTGACTTAAATGCTCTTTAAAGATTTTGACAGAGAGTAGGTGCAAGTTCAGATAATTCGGTAAAGAGCAATAAATTACACTGTGCTATTTATAGTCTTCAATGGAGGATATAGTCATTTGACACAAGGAGATGAAGACTTGAATCCGTTGAACTCATTTAATGCTTGGTACTTGTTTCTTCTCATGTTGCTTGAAGAAGAAGATGAACAATAAATGCAGCTTCGAGCTTTGACAGCAAATGTTGCTTCTTTTAGGTGAGAAGTTGCCTTGAGAGCATATATGCCGGAGGAATGAGTCTAACGTCTTCTGAAAAAGCATTCTAAGCGCGACAGTGTACTTTTGTACTTGATTTGCTTTTCTAACCTTCACTTCGATCATGCCATGATCATAGTAGCTTCAATCACTTGCTGCACACTTAAATCAGAAGTTAAATGCACAATAATATTCGACACTTCGATCATTTTCAGTTTCGATCATTTGTCCGATCACTTAGAAGGATATTTGATATAGTTTTATGATCGCTCTTGCTTGTGATTGCTTGTTCGAGACTACTTAGTCTATTGATCATTTTATTCTGCTATTGTGATCGCTCTCTCACAAGTCTGTTTTATGATTGCAAGATCTGAAAACCAGCTATCTCAGTGATCGCTTTGCCTATGATTGATGCTAATGTTTGCTTTGTTTATATTTATGCTAATGATCGCTCTTGTCTAGTGATCGCATTTAACCTGTTGATCACACTTGTGATCGCTCTGTCTAAGCTTTACACTAATGATCTAAGCATCTATAATTTTCACTCTAGTGATCGCTTTGTCTATAAATCATGCTTGTGATCGCTCTGTCTATTCTTTACACTAGTGATCTCAATGTCTATAACTTTTACTCTAGTGATCGCTTTGTCTATGACCTATATTAGTTATCATTAAAACTTAAGATTCTAACAAAATGCCGGTGATTTCTCCTTCAATTCCGAGAATAAGCGCCACTATTGACCTTCAAAAGCGCCACTATTGAAACTCTAGGGTAGCATTTGTTCGGATAAGCGGCGAGATAGTCTCCTTATATCCCGGCATTTATAGCGCCAGGGATCACTTCGCAAAATCAGAGCCGAAGCACAGCTATTAACCTTCCAAAGCGTCGCTATTGATCACTCTAGGGTAGCGTTTTTGCGAATAGCGCGGAGATACCTCCTTATATCCCGGCATTTAAAGCGCTGTGAATCACTTCGCAAAATTGGGGTCGAAGCGCATCTATTGACCTTAAGAAGCGCTGCTATCGAAAAATATAGGGTAGCGATTGTTCGGATCTCCTATATATCCCGGCTTATAAAGTGTCGGTATAAAAAGAAACTCCGCCGTCGTTTAAATTAAAAAACGGTGGTATAAAACAATCAATCCCCGGCACTTTAAACGCCAGGATATACGAAAACTACCTCGTCGCTTATCCGAACAAACGCTACCCTGGAGTTATCAATAGCGGCGCTTCAGAAGGGCAATAGATGCGCTTGTGTCCCGATTTTGCTAAGTGATCCCCGGCACTTTAAATGCAGAAATATAAGGAGACTACCTCGCCGCTTATCCGAAGAAACGCTATCCTAGAGTTATCAATAGCAGCACTTCAGAAGGTCAATAGATGTGCTTTTGCTTTGATTTTGCAAAGTGATCCCCGGCGCTTTAAAGTACTTGTTAAAATTTTATAATAAACCTAAAAGTGAATAGATAAATTACATCATATTATTAATTGAACTTTATGTTAGGCTCTCAAATTTTGTTAAATCACACAAGTTTTATGTTGTATAAAATGTCAATTCTCAAAAAGCAGCATACATGTTATTCTAACTAAGAACAACGAATTCATAAAAAAATTTAAGACAACATAGATAAATTTCCAAACATCGATTAATAACTAAAACAAAGTTTCCAAACATGAATATGATTCATGCATCTACGGAGTACCACCAACAGGTTTGAACCCTAGCAGCGTTGCTTCCAATTGAAGATGGCCAACATTGAGTGATGTGTGTAGTTGTGCTTCATATGAAAAGGTTGGAAGATCTGGCCAAAGAAGCAAAACAAGTGTATGTTATTTAATATTTATTAATTAAATATTAATATTAATTGCTCAATTTACACAATGAAAAGTAGTATTTTGTGATTAAAGATATTTTGGTAATTGATACATATATTTAAGTATTATCATTATACCAAACGCGCATAAAATTTCATTATAAATATATTTAAGTAAATTTACTTCATTATGTATACACACGCGCATACATAATGAAGTAAATTTGTCTCTCCCCATCTCAGACACACACTCTCACTATTTTTAATTAATAAAGAAAATTTATGTAAATTGATCCATAATTCATTGTAGAGTTAAGCTAATTTTGACTAATGAAGTATTAGCTCAATAGTATTTGTTTGTTTGACACAATTATGTTTGGTTTTTATGTACTAATCAAGTTTTAAAATGGATTATATTGGCCAATACCATGAGAAATACTTGACACATTTGTTTTGTGACGATGCAGAGTGCAACACAGAATCATGGCAGGCGACACTTGGGTGCCACGTTAGCAAAGCAAGTGACACGTCAACGCGTGAGCTGACATGTGCCACATCACGTCAACACAAATAGAAATTGTTGAGTGTTTAATGATAACATTGGCCCAAATGCTTCTTTTTTAAATTTTATTGATATATAAGATCCCTTCAAAACATAATTATAGACGCCCTTAAATCAATGCTTCATTCAAAAGAACTAAAAGAAATAGGGTAAAGGTGCAAAAATGGATTCAAACTATTACGCCAGGAGTACATAGGGATAACAAGTATTTCCGGGCTCAATTTTGGGACTGAAGAATAAATATTGGTGCAATATAGGGAACGCCGTTTATGTTGGCCGACGTTGACCGTTAAACTCTGACATGGCAGGGGAAATGAATTTCTTTGCTGATGTGGTGTTTATGTGGCAATTTTTTTGCTGACGTGGCGTTCTTATATATGTGGCAATTTTTTTGCTGCCGTGACGCGTTTATGTGACACTTTTTGCTGACGTGGCATGCTTATGTAGCGTGCCACGCCAGCAAAAAAATCTTTTCCCCCGTCATGTTAGCGTTTAACGGTCAACGTCAGTCAACATAAATGAAGTTCCCTATATTGCACCAATATTTATTCTTCAGTCCTAGAATTGAGCCCAGAAATATTTGTTACCCCTATCACTACAAAAGACACGGGTCATGCCGGCGGAAGAATTTCGCTACATTCCGGCGGTTCTAACCGCTGGCATGACTCTACAGCGTTTATCACAAACGCAGGCGAATTGAGCGTCGGAAAGTTCCGTAGCTGCGTTTCTGAAACCGCGGGAGCGTTTTCGAAACTGCCGGAACGCAATTGGCGGGTTTTTTTGAAATTTCCAGCTTTCCTGCGTTTACAACCGCGGCTACGTGTATGCTATTTTAATATTTATATGCCGGCGTTTGGAACCGCCGACATGTTGAGCTTCGTATTTAAAAAAAAACATTAATTTAACCATTATAAATAATGGTTAAAATTAATGCGAGAATAAGAAATGATAAATAACAAAATAATAGAAATGTAAAATAACAAAATAAAAATATTGAACCATAAAATCAATCTGATTTCTTTTATTATAATAAATCCAAATTTTTTATATTAACAAAACCAAAAAACAGTTCAAAAATAAAAAGACTATTTCTATGGCTAAATATAGTTACTAACAGTTTATCATTAAAGTTTCAATGACAGAAACAAAAATATAAAAGGAAACTAAAACATTAAAAAAAATGCTTTTTTTTAAACTGTAAACAAAGGAGAGGAAAACGAGTAGAGAGAAAGAAGAAGAGAGAAGATGGAAAGGGGTGAAAATGGACTAAGGGAAGACCAGTATTTATAGGTAAAGTTCGCTACTCAGCGGCGTTTCTAAACGCGGCAGAGTTATATTATTTGTTCAGCATAGCGGCGGTTCGGACCGCCGGAACGTAACGATCACATTAATTGCAAACGTGCCGGTGTTTCAAACCGCGGGCATGTTATTAATTTTTTAAAAATATTAAACTCATTGGCGAGCTTCGAACCGCCGGTGAAGTGGCGGGAAATAAAATAAAAAACAGTGCAACGTACCGGCGCTTACAACCGCCGGAACGCGATCTGGAAAATAAAAAAAAATGAAATCATTGCGCGTAGCGGCGTTTTTGGCGACGCGTTCCTGCGTTGGTGTGCGACCACCGAAACGCCAAAAACACACCTGCGGTTTTTCTAGAACCGCCGCAAAGTGGATTCCGGCATGTAGCGATTTTCTTGTAGTGTATGTGGTCGTGGCTTAATAGTTTGAACCCATTTTTGCACCTTTATCCAAAGAAATACCCCCTCCGTTCCTAAATATAAGATCACTTTGCCTAATTTGAGGAGATTAAGGAAGACAATCCAATTAGTTGGGATTACATGATCTTCCAAAAATACCCCTCTCTAAAGAGAAAGATTGAAGGGAAAGAGAGAGAAGCACTATCCTTTTGTGTATAGGGGTAATTTAGGCAAAACTTTGGACAAAATAGAAAGTGATCTTATATTTAGGAACTTATCCACTTCTCTAAAGTGATCTTATATTTGGGAACGGAGGAGTAGCAAATCATCCAGCAGGTTAGTCATGTGACTTTTATAAATATGTCTAAATAAAATTTCTATCTACCCAACAAATAGGATCATATATGGTCAAAAAACAAATAGGAACATAGGAATATATTATAGACACGTGTACGATCCAGGTTAAGGTTGAGGTGTTAAGTTCATGTGTTGTATAGTACGAGATGGCATCAAATAAAATAAACATTGAGAGGATATTCTTTCCACTGATTGAATGCCAACACATTCACTTGTCACGAGTGGTTCTTCTAACTTATTAACATGACTTACTTGGTCTGAATTCTGAACAACAAATCATATTCATTCCTTCATATCATAGCCTCCCTCTCTCACTCCCATCATCACTTTTCACAAACTCTCAATCTCAATTCACAAATATATATGGCTGACAATGGTAATAGATCCATATAAATATGCATCTTTATTTTTATTATTATTATTATTATTATTGTTATTGTTATTGTTATTGTTATTGTTATTGTTATTGTTATTCTTATTATTATTATTATTATTATTATTATTATTATTATTATTATTATTACTACTACTTTTTTTTTCTTTTGCCTTTTGGGTTGGATTTCATTGCAATATGATTGAATGATAGGTGCAAAACTTCAGGAATTCCTTGTGTCTGCAATTGATGCAGCCAAGAAAGCTGGCGAGGTGAGTTTCATGCTCTCTCTCTCGACTTCATTTTCTTGCTAAAATTCAATATTTTTTCATGTTCTGCTTCACATAATATCTCTTTTTATGTGAATGATTACCAGGTCATTAGAAATGCATTCTATGAATCCAAACATGTGGAGTATAAAGGACAGGTTAGCCCTGCAAATGTGCATTTCTAGTAGTCATTGATTAAAGGTCCAATTTTCCATTTGCATGCCCAAAAGTAGTAGATTTTCAATATTTAAAATTATAATGTGTCTTTTTAATCGAGTTCGTACCAGTTTCAAAGTACACATCAGCTGAGGATTTATTGTTAACTGCAAACCACTTTGGCAGTAGCCAACAGTCTATTTTAGATTATCAGTTGTTAAAAATAACAGGAAAGAAGTAATCAGCTGCATTACTATAAATCAAACTCCATAATACAAGAGCTTGTTTTATGAAAGTGAACAAAGAATATGTAGGATTATACCTTTGAGAATTAATTGCAAGATAAATGTAGAATTTCCATATAATTTAGCTTATCTCTTGATTAAGTTGAAAGATAGGAGATTAACAAGATACCTAGATGGTATCTGTAAGCTAGTATTATCAATAGAGAAATTTAGGGGTACTCTTTTTTCTCAGTTTTTTGAAAAATAATTCAGATAGTAACTCCTAGTAACACACACACACATCCACACTTATAATGGTTTTTGTCTAAATATTTCCAGTTTTATTATGCATGTAGGTTGATTTGGTAACAGAAACTGATAAACAATGTGAAGAACTCATATTTAATCATCTTAAGCAGATTTACCCCACTCATAAGGTTACTTCTCCTCTCTTTAAGCCATACTAATTGGTTTTTCCAGGTAAGAATTTTGCGATTCTACATCAAGTGGTTTGCTTTTAAAACAATGGTGATTTTATTTTATTAGTTCATTGGGGAAGAAACTACTGCAGCTCTAGGTGCTACAGAACTTACAGATGATCCCACATGGATAGTTGATCCTGTGGATGGAACTACTAATTTTGTGCATGGGTAAATGTCCACTCTGATTTTCAAGTTGACAGTTGATACATTTGTATTTCCATATAGAATAACATAATTCTGCTTTTTGTAACTTCCCTTTTGTTTGTGTCTCCATAGGCCTTACAATTCAGAAAGTTCCCACTGTTGGCGTTGCTTACAATCCAATAATGAATGAGGTGAGGAATCTTTCACCATGTTGATTCTTTACTAGTGACTTACCACAAGGATCCAGTAAAATTTCTGACTTTAGTAATGTGCACTACAGTTTAATTCAATGCTGAGAATAGTGTGATACTTGTATGTTTGGTTTTTGAGCTGTTCAAAGTGGGCCAACATGTTTAAAACAGGATAACACTTAACTTATTTAGTGGCTATTTGCCTTTATTTATTTTCTCAGTTTTCATTTTCCAATGATGTAATCAAAATGACACTTCCTAGGCTAAAGACTTTAATGTAATTGCTTCTGGAATCTAATATTTCAATCACTTTTTTTACAAATATAGCAATTTTATTGTTTGTTTAAAGTTGAAATTTGTAATGGCCATATGCAGCTTTTCACTGCCATTACTGGGAAAGGTGCTTTTCTGAACGGGAAGCCTATAAAAGGTGTACACTCTTTTCTGCCTTTTGAATGCTAGAGTGTTTATCTGGAATTAAAGTCTAATGCCTTGGATTTGTTCAGTATCATCACAAAGTGAACTCATAAGCTCTCTTATTGTCACTGAGGTATGTCGTGTTTCTTAGAATTAATTTACCTAAAATTGATGAATCATTTGAAGGATTTCTAGCTGCTGTGACTTATCTTTAAGCTTGTACTTTGGCTAATAAGTAACATTCATATCTAAAAGTTATACATTTAAATCAAATTAACTCTGAGATTCTCATAAAAAATTGTTCTTTTCTGAATGAGCAGTGTGGAGCCAATCGCTACAAGTCAACAGTCGATGCATATACAAAGAGGGTCAATAGCTTGCTTCCCAAGGTAAAACCAGGACTTGCCAAAGAAATATTCTGCAATGCAGTGAAAATGATCAACTGTCATAACTGTATATTTGTCATCTCAATTATTAGGTGAGATCCCTTCGAGCTTGCGGTTCCTTGGCTTTGAATCTTTGTGGAGTTGCATGTGGAAGGCTTGATATATGTTTTCAGATTGGCTTTGGTGGTACTTGGTATGGCTTGACACACAGTGTTTAGTTATTCTGAATCATATGATAATGTGTCAAAAGCATAATACTTTATATTCAATATATAACTTACTACTCTTTGATATTTATTTCAATTACCTCTCACACACATATATATAGCCATGACATACTAAAACTGGATATAGATTATTTTTATACCATGCATAACTGTTGGAATTTTCAGGGATGTGGCGGCGGGTGCTGTCATCGTTAGGGAAGCGGGAGGTGTTATGTATGATCCGTAAGTGGCTTTACTTTGACTGCTTGACATGCTTCTTCTTAAAGAAGGGGATTTGTATGCTTCTTCACGACTTTTTTCTATGCACTGTATGACCAAGTCATGCTTTTAACACAACTTTTGAGCCAAAACTGCCCTGGATTGAATAGTTATGGATACATATGTTTAGAAAAAAAAAACTTTTCTCTTAAAATTTGATGGGTTTATGTATTGCTTCAGTTCTGGTGCAGAATTTGATCTTACAGCTTTGAGGGTGGCAGCTTCAAACTCAATCCTGAAGGATAAACTGGTGGAGGCTTTGAGCCAAGTAGAGTGAGAAGAAACAAGACTATCATTCAGTTATGAAAATGATTATTCACCTTATATAGCCTGCCTACTTCTACTACATTTCCATTTTGACTCCATGCTTCCGTGGGATGGCTATCATTAACTATTTTTCTACATCTTTATATAGTCTTTTAATATTAAGATGAGCTTTAGTCTTCTCTTTTTAGATCTTTCTTTAACTATTCTCCACACAGCGGTTCCCATGTAACGGTACAATAAAGAGATTATATATAATGGTATGTTACATCACATAATATCATGAAATCTCACAATGTTTTATTTACATGGTTATATATGGAATGACAATTAAAAATTCTAATGATAAAGAATATATAAATGAGTGGGATTATATGTTTGGTACGGAATCTCATCTTACCCTTCTTGTGGGGTTTGACTCATCACCCCTCTCCCCCACCCAAAAAACAAATTGAATATAAGCAACTGTCCATCCCCTCCATCAACTTTCCATAATCCATGCCCTTTTATATCAGGGATAACTGCATTCAAATTCAATGAAATTAATTAATGTCAAACAAGTCCTAATGTCTCCTTAAATGTTAATGACATCTTTTCTCTTGTTAATAATGGTATCTTTAGTTGTCATTAATAAGTTACAAGACTTCGTTGATAATAATTCTCTTCTTTTGTTCGTGGTAGCAATTCTCCCTTTTATTATTCCAATGTTTCAAACATTTGAAATATATACACATTTATTTATATAACCCAAACTAGGTCACTTGCATTGAGGCAATAAGGAAAAAGAATAATATTAGATGAGTTTTAATGAGCTATTAATGACAATATTGATAAGTGAAAATGTCGTTATTAATGATTGAAAAACACCACTAACAACCCATTAGATTAAAATATGTTGTTAAATTAGTTAAAATCATATGATATCAGGAAAAAACCCACCCATATAAATTCCTATACTCCTTCTCTTCCTTATTATTATAGTCGGTAATATGGGTTGAACCCCATAGGCTAACTTGAACCTGTTTAGAAAAAACCTTTTTTTTTATAAATAGAAAAAAACCTTTTTTATACATAGCAAAAACCTTTTTATGGCCCATATCAAAATGAATTTCGGCCCGAACTCACAGGCCCATGGACTAACATGTCAAAACTTGTGGGCTATCCGTACATGTTTCCCCCTTTTCTAGTCTTTTTTTATAAAGATAAAAATAAACCATAGGTTTTTGTTTCAATTATAATTATATTGTAAATAAATAGGGATATCTTCATCAAACAAATGGGAAACATTAATTAAAAATGAGTCTAACATGGACTAGACCAAAACCCATGTAATATGGGCCGAACTTTTTGAGCCCAACCTGTTTTTCATGGGCTTTTTAGAGCCTAGCCCATTTCTAATGGGCTTTTTAGCCCTTGCCTGAACGGCTGAACCTACAAGAGCCCGTATCACCAACTCAAATTGTTATTAAGCGGTAATAGCGATAATTTAAAAATAGAAAGCGATGAGAACAATTTACCTAGGTCAGTAGGTCTTATGTTTACAAAGTAGTAAATAATGGAGTATCCAAGAAATAGGCGTATGGAAATAAAAGGTGTTCAATCCATTAAGTTCATGTGTTTGGTTGACAAAATCCTTACCAATTCTATTTCCTAGGCTTAATAATTTTCCTAACATACTTTCAATCATTCACGTGTAACATTTGATTTTAGATAGTTAGAATCGATTTTAACATTATTCAATTTTAAAAAATTATAATTGATTTTAATATATTACCTTCAATTTTAACTAGTTAGATTCGGTTTCAACTTTCAACTTAGGGCTGTTTGTTTGGTTGGAAAGTGAAAATGGAAAGTAAATATGAGAAAGTATAATAGTAATTTACATATATCCTGGGACCCACAAGTTTTCTCTCTCTATCTCACACTTTTCATGGGTCCCACAAACTTTACTTTCTCATCATTACCTAATTTCCCTCTACTTTCCATTTTTACCCCCTTATCTTCAATTCCCACATCTAATTCCATTTCCCAATTCCATCCATCCAAACAGACTCTTAATGTCAATGTCAATTTTAGAAAGTGAAATACGATCATTCATTTACATGTATTTATTTGTAAGGAAAATATTAGTTTCAATTCAACTTCTTTGGTATCCCAAAAGTTCGTTACCTTCGTTTTCTTCCCTCACAATTCTTTTGTAATTTCCTCACTTGCTCTGAACTGTGAAGAAAAACTCATAGCGTGACTCTCAGTCTCACTTTCAGAGAATCTCTCAATGGCTGCCTCCTTTGGTACGCCACGCCTCTCTCAATAAATAATCTTTGTTTAGCCTTGTCTTCCTCTCATCTTTCTCTTTTTCTTTTTTGCTGTTGGATTCATTTTCATTCATTCATTGTATCATATTAATATTAGATGAATTCCTTGCTTCTGCAATCCATGCTGCTCACCAAGCTGGTGAGGTCAGTCAACTTCTCTTTTTCTTCCCCAAAATCCAATCTTTTTTCATTTCTGTTTCACCCATTATCTCTTTTTGTGTGCATCAATGAATCATTATTTAATATTCACCAGGTCATTCAAAAAGCCTTCTATGAAACCAAACATGTGGAGCACAAAGGACAGGTTTTGTTTCCAATATAATGGATTGCATTTCCCATTTCTCCCCACTAAATATGGATGTTTCCTTAGCTAACTTAACTTACTTTCTTAATCTAATTAAATTAAGTAAATAGATCCAATATTTAGTGGGGTTTTGATTCGGTGCTCATCACGCATATTGCTCATCACCTTCTCATTACCACATTTACACACAAATATATAAGCACAAGGTGGGCCCCAATAGGAGAGACGTTTTGGGCCCACCATCTGCTTATGTATTTGTGGTGATCAGAAGGTGATGAGCAATATGGGTGATGAGCACTGAATCAAAACCCTTATTTAGCGACTAGAGCGTGGAGGGAGTGTTATTTTTAAAATTTTAATGCCTCTCTATCTAGTTCATACTAATTCTAACAGTAAAGTTTTGAGAGCATCCATATGGTGGAGCTGGCAT
The DNA here is from genome assembly GCA_029929735.1 of Mimosa pudica. Taxonomy (NCBI): domain Eukaryota; kingdom Viridiplantae; phylum Streptophyta; class Magnoliopsida; order Fabales; family Fabaceae; genus Mimosa; species Mimosa pudica. The sequence continues at coordinate 5,102,130 of JAKELP010000020.1, forward strand.
CTCATGATCTAGTGAGAACATGAATTTTTGAGCTGATAAAAAAACATGAATACTTTAATTTCTACCTTATTTGTTTATAGTGGAAAATGCAGTGGCAAACTTGAAACCAACTCTGTAGTACATAACATTTTTTTGTGGAAGTGAGGCAGACTATATAGAAGCATGCCTAAGAGAAATTATTGCATGATAAATGTAGAAATTCAGTATAATGGACCTCATCTCTTGATTAAGTTGTAATATAGAAGCTTTAAAGATAGCTACAAGTTATTTATAATGTATTATCAAGAGAGAGGTTGGATCTTTGAAACATGACTAAGATGGATAGATACAAAATGTAATATAGAAGCTTTCTGTTGTCTTATACATGTAGGTTGATTTGGTCACAGAAACTGATAAACAATGTGAAGAACTCATATTCAATTATCTGAAGCAGTTGTATCCCACTCATAAGGTCACTTCTGCTCTCTTTCCACCATACCAATTGTTTTTCTTTTCAGTTTCATCTTAAAGAATTTCATAGTTTTGCAACTCAGCGATTTTCGAACTGTTCCGTTTTGAAAACGATGGTGGTGTTTTTGGTTAGTTCATTGGAGAGGAAACTACTGCAGCTCAAGGTGCCACAGAGCTTACAGATGAACCCACATGGATAGTTGATCCTGTGGATGGAACTACTAATTTTGTGCATGGGTAAATGTCCACACTGATTTTCAAGTTTATAAATTTGCATTACCAAAATAGAATAATCATTACTCTGCTCTTTGTAGCTTCCCTTTCGTTTGTGTCTCCATTGGCCTTACAATTCAAAAAGTCCCCACTGTTGGCGTTGTTTACAATCCATTAATGAATGAGGTGAATAATCTTCCACTCTGTACATTTGTACTAGTGGCTTACCCAATAATCTTGTAAAAACCTTGACTCAAGTTATGTACTCAGTTATATTCAATGCTGAAAATGGTGTGATGTTTTATTTTTGGTTTTTTAGCTGTTCGATGTTTGTTGAAAATAGGGAATCATTCAATTTTAGTGAATTTGTGTATATTTTTTAAGCTTTCAGGTTTTAATCATGTAATGAAGAATGACTCCTCAGAAATTTCTAATGTTTTAAATTGCTTTTTTGAAGAGGGCAGAACTCAATTGTTTAATAACTCTGTATTTATTTTCTTATTTTTCGTTTTTCAATAATGTAATGAAGAATGACTCCTCATAGGCACTAGCAAAAAAACAGCTCCTTATAAGCTAAAGACTTTGTGACTGAATCAAGCATCTGATGTTTTAAATTGCTTTCTTAAAATATGGCAACTTTGTTTATTTGTCTTGTGACTTAGATTGAAATTTGAAATGTCTATATGTAGCTTTTCACTGCCATAACAGGGAAAGGGGCATTTTTGAACGGGAAGCCTATAAGAGGTGTGCATGCTTTTCTGTCTTTTGAATGTTAGTGTTTATCTGGAATTAACTGTCCATGCTAATGTCTTGTATTTGTGCAGTATCATCACAAACAGAACTCATAAGCTCTCTTCTACACGCTGAGGTATGTCATGTTTGTTAGCATTGATTTTCCTTATAGTAATGTATCACTTGTATTCACTTCAATATCTATCACTCAAATGTTGTCGTAGTTTTTAATGTTAATGACTATCCTATTACTGAAACCAATAGTCAAATTTCCATATGCCCAAGTACATGGACAAGATAAAGAAGAACTATGTTCTTAGTTCTTTGACATGAACACAATTTGGCCTTATCCATTCTTTGGTTATCTCATTTTAATAAGTAGAAGATCCTTGTATAACTTAACTTTCTTATTTAATTCATTGGCACAAAATTAATTGGCTCTGTCTATACTATTTTGAAAGTCTTATGACATGGGGCCCCTAGAAGTTAGGTTAATGAAAGTCTAGGACATTTTCGTTGAATATATTGACATGGGAAAGGATATAGAAACTGGAAAGGGGTTCGGTTTTGAACTTAAGACATCAAGGATATTTGGAAGCTTCACATCCCAATTCTTATTGCCTACTGAATGCCATCTTTGTCAAGTATCATTAGTGTTTATGCATTGATATAAACCAAACGTTCCATTGGCAATTACTTTTCTTTACTTGATTGGTCAATTAATGATTTTACAAGTGATAGAAATGTTAATACTTTGACAATTAGTAACAACTAATTCATTGGTTTTTGGTGGTGAAGGGGTCTGTTTCCGCAATGCCAAAATTATATGGCAGAGATTCAAAGTTGATACATTCTAAAATTAAAATCTTTTCCATGTTGGAAATACACCACTTTTCAATATCTTGGATACTTTTTGGATGCTTTAAAAACATGTTAGAGGAAGGAATTTAAAGATGGGTTTTCATTGCAAGGCATAACTTGAATAATGGGAGTAGTTAGCTTTTGCCCAGTATATGCAAATCAAAGCCTATGTAATTGACCATTGACGATATACTTAGAAACTACATTTTGAATAAGACTTTAACTATGAATTAGCGGAGAGATCTTGAAACTATTATTTCAGAATAAAAGTTTGTGTTAGGAGAGAAATGCATAATAATCTAAACAACTTCAACGGATCATAATCTAATGTGATCATTTGAAGGAATGCAAGCTGTCGTGACTCATCTTTAAGCATGAATTTTGGAAAATCATTAATATTCATGTTTGAATGTTATGCTTGTAAATCAAATCAAATTAACACTCAAATCTCATAACAATTTCCATTCTTTAATGAGCAGTTTGGAACAAATCGTGACAAGCCAATAGTTGATGCTTATACAAAGAGGATCAATAGCTTGCTTCCAAAGGTAAAACCAGGACTTGATTAAGGTATCTTTTGCTCTATAGTGAATTGATTAACTGTCATAACCATGTATTTGTCTTCTCAATCATTAGGTGAGATCCCTTCGAGCTTGTGGTTCCACGGCTTTGAACCTTTGTGGAGTTGCATGTGGAAGGTTTGATATATGCTTTCAGATTGGCTTTGGTGATGCTTGGTATGGTTTGACATATGCTTTCAACCTCTCAGATTTTGTTATTCTGAACAACATGATGAATCAAAGTGTAATACTACTAGTCATTAATACAAGTCCTGATTTACTAATCTGATGATATTTAAAAAAAGCTAAAGAGACTCCTTAGTTATAGTTTGTATGACATGATATTTCTGAAAAACTTGTGTATATCATCATATTATGTATCATTTATTACTCAAACAGATTATTTTGGATGAAAATCATAAATATAATAGATAAAGTTATAAAAAAATCCTTATATTAAGACCAAAAGTCAACCCTAATTAATTCTTATATTTAGGACCGGTGGTAGTATTAAAATGACATAATTATCTAACATTTAATATTTATTTCAGTCACCATATAACATACAGATACTGAATACACACACACAATACACCGTGCATAATTGGTGGACTTTTCAGGGATGTGGCGGCTGCTGCTGTCATTGTTAGGGAAGCTGGAGGAGTTATGTATGATCCGTAAGTAGCTTTACGCACATACATTCTTCTACTTTAAGAAGGGGACTTGTATGGAAATGAAAGGTTCTAGAGAGTTTGTCTTTTGCAATCAATTTAAGTACAAAGTCCATTTTGCTATTGACATAAATGGATCTTCATGACTTCTTTGCATGCACTGTATAACCAAGCCATGCTTTTCATACAAAACTTGAGCGACAGAAACTGCACTAAGATTATATAGTGATGGATATATATGTTAAGAAAAAGAACTTTTTGAATTTGAATTATATCAAAATCTGATTGTTTTGTGTATTGCATCAGTTTTGGTGGAGAATTCGACCTTACATCTCAGAGGGCTGCAGCTTCAAACACTTTCCTGAAGGATAAACTAGTGGAGGCTCTGCGCCAAGTTGAGTTATGAGAAGAGACAAAGCTACCATTTTATGATAAAAATGATAATTCAATGATTAATTCCAGCGGGGATGAATCAATTTTTTTTTCTACATCTTTATAGACAAAGCTAATGGCTCACATGACGTGGCACATATTAAGATTAACTGTCTTGTCTTTTGATATCTTGATTTCTTGTTCTCCACTATGTAACAATACAATAACTTTTTTAGGGGTTTTGATGTGATAGTATCTTATACGTTACATGCTATCTTGAAATGTGTGTGTGTGTGTGTCTCACACACACACAGATTGTGTTTAGTATGAGAATTATGGATTCTAAATACATAATGCGTTTCATTAAAGTTAAAATGTGAATGCTTGAGAAGAAATCATAGCTAAAATAGGAATTTGGGAAGGAAAATAGGTGTTTCTGGGAACAACATGTCATATTAACTAAACATATATTCTTAATTGAATCAGATCAAGTAAATAGGTCGAATAATTCGGACTGGGCAATAACAATAAAGTCTTATCTCACTAGATGGGGTCAGCTATATGAACCATATAATACTGTACACTACTATCAATAATCAAATCATAGGACCGGAGAGAGTAATATTTCAAAATTTTATTGCTTCTTTATTTAGTTCATATGAACTCGTGCAGTGCTAATCATCACGGGGGACATATTGAGATTGAAATGATGGTAAAATCATTCTGCCATGACCTCACTGGCCAGCAGAAATATGGGGCCACCGATGATTGTTATGAGGATTTATTGTTATGGGCATTGGGATTCAACCCAGAGATTCGTCAACATTCATGTATATGAATTTTAAGCCTGTCAGTGAAGTTAAATCACAAGAACAATTCCCTTTATGAACGAGCATTGAGGAGCAATTCTTGACAAGTCAATAGTTGATGCCTATACAAAGAGGGTCAATAGCTTGCTTCCGAAGGTAAAACCAGGACATGCTGAAGGAATCTTCTGCACCATAGTGAAATGATCAACTGTCATAACTATATATTTGCCTTCTCAATTGTTAGGTGAGATCCCTTCAAGCTTGTGGTTCCTTGGTTTTGAACCTTTGTGGAGTCACATGTGGAAGACTTGATATATGCTTTGAGATTGACTTTGGTGGTCTTGGCATGGCTTTTCTTAGAATGCGATTTAGTGTGTTTTTTGGTTGTTATTTGTTGTGCCACATGCCTTCAGCTTGGCTTTGGTGGTCCTTAGCTTGGCCACGTGAATGACGGAAGGCTTAACATATGCTTTCATCATCTTTTAGCCTCTTATAGTATCTAGTTATTATTTTGAATAAATAATATAATGTATCAAAATCGAATTTATATGTTTTGTTTATTTCAATTACTATATATAAAGGTTGTCATCATATGATTAAGACCTCATGAGTTCAAATTCTGAAAAATGTCTCTCCACTTGTGGGGAGTGAGACTTCATATATTTGATCTTCTCTTCCCTAGATCTCACCTGGTGAGAGCCTTGTGTATTGTGTCACTTCTAATATATATATATATTATGCTTACAAATATGAGACATAGAGTATTTAACACCTTAATTGGTGGACTTTTCAAGGATGTGGCTGCTAGTGCTGTCATTGGTTAGGGAAGCTGGAGGTGTTATGTATGCTCCTTGAGTGGTTTACTTAGGAATGCATGCTTCTACTTTAAGAAGGGGATTTGTATGAAATGAAAGGTGCTTTTTTGGGCAAGATGAGATGAAAGGTTCTAGAGAGTCTCTTTTTTGCATCAATTTAGGTACAAAGTCCATGTCACTTATGTGTCTTCATAACTTCATGACCTCGTTTTGTGCACATGTATTATTAAGCCATGGTTTTCGTACAAAACGTGAGAGCCAAAACTCACTAAGATTGGATTGTGAATTAGTGATGATAATATAGCTCCCGTCTTAAATATAAGACCTAGATGACTTTTTTTTGGAGAGATTAAGGTTGCGAAATAGGTTATTAAATTATGACATATTTGATATATTTTTAGATTATCCATTAGTTTATAGGTAAAATATACTAGTCTAAGGGAAAAATTAGGTAAACCATCAATTTATAATTAACTTATTTTGTTTTTTTAAAATTTTTTAAAAAACTCAATTAAGTCTTATATTTAGGACCGGAGGGAGTATGTTAAATAAAAACTTTGTAAAGCCTTACTCTGCTATTACTACTCCATTTCCCTTTTGACTTCTTAGTTCCACGCGGGATGACTTCAATTATCTTTCTCCAGCTTTACAGAGGAAGCTAATTTATAGAGGACGCTAATACTTAAGATGAAATGTAGTTTTCTCGTTTTAGATTTTCATTCTTTATCTCCGACGGGTTTCTTATAATGTATCAGTACCATAAGAGAATTTGATACTATAGTATATTACATCACATGATATCATAAAAGTATCACCATATATTATATGTATTGTGATAGTTAGGTATGGCAATTAAAATACTGATAAAAAGTAGCATTATATAATGCGTTTTATCAAAGCTAAAGTGCGATTTGAGATTCTTTATTCTTTATATTCTAATTGGCTCTTTATCTCACATGGGTGATGACACAAATTGCATAATAATTTGAAATGTTCACATGGCCCAATCAAAGACTTTCTCTAACAACCCTCTATTTCTTGATTAAAGACTTAAAAGTCTTATTAAGTTTTTAATCTCTCCCTCTCTCTCGGGTTGACTTGGCTGGCCGAAAATTTAGAAAAATTGCACGTAGTGATAGGGAAGTAGTGACCGATTAACGTGTTTAATATTTTGAGTTGAGTTATTTTATGTTTGGTTTCAGACTTGTATAGAATGTTCTAGCTTTGAACAATGAGACATATAACATCAAACAAATTCAATATTTCTTTTTTCTCCTTATGGTCTGACCCACTGAATATGTTCTAATTTCAAACGGGCATTGTTGGCCTAAATGCAATACTACATTCCAAGTATCTCCGTTGTTCACTCAAAAGTCCAAAACTATATTTAATATAATCACATGATTTCAAACATGCTTAGGTATTTTATATTTGAAATTTCAAAATACTCTTTCTTTGCCAATTCCAAAGAATAGAGACGCCTTCTATTTTCTTGCATTAGCTTCAAGCTTACAAGTGTTTGCCAACTTTACTCAAATTCAAAATTTGTTTTGCTGACATTAAAAATTTTCACATTTTCAAACATATGATCTCCCATAAGTAACGGTACCTTCAATTTTAGAAATTCAAAACTTAAATCTCAAGAAATGTAGGAACTGTAACTAAAAAAAATATGTATGTAGATACAAATATAAAGTGACAGATGCAATGTATCCTCCTCAATGGCAGGGAGAAAACCCTGCCACAAGAAACTCCTCACACTCCTAATCTGTCAAAGAATAGTAATTCAAAACTGAGAATCTAAACCATCTGGGGGTAATCCTAAATACCCTCACTTCATTTTACCTAAATATACAAAGTGATCCCTACAACAAAATCCATATAGATAGGTCCAAAAAGAAAAAATACAGGAAATAAAAAAGGAGTGAGTAACTCAGCACAAAATAACCAAACCTAAGACTTCAGAACATCTAGTAGTACGTAAATTAGTCTAAGCCTGGTATCCATTAACACCATGTGAAGTCTTGCCCTCTGATTTCCTCCTCTTCAACACAATGATCCAAGTGTAAGCTTCCAACACCACAGCAATACCCCCCAAGGCTGCAATGATTCCAATGTAAGCATGCTTGTAGTTATTGTAACGATCTTGAACCGAAACCTCCAACGCTTCAAACCCTTTGAAAATGTTAATGATGCTCATGATGATGGTGGCATATCCAATTGTGTGATGGTACACATTCCAGTAAAACCTGTACTTGTTGTCCTTGTTTGGCCTCAGAAGCAAAGCAAACACCTAATTCCAACAATCAACAAAAACAACCAACAAGGTCAACATCATATAAACATAAGTTACATAACAGAAACATAAGATGTTTGTTTGTAACATGTATGTATTGCTTTCACCTGAAGGGTTGCGAAGCAGAAGAGGACGATGCCGAGTGTTCGGTGAGTGGTGTATTCAACACCAACAGAATCCTTGCCTAGTTTGAGACCAGTGCCCCAACCAGCAACACCAATTATGTAGGCAGATGTTTGGCATGTCACGTGAAGGTAAAACCAAGCTGGGTCTGCAGATTTGAACACCTTCAAGTACCTTGCAATTATGGCTCCCACTGGCATTAAAATTCCCCAACTCACTGCATTTAGCACTCCATGTATCTGAAACAACCAAAATTCATCAGATTCAATCTCAACCATTCAAGCATAAATTTCCCATAATACGACCAAATTAAGACCATTTCATATCATTGCTAGTCCATATCCCTAAAGTTTCAACTTTCAAATCATTGGTTTTATTCTTACAGTTTCACAAGGACTAGGCATCAATTTAAGTATAGGACCAAAATCAAACTAGAGGAAACCAAATCCTTATGAAGCTATAGGATCAAAACCAATTATTTGAAACTATAAGGACCAGATCACCAAAATCAATTAAGGACTAACAATGGTATTAAATTGATGAAAGCTGCAGAATTTAGTACCATGCTCAAGAAAGATAATCAAATTCAAGATTATAAAACCCAAAGTAACAATCTGACCAGAATAAGATCTTCAAAACAAAAATCCAAAAAAAGACTTAACTTTTTTAAAAGCATATAAAAAAAGGGAAAGGGGTAAAAAAAAATAAATTAACAACTCACGTTTCTCTTTTTGGCAACTGAATTTCCAGATCCACCTTGATTAACACCATAAACAAGATCCAAAGTACCCTGAGAATTTGTATTGGCACTATTCATAGAATGAGCCTGAGGAGTACCCCCAGACACATCTCCTTCTTGCCAAGTATGAACCATAGAACTAAGCCCTGAGGTAAGAGTAATAGTAGCATATATAATAACCTCACTGTTCTCATATGTCACATTCAAACCACTCACAGTAAAACTCAAAGTCTCCTCAGCCAACGTTGTACCATAAGAAGAAATAGGTGCTGTGTGAGCCTTCACTGTACCATCCGACCCCACAATAGCCACCAAAGTTTGAGCTCCAACCATGGCTTTGCTTGCACTTCCTGTGGGGTTAAGACCCCAAGCAACCCATTTATTATTTGAAGTGATTCCTGTGTGTCTGTAAGCAACATCAAGCTTACCAGAGGATTGTTCATAGTTCCAGTGAAGGTATGAGCTCAAGTGAGGAAGAACAAGACATGTTGCATATACAGTGTTTGAGTGAGAGGCAGGGAAGGATAAGGTGGGACATGTTTGAGCATCGGAAGGTAGGAAGATGGAGGTGAAAACAGTGAAGAGTAGCATGGATTTCAAAAGGGTATCCATGGATTTTTTGTTTGAGTGGTTTCAAGGCAAAAAGGAAGGATTTTGAGGTGAAAGATTGGAACTTTGAGGATACCCAGATGAAGAAAAGTGTTGTTGGGGTGAGAATGGTGAAGAGGGTGGTTATATAGAGAGATGTGTTATGGTTTGGTTTGGTGGGTTTGGGTTTAGTTTAGGTGTGGGGTTGTCCTTTTGGGTCTAGGAGAAGGAAGCTTCCATGTGTATAGTGTAATGTAATGTGTGGAATCAGGAAAGAGTCTTTTTTTTTTTTTGGTTTTCTGTCTATTTCTGATTTATTCAACAAGGTAAGAAAATAGTGGTTTTGGAATTTTCTCACTTCACCACTCGTTTTGTTTATGTTTATTTCCTTTTGTTTTCCTTGTGAAACAAAAAACTTCTTCAAAGCAACAAACTTACCTTTTCACATTTGACGGCCGTGTTGAATTGGAAGGAAGGATTAGGAAACTTTTTTCTTTCTTTCCTTTTCAGTTATTATGATTCGGTCTTGGTTTTAAAAAAACTTATGATTCGGTTAGTTTTATTTTTAAACGACTAAAATAAGAGTAAAATGTATTTGGTAGTAATTTGTATAGTGTGTGTGTGATTGGAGAGAGGTGATATCTATCAACTTTAATTACAAATTAAAGCACAACATTGATTTGCAAAGTTAGATTTATAGAATATTACATGGTTTAATGGTATTTTCAACACATATAAACAGCACTACTTTTAGAAATATTTTGACTTGGCTATATAAGAAGGAATTTTTTAATATTTTGTTTGGAAACAAACTTTTTGTCATCATTGAACTAGATTTTGAGATTTGAAACAATTGGTAAGTTTTACACTTAAACTATTATCATGTGCAACAAATTGGTTTCATATATTAACGATTTCTTTTTTTTAGCCACTGAAATACAAAGGCCTTGGTATATATTTATGATTACTAATGTGTGCAAAATGTGTTAGTAATTAAGCACAACTAAATTGCAAACTTAATACATTGGTGGTTGTAGACCATGTGAATAATACTCGGACAGCAAAATTAAGATGCATCAAAGATACATGATTAATGCGTGAAACCGAAAAGATTGCATCCAAAATTGATGCACAAAGATTCTAATTATGATGGCATAATCATCATCAAGAAACCAACCAATTTAGCACATACTCCATAGTACTCCATGTAGTCTCTATTACAAGAGGCAGCCAAATCTTTTTAGACATATACCATATGACTACATCCAAAATACTACCTCCAATCCTAAATATAGGACCTAGATGACTTTTTTTTGTTGAGGTTAAGGTTGCAAAATAGTCTATTAAATCATGACATATTTGATATATTTTTAGATTATCCATTAGTTTATAAGTAAAATAAACTAGTTTAAGGGAAAAAATCAGGTAAATCAATTCATAATTAACTTATTTTGCTTTTTTTTTAGGATTTTTAAAAAAAGTCAATTAGGTCTTATATTTAGGACCGGAGGGAGTATGTTGTAATTATTTGTTATAGGTAGCCTTATAATTAAAAATGTTATCCTTTTTTCCCTTTTTAATTTATTATATTGGCTTTCTTGCCCTCCTTACTTTTACTAAATAATGTTACCTCTAATATTTTGGAGAAAAAAATGTGTTGTTTTAGTTCTTATATATATATATATATATATATATATATATATATATAGGATCAAAGGTAGTAAATTGGAATATTCTTGCCTAACATGGATTAATAATGACAAGAGACAGAATGATACTTAAGGACTTATAATGTATTTAATTTAGATTTTAGTATTTTAAGACCTTATAAGTATGAAAGACTAAATTACCTTCAACATTCACATACATAGACAGTGATCACATTATAAAAGTATTCTTAATTTTTCTGAACTACAAGTTTTTTATATGTAGTCATCTATAAAGCGATTTAACTATAATAATTTATTTTTAAAAAAAAAATCATAAAGCCCAAGTGGTGAGAGATATTATGCAATATATACATGGAGATGTAGGAGTAAAGGTTGAGGAATTTGGTGGTGAGTTGAACCAAACAACGAAACGAAACAAGGTCTAATTTGTGCCAAATGTCTAAGGCTTGTGTATGCTTTGGTAACAAGGGTTTGACTCTTCCCCTTTTCGCCTCATTCACGTCAATCTTCTTATTAATTAATTAATTCTCCATTTCATATATTTTTCAGTCAATCTGAAAGATTATAAATTTCCGTATAAAGTAATTTAGCCCTAATTGTGGGTACCATATGTTTTAAATCTTAAGATTCCTGATTTCATGCCCGACCCCATCATCAAATTACTTCTGATCTAGGCCATCTTTTGATTCTTTTGAACATATTTATTACTCTAAAATTTCTTAAATTTAGAAATCATTCTCGTTAAATGGTAGTTAATTAGTTAAAATAAATGAAAATATAGCATTTTAATAACATCAAAAATCAGTGAAACATTATTGTTTAATTTGAAAATTATATTGACTAGTATGACTTAAATTATTTGAGTTAGCAATGTATCAATAAGTGCGCCCACACACACACAGTTCTCTTAACTAATAAACTTTTTAATGTGAAATTTTACTAATATTTTCTGATAATTATAATAAAGAAATTTGATGTGAGTGTTGCAATCACATCATATGTGATGCTCTAATGAAACTTGTTAATTGTGAGAGTGTATACATGGTTCAATAATAATAAATTAATAACTATGTAATTGGCAACAAAATAACAATAACTAGGTGCAGTGAGTATTAGGATGGATCTGGTCTGATCTATTCGATTTCATTTTTCTTTTAATTTAAAGGGGCAAGCACTAACGGTAACGGCTTGAGGTTACAAGCGGGATCGAACGAACCCGCAACCTCCCACCTAAAGGGGAGATGTTATACCACTAGGCTACAAGACCCTTGGTTGATTTCATTATTATGATTTCGCGTCATTCATTGTAGTAATATAATAATGGTTGAAAAATTTATTTGAGAGTTGGATCATCAATTAGTTAAGTACATAATTACACGAGGGAGAAGGACAAGAAGATTTGTAAACGGAGATCTAGAGAGCATGAAGGGAGTGTGAGAGAAAGAGTCAAATGTGGAACGTTGACGAAACTAAGAATAGTATAGTAGAAGCTAACAACCATAGTTTGACGAGCAAACTCAGTCAATAATGTTGGACAACTTTTCTTTGCTGTTTATTTGCTTAACAACTACTATCCGCTAATACTGATTCAAGGTTCACAGGTTCAGTCCAACCCATACTTATGTGTAATTCATCAGTCCAACCGATACTTATGTGTTATAACATTATTATGGGTATTTTTAACAGCATTAGAATGAAAATTTGTTTAGGATCTCTGTCCCCAAAAAATGAGATAGGGGAGGGCAATTGATTACCAAAATTATATATAATTGATCTCATTCTCACATATACATTATGAAACTTGCAAGTTAACTCTAGCTCCAATATTACCGTATCTAGTTCTACTTTTTTACTTAACAAAGTTAAGTAACAAGTCAATTAAAATTATACTAGTTTAAAACTCGGCTTAACTCATAAATATAATACTTAAGTTTTTAGTTTACCGCCATATAAAAAAATCTTGTCAAATAGTTGTAAGTCTCATAAATTTGTTTAAACATATAGTTATTCATAAAAATAATTTTAAACTTAGCATTTGAGTTTATGATTCAAATTTATAGTTTTGTTACGAGTCAAGTTCAGGAATTTGACAATCTTACGTACAGACATGCACTTATTGAAATGACTATATTTATTTAATCAATATTTATAAAAACACATATGTGAGATGCAAGGATGAGAGAATGATATCATGCTTATGTCAAAGATGTTACGTTTATTTAATTATTACTAGAAAAATATATTATTTCCTTTTTAATGACTCGCATGTTGGGGAAAAAATTTTATTTCACGTCATTAAAGTTTATTAAAGTTGCTATAAATTTTTGTAAAAATACCTCAAATTGAATTGGTAGTTATTAATGAGTTAATTGAACTGTTTATTGGCAATTTTTTAGAGACCTATATTATAATCAATAGTTCAATCAATTAACAATATTTAGTAACAACTTTCAATGCAATTCCATTTTATTTTACTCAAATTTCTTGAATATCAATATAATTTGATGCTTTCAAATTTCAAGGTACATAACATTATTATCTATATCCCTATCAATTTACATTTTAAGAGAAAATAGAAAATTATTTCGGTCCATACTATATAATGTAACTTAACAAAGTTTAGATGATACATCTTAAGTTTTCATTTTTAACTTTTGTAGGGTTTTACATGAAAAAAGAGAAGAGGGGCTCACATTATAATGTCAAATAAGATCTGTACATGGGAGTAGAGTAATTTGAAACATGTGCATGTTAAAAGTTACATTAGGTAAATCCTAACTCCTAAAAATAGTTGAGGCACGTGTGGTGAGAGGGACGGTGTTGGCGCGTATGGAAGTGAGAAGTCATTAGTGAGGGCCCCACAGGTGTGAAGGTCAAAGTGTTGGAGGAGATTTGGGGCCCATTCGCCACACGCCGTATTAAAAATTTGGTGGCTTCGTTTAATTAATTCTCAACGATCCGACATAATAGCCGTGTTTGGTTTGACTTGTGGAAATGTGTCTTACTTTTAAGGTGATTTATTTTTAAATCAGTTGGAAAATAAGCTTTAGGTTGGCTTATTTTTATGTTTAGATAAACTTTGAAAAAAGCTTATTTTCTCATTTGACTTATAAACATGTTTGGATAACTTTTTGTTTAAAAGGGGCTTATTTTTAAGCTAGCTTATTTTTAAGTCATGTAGAAAAATAAGCTGGCTTATTTTCAGAAATAAGCTACCTTGTGTGGCTTATAAATAAGCTAATTTCAAATAAGCTGTGTGAAAAATAAGCCGAACCAAACATAAAAAAAGTCACACACCCAAAATAAGCTGGCTTATTCAAAATAAACCATCTTATTTTGAAAAATAAACTCAACCAAACACACTCATAGTCAGTACTCCGCCAAATTTAAACGCATTCAACTAAACGGCACCCCAAATTGTTCCCATTTACTACTAGTATATCTCTCAATTATGGCTCCACATAAGCCCGATAGCCCGAACACCCCCCGATTTGATCTGAGGTAAAATTGACTCAAAGCAAGTTAACCCGGAGTTACACCTAGTAGGGTGGAGTTACAACTATTAGGGTGAGACTGAATTCGATCACCGAGTAGGACATGACTAGAGTATAGGCTTTTGAACTATTAAGACAGCCCGACCCGAACTTTTATTAATTTTTTAATAAAAATCATTACTTTTTTTTCGATGAATTTTTTTTTCCGATGAATAAAAAAAATCATTACTTTAATTAGTTAAGAGTTATTACAATTAAAATATTTTTATTAATTAATAAAAAAATTTTAATTAGTTAAATTTTGTTGCTTTATTTTTTTTATTTCCATTGTAAAATAAAAAGGATCTTTTCAGTTTTTTATTTTTCGTTGTAAAAAAATTAGGAACCAACAGGACATGTCATCCGACTCGGGGGACATGTCCTACCTGGTCTTGATTCCAGGCCGAACAGGACATGAACAGGTTTCTGCTCCAAAAAACCACCTCTAATTCTATAAGGTAGGACTTAGTGTATATTCTTGGTTTGGTATTTCCTGTCATTTGTGCAGCCCTACTCAATCTACACATTTCTTATCCTTATTCACTCATTCTCCATGAATCCAATTGGCAAAAAGGGTTAAACAGTTAACAATTTGGAAAACATCCAATTAGGAAGAACTACTTACTTAATTGTGGTTCCTTCTAATCTTTATTTTTGGGGAGACACCAGACATCTCCATAAGTCCGTTTGGTTGCAGGAATGGAAAGTGAAGAATTAGAAAGTGAAAGGGTGAAGATAGAAAGTAGGGGTAAATTAAGTAATGATGAGAAAATAGAGTTTGTGGGGCCCATAAAAGTATGAGATGGAGAGAGAAAACTTGTGGGCCCCGGAATATATGTAAATTACAAAAAAACCTCAACTTTCTTTACTTTCACTTTCCTTCCAACTTTCTTTGTGTAACCAAACAGACCCTAACTAATGCACATGGATAGATAAAATTGATTTGATTGTCATGTTCAAAGACTTAGAAGTCAAAATGAATCATGAGTTAGGTGGTCTGTACTTAAATTCTAGCTGAACCTTACCCCTTTTTAAAATGTTTTTGTAGAAGAGGAATAGCTTACATAATAAATTGATGATGATGGTGATTTGTTACCTTTTAACTGACTAAATTTAATTTTCTTTCATCAATTAAGTCCCTAAAATTTCACACGTATTTTTTATAGTATTTTATTTTATTTTATTACAAGTATTTTTTGCAACCCATGAATATGGTTCGGCGGCTGTGTTTAAGATTATATATATTCACGCCGTAACGATTATTAATCATACAAAAAAAATCATAGAATTGTTGATTGATAAAATCAAATTTTAGAGACTAAATACATGAGGCAAGTTTAACGGATAAGAAGTTTCTGCTGGAGAAAAAAGGCTCTATAATTCGTTAAATATTCACACCTGTCCGCAAATTATAGCACATATTATATGATATTTTTGAATAACTAAATGTGTTATTATATTTCATATCAATTCATAAATTAGATAAATTAGTTTGAAAATATAATGATAATAAACATAAGATATTAAATAAAAAAAGATTAAAAATGAACTTTAACAGCTTATTTTGTCAAAATAAATAGAGTATTATTCAAATTATATTATGTACGTAATACGTAACTGTAAGTCATAGAAATGTACGTTGAAGACTCTAGCTCTGGCTAATGTCAAATTAATCCTGGTCATGTACGGTTTTCTTGGCAAAGCGTCACCAATCGTGAGCACACAAAATTTAATAAAAAAAAGCATCCTATCATACATAGTTTTGTAGGAACTGAGCGGTTGAACTAATCTAGCTGTAGACCGATTCATATTTCGGTTGAACGTTATGAGTTCAATTGTCGGCCTGAACAATATGGCAGTATTGAACCGTGACCCGAAACCTTATTCGGTTCACATTATAGTCTAACTTTTACAACACTAATCATGCCTGATCTAAGAACAATTATATATGTTGTCATTGCTCTCGTCAAATTTTAGCTCTTGGGATGTCATGTACATAATGTTTGAACATGTTCCCTTAATTAATTCTCAAGTTCAATTACCATTTTTTAATACCCTTCATTCCTTACTAAGTATGATTTCCATTTAACCCGGCGGATTGGCGTGAGTGGTAAATACTCTTGTTCGTTAAGCAAGTGGATGAAGGTTCGATCTCTAGCCCTTGTGAATGAAGCAAATCCACAGGTCAGTTGTCTACCCAATATATGAGATTTCATAACAGCGAGAAATTAGTCCTACTTGACACGCGGGTGAAGATACCTTTGTCAAACAACAAAAGTATGATTTCCATTAAACTTTTTATTAAAGTAAAAGAAATAAATTAAACAATTAATAAATTATAACATATATATCACATGTAATTAAATTATAGGTTAGTTCATAAGTAGAATCAATTAGTTTTAAGAACAAATATAACTACATACTATTTCAAAAAATATATGTATGGTTTGAAATAATTAATTTTGTATCTTTAATTTATTAAATTTTGTATTATTAATTATCAAGTTGAGAGTGTTAGACGGTCAGTATTTATTGATTATTAATTACTAATTTTCATGGATTTGTCTGGTTTTCATGGTGTCCCCCCGGGACTGAAATGTTTTTAAAAAATACTGAAATGTGCCCCTTTTCTATGTTCACACACGTCTTTAGCGTTTTGGATTTTACAATACCCGAAGTCAAGTCACCCACACCCCCCTACACCATTCCTCCTACACCATTCCTTCCATTGTTCCACACGCCTTTCATTTCTAATCTTTGTGTTAAAGTAGTGTTTGTGGTCCTAGTTTATTTCACAAGGTCATTGTGGACTTAGTTCATTTTATAAGGTCTTTTATCTAACTATCGAACAGGAGTTTCGTGGCTTAAATTAAAATAGGGAGAATAAATTTATATTGATACCTATAATTTAATTTAATTTTGATTGTTATTTTGGTCCTAAATTTAATTTTGATTTCAGTATAGCTAATAATATGTAGGGATAAAGGCCAAAAATACCCCAGAAGTTTCCACCCAGGAGCACTGAGTATATGGAAGTTTTCTAAGGGACAAATATACCCAGGAAGCAATAAAAATGGGGCAAATTTACCCTTCCGTCAAATACACTAACAATTTTCTAAGGTTGACTGTTAGTGTATAATTAATTTTCCCTTAACATTTTTGGTCAACTAAACGGTTGACTGTTAGTGTATTTGATGGAAGGGCAAATTTGCCCCATTTTTATTGCTTTCAGGGTATATTTACCCCTTAGAAAACTTCCATATACTCAGTGGGTGAAAACTTCCGGGGTATTTTTGGTCTTTATTCCTAATATGTATACTTATCTTAAGGTTAAACATCAAATGCCCTTGAAAGTTTTTACAGAAGAGCACTCACACCCTAAAAGTTTTTCTAGGAGCAATTAAACTCCTGAAGTTTAAATTTAGAGCAATATCATCCTTTTCTAACCTTAAGTTAGTTTAACTGTTAGTTTTGATCATCATTGCTTATATTACAATCACATATATTCTTATTTTCTATGTAATTAGCAATGTAACTTATATATAATATATCAAAGGACATTTAATATCTCATAACCATAATTCTGTTACAAGTAAAAGAAGATGACGATAAGTTTTAGTCGCGTTGGTAAATGGCCTTTACACACACACACTTACGTATTTGAATCTCAAAAGGTAATTAACAAAAAGAAGGAAGAGGATGATGGGATAAAATTCCAGTTTTCAGATAAATATAATTACTATAATACCCGCTGCAAAATAAGGAGACTGATATCACTACTTTTCTTCCCTTTCAAAGGGTGATATCATGTTACGTAAATAATGTCTTTAATCTGCTTAAGCATCCATCCATTTTCATGGTGATATACCTAGTAATGATACGGCATGGGCTCACGCCCAACAAAAGAAGAAGCGTATGCAACTATATATTACGAAAAATCAACTCGTTCATTATTTATCGATAAAGCTTGTATTTTTTTATACAATTTTTATATGCTTGTATTTACCTATTTGCGGTATTATATTTCATGAAAATGAGTTCATAAGAACCACGAAAAGTCATCGTATAAGTTATTTTATATGTCTCAGAGCAGCTCACTTATGTCAACAAAATATAAACCGTGTACGACGGATGCCTCATTGAATTTTGACTTTGCACAATAGCAATTTAGTAAATTACATATCGTGTTATCTTCTAATTAAATTAGATGCACAAATGATCCATAAAAACTAACAAATTCAAGCAAATAGTTTTAATCAAAATCCGAATAACTGTCTCATTCCTAAAAACCTCCATCACCATCATCATCGATCGTTTTATACATCTTCATGATTTATGGCCCTTTGTTTTGATTGTATGGAGATTATATGCGGTCTGGATGTAAAGGACCCTTTTCATTGAACTTATATAATGGAAAGAGAATAATATTTTGCAATATTATTTCTCTCTGCACTTTAACAAACAACAAAAACATATTGGAAGGAGAATTGTACCATATAGAAATCTACAAAGAAAAAAGACATTATTTGCCCTTACATACGTACCTCTTCCACCAGTCTTCCTTCACACATATATACTCTCTCCGTTCCTAAATTTAACGTCACTTTTAAATTTTAATTTTGTTCCTAATATAAGACCACTTTTTAATTATTTCCAATTTTTTCCAAACTTTACCCTATAATAATGCTTATCAATAATAAATAAACAAGAAATGGAGAGTAGAGACAAATGTATATGGGTAGAATGATTTGGTAATATCAAGTGATAATAAATAACTGAATCATTATCTTTAATGGAGTCAAATTAAATAAAATGATCTTATAATAAAGAACAAAGGGAGTATATAGCAACCCATTTACCTATTGTTTGTGACCTTTTTGAAATTTTTATGTTGGTTAAATAAAATATCACTAACATAAGAATTAATGCTTATATTAAATATTATGCAATTAAAAGCCCCAATAATAAAATGAGGTATGATTATATTATCGTGACATATTTGTCAGGACGTTGCATGTGAATGAAAGCTTAGCTGTGGTTAATCATTCACAATAAAATATAATAAAGAATCGCATTCACAAGCAATGACTTGTTATGAAATATCAGTCATCATGCTTCTTATTAAAAAATAAAAGCTTTAGTATCTCAGAGACAAGAAGGGCCTAGTGAGTTTTGATTTCGTATTTAAAAAGAAAAAAGAGGTGAGAATGAATAATTAAAAATGTAGGAGGGGCATATTTTGCGATAAGTGTCAATTGAGTCGTAGATAAAGAAATCCAAAAAAAGGTGAGGGGCAGAATTATAAAATTAGAAAAGTGATATAGAAGGAGAACAAATCAATCGTCATGGTAGAAGTAAGCAAAAAAGGCAACTAGCTTGGAAGCGTGTAAGGTGGTGGGGTAGGGAGCGGGGCATTAACGTGTTATACTCCCTCCGGTCTCTAATGTAAGAGCCCAAAATTTGAATGATTTTGGTCCCTAATGTAAGAGCTCACCCCATATTCTCTCCTCATTTAATGCATTTTTTCCTACTTTACCCCTTACTCTCTTTCATATTTATTAATGCTTATATATTTCTCTCTCTTAAAAGTACCATAATAAATATGGGCAATTTTGGAAAAGAAGCATTAACTCCAGACACCCAACTAACATTCACATGTTTTCTTAAGAAGCGTTTTTTTGACGACTAGCTCTTACATTAGGGACCGGAGGGAGTAGAATATTGAAAAGCCATAATTAATGAAAAGCTAAGAAGCCCACAACAACGTTGAATTAATACATTAATTTAAAAGATAGGATTACTAGTATTTATACAACTACTATAGCATTTGTTTTTTCGAAAACTACTATACCATTAAGATATTACAATGTAGTATTAAAAAAGTACGTGTACTTATATATTGCCACTTTTGTATGCCTATAATAATGGGTCGTATAGTTCAAGTCTAATAATTTTATTTATAAATTGATGGCAAGAAAATTGTATTTTATAATTCACACTTCACGATAGTACCTTTTAAATATATGAAAACGGAATTAACTAATAATGTTCTTTATCATGACTTTGAAAGTGTTACTTTAGTGGGCATATGTATTATGTTTGGCAGAAAAATGATGAGTGCATAAGTTAAACGCATCAGCATCGTTGGAGAATTAGTAAATAAATAGTGGGAATGAGATGAACAATTAGAGTGAAGGCAGTGAAGGTGTCAATAAATAAATTAAACCTATCTAATACATAAATTTTTAGCTTGAGTTGGTGAAAATATTAAAAAATAAAAGAAAAGCTTCTTCAATTTGAAAAGCATATTAGAATACGAATGTGACTTGGTATCATTGTTTGATTTAATATCATATAAATAACAAAAAGCCGAGAATTTGTATTTAAATTGACATCAAACATCTATCTTTAAACCTTTTCAAATGTGGTGATCTATATTCGATTCTCTGTATATATAAAAAGTATAACCAACATGTGGTTTTTAACTGCAAATAAATAAAACAAATAAAAAAGAAAAAAACGAGGGGGTAAAAGGGGGATGAGAAGGTAGGTGTAGATTTAATGGTAGGTTAGCAGATCAGACATTCAAAACCAAATAGTGGTTCCATTGACCATTCCCAAATTCTTGGTTATTTCATGTCTCCGTTTCATTGGATTTGCCTTTTAGGCTTCATCTAACATCATCCACCTCCATACATTAGATCTTGTTTCTAGAAGCTTTAACCTTGCAAGACTCTGAAGCCTTCTTTGTTTAAGGCCCTCGTACCTACTTAATTATGAAAGCATCATATTAACTCTCACCTTATCATGTGAATGCGATTTTTTTTTTGTTTCAACTAAACACACGCCTTCAAAGTTAAAATGGTTGAAAGTGGCACGGTGGATTGGTGCTAGATCCAACAACACAAGGTTGCGTGTCATTTTTCTTTTCCTTTTATATAAAAGGTCGTTTGACTCATCAATAATTTCCAAATTTATTGTTACATTTATCGCAAAGTTATAAAGGTTCAGCAAAAAAAAAGAGTACTTATGTTATATATTCATTACGTCAAAATAATCAGTCACACATAATCATATATCCTATTTTCCAAAATATTACTCTATCCAATTATGATTATAAGATTTTATTGGGCCTTTTTGGATAAATTAATAATGCAAAATCAATCACATTAAAAAATCTTTAGTTATCCTTTTTTACTTAAAATCAATTTACCTTTCTTATAAACTATCATATTATACAATTACAAGTAAAATATGTTAGAATCACGTGATCTATTTTGGCTCCTTCAATTTCCATAGAAAAATTCAAAGTAATTTTATTTTAAGACTATATGTAGTATTATTTATATATCAATACACATGAAAAAAAAGCAACCATAACCAGATAAGATAAAGTTTTGGCTAAAAATGCAAAAGTTGGGTCAACCCTTGAATGAGCTGAAGAAAATAAAATTTCAACCATGGGCCTTGAGCATTGGCCCAATATAAATTCTTGCAACCTTTTGATATATACCCAACTAGCAAGTAGCCCGCGGCCCACGCGGGTAGAATTATTCTCAAAAATAGTTTAATATTTGATTATTTTAATTAACTTTGTATGTCAATTCAAACTATACTTAAGGATTGTTCACGTATACCGATATTAATTTAGAAAACATTTATCAAAATAAGGGGTAAAAAGTTGGCCAAAAAAAAAATAAGGGGTAAAAAGAGATGTTAGAAAAGTAAAACAAAAAAGTTGTCATCAAATTCAAATACAATTACATATTTGTTGAAATTAAGGGTTTAAAGATGGAATCACTAACCATACAACAACATTACAAGCTACATAATAAGTTAATTTAAATACTTCTCCAGGGGACAATTATGATATGAAAAAGTTAAAAACAATAAGTTGACATCTAAGTGCAGTTATTATGGCCACCTACAGTATCAAAACATTCAAATAAAGATATTGCTAAAACATTTCTATTGTGAGAACACACATGATGAACTAATGCAATTCTTGCTTGCATGAGTTGAGGAAAAGAAGGGTTAAAGAACACCCTTGTTGCGACCCCTCAAGGACATCCGATAAATTGGAACAATATAGAAAAGTAATGCATAACCCCTACGCAAAGATACACGCACAAAAAAACACCCTTGTTGCATCATGGAAAGAATGAAGTCTGGGAACACCTACAACAAAGATTAGCATCGCCAAATATTTTTAATTATTAATTAATAAAATAATCACTAAAGTTTTTTACTAACATTAACTATTAACTAATTAACTAATAACTAAACAACTGATAATTTAGTACATAGTATATAGTCTAAAAATGCATAGTCACAATGTAGCACATTTTGCCGAAAGGGAATACATACAAATATATATTTTTATATTTATAAATATATTTATATATATAGTATGAAATTATTTAAAAGAATATTTATGTGATAAATGTAAAAAGTTATGGAGAAACATAAAGAAATATAAAAGTGTAAAAATAATAATACAATACCAAACTGTAATGAATTAGAAAATATATGTTTGTGGAAATTAATTAATTACTATGAGTAAATATTACGTATTAACTAATAATATAAACTAAGAACAGCTAAAAAGATATACACACACACCCACACACCCACACACCCACATACATACATAGATATAGAAATATATACTGCATTGAACATATAACTTCTTGTTTATAAAAAAAGAACACATACATCACCAAAAAAAAACACACAACGCTTACTCCTTTGAACACGCAATGCTACATGAACGCCACGTCTTTAGAGTGGGGCCAGAGCAGTCTACAGTAATTCACCACTTGCTACAGGAAAGACATGAAGAAAACGACAATGGGAACCCGCGTATTGAGCAACTTGGTGGAAGAGATTTATTAGATAGAATAACTTAGAAGTCACTTATATCATACCAATGAAAACCTTAAATTTCATTAAACTTCTACTAAAATCCAACAAATTTCTTATCCTAACCATACTTAATATACATTATATCACATGAATACAAAATCAACATACAATAATTAAAGGGCAAACTTGTACATTCAAATGGAAGTGACTTGTATATGAGACTAAGAAAAACTTTCTCTTTCTACCCTATAAATAGGACTAGAGGAGTATACACAAGGCTTAATTTATTTGTAACATGATCATCATGAACTTGCTTAGTTGCATTTGCATATCCCCGTTGTTATTACTTATTTCATTTTTCTCTTCTAATGAAAATTATTTGTTAGTTTTAGTCTTAAGTTTGTTTTTTTGTCAACTATACCCTTGAGAAGACACCATGCGTACATCTCTTTCGTTAGTTGATACTCTATGTCTCTATCATTCATATTGAAAAAATAAATGATGATATTTTAGCCCATACAGAATCATCTAATAAAATTAATATAAACATTTTGTCATTGAAGTATGTTTAGAAAAGCAAGAATGATCATCATTGACGTGGATTTCTTAATGAAAAGGAGTTTTGACTGCTCAAAACTTTAAATACAAGTTTTTAACTTTCACAATACACCCGAATCAAACAATACGTTCTTTCTCGTCTGATATGTCAGCCAAAGAAATGCCATATCATTGATTATAAAACTCATAACTTCACTTTATTCTCCAGCCATTTTATTGATCAAATATATATCAATGGTACATACATGTGGAGAGAGGGACTAGATTAATAAAAAGAAGTCACTAAAATACATTACATCCACCAAAACAGGACAATTTCAAAATCAAAATAACATTTATGTATGTATGTCTACCATATCTGAATGTGGCATTCATAAGAGGTATAAACTGAATCAAACAAGGTTCAAGGTGCCCTGAGAATTTATATTGGCACTAGCCATAGAATGAGCCTGAGGTGTAGAACCAGACATATCTCCTTCTTGCCATGCATGAACCATAGAACTCACACCCGAGGTAAGAGTAATAGTAGCATATATAATAACCTCACTGTTCTCATATGTCACATTCAAACCAGTCACAGGAAAACTCAAAGTCCCCTCAGCCAACGTTGTACCATAAGAAGAAATCGGTGCTGTGTATGCCTTTACTGTTCCATTTGATCCCACAATAGCCACCAAAGTTTGAGCTCCAATCATGGCACTGCTTGCACTTCCTGTGGGATTAAGACCCCAAGCAACCCATTTGTTATTTGATGTGACATTGGTGTGCCTGTAAGCTACATCGAGTTTTCCAGTGGATTGATTATAGTTCCAATGGAGGTAAGAGCTCAAGTGGGGAAGATCAAGACATGTTGAGAAGTTGTTGTTTGGGTGAGAGGTAGGGAAGGTCATATTTTTACATGTTTGAGCCGAGGATGTTAGAAACAGAAGGGTTAAAACAGAATAGCCTAACACTAGCTTCAATATGGTTTCCATGGTTTTGTTTTTACTAAAGATATAAACTTTGAATGAGATTTGGAAAATCCTGAATGGGTTTGGGAGAACTCTGAGGAAGTAATAATGGGTGTGTTTTGTTTGTGATGGAGGATGATCTAAGTTATATGAAAAGACAAGGATTTTATAGAGTTTTTGTCCGGGTTTGGACTAGTTTAAAGTGAGACGAAGTCATGAAATAAGTCTATGGTGATGTATATTTGTGTCATTGGAACATGTCACAACCTAATTATAACCTGAACATTATTCCAAGATCATGGTGTCGATTCTTTCCCTTTTATTTTAAAAAAATTCAAATGGCTTATATTTTTTTGTCTCGACTAAATTTTGAATTTTCATCATCTCACTAACACTACCCGAAAATATAGAAAATTTGTTAACATTTGACAAAATTGGATATGGAAAAGTGGTTGTTTGATAAGTTTAGAGGTATTAAATTGCGTAGAACCAGGTGTGATGATGAGTTGAATACTCAGACTAACAAAACGTGAGGAAGTATAGATACAACGCTTCAAATATTGCTCAGATACAGTTTTTTTTTCAAAGAATTGTTTTCATTCACGAGTCTTTTTTTGGACTAATTCAATCACGAGTTTAGAGCCGGTCAAATTGTAAATTGGGAAATAGCGTAAGGATTAATCGGTAGAATTATTCACTAATCCGTTTTTTTTTCCATGCGTTTTTTTTTCAAAGAATTGTTTTCATTCACGAGTCTTTTTTTGGACTAATTCAATCACGAGTTTATAGCCGGTCAAATTGTAAATTGGGAAATAGCGTAAGGATTAATCAGTAGAATTATTCACTAATCCGTTTTTTTTTCCATGCCTTATTGTCTCTTGTTCTTATTGCCTCTTGTTCTTATTCGCACGGCTTTGCCTTTTCTCTATTTTCTTTCCAAGTCTTTGTCATTCCATTGCTCCATTTTTAATTTTTAACTAAAAGGAAACACCCCTACAAATAATGCCTATCTTTTTACTTGTATGTCTTGCAAGCTTATAAATGTATGATTTGTAAGCTTTATTTCCACCATTCCTCTTTTACTTTTTTTACAATATAAAGACAATTTG
This sequence comes from Mimosa pudica, assembly GCA_029929735.1. Lineage (NCBI taxonomy): Eukaryota > Viridiplantae > Streptophyta > Magnoliopsida > Fabales > Fabaceae > Mimosa > Mimosa pudica. The sequence goes on from JAKELP010000020.1 coordinate 5,128,044, forward strand.
AGATAAAAAGTTGATAATATCTATATTTAGGGCTGAGGGAATATAGTATAGGGGCAATAAAATATCAACCCCTCCTTTGGTAGCATGAGATAGAGAACAGAAAATTGCATTTATTCGAGAGGCGAAAACTTTTTATACTCTAAAGTCTAAACCTAAAAACGGATACCTTTAATAAAAAAGGGATTGAATAAACCAAATAGTGAGATAAGGTGTATTTATAATATGTTGAAAGAAAATGGATTGGTGATGACAGTGAGGTGGCAAATATCAATGAGAAACCAATTAACACAGTCACTTTGGATTTTAATTCTAGTACAATTTTATGAACCACGTGACTGCAAATAGTTTGTGTTTAATAAGTTTAAGGCCTCCTAACTCAATTACGTCAAACTCTTAAGTGTTTTAAAACAGATAAGTGTTACAGTTTTAGGTTGTAAACCAAAAAACTTTTGGGTAAGAGATTTGGGCCCAGATCATATGTGAGAAACACTCTGTTATGTGAGCAGTAACCCAAATAACCATATGGACAAGGAAATAAGGCTTCATAAATCTATGAACGATCCTTGAGGTTATGTTCACCTCATCTTTCTGGTCCCAAATAGTTGTGGACTTCACAATGTCCTTTTTTCTAATGAATCCACCATATCCATATAATCCAACGTTAATATAAAAAAAAGCACAGGCCCCAAGAATATAGAGAATTGTAATTAGGTTCCGTGGAAAACATTGGTCTTAAATAGGTCACAAAATCATAAAATTACATTAAAATCCTTATAAATTCGTGTGATATTAAATCAAATATTTCAGGAGTTATCAATACAGCTCATATAAATCTAAACTAGGGGGATCTCAAAATGGATGAAAATTTTGGAGATATCACCAAGCAGCATGGTCCTTAGTGATTTGATCATTTGCAATCTTACTTTTAGTTTACTACGGATTTTTTAGCTTGGTATCTTTTAGTTACACACACACACAGAGAGATATACTTTGAAATCAGGCTTCATTCGTGGACTATGAACGATCCTTGAGATTATGTTCACCCCATCTTTTTGGTCCCAAACAGATGAGAATTCTACATGTCCTTTTCTTTTAAGTTAGTCCACATGTCCATATAGTCCAACGTTTATGTAACAAAAAAAATGTAGAGGCCCCAAAAATAGAGAGAACCGCAATTAGGTTCCGTGGGAGATAATTAATCACAATCAAACCCAAACATAGTTGCATACACCATATGTGTGTATGTGTGTAATTTAATAAAGAAGCTTTCAAGAGAAAACTTTTAACACTGGAACAGAGTTTCATCTACGCCTAACTTTCATGAGAGCTTTTACACCATTAAGCTACCAAATCATTGGCAAAGCCTACTTGCTGTCTCTATATCTAGCCTTATCTTTATGCAAATATGGATGACTACTGGGAGATAGTGGATCTTAGTTGGAGGATGTGATGGATGTTATATAGAATGTGAGTGTATTTGTAGTAGCATCGTTCGGCACCACTTGTATGTGAGAATGAGTTGAAGATATTTAGTAAAAGTTTGATTTTTTATTTTATTTTAACATTTTTAAAACGTCGGTGTAATTGACAGTAAGTCACACATTTCTTTTCATTTTAAGCTCAAATTTACCTTTCAATTTAGATTTGTGCTTTCTTAAAAGAAAATAAAAATTTGTAAAGAAAAGGAAAAATAAAAAAAGATGCCTTTGATAAAGAGTTTAACCATTCGAGTAATGGTGTTCCCTGTTTCTTTTAACCAACAGCTATTTTCACTATTTTCTTTGAGTAATTATATTTACAATTGTAAATCAATTTAGAAGTTAGTCGATATAGTTTTATAGAGTTTTGCTAATAAAATAAAAGGTTTATAACTTGAGTTATGTTTCATTGAGAAAGCTGCTTTCTCCATCTTCCTTCCCATTCTCTTCCATTTTCTACCATAAAATTAAATATTCTGCGTCAAATTTTTTTGCCTGAGCTTATGATTAATTCTAAATAAAATTAGTGACATTTTAATTTTTTATTAAGGATAATTATTCAATTTTCAATTTCATATGATTTTTTCAAAGCATAAATGTTTAAAATTCTGTATTTCTTAAAATAAAGTATTTAGCATTTGAAAAATCATATAAAATTGAAAATAACCTATTTTTCTTCTGTAATATGTTAAAATATCACCAATTTTAATTAGATTCCAATGATAGAATCAAACAAATATAATTGACTCCAAAAATATAATTTTAGGATAGATAAGGGAAAAGAATGAGAACTAGAATTGAAAGAAATTGATTCAATGAGTACTTGGTTGAGCTGGTAAGTGAGCTTCAAATCCCAGGAAATGCTCTCATTGAGAGAAGGGACAATCCACATTTATGGGTAGCACTCCTACCCCTGAGTCCGGATTAGTCGATTATCAATTGGTGTTAGATTATCGGGCAGTGTTTAACCAAAAAAACATTTATATTAATGTGTGTGTGTATTTCTAATATATATTAATGTATTGTATAAATAGGTAATGATTGACAGATTGAGAATAGTGAGAAAGTGGAATGAAAGAATGAAACAGCCATATGAATATATGATGCCCACAGGCCCAAATGTTATGCCTCCCAATTTGATACTGCTTTAGATTATTATAGGCCTTCACATGTAACCCATCCACACACACATATTTCATACTCACTTTATCACTCTCATTTTCATTTATTTTCCAATAAAAACACGCACACTTCCACAGAAACACGCAAAATAACTGGGATTAGCGTAAGTGCCACTTGTTTTGCTCACATTCTGTTGCTATCGTTTTGCTCATATAAATGCTAGTATAAGCTTACGCTAATTCTATTAAAAATCACCATATAAATCTAATGAATGCTATATGAATATTTTTTTTGAATAAGCCAAATACGTATATGAAGAATAGTAAGATTTTCACTACACACACACAACACACACACACACACACACATTTAGATCCTTTAGATAAGATGTTGGTGGGGTGGTGGAGCCCGGCCAGTCATTGTAGACGACAATCATTGCTTGCGATAGAAAGAACGTTTGTTTGATGGGATGAGGGCTTTCATTTAAAGGCACATTATTCTCATAAAGAAAGCGAATGGAGGTCACACGTATTTATTCATACTCATAATTATTCATTCAATGATTTAATATTATATAATATGATTTTTTTAGAAAATGAAACTATTTGATTAAACTATATTTGAATATAATTGAGAGTTTTATCTTTCAGAGACATTTTTTCTTTCACACGACTCAAATTTTAAAACATCATGATAATATATAGTAGTATTATTTAAAATCATTTTGTTAAATATATATATTCGAATACTTAACTATACTAAAATAGAATCATAAAGGGAGTAATTCTTTAATTGGAAGCCAGAACACATGGAGTTTGTTGTTTAACATAGCATTGTCAATGAGGCATGTGTGTAAACAGAACATGTACCAGCAAGGGACTTTGAACTTTGAACTACTCAAAACTAATTCCATTCAATTTCTAAGATTCCGAGTATTTTTCTCTCTTCAAAGAATAAAATGAAATGACCAAGGGCCTTGTAGCCCAATGGTATGATATCTCCCCTTTAAGTGGGAGGTTGCGGGTTCGATCCCGCTTGTAACCTCAAGCCGTTAGTGCTTGCCCCTTTGAATAAAAAAAAAAAGAATAAAATGAAATTAGGCCACACCGCAAAAAGACATGGCATATTATCAAATACACACAGACAGACACATGTATATTTGAATGAAAACCAACTCATTTGTTACAAGGTTATAATTTCACAAATTCTATTGATATTTGTAAGGTAGCATTCTAACTCTTATTACATTGATTAAGCTTTATGAATTTATAGATATTTTTTTTCCAACGAATTTATAGATATTGATATACATAAAAAATGAAGTTGGCACGTGAGGAAGGCAATGTATACGTATGAGAGTAGGAAGCAATGGTAAGCACCAACTCTAATGAGCTTAGGTTGGTCCCCATCCTTCTATGATCTAACGCAGATTTTGTTGTGACGTATTTACGAGGCATGGTAACACATGCATACACCCCATTCTCTCCTGCTCCACCCTCTTACACACACACCAGTATATATGTGTAAATCTATATAATTATATTTATTCCTACTATTGATGAAGACAAAATATATTAAAAACCACACCAGTCAATGAGTTGGTCAAGACAATGTCTAATGATCAATGGTTTGAGCCAACTCAGGGTTATACTTGTCAATTGTCATACATAAAATGGCATTTTAATTTTTTTTTTAAAATGTGATAGGCAAATGAATAGAAGATTCAAGTATAAATTACTTATGATTTGACAAAATATAATTGCTAAAGTATAATACGATGAATTGCTAATTTTAAACTCAAAACAATATGTCATTATAAGCTCAATAAAGGAAGACAAATATATAATAAGATCTAATCCGAATGATTTGTCCAAGACTCTTGACATGCTAGTTGTGGAACTAATTCGCTGGTCTGATCCATCAACTTGAGTTGGATTAATTCCATAATTCAAAGTTGTGGGTGAGGACCAATCTAACCCCACCTCTAAGCAATATATATTCTCACCCATATATATTCGTATCACCATGCTTGCCTGCTTCGTTTGTTGGCACACACATTTCAAGAATTGGCTGACAATTTTGTTTGGGTTTCCTTGTACATGCAATTCTACTTGTAGAGCATGTCACGTGTCTCTTTATTTTAGACCACTTCAATATTCATTTCTCAAAAGTAATATAGTACTTTGTTGCTTATCATAAAGTGTGAAAATAGAACAGGCTATCATAAAAATTTAGTTAGAAGCAAACTACAGCAATTTTTTTTTTTTACATTTGGCAAACCCAAATTCAGTCAAACTTTTAAAGTATACAAACTCTAATCCAAACACATAATTATTCTCCACAAAAGTTGAAATATCAACGCACAAATCATGCGTTATATCTGTACAAATCAAAAGCCCCTAAACTCATGCGGCAAAATTCATGAGCCCATGAAAATTTTCCACCTCTCTAAAAGCACCATTATTTTGGACCCTACAAACAAAGTTGCTCCTCATCATGCATCATCATCACTCTGTAAAACGAATGTTTCTACCTTAATCAATCTCAATTCTTTTACCTTCTCACATAACATATAACGCTGAACATAAATATTTTGTGTACGTGTGTGTCTGTGTGTGGATACGCTACTCGGATTTCGTGTTATCACTATCAAATTGAAACCTCTGAGAGTGATTCAATTGCATGTACCAGCGACAACAACTTTGTTTTTTGTTTTTCTCTTCCAACCACTCTTTGTCGCCTCCAATCATTTCATTTTCAGCATTCATATCTTCCTTGCGTGTGTGGCTGATGCCAGAAGCACTAGGGTCTCTCGAGATATCAATATTCGATTTTATGTTCATTATCTATATTGATTTCAATTAATCCTTTTAGCACTTTTTTTTCCAAGCATTTTTGCAGCCCTTTGACATATACAAGACTTTGAGTCACTATTGATAAATAATCCATTAATTAATTAATGCGCGCACTATTTTGGAATAGTCATTGAGATACACTAGTGTCTTACTTTGCTTTTCCTTTCTTTTTTTTAAACCGCAAGTTTTGAATGATCTATCCATCGCTTTCGCACAGCTTTACATGATTCAGTTTTATGTTTTCAAAATTTTGAGAACCATACATTATGAGATATCGAATCAACTCATAACATAAATGTTATCATTATTGTTGAAAGAAATTATTTGTAGTTGTCAAAGTTTTCAGATGCCTAGCTCACGTCCGTTGATCAATCTTATCTTGGAATTGATTATAAGAGTAATGTAAAAGTAGTTTAATTAAGAGAAAGGGTAAGTCACAAACTTTTTTAAAAAACAACATATCTTATATATATAAAATATTGAACTTGCATGGTAGAACTATTTTCTTAATTATAAATACAGATCATTTAATTTCACTAATTGTGTCTCCCTTTACAAATTCGAAATAATTTCCTTCGTCCTACATCCCCTTTCTTTTGAAAATAGATAGAGTATGAACAAGATATTTCTAACTTAAGAGTGCTAAAGGAGGTGAGATTGGCCACCTAAATTACAGACTAAAGGTTAAATGATCCCCATCTTTGTAGCCAACTAAATTAAGACTAAGATTCAACGATCCCTACCTTTGTGAAAGAAATATCCGAAATTGATGGCTTCCCAATGTACATGATTTAGGACATATTTAGAATATATTTGGAGAGTCGTCAATGTTAATTAAAAGAATTTTTAGAGCTTTTAAGGGAGAATTGTGCTAATATGACATATGGTCTTAAATGAATTAATTTTGAGATAAAATGAACAATTTATTAGAAAATCTAATTGACATATTTCCCCATTTGTATGCACGATTTTGATAGGTAAAGATGAATATTCTAGGCAAGGAAAGAGAAAAAATTGAAGGAAAAGAATAGAGAAAGCTACGGTTTAATTGCTGAAATTGCTGAAAAATTAGAATGACTCATGGCACAACGTATAAATGTAAAAAACCCACAAACTTATTTCTATCATAAGACCTATGACACAAAATTCCACACTAATTGAGTCCTCTTTTAACCCTAAAAATCATAAGAGTCATTAGACTCATCAGAGCACACAATTTGGAGCTATACATTACAAAAAATTCGTTGTGTAGCAACATCCTTCATCCCCTTTCTATTGAAAATTAAAAAAAAAAACAGAGTAAGATATTTCTAACCTAAGAGTACTTAATAATGAGGTTATTAGCCACCTAAATTACAAACTAATTAAGGTTCAATTATCCCTACCTTTGTAAAAGAAATGTACCCGAAATATCTTGACCACACACTCTCAATCTACATTAGTATATGCAGTTTTGCATACTTAGTGGCCTAAAGGATATATGAAAAAAGTGTACATTATATTTCCAAATCTAATTATCAATTTCAAGAATTGTTTTAAATTACTAAACTTATATGATAGAAGCATATTCACATTTCTTAAAAGTGGGGAGACTTTTAATATTTGAAAATGTTGCCCTCCAAAAACAAGCAAAGGTTGGTAAAAAGTCAATTAGGGAAGTAACATTGAAAAGCAATTTTTAGAAAGAAAAATGGGGAGGATTAGTTAGAAGAGTGGAATGAGAAGAAACAAAAAGTGTGGAAAGGTTAGGTGATAATAATCTTTGGTTTCTTTTTCTAGATTACTGGAGATGGAGAAGTAATCAACCAATCAATTGTTCCATTTGTGCAAAACACATCACACTTTTTTCCTTGCCTTCCTTCAAATTCCACTTCATCCTTGCCAACCCTTATTTACTCTATTGGTCCCACCTATTTTTTGTTGTCCCTCCCATCATTAGAATTTTACTTTTATCTACTTCTTCATGTCTACTTTATATTAGTAATAGATGAACAATTACACTTTTAAGCTGGGATCTATTTCGAGATCGATGACACTTAACATCTTGTTCTGTATTTTTTACGAAACTTTCTTAAATGTTTTTAAATATGTGGGATTCCGAGGTTGTACCTAAAAAGAGAATGATTTAATTTATTAAGTATAACGGCTTTAGTTAAAGTTAGATAAATTTTAAGATATACATTTAAAATACTATTTTTTTTTGGAAATATTCGCACGTTATATAATTGTTCTCGTTAATAAATTTGTTTTTAGCCAAGTTCTCATTAATAATTACATAGCCATTTTGTAGTGCTTAAAAGAATAATCGTATAGGTATCAGGGGTATCGATTAAGATAATCCTAAAAAAATTCTGCGTAAAAAGAATTGGAGGAGTATAAATTTGTAGTAAATGTGAATAAATTTTATTTTATCAATTTAAATAAGAGTAATATATATATATATATATACACACTCTCTTATAAGTTTTATGTCACCATATTTAGAAATCATTTTTAAGTTTACATGGATATACACATTTTCGTTTTTTCAATTGATTTAGAGATCGATTAGTATGTATGTGATGTCAACCCACCCAATTGTCCATTTCAACAGCCACATCATTTCAACGATTCTTATGCCTCATAATTAACATTATCTCTAGATTTGTAATCATATTCACAAAGCCTCCATTTTAATAGTTTTCCATTTTAATTTGTTTACCTTCCTCAATTTTGATTTTTGATTACTTCCTCCTTTTCTGTAGATCTAAAAACGCACCTGTACCCTAAGCCCTACAGGAGATCAAAGTATATTTAATTTTTTTACAAAAAGTCTGAAAAATATAATTAACTTACAAGTTATATTTAATATGGAAATATATGCAAAAGAAATCTTGTGGGGCTTGTTTGTTTGAGTGTTTTTCTTAAATAATTTCCTTTTGGATTTTTTTAAATCGATTTAATTGTTCATGTATTATGATTTTTAATTTATAAATATTTCAATTTTGTACCTATTATAAATAGGGATATTTTAGTGCATCTCATTTATCTTGACTAATTTTGAGGTTGATATGTTCTCAACACAATGGTGTCTATTTCAAATGCTTCATAATTATTACTCCTACAATATTTCTAGACTTTTTGTAACGAGCACAAGTCCTTGGGAGAACCACACCTCAAAAGCTAGCTGTTGAGGTTGGGGAGCCAAGGACTTATAAGGCCTCCTCTGTGAGGAAACCTCCCCAATGTGGGACTTGTGACAATGCACCCCCTCGAGAGCCGACGTCCTGACGGCTCCACTCTACGACACTTCACTCGGCGCTTCACTCGGCCTCTTTGCCGGTCAGCCCCTCCGGTCAGAACCCTTCGTAGGTAGCCCTTTCCGGCCTTTTGGCCGAGTCGGCGTCCCGGCGGCTCCACTCTACGACACTTCACTCGGCGCTTCACTCAACCCTTTGTTGGTCAGCCCCTCCGGTCAGATTCCTCCACAGGTAGCCCTTTCCGTTTGGTCGACTCTCAATGAAAGCACCATCGTAACGAGCACAAGTCCTTGAGAGAACTACACCCCAAAAGCTAGCTGTTGAGGTTGGGGAGCCTAGGACTTATAAGGCCTCCTTTGTGAGGAAACCTCCCCAATGTGGAACTTGTGACACTTTTAGATTACATATTCCAACGGCAATCCCGTTATATGCAATCCCGTTATATATGTATAACAATCCAGTCAGTACGTCGGTTTTTCTTTTCCTTCCTAATTTTGATTACTTCCTCGTCCTCCTACTCAAAAGTAATTAGTAAGCGAGTTATTTATACGTATAAATACATGTTAGTTTGAGATCAAATGATACATAAGAAATTAAAAGAATACCACATCCGATATTAAACATTATTTATTGTTTGCACCATACAGATTAAAGAATTTGATTATATTGATGTTTTTTTAATAATACTTTACATCAAATAAAACAGCTTCTGAATGACATTTCACACAACTTTACCCAAATATTTTGTTTACTAGATTATGATTTTCTTACAAAATATGTTTAGATATGTATGGATAAAATTGCAGATGGATTATTAATTTTAAAATATACTCCCTCTAGTCATAATTAAAAGACCACTTTTATTTCTTTTAGAGAAAACAAGAATGCAAAATTAATCACACTTTCAAATTGCTTATAATTATTTTTCCTCAATATTACTATAATTTACTTAACTAATAAACTAATATATAATCTAATTACATATTGAATATGTTATAATTTAGTGATCTAATTTGTTTCCTTAACTTTTAAAAAAAAATCAAAGTGATCTTATATTTATAACCGGATGAAGTAAACAATAAAATATGAGATTTGCTTAATTTTTATATGATAAATTTGAAGTGTTTTATAAATCGACTAGATCAATATAAACCAAATTGTGAATCAATATAAATTTTTATTGATAAAAAATCAAGATAAATTGGATGATGGGTTGTGTTTTATTCCTTAAAGAAAATGTTGATAGAATGTAACCCTTCAAGGCAATAAACAAAAGTTAAGTCAAAACAAACATCATTAATCACAAGATATGCAACAATGCAAACACATATAATACTCATCATAGATTCATATACAGCAGCTCCCATTTGCACCATAAGTTTCATGCGTAGATTTTTTTATGGCAACGCGTGGCCACAAATCAAATTGCTTTGTTAGTGTTTTAATGCCCCAGTGTCATAATTAGCCCCTCAAACTTGAATGATCAAAATATCCTCGTTTAATTTGAAAAAAAAGTTAATATGTGTGGTTTAAGGATAAACCCATAATCTTTTTTTACAGACAAAAAGTGTATTTCCGATACTCAACTATTGTCATAGGAACAACTTTAATACCTAACTTTTTTTTTTGTTTAATAATGATTACCAACTATTACCCCCTAAGCAATTATGAGACTTTTGTTAAATTTGGATGAATTCCATTAAGTTGACACTTGGATCAATAAGATGAAACATGAAAAGACCAAAATGACCTTCTAAATTAAAAAATAATCAAACATCTTCATTCTCGGCCTCTCTTCTCTGTCTCGATCTGTCGCGTCGTGCTCAGCCACTCACCACCACCATTTGTTCTCAAACACTCCTTCTCCCACATTCGTCGAAACCTCAAACCTCCTCGTCTTCTCTCTCAAACCCAAACCCTCACTCATTCTATCCCTCTTCCTCCCATGCGAACCCAACCCCACTGAGTTCTATGTCTAAATTAAAGCCTTAAGTGCCAACTTAATGAAATTGATCTAAATTTAACGGAAAATCTCATAATAGTTCATGGAATAATAGTTAGGTATCATTTTAAACAAAAAAGTTAGCTATTAGAGTTGCTTTATAACAATTGTTGAGTATCAGAAATGAAACTTTGCATAGTCATTAGTTGTTGCTTATATTATTTTTCTTTCCGTTATCTTTTCTTATCAAACAAACACTACTTTTCCTTTCCATTTAATTTCCTTATATGTTGCATCATCATCATAATTAATAAAGTGGCTAATATATTTCAGGGATCAAAATACGCGTTATCATAGAATACATACACTATCACACTGGTTTAAGTTCAACCAATAAAATTGAAAGTCATCCACACAACAACACACATATTAAATTTGTTTTGTTTTTTGGAAGTATCTAGCAACATAATAATAACGTCCAAATCACATGCATTATTTATTAGAGATTAAGGAACTTTATTTATTATATAGTACGTTTCATTCCTTTAAAATGACGTCTGTTTGTGTGTGTATTAATGTTTCATATATTATATTAATTGTCACTTTGCCATATAAAATGGAACATCAGCATCTGTATTATATTTTTTTTTAAAAAAAAAACCTTTAGTATATTATATTGATTTAACATTCAAGGAATTTTGAAGGAACCCGGATACACGCTAAAATGAAACAGTCTACGATTACTAATTAGTGATATTAAATTATTTCATTTTCGACAACATGTTGGTCTAACCCATTCAAATTGCTAGTATTTAATTGACTTCATTAATTGTAATTCTCATTTAATATGTTAGTCGTACTCGATCACGTTTATTTTGAATCACCAATAGTTTTCGGCTACAGTATTTTAAAAAGAAAATTGCGTTAATTCACGAGTCAAGTTGTATTAATTTGTAATATAATATCAGATCTTTGAGTTAAATATACATTCTACGTTATTATCAGACATTTAGATGTGCCCTGGGGAGAGAATCTACATTTTTGAATTTTTGATTGTAGGTCATAATCTATGGTCTTACTCTATTACTAGCGTTTGTATATACGTTACCCATTATTGGGAATTAAAGATGATTTAATATTATGGTGTAATTGTATATAATACAATATCATCAACAATTGGGAAAAATAACTTATAAGTAGGATATAAAGCATTGGTAAAATCTCAATTAAATCCCTCTGAATACTTAAAAGGACAAGTGAAGAATCTAAATTTCCAAAAGTACCATGAAGGAACTAGTACCTATCTGTCATTTTAAAATTTTGCGAAAAGACAAAATTGCCCTCATCCTAAAACACAAATTGCGAGAAGAGGGTGGGTCATGGGTGTTAGGGTGGGTTTAGGGTGGGGTAGGAATTTGTGTTTTAGGATGGGGGTAATTTTGTCTTTTCGTAAAATTTTAAAATGACAGATAGGTACTAGTTCCTTCATGGTCCTTTTGGAAGTTTAGGTTCCCCACTTGTCCTTTTGGGTATTCGGAGGGACTTATTTGGGATTTTCCCTAAAACATTTAACTATATAACTTATAAGTAGGATATAAAAAATGCTCTTATAGATAGAAAAAAAAATCAAATGAGTACATTGAAAAGGTCAAATAATCTAATTTTTTTAAAAGATTATTTATCATTTAAGCTATGCTTAACTGATTTGGTTTGGATTATTTGTGTACTTACACTCTAAATTCTATGCACATCCCTGAAAATGTGTAGAGAATTACTAGTACATATATGTCGGTATAACACACAACTTAGTAATGTTCCCACGAGTATTTAATAATGATGTCCAATATGGCAACAAGCGGGTCTTGTACAAAATTTAATTTGATTTCTTGTTTGGTTTGGTCATCTGATAGGATACATATTAACCATTATTCCAACTAAAATTGATTAAATTAGTTGTGCTGGGATTGATTAACTACCACTGATAAAAAAAGGATCGATTAACTACCATTATAATGACACAACAAATATTTTATATTATATTTTATTTTATAATAAAATTTTGCAAACATTGTTTCTCAAAACAAATTCAGACAATAATAAACAGTAAGATAAATTATTTTGGTATATTTGAGGATGGCAGGTAGGTGTGTGGACAACTCAGGAGGTCACCTTAGAAGATATCATAGAATTTTTATATACCAGTATTATTATATATGAATATTTCAGTAACAAATAATACCAAAATCTCTCTCTAAATATTTAAATGTATTTGTGTTATCCATAGTATTGTAATATTTTCGATCGGCTGTGGTGAGTTGTGTACACTATTTGTACGTTTTTTAAAAAATACTGAATTGCCATCACCATATATAAATATTATATTCAATCCTGTCTCTGTACTTTGAATTTGTCTATTTTTAATGGCAACAAAAGTATTTATCTGTTTTTTATCATTATAATTTTGCTCGTCAACAAAATAAAATGAGCATATCTTTAAAAGCGTCTCTAGAACCTTTTATGTAATATTAATGGCATCTACACTCCAATTAGTCATAACCGTATACAGATTTGAACCTTAGGCATTGGCATAATAATAATAATAATAGTAAAGAAAAAAATTGTGAACCTTAGAAATTGGCCAGAGACATTATGACCCTTAGACAACTTTATCTCAATCTAGATATATAAAATATAGTAGAGGGATATATACAATGTCAATTTTTTTTGTTACTCTCTTTTGATACTCTTTTCTTTCACGTTATCCTCGCTAATTTGACAGCTTCCACCCTTCTTTAATTCCCTTACATTTATCGTATCATCTTTTTTTATCAGAAATAGTATCATCTTTTAAGGATAGATATTTAAAGCAAAGTGACACATAATTTCCAATATGACCAATTTTTTTAGTTAACATGATTGGTTCATTGGACATTAGCGATAATAAGAGGGACTATATTTAACATCACCGAATGCAATACATGATAACGAATTTATCCCTGCTCCAATTTATATAAATTGATAATATAATTAAAAAATAGTAATTATTTGGTAAATTTTTAAAATTAGTATCCTTATAAGTAGTAATTATTTTGAAAATCTTATTGGCCATTGAAATCCTTTTTTAATACTCATGTACCCAATGAATCTATAAGAGTATAGAAAAAGATTGAACCAAATGACATCTCTTGACGTAGAAAATCATACACTGCTGACTGAGTTAAAAGTTTAAGTGAGTTGAGTTTTAGGGATTTATTCGGTTAAAATAAATTTTTACGTTTAAACATTTATAAAAAACCTCAAGATCTATTATAACCTAATAAATCCCTTAAATCCAACTAACTTAAACTTTTTAAATAAAATGTCTTTATTTTTTATTATTGGCTTATCATCCTGTAGCTGGTTTATAGCGGTCTTTTGAAGTAGCAAGAATCAACTTAGAATTCAGGTACGTATTCCTTTTAATGCCATCTATGAACGTTTTGAAATTATGTCCTTCATAAAGCTCCGTCCTAAATGTATGACCTTTAATTTCAGGTTTTTTATGTAAAGAGCGAGGCTAATTGATTTGTGAATAGTTGCTATGAAATTTCCCCAAATTTCTAGTAAAACTTATTTGATTGTTTTTTTGTTAAACACCGCTAGATGATCCGGCACCTAATGACAACCGATTATTTTGGACTCGAGGGGTAGAAGCGTTGCCCACATAGGCAAGGTTGGCCCCTCTCCCAATGAGAGCGCTTCTTGAATTCGAATATGTGTTTTTATCCTTACGGAGGTTGTAGCCCACTTACCATCTCAATCAATGCAACTAACTACCCATTGGTCAACTTATTTGATTACTCTGTGTTGATAAGTTGAGCTTAAGTTCAGCCGTTTATAAAACATTTGGTTACATAATTTCTCCTAATTCTATTCCTTTATAGTTTTGGTTCTATTCTTCATGATTTGTCTCCTTCAATTTCTGGCCCTTATTAGTTTTTGAGTTTTTGCCCATAGGTGAGAAGGGTGCAGTTTTTTGTTCCCATGTTACAATTAGGTGTTTAATTATATTATTGCCTTCTCTAGCGATCGGTTTACATGTGTTTTGATTTGTTCCCCAATTTGTAGATTTGGTTGCGACTTCTCATTGGCATAAAAATAGATCTTCACGTTTAATGAGCATTTTCGTAGGTACTTATAGTGTATCTATCATTGAAGTTCTTACATTACTAAAACGAGCATTAACTCCCGTGCGTTGCACGGAGGATTTGAATTCCCAAAGAAAAATCTATTTACAATACATACACTATATTTGATTTGTAAGAGACCAAACAAAAAGGGTGATTAAGGGGTGCAACTATAAAATAGTTGTATGTGGTACACCACAAAAATACAGCAAAACATAGCTATAAAGATCAAGTTTGAGTGCAACAGAAACATAGGCTACTACTGATATACAAAACCAACCTCATATCAGATTGAAATGTTCAATCTGTAATGATACAACAATAGTACTTTGTGGGAGGAAAAGCAAATATGCTTTTAGTGAGTTTACTTCCAACAAACATTGTTATTCTTTACAAAATATCCAATAGTATATCAACTAAATATAAATGTACTGGAGGGAATATCAAAAGGCCAGAAATGGTTCCAATACTCCACCTAAATATCATGGTCTTTTCCACATCACATGATCTGTAGCATTACAAAAGACGGAAGAGCACAAAAATTGAATTCAAATGGCTGGAATGATGATTTAGAACCAAGGAAACGGTTCCAATCCTTCATACAAAGCAAAAAAAAGGATCAATGGTTGTGCACATTTGAGTAAACCTCTTAAGAGACAACATTAGTTGTTGTCTCAAAATAAAATTCAAGTATAAGCAAACTCTCATCAAATGATGATCCCACAATATAAAAGATTAGCAATTCAATTCCAGATCATAAACATTACCTTTCCCATGAACTGAAAAGGAAATTTAATATAAAACTTTCAGCAGTTTAGAAAAGGTAGTCTTTGGTGAGTAGAGTTTTCTATATACTTTCAGTAAAACAAAATCACAGAATTAGTGTTTGACATGCCATTAAACACAACATAGAAGTATCGTAGCCAAGACAAAACATGAAAAGGACAAAAACTAAATAACATAATTGGTGGAGAATTTTTTTGTTCACCTGCTTGTTTGAAGTATGTTCAATCAAGAAATATTAATGAAGCCCCTAGCAATACACAGCATAACCACCAATAAATGAAAAAACAATAAGCTACCTTCTACTATATAAATAGAACATCTTCTCCATTAATTAGCTTTATGTAGCTGCAAATCCCTGCCTACTGATGAGAGGGTGCTGCAAGATGAGAGGAGTTACTTACATCATATATACATGGATTGCATGCTGCAAGATTGTTTGTTCTGATTTTGAAAATAACTAAATCACAAATATAAGACGTACTCATCAGAATGCATGCATTTGGGATTGTGAGTTGTGTATAGAATGGCAGGCTGAAGCTCTTCAATCAGGATTAGAAAATCAATCCCAAGTTTTATTTCATATCCAGAAAAATGAAATAGAGTTCATTGCACTGAAACAGAAAATGGCAGAATAGTGATGGGGAAATAAAGGAGAGATGAAAGAGAGAGAAGAAAAGTGAGGAGGTGAAAGGGCAACATGAAAATCGAAAATATATCGAAGAGCTCAGATCAGCCCCAAAACATTTCAATAACATCAAAACATTGCAGAAATCAAGATTATGCTAAAGAGAAATAGTCACAAAGTAGTGAAAAATCACCCACTTGATAATGAGAAATGCGCCCCAACTATGTAAAGATGCTGACATGGGACTATGGGAGGCTAAATCCAAATGAAAATAAATCAAAGTCATACATAGTCATTAAATTCAATCAAAACTATGAAACTAAGAAAAGAAGATAAAGAGGTAAAAGCTGGAGAAGAAGAAGAAGATCATCTTTCACCTCAACCAAAGAGTTATCACCAAATAACATCCAACCATGGTCCAACCACAGAAAATTAAATCAAACAACTACTCCCACAACAAACTCATCAAACAATGGGGGAAAATTTGGCAAATCCTCAGAAAAAATAATAGAAAGACGACTCAAATAAATATAACATAGGTACAAAAACTGATTGGAACTCGCACCTGCAAAACTAATTCCTCCATCAATTTCCTAGCTGCTTCTCTGCCTCCGTGCTCTGCAATATGCCATCAAGTGGAATAAAAGCTAGGATTTTAGAATATTGTAAATATGATATGGCCAATAACATAAATAAAAAATATAAAAATAATAGGTAAAAATAATATTAAATTAAATTAAAATAATAACAAAAACATTAAAAAAACCCCTCCAACTGGCCAAAAACAAAACCTCCACAAAAACAGCAACCACACCACCATCAACCTCAATATTATTATTGGTCGGCGACTACCCTACCCCATGGCTGCAAAAACTCCAGCACCAACCTTTCCCTCTCCCCCACAGAGATGAAAAATATGAATTCATAATGAATCTCAACCTTCCCCCATTTTTCAATACACAAAGAAAATACAAATGCATAGCTGAAACAGAGGCATTCGTAGAAAGACACAAATGATGAAATAGGTGGAAATAGACCTTATATTCATATGCAAGGTGAAAACAACTTTTTAAAAGAAGAAGGCTTCTCCACGAAACATCTGCAAAACGGAAATAAAAGAATAACTAACGAATCCATTTAAGAAACAACCAAATACCCATTTAATAACATCTACAAAATGGAAAATAAATTCCTAGTCCAAATACCCATTAGTACTTGTTCAGTGAAAGCTAAAAAAACAGGTTCCATCGCACAGTGAATGTAAACCTCTGAATATCTGAACATCAATAAAGTGTTACTTTGACTTCAGTAATGGAAAAGCAAATTCAAAAGGAAAGAAGGAAAGGGGGATTATGAGGAAGTACCGGGTACACAGGGAAATTTCGAAAGAGGATGAGGAGCTTCTTCTTTTTTTTTTATGAAAGGATGAGGAGCTTCAAAAGCTTCCCTTCTTAAAATCAGACCGTGTTTAATTATTAAAATGTAAGGTTGAAAATTTAAAACTTAGACCAAATTCAAATTCAAACTGAAGATGGAGGGAAACTTTGAAAATCTGAAATTTGAATTTGAAATTTGAGATATCAATTCAGAAGCCACATGACAATTCTAACCGGCTCATGAACAGTGAAATGAGTCAGGAGCCGGACATTTCATTGATCAGCTCTTCAGAAAATCAGTGTGGGAGATTTGGGCGGGAAAAGGTTTTACTATTAATTTAATAAGATAAGATTTAAATTTAAATTCACAAATCACAACGGTCTACTTATAAACAAGGGAAAAAACAACTTAACTGTTTTTTTCCAATAAGAAAGTATAACGATTATCCGTACTAGGAAAGGTGTCACAGCCTCACAGATGCTTTATACTTTTAAAAGCTTTGTACCAACGCACGTGGAGGAAGATATGGATGAACCCCACTATAGATACTTCAGGGTCAGCAGGCCCAAAATCTTAAGCCCGTCCTAGTCACTTGATAAAGTAAACGGTTAAAAAATAAAAAGATAATTATTAGAAAATTAATTTCAGGTCTCACACAATACTTGTGATATTGAAAAAGTCTCACCCAAATTAAAATTGTATCCCAATAAACCTTACTTTTTAATTATGTTACAACAAAAAAAAAACTCTTATGCTCTATTTGACTTTCCATTTTTAGTTTAACAAAGTAAGATTTAAAAGCCCTTTTTCGTGTTGTAACAAAGTAAAGTCATTTGGTATATTACTTCAATTTGCCAATTGATAGAATATTTCTAATATTATGTGTATTACGTGAAACCTGAAATTAATTTTCCCAAATTTTTCTAGCTCTTTTCTCTTCAAATCTTCTCAGCTTTTATTAATCCCTCCCATAATTCATATTGGACGGCGCTTCTGGTGAGAGTTATAGCCTGTAGGCTGTAGCCTACTACACCCACCACTTCTGGCCCCTCCAACACAACACGTGTGCCCTTTACGTATCGCCACCCCATCCTCTCTCTCCCCTCATAATTAAATGCTTTTATAGTTTTATTTAATTTTAATTTTGATAGATGTGTGGATTTTTATGATGATTAAGTGATTTGATTTTAATTTGTTAGCACATTTAACTTAATTATAAAGCTTAACGATGCTAATATGACAAAATCAAAGGAGATGCCAGTTTGTATTTGGGCAAAATTAGTGATTTAATAAAAATACAAAATCACACATGTACGTAAATTAAAATTAAAGAAAATATAAGTACCAACATATATGTTTTCCTTGAGATAATTATTTAAAATAGAGTTAGAATAAGCAACTGAATGGTTCCAAAGAAAGGTAACTATGTGATTAATTAAATTTAAAAATGACAACAATTTTTAATTTTTAAAATTTAGCTTTGTTTGAGAATGTCTGTCTACATTGTATCCCTTTATTTATCAATTTTTTTTTCTCATAGCTGTAGTGGTAAAATTGTAAAAGTCTACTGTAAATCTTTAATAGGAACCGATTTTTTTTTTAAAAAAAAAACTGCACTCATGAATAAAAACAAAGAGATGAGATATATGTAATCTTAATATTCTCTAACTCTAAACTTTTGTTATTAAAAATAGGGTTAAGAGTTATACTTGCTCTCAAAGTATGCGTGGAAGATCATGTATACTTGTAAAGTATTTTTTGGCCTAAATGTACATTGGAAGTATACACTAAGGATATATTTACCCCTAAAGTATACATAAAGAGTCATATTTTTCCTGAAAGAATATGAGAAAGGTTAAATAAGTATGTTCAAAGGATCATACCTGACCATCAATATTTTAATTGCAAAGGGAAAAATATGATCCTCATACGTACGTTAGGGATAAATAAAGGTCGAAAATTATTTCAGTGGTAGATATAAGATATGATCCTTAATGCATATTTAAGGATGAAATATGATCTTTATCTTTTTAAAATATGATATGCTTTGAAGAGAAGAAAAAAAAAAAGATGAAAGCATGCAGATGAGGTGGGGGCCCAGCGGCTCAGGGCCCTTCTGCGCACCTTCGTCCAAGCTTCTTTCCCTACATTCCCCTTTGAGGTCTCTTTCGTAGTTTCCTTTTAATCTATAGGAAAAATTCATAAAACGACGACGTTCCACTCCACGCTGACGGGCCCGCCTTTGAGGCTTTCATGATCACGTCAGGTTAGCATTTACTTTTTTACCTTTTACTTTTTACCTTCACTTTGGTTAACAATAAAAAAAATTACCTCCCTTAAGAAAAAAAAAACAGCTTTTACCTTCCGACACCGTTAGATTCCTGTCCCGTCACCCTCCTTCCTCATCAACACCGTCCATCTTGTCTGCCATTTCCTATGTCCCACATCACCATCATATCAGTGCCCTTGACAAATGCACAATCACAGTCCATGTGATTTTAGCCCAACCGGGGATACCAAAGCCAAGCACGCACACTGCTCTCACAGCAAAAACCAGCCTTTTATTTTTATTTTTGATTTTATTTTATTCAAAAAAAGACAGTGCTTTAAATTCACTTCCATTTCGGAAAAAAATCCAGTAACCCACTAATTATAGGGAAAAAAGCTGATTGTCACGCTCCCCATAGCCCACAAGAACATAATATAGATCATAATTAAGAGGAGTATAAGACAAACCCCTCTCACAAAAATTTGCAAACAAAAAAATATGGACTAGCTATACCACCAGCTTAAATCAACTAGCTATACCACAAGTTTAAATAGTTTTAATTTAACTAGTAACTATTGGTCAAAAAGAAAAATTTAACTAGTAACTTCAAGTTCTAGCTTTCAATAATCTCTTGGACATAGCACATTACCACATAGTCATAGGCCTACATTTCTATTAGTTGGATTAATCGATTACAAATAACGACAATTTCTGAGATCAATCTTCTGGTAATCTTCACTCAGTGAAAGTGTTTGAAAAGAGAATATATTAGGGGCTTCAACTTATTTTATGTAGACATATTAGACTCAAGCTCATGATCTCAGATCTTTCAGCAAACAAACTTGTCACTGAACCAAATCATCATGTCCCTTTAGATAGATATATAGATAGATACAAAAGAGTTGTAATAATTTACTTTGGTTTTGAGTTTGTACATGTGTATGCTGTTGGGTTTTGATTCGGTGTTCATCACTCATATGACTCGTCACCACAAATACACACAAATACATAAGCACTTGGTGAGCCTCAATATGAGAGAGGTTTTGAGACTCACCATGTGTTTATGTATTTGGGTTTTGATTCAGTGCTCGTCACCCAGGTTACTCATCAACTTCTGATCACCACAAATACAAATAAACAGAAAAGCACATGGTGACTCCAAAACCTCTCTCCTATTGGGGCGCATCACGTGTTTATGTATTTATATGTACTTGTAGTGATGAGAAGGTGATCAGCAATATGTGTAATGAGCATAGAATCAAAACTCATACAATACTTGGAGTTAAAGGTTGTGAGGTTGACCCAAAGTAAATTTATACTTATAAGTGTTGTAAAAGACGGACTGGAAGGCGAGCCGGACAAACCTTCGGATTATGGTTCAGCCGGATTGCTTAGACCGATGGTCAGACCAACAATCAAACTAATAACTATTGAGCCAAAATATGAAGCGGTCGATAGCTGGAGTTGAACCAGTCCAACCATCCGCTTTGGTCCGACAGCCGTATAACCATTCCTTTAACTCGGATTACTGTTTAATGTTTAATCGGATACAAGTGGGAAAACTTCTAAAAAACGAAAAAAATAAGAAAAAGACGTTAATAATAATAATAATAATAATAATAATAATAAATTAATAATAATAAAGTTATAAAGCTTCACTCACTCTGAACATTGTCCTTCTTCTTCAACCTCTCCTCACTTTCACTCACTCCCTCCTGCCATGAAAATCTCTTAAAACTTCACTATCCGCCATAACCCCACACTCTCTCAACCATTCCTCAATCTCCAAAAATGGTTTCCCTTCAAGACTCCCACTCCAACTCAAATCGTTTCTCTTTAACCAGAACTTATTACTCCACTCCCAATTCTTCCTCCAGAATCCAACGCCACACCACCGGACGTTCCATGCGCACAGTCCGCTCCACCTTCTTCCAAGACGACAATCACTCCTTCACCACCGCCACTCAAAACTCCACCTGCCTCTCCGAAACCCTCACCGACTCCCTCATCGATATCCGCCTCAACGAACTCGCCGTCAAATCTCCGGCAAAATCCACTTCCGACGACACCACCACCGACCTCCTCGACCTCTCCCACGCCTTCTCCGACTTCTCCGCCTGCAGCAGCGACATCTCCGGCGAGCTCCAAAAGCTCGCCTCCCTCCCCTCCCCGCAAAATACTACCGTCGCTCTCGCCGGAGATTCTTCCGGTGAGCCGGAGCCAGAGCCCTGCCTAGGGTTCCTCCAGCGAGACACCTTCTCCGCCGAAATCATCGACAGCATCTCGCCGGAGGATCTCCAGCCCACCGTCAAGATCTGCATCGACGGCCTCAACTCCCCCTCCACCGCCGTCAAACGCTCCGCCGCCGCCAAACTCCGCCTCCTCGCCAAAAACCGCGCCGACAACCGCGCCCTAATCGGCGAGTCCGGCGCAATCCCCGCCCTAATCCCCCTCCTCCGCTGCACCGATCCGATCACGCAAGAACACGCCGTAACAGCACTCCTAAACCTATCCCTCCACGAGGATAACAAAATGGTTATCACCACCGCCGGCGCAATAAAAAGCCTAATCTATGTCTTAAAGACCGGGACGGAGGTTTCGAAGCAGAATTCGGCGTGTGCTTTATTGAGTTTGGCGTTAATTGAGGAGAATAAGAGCTCGATTGGGGCGAGCGGGGCGATACCGCCGCTGGTGGCGTTGCTGGCGGCGGGGACGAGTAGTAGGGGGAAGAAGGATGCGTTGACGACGTTGTATAAGGTGTGTTCGGTGAGGGTGAATAAGGAGAGGGCGGTGAGGGCGGGGGCGGTGGGGCGGTTGGTGGAGATGGTGGCGGCGGAGGGGGCGGGGGAGGGGATGGCGGAGAAGGCGATGGTGGTGATGAGTAGTTTGGCGGGGATTGAGGAGGGGAGGGAGGCTATTGTGGAGGAAGGTGGGATTGGTGTGCTTGTAGAGGCTATTGAAGATGGGTCTGTGAAAGGGAAGGAGTTTGCTGTTGTGACGCTTTTGCAGCTTTGTGTTGATAGTGTTAGGAATCGAGGGTTGCTTGTTAGGGAAGGTGGGATTCCTCCCCTTGTTGCTCTTTCCCAGAATGGCAGTGTTAAAGCTAAGCACAAGGTCAGGTTCTAATTCAAATTCGGGATATCCCACATAAGAGACAGTTGAATTTCAAAAACTTTTAAATGAATAGCAGAATTAATTAGTGGATTTTCTGGGATTTTTACCTAAAATTTTGGTTTTTTATCTCGTAATTAAGTTATTTACTTTTGTTGAGGTTCTAATGAAATCCCTGATAAGATAAGAGACAGTTAAATTTCAAAGTTATTTTAATGAATAGCGGGATTAATTAGTGGAGCAGTGACCTTAACTACTTAAACTGAGATTTTGAAATTCAACTGTCATTGATCTGGTTCAAATTTTGGTTTTTTATCTCGTCATTGAATTATTTATTTTTGTTGTTCTATTGGTATGATTAGTCTTTGTGGATGAGTTACTGAGTATAAGGTCAGTTGTTTGTTTTTTAGTGACGAGAGCAAATTCAGGTTTCAATTTTGATTTTGGTGTATGTGGTTTTTTATCTTGTAATTTAACGGGTAATTTTGTTGAATTGGTACTATTGTTGGCTACTTTGCTTTGGTTGTTGTATTAGTATGATTAGTGTTTGTGTGTGAGGTGATGGTGTTTATGTGATAAAATCATAGAATTGAAGTGTTTTGATTATGGTGAAAGTGCACATAGGAATTGAGATTTAATTTGAGTGGAAGTTTAAGTGCCAACAGAATTGTTTCTCTTAGTGAGTATTTGTTTTGTTCAAATCTAACATATCATCGTATGTATTGTGCGAGATATTCTGATTAAGTGAGAGTTACTTTGTTCTGCTTTCCATTGTTGGTGATGAGAATTTAAGGTTAATATCTACTTTTAAGTGATATAAGGTTATTGTAGGCAATAACCTTGCTTGATAAGTTTTATGCCAGTGGTAGAAGCTTCTACCAGTTGAGGAAATTCTCATCTTAGGATAGGAAGAAGTGATCTTCTGATGCTAATTTGATCTGGGGGAAGTTTGATTTTACAGAACTTTGAGACATCATATCATTACAATATTATTGTATTTTGATTTAAAAACTTGAAATCATTGAGAACTCTTCCTCTTATAAGATAGGCTTCTGCTCTTGAAGGCTGAGCTGTGCAAATTTTTCATCAATATGCTTTCTTTATCTTTGGTGATTTATATCCTTGTGATCAACTTAGTCATTTTGAATCTTAGCTGAAGTTTCTGTTTGGGTTTGGCAGGCTGAAACGCTTCTTGGATATTTGAGAGAATCAAGACAAGAAGCAGCATCTACTTCGAGTCCTTAGAGAATTAGTTACTGTCTAGGAAGGTAATTATACTATGTAATTTGTTTTTCTGTAAATATATGGGCTTTTACTATTATTTGTACAGTGTGGCAAAATTAGGTGTGTGTTGAAGCTAGAAAAAGCTAGCGGGCAGTGAACTGACCCTTTAGATGTATGGATTTTAGCTAGGATTTTGGTATTTTACCTTCCCCCTATTCAATTCGTTATGTTCTCTAGGTTTACATGGTTGTTCTGGGTTTGAGTTGATGTGGTGAGATTTGGGCAACTTTTTTATCATGCTTGATGATGACCCTATTTTTGTGTTAAAGGGTTACTGATTGTATGCCTTATTATTTGCCAAAGTAAAGGTGGTGTTTGTACTATCCATGGGATGGATATGTTTGTGAATTGTTAGTCCATAATTTTTGTGTGTGGACGAAATGGATTTTGAATTTCTTAACTGTGATGGGATGCTTCACTATTTCTTTCTTTCTATATATCCATTGAAACAACCTACCCTGTTTCCATTTGAATTACCCTCACCTCTCTCAGTGATAGTAGTATATTACAACGCATGAACAAAGCACCTGATGATGTGGTGTGTTCTTGACGATTTATCACAGTCTTTACAGAAGCACACATCAATTTTCGTACCGGCGATTTCTTTATTGGTTGCTTGTTTGCCAGGATAAGTTTGGGAATGTAAATATTTTGAACCTTTCCTTGTGGATACAGGCACGTGATTGTTAAGATTGAGGAAATCCTCAAGTACAACCCCACCTGTAGTATCAGTTAATAAGAGTACGATCAAACAGCTGGAGATTCGCACTATTTGTATAACTGCTTTTATGATCATTATTATATTAGCTCATCTTCTGCTATGTATATTTTTGGTACCTGAAATTCTTGTGATTTTCAGTAAAAGCTGAAGATAGCCAAGAATGGCACAAATCTGCAAACCCAGCTTACTTTTCTTTATTATGCTGTGCATCTTTCAGTTTACAGACCCAGCAGAATTCTGTATCTTAAAAATTGGAAATCAAAACAGCCATAACAAATTCAAGATTTTGATTAAATCTTGTACAAAAATGCTGAGAAGAAAGGAAATGATAAAGGTTGAGACAAGCCACCTGAAGAAGAAAATCAGAGTTTTCTAAAACTCTGATTTCTTTGATCTCGGCTTGTTCATATGTTTAGATTAACCGAAGATATAAAACCATCCCACAAGAAATATGGGGTAAAAGTGATAAACTTTTTGAAAATGGATTTTTTTTTTTGACCTGAAATTTTTGAAAATGGATTAGACCTATAAAACAGCGGTCAAAATAGATATATTAATTTAATACATAAGAGATAGGAGTATCATCTAGCAATGTATTAATTAATCCATGTAGACGTTCAAACGAAGAGAATACATGAACAAGAATAAATGATGATGGGGCGTAGGGTCCGCACAGCTGCATTGTTTGTGATTGTTGGAAAGGGGCTTGCCCAATGCATGCTTGCACACGTGCATCAATTGATATAATTGAAAGGGAAACGAAAATTTGTAATGGAAAGGAATGAAATAGAAAATTAAAAGGGGTTGTTGTGTTTGGTTTGCACCCAAAATAATTTTGTCGGAGCGTATCTCCTAACCATATTGATTTTTGATATAATTCTCTGGATGCATGGATGTGATGAGAGTTACACTATCAATATTTTTATTAATGTTTCACAAATCTTCCTTCCCTCTTTTTTAACATGGCAAGCATAATTTTTTTCTGCAAAACCCTTTTCCATTCCTGCACATAGTCCATTACAAAAAAAAAAATCCTTAACATAGCAAATATCTCTGCAGGAGAATTTTTCCCCTTCCCTTCCCTTCTTTTTATATTCCACTAAATTTTTTAATCTAGATAGCCCTTAATAACATATTACAACTTTTTCTTGAAAACTTTTGAATTGAACTCCCTTGGAGTTTCACCCTCTAATCAAAAAACAAACTTCCCTTCCTTGTCGTCCACTAATAATGATAATGATAATTATAATAATAACCAAATAGCTGGCGGAGCAGGTATGCTTTGTCCTCCTCCTCTCCCTTCGGTTTGTTTGGATTGTTGCACTTTCAAATCCATCAAGTTTGAATGAAAACTTGTGTCGGTGGCTTTATCTCTATCATTATGCACTTCCAAAAGCCATTTAGTGTTTCTGTACATCCTTTTTGATTGATGCTTGCATTTAAAGGTCTATAGCTGTTTTGGTTAGTGGTACTTGT
This sequence comes from Mimosa pudica, assembly GCA_029929735.1. NCBI lineage: Eukaryota > Viridiplantae > Streptophyta > Magnoliopsida > Fabales > Fabaceae > Mimosa > Mimosa pudica. The sequence continues at coordinate 5,154,495 of JAKELP010000020.1, forward strand.
TTCTAGTTTTCCCTCTCTTTAAAGCCAAATTAAATTAAACATTTATTCTTGCTGGGGTCATCATTCGTTGTACTGGAATCAAGGTTATTGTGGATTAAGTTTAATCCACGTTTCTTGTTCAAGTTCAACATAGTTTCAAAATGTTAAAAGAAAAGAAAAACATGTGGCTCGACTAATCCTAAATTCACCGACTTTAATGAAAAGAAGAGCCTGACGTAATCTAATTGGACCCCTTCTTGTTATTCTTTTTGTTTTTTAGGATGATTAAAATGTTAAACTACTGGTCATTTACTCATATACCCTATATCTCAAATGCCACATGGTCAGAATAGTTTTTCTTTCAAGTGGTTATGGCAATTTTTTTTTGATACATTGCAATTATTTTTTTATCACAGTGGTTATGGCAATTTGCTACAAGTAATATAGTATGTTAAGTCAAAAAAGATTTTAAATGGAGTAGCATGCTTTTTTTTTTTTACTTGAGATATATAACTGCGAACATTAAATTGGATGTGAATGTTCTGTACGAAGAGGAAGAAATGAGCACTTAGCCTCAAGTTCTTCGACACAAGACAGCTTGGAAGTTCCAACAACAAAAGTTATTAAAAATTTTTAATTAAGGATAAGATTAAAAGAGCAATAGACAAGATAAAAAGAAATACTCGTAAATAGATAAAAACAAATTCCTAGTATAATAGTACTACAGAAAAAATAGCTGTTTTTTTGTTTTGAGTTGATCTTATAATATTTTGATCAAAAAAAGTTGATCTTATGATAGAAGCAGCCAATTGTGAGAGGTTCATAATTTTAAACGGAAAAAGAAAAGAGAATGTCAAGAATGGGATTCGAACCCATGCCCTTTCGGACCAGTACCTGAAACTGGCGCCTTAGACCAACTCGGCCATCTTGACTTTGGATACGAGATGTGCATCGTGTATATATATATACCACTGCAATTTAGAATTCTTTACCATATGTCTTTCTTAAAATCCGTTGACGAAATCTTTTAAGAGCATAACAGAAATTATATCAAGCTAACATCTTAATATTGTGTTCTGGGAAAATCAAAATATATATTTAAATTTCAAATTTTCAATAGTCTGAATGAGTGATATAGAGTTGCCAATAATATTATTCAAATAATTAAAATCTCTTATATAAGATTTTAAAATTGTTTTTTTTAGTATTTTCCCTTGTATTCCTACTTTTGGCAGTGTATTTGTTATTTAGATTTCTATTTAGTGAAAAATCATAACTAGACATGGATAAATGTACACGTCCGAATTATTTTTTATCTCAATGAATTAACATACTACCTCCGGTCCTAAATATAGGACCTAATTGACATTTTTTTTGAGAGATTAAGATTGCGAAATAGGTTATTAAATGATGACATATTTGATATATTTTTAGATTATCCATTAGTTTATAGGTAAAATAAACTAGTTTAAGGAAAAAAATTAGGTAAATCAATTTATAATTAACTTATTTTGTTTTTTTAAGGATTTTCTAGAAAAAGTCTAATTAGGTCTTATATTTACCGGAGGGAGTATTATTTTCCTTTAAAATTAGAGAGTTGAAGAAAATTCACCTCAGATGCTTTAATCTTTTTATCCCTTTTGTAACCCATTCATCAGTTTTCGCGTGTGTTGATCCAGGCAAACAACATATCGTAGATGAATTTTATATTTTTTAAAGGAAATTTCGGGTTCGTCTATTAGGGAACGGAGGGAGTAGTTTTTACAGAAATAGGCGATGGAAATAGTTAAACTACATCAATATAGCTGCTACAAGTGGTTGTTGCAAAAGTAACATGAGAAAAAAAAAATCTAAGAAGCCCTTGAATATCTAACGAAATCATACTGTGACTTGTAGAATGTAGAGCCGAGAAATCCACAAAATGCTTTAATATGTTCCATATCGTCAGATGATTCATAGTTCCTAATAATGTGACTCAATGTAAAGCAGCAAGGAAATAAGCAATGACATATTTCCAAAGTAGTTGTTGCAGATGGGTTCCAAAGTAGTTGTAAAATTTTATTCATAGTTTAGTGGTTGTACTGAATATTGAATTGCATTATTTCCTTCTAGAAACGAGCTACTTATTTTGAACTTAATGTTTTTTCTTATGCTTCCCAAAACACGTGAAAATTGTTAGTACTCATTTCGGTCAACACATTAGACCATTTCAACATTTTTTCAAAGAAGTCATAACTCATAAGTAGTCAAAAAAAAGAACTTTAAAAGTAACTGGTTAAAGCAGAAATCGTGATTACTTACATCATATTCTCGGGCAACATTATTATCTTTTGCATAAACAAGAACGTGCTATCATCTTAAAGGTAGCTTATGCTCCCTCTTATCTTTAATATAAGACTGCTGACTGACTTAAGTAGATAAATTAAGCTAAATAAACTAATTAATTAAAGTATATGTTGCATGTTATTTTTATAAAAATCTCGTGTAATTTATTAGGTTATAAATCAATTTACAAGCTAATAAAAAAATTTATATTTAAGACCAAGGTCAACCTGACTAAGCTCATACCAAGAACATGATGTACTAGTAGCTATGAGTAGGATTGAAAGATGTACCAACAAATTTCTTTTGTGAAACCCAGATGAACATCCATTGATAATATCACACTGATAAATCAACAAAAGTATTTCTTAATAGGCTATGAAATCAAAAAACACTGGACAGTTGAGAAAGGAAAAGAAAATAACATACTGACCACCAGCACTGTCAACAATAACTCAAATCTACAGCCAAAGGAGAAGGAAAGAAGGAATGAAAATCCAAAAGGGAGAAAGAAAATGAAAATGGAAGAGAAAGAGAGGTCTGCTAGTTCTATGTATTGCTCTGTCAATGGAGATAGATAGGCGAGCATCTTTATGGCAAATTCTAACAACAAACTCCATAACATTAACCCCAAAGAAAAGGAAAAACCTATGTTTCACTCAAAGCTCAATCCTTGGAAAGCTTAGCACTTGTTGTCGTAAGCGCTTTGGTATTCGCGATTTCTTCGAAACAGGCAAAGCCAATTAGCTCTAATAAAGTTTTGGAAGAACTAAAAGTATCTCTCAGAAGAAGAAAAGGAAAAACTCAGTCATACTGCTTTCCATGTTGAGTTACCCACCTTTGCACCAGACATTCTTCATCAGTTTAACATCTACACGATCTTCTCATAATCTTCCTATGCAGCAATTCCTGAGGAAAAATATATTTTCAATAATGAGAATAACATTGTATTGCCATTCATTCAAACTCATAAATTAAAAGACGTGCATAATAAAGTGTCCAGAATAGTAGTACCTTTAGTCCTAAATATAATCTAGCTTGTAATTTTATTTCTTCATTGAAGAAGATATAATAGTAGTACAGCAAGCCAACAACAGAAAAACAGCTTATACCAATTTGAATTATCAGCCAGATTCCCCTTAAGTATCTCCAGTTTATAAGACTATACTAAGAACATTCGATTAAGTCTGAACACAAAGATGATTATTATTTTCAAAATTGTGATTATGTAGTAAATGTTTAGGAAAGCAAGTGAGCTACTATAGTCCAGAAATGGTTACATATAACTTCAGAACCAGCATTCAACCATTGTCCGTATATTCCAGATCACTAAGATCACAGAAATAGACTTGTTCATAGTCAATTACTAAAAGAACAAAGTAGAATATATCAGAAGAATAAAATTAAAAGACAATGCTGAACTTCTATTGTATACTTGCCTCTAGGAGTGAAAATAAGGTGTCCACTTCCAAACATGAATTAATTGAGCTATGCCATGCAAAGTAAAGAACTGAAATTTGAGTTCATTGATATCAAAACACATAGTTACCTACCTCTATCAGATTGTCTATTGGAAACAGCATAAGCTCCGATTTGGCCACCAGAGCCTTTGCCTATCAAATCTGAAACAGCATTTCCAAGATCATAACCAAGAGAACCGGTATCTTCTAGTTCTGAAGGTAATGATCTCCACGTTTGGTCACCAAAAAATGACCCAGCTTCATAAATGTCTTTATACTCACTGCCGTTAGATAGAGCATATGATGACACCCTTTCAGCAACGACATCACTACTACCTTTCCCGTATCCTACTGCTTTTGACCTAAAATTAACATCTCCAGGGCCATAGTTGAGAGTGCCCTTACCATAACCAGAACCAATAGTTCCAACTTGATCTCCACTAGGGGAGGAACTCCAAAATGATCCAATATTACCAAAAGAACCCATGCCTGAATTTTGAGTTCCATGCCCGTAGAAACTATCCGAATTCGTTGTGTTATTGGCGAAGCTAATATTCTCACTCCCCCACAAATTCTGATTAGTTGAATTGTTTCCTAAACTTGTTCCAGTATACCCCATGACATTATTGTACCTGCTTGAATTTCCATTGTATGAAGAAGCATTCAAAGCTCGTCCTAACATTAGAGAAGAAGTTAAGTTTGAATTCCCATTTTGACTAAATGCTGGCTCAAAATTGAATCCTGTCCCAAAACTAGGACTCAATGGAGGATATCCATTTCGACCAACAGAAACAGGACTAAACCTGCCTTCTGCTCTAAGTCCATGCCCTCCAACCAAGTTAGGATTATATCCCTGAATGAAACCATTAGAAAAGCCACTAACTCTACTTAAACCATAGTTATATCCAGCCAATTGACCTCTACTTGGACTTGGGGATAATTCCTTTGGAACGGCCCGCTTAACCTCAACCATCTTACCATTCAGTTCATGAAATGTTTTGTACAGAACCTTATCCACTGCTTCCTCAGAATCATAGGTGATGAACCCAAAACCTCTTGGTCTTTGTGTGTTATGGTCATACATCACAACTACATCTGTTATTGTTCCAAATTGATCAAAGTACTTCTTAAAGTCACTCTCAGTAACAGTAGACGCAAGACCTCCAACAAATATCTTCTTCGTGCGAGTCGGACCAGGTGATCCATGATTGCTGCTGTTGCTTCTGTTAGAAATGTTCTGGTCATCCCTAGGGACAGCCTTTTTTGCTTCAACCTGCATGAGGAAAATCATATTCAATAAAACGTATTTTTAAACCAAACTTATTACTAATTATAAAAGCAATGAGTTTGAGTAGGAAGAGTTAGTTTTTGCACAATGCAAAGTATGAGCTTGAGTTTCATCAGAAACTTAACCTCTTATAGATTCAATTCAATCAAAATATACCCCTTCCCCCATGAATCTAATCATTTCACAAGATGTATCCTTTAGATAAATGATTCAGAACCTCATCCAATCCAACTAGAATAAAAACATCAATAACACTCAATCCCTTCCGTGTGGTGCAAATGTTGCAAAATACACGATCTTCAAATTCCTAATTCCAAACTCCATTACAAATATTTCCTTGCAAGTATTGTTGGAAATGGACATATTGTCCGCGTAAGATATTGTGATTCAAGCTTGGTGTATACTGTCATGTAGCCAATAACTTTCAAAAATATCTTCTACAATAATTCACCACATTTACACTAGCATCCAATATGAAAATGTAATGAAGAATCTCAGTTTCAATACTTAAGCGATCAATTTTGCATCATAAAATTAAATAAATCAAAATCAAACCCATATTTTGTATATTAAATCATTAAGATGCTGTAGCCGAAAAAGCAGCAAGCAATGAAATAGTGATGCAAACAAATAAACATAGATTTCAAATATGAACACTTACAGTTCTGCCATCTATGACATGCTTCTCCATAACAACTTGTTCAGCAACAGAAGGATCAGAGAAAACAAGGAATCCGAACCCACGAGCACGCCCGGTGGTCCGATCCTTCATGATCACTGCTTCAACCACATCTCCAAATCTCTGAAAGTATTGTCTGAGTCGTTCTTCATTTGTGTCCCAAGAAATCCCACCAATGAAGAGCTTCCCAGGGTCCATTCCAATTCTACACTCCAACAAATGAACAAAATCACATTTCTAAGAACAATTCAACAATCCAAAAACAACATATTTCATCTCCAACACCACTTAAAAAAATCAACCCAAAATTAGAAACTGCATACACAGATTGGATCCAAATCCAATCATTTACTCATAATTAGATTCCTATCATTACTAGTTCAATATCATATCCAATTCAGACATCCCAAGAGAATATGAATTCATCAAAACAAGCAGAATCAGACAAAGAACATCATAATGTGGAATGAACATAAGGAAGAGTAAAAACACAGGAAACTAAATCTACGTTTCTAGAAGAACTTACACACAAAAAAACAAAAAAACCAAACATACCATGATTCAATACAGAAACATCAGACCATTAACCGATCAACCCAGAATCAGAATTTCCAAAACCATACAAAAAAGCATAGAAATTGAATGAAAAAAAATCAAACTTTTTTACTCTAGAAGAAAAAAGATTGAGAAAGAAGAAAAAAACTGACCAAATGAAGACAACCCAGATGAAAGATTGATACAATCTAAGATCTAAGAGAAAGCATAATAGGAAGAGAGGGCGAGCGGCCCTCTTATTTTTGGCTTACAATTAAGGTTGATGCAAGGAGATAAAATATATTTATATTTATAATGAATGAATGAAAGCTGTGTATCACAGAGGAAGAGATATGTAAGAGAAAAGGAATTTGTATATGATATTATATGTGTGTGTGTGTATATATATATATAGGGATGAGAGAGAGAGAGATGTTTGTTTGTCTATCGTTCTCTTGGGTAAGAAAGTAATGAGCGAGAGAGACGATGGTGACTTCAAAGTTTTAAACTTTGCTAGAGGACGCTGCACCACCAACTTTTACCTACAACATTATATTTTGAACATATTCCAAAATTGTAAAAATTTTTGTATGTTTTTTTTTATTACTTGATAATAATCATTCAGGGTCGACTTGATTCAACCGGTGTTGTAAGAACTGGATCAGACTGGACGGTCAAACTGGTCCAATCGTCAGCTGTTTCATACCGGACGGTCAAACTGGTCCAATCGTCGACTGTTTCATATTTCGGCTCAACGACTATCAATTTGACAGTCTTTCTGACCATCGGTGTGACCGTGTGAGCGATCCGACCGTGTTGAACCATGACTTGAAGACATGTCTGGTTCGCTTTCCGTTCCAGCTTTTACAACATTGGATTTAACGGTGAACCCATTTGACGTAGGTTTGAGGTTGTGAGTTCGAATTAGAAGGTAAGCGAAGACTAGAATTGGGTTAATTTTAGTTTATTTTATTTTTTTGCATAAGAAAAATCATTGATTAGTTTAATGTTAATCTTTGTTTTGCGGAAAGATTGTGTTTTTTTAGCTATAGTTATTTGTCCATTTTGAAAACTCTGAACTTTTTTATGTTCTTACCAATGGAACAGAAAATAGGGAATAAAAAAGGGATCGGACTTGTATGGTTCTATTATAGAGTGTGTTTTGTTGTGAGATTCTTGTGTCCCATCAATTTGCATTACCAGCCAATCAGCCTACTATTCTGTGCAGCTAATAATTTAGGGTAATGACTAATGAATGGAATTATTGGTTTGGCTAAAACACTAAAATTTTAGGATAGTTTAGTTTTTTATTGAAAAATGGATAATTAGTTCTTTTAATAAATGAGAGTTAACTTCTAATAGTGGATATACTTTTTGTTGTGAGACATAACATTGCGTACAGCCAAAGTCAATTTAATTTTCTTAAAAAAGATTTAACTCTGCTCCTTTGAAAACAAAATGGTCTATATAATCCATGGGTTTGATTTGATTATAATAAGGTAGGGTTGAGAAAATATATTCTTAACATCGTATCTGAAGTTCCTGGTTTTTTTTCTTTTGTTTTAATTTGATTCCCTTTACTTTGTTCTTAAAGAGAGTATAATCAATACATATTCACTAAAAGTTGTCAATTTCTGTTCAAGTTGTACGTTGCTCGTCAATTGCTAGTAGTTAATTAGCTATGAGTTGCGTGAGGAGTATAATTATACAAGTTGAATCAATTTTTATTGTTTCTGAAGCCCATTTATTTACAATGTATTTTTATAACATGTATTCCATTCATAGCCAGTGTATCAATATCAAGGTCAATATGAATTCTTAAACAAATAAATTTTATTGATTGTAATTTAGACAGATTTCTTGAGGTAAAAACAGACATAAAAGTGTGAGACGAGCGGTTTCTTTGGGTAAGAAAAGAGGAGTGGATTTTCGAATGAGTAATGTTTGACTATGCTCGGGCTCAGTAATTTCATCTGTTGGTTGTAGTAATTATAAAGCTTCCAAGCATCTATGATGACCCTATTTTCTTACCCCCTGATATACGATTTTCGAGTTATTGGAGATTAGAAAACGTTAGGGTTATGTTATGTTATTGTTATAATAAAACTCGCATATTAACAGTTTGTTTTTATCATTTTTATGACTCTAACTAACAAAAACGTGTTATTACTCACTTCCATTTCAGTTGTCTCTAAACTAGTTAAAAACTCATGAGGTTACACGTCGAATGTAATGTTTATAGGTTTTTACCTTTTAAAAAATTATTTTTTTGATAACAACCTTTTAGAAAATTATGTTAACATTTATTTAAACATATTTAATGAATTTATATATAAATTTTAAAGAAATTTCTCTTTGAAGTTAATAAAATATAAATGTTGATATATTTAATACAACCACTTATATATGAAATCTATTAAAGTAAAATTATTACTATTTTTTATTTATTTATTTAAACATTGAAAGTATGTATATATTAATAAAGATAAAATTTTATATGGTTACGATTCGAATTTACTAGCTATCTGATTTTACATTCTTTTCACAAGTTTGTTTAGACTCATGAGTAATGACACATACTTCTTAACTATTTATTATCTTGGGTTGGATTATGACATTGGGACAATTTATATTAAGGGTCTGATGGATCTAAATTACTTGATTATATTATTTTTAAGAATTATAGTTGAGATTTGATGATAAAATTAAAATGGGATTTTATTTGGAGTATGATGATATGACCATTCCTTGGAGATTGAATTGAAGTTTTAAAATATCAGTCGTAGCTTAAACTTGAATTTCGTATTTGAAATCTAGAGATTGAGTACTGAATTGTTCGGACAAAGTTTTTGTGATGGTTGTATTGATGTGATGGATTATCGTAAGGCTTATGTTTTCAAATTCAACCATGCCTTGGTTCATTTTTTGATAATGACACGACTTAATTGATTATTTTTACCTTCAGTTCAAAATATTGATTATTTTACCCATAAACCTTTTTATTTTATTATAAACACTACTTATAACATGATGATTTTTAATTGACTAGGTTAAATCTCTCAACATAATATTTTATAATAATTAATATATTTGATAACTGAATCATTGAAAACATTCAAGCTTTTTTCTACGTCAAGACTATTGTAAATGACCCCATTTTGTGATTGCAATATTTTGGTGGATGAATCATCCATGTTATCTATGTTCAATATGCTTATCCATGCTTTTATAATGGCACATAATAACTACATACTACATAATTCAATTAACCATCAAATTGAAATATAACTAACTAAGTACAATAATCTCACCACCACACGCCGAAACCAACAAGTTAAAACGAAGAAACCGAAATAAAAGCTAAAAAAAGCAAAACCAACCAAAACCAGTAAGAGGAAAAGAAAAGAACCAAAATAAAGATTAAAAAACAAAACCAGCCAACAAAATCAAATGCAAGGAACAAGAAAAAAACATGCATGATCCCAGCAATTCAACCCAAACACTAAGAAATCTTGGATTCAACAGGCATACACCCACTCTAAGAGCGCATCCCTTTCAAAAGTTGTGTACGTAGTAACCAAACTTCACAATTAAACGAAGAAATCTTGGATTCCACTCGAAGCCACGCATCTACAAAGCTTTACCAATGTAAAAATTCTCCCTCAGACTTATGCCCGTTTGTACTGAACAGGGTGTATCTATAAAAATAATTTGCACTAGTCGATCGTGAACTTGATTTGATTCAATATGCATGTTTGATATGACAATTTTTTTACTAATTTAATTCAAGATCAAATATTTGGATCACTCAGTTACTCCCTCCGGTCCCTAATGTAAGAGCTAGCCGTGAAAAAAACGCTTATTAAGAAAACATGTGAATGTTAGTTGGGTGTCTGGAGTTAATGCTTCTTTTTCAAAATTGCTCATATTTATTATGGTACTTTTAAGAGAGAGAAATACATAAGCATTAATAAATATGAAAGAGAGTTAGAGTTAAAGTAGGAAAAAATGCATTAAATGAGGAGAGAATATGGGGTGAGCTCTTACATTAGGGACCAAAACCATTCAAATTTTGGGCTCTTACATTAGAGACCGGAGGGAGTATTTCTTAATGACCCAATCCTTTTGGCTGAGTTAAATTTTCTCTCGAAAGAGTTAAATTTTCCATTCCTTATTAAATTTGAACAATTTTAATATAAGCTTATATGTTTTTCATCTTAGAGGTCTCTCTTCAAAATTATTGCTTCAAAATAAAAAAAAATTCCATAGATTAACATCATCTATAGATAAAATAACGGCTTACCTTTACACAAACCCACACAAACACTATTTTTGTTTATAAAAAAAAATAAGAATTGAACTAATTTCCTCTTATTTTAGTTAGAACTGAATCAAGTTTAATAATATTTTGGGAACTTCTTTCGATGAGAATTTTCGTAGTACTTTATTTTGATCTAAAAAATATATTTCGTAATAAAAAACAATACAATATTAATCTAGAACATGATAATTTTAATCTAAATATAATTTTAGTTAATTTTAGAGTGATATTAGTGCTAATTTTGCTTCAACGTTGTTTGAAAATTGGACCCAAAAGTAATTTAGTTAAAACTAAAGCTAATTATGAATTTGACCGTAATTTCCACTGAAATTTGTTTAATCTCAAATTTTAAATAATTCAATCAATAGTGACGTACTCAGATTTCATATTAATGAAAAACTACAATTTACTCTTTCGGCCTTTCTATGACTTGAAATCAGAGAAACCACACAATTAAATGAACTAGCTAGACAGACATGATATATAGCATTCAAAAGTATATTTCTTATATATTTAATATTTAGTACGAAAAATATAAATTTGTGGCTAAAAATAATTCTTCTATCTAACTCATACAAGATACTTCTTCTCATCCAAAACATGTGAATTAGATACATGATTTATAGAGAATAAATTCTATTCATCAAACTAGTTATTTATAATAAATGTATTTTAGAGTTTTGTAGAACAGTAAGTATCATTTTATTATTAACATTAAAAACTTTTTCTCTGGATATGTAATTTGCTTTTGTATGCAAGCATTTAAGAATAAGGATTGTGAATTTCGAGGGAAATATTAGTTATAGTAAAATCACTAGATTAATATACTTAATAGAATGCCATGACAAAATATATACAAATACAGTACCATATTACTAGCAAACCAATATATATATATATATATATATATATATGGTAAAAAACATTGTTGGGTCCCCACTGAAATCAAGTAAGGCACAAATATTAAGACAGATTTGTGGTTACAACTAAAATGCCTCTCTATCGACTTTAGAATAAAAAATAGAGTATAAATTAAAAAATAAATAAAGTAGGTAAGGGTAAAGGGTGTGAAAGACAGAAAGGATTGCTTGGACGCCCACTCATCCAAAGAATACTTCCCAAACATGCATCGCCTTCATTTTTGCAAACACTCACATGCAATTATGTTCTTGCTTTATAATTTCAAATTTGAATTATACTTTGTATTCCCTTATTATTTTTTGTTGTTTGACTTGCAATTTAGCTCTTCAACCTCCTTTCATTTTAAAAACGCTATCTTCCCACAAATCACAATCCTCTTTACCTTAAAGCAATGGGTGAAGTTACTATTCAAAAAACAGTGCTCTGAATTTAATATATTATTTGTTTTGTGTGGGCCCCAGGTTTCAAATTTTATATTAATTTCTTTATGTCTTTCTCATCCGACCATGTGTTTGCCTTCTTCATATCTCCCTTCATTTTTGTCTTTCTCTACCATCAACAACTGGGGCAGGTTCTATCTTATCATCATTCAAATTTCAAACATCTTTGCCTTCTTCATCTCTCCCTTCATTTTTTATCTTCCATTTGTGCTGCTTACCCACTGTGCTTGCCTGTTTGTTCTCGCCTCAAGTTATTTTTCCCTTGCATTTTTCCTTCGGTCTTGTGTTATCATCTTTCTTTTCTTCGTTTACTTCTTCAGTTTGCCTAAAATCATCTGCGCTTACGATGGGGCATTTTTTTATGCTTTCTTTCGCCACATTGCTCTTTCATTCTACTTCTTGCAGTGTGAGGTCTTTGTTCTATATTTCTTTGATTTTCGGATTGTGATCATGATATCTGCCATATCATTGGGGTTCCCGTGTCAATCGCAGAGCTGTCTGAATGAATGTGTCAAGGTGTTTCTCCGTTCAATGTTGATTGGGTTTTTTCCCCAAAATTGTATATTAGGTGGATGGTGGAAAGCATTTCAAGGGAATGGCTTAATTGGATTTGATGGTCTTTGAAAAACCGGTAAGTCTTACTTTTTCAGCGTTGCATCAATATTTTTGGGATCTGTGGGTGCCATTTTTTCCTTTACTAATCAGGTGTTTGTTTTTTAAAATTTCATCAAATGCGAAGGTGAGACGATAAAGGGAGCAGATGAATGGAAGAAGTGTTATTCTTGCACTTCAAAAATGCTTCCTTTAGTTTTTTGGTATGTTATAATCTTTTCATTCTTTTTTAGGAAAAAGTAACATTCTAATATCTGAATTTGTAGTACTTTCTGAATCCTAAAGTTGCCAAGGAGCCACTACCAACTCAGCAGGAGCTTTTAGCCTCTGAAATTCTTGTGCTTTTACTTGAACTATTCCATCAATTTGTTAAAAAGGTACCCTGTTTTCCCTTTGCTTTGTTTTCACATGTAATGAGTTGTGCATCTCTGATTTTATCTTGCATCGATCAGGCTTTGGCAACCAACGACAGAGCAGATATAGAAACAAAGAAAATTTTTCTCAATGTCTACAAATGCCTACATTTTGCTGTAAGTAACCATTTGATGTCTTTGTATGGGATGAACAGAAGTCTATAAATCAGTTAGTGTCTTCATGCATTACGTAAATATTCAATCAGAGTGGATCCAAATCCTGCAATTTTTTTAATATTTGCAACGATATGCTGAATTAGCATTCTAGCTTCTGCCTTACTTGCAATAATGTTCTTTTGAAATAATTTATTTATGATAAGTCCTTTTTACTGGCAGTTATGGTTGGTTCTGGACACAAATGGGTTATAGTCCTCACTAGCCCCACTCTACACTCTTCATAAAGCCACTAAAAGTCATTATGACACTAGGCAACATATCCTTTACTTGTGTATGACGGTGCTTCAATTGGAGTTTCATCAATTTCAAATAGCAAGACCCTCTTCTTTACTTGTGTATGTGTAGGTTACTTGAGATTAATCCTGAATCTTGTACGGCTTTGAAATACAGAAAGCTCGTCGTTCAATTCTCTGTATCTCAATTGGAGTCTCATCCTGATGCTATCAAATCCATTTTTGATGAGGAACTCAAAGTGGTGGGATTTTACTTTTACTATCAATTTACTCAAAATTACATTTTTCAGCTCCCATGTTATATAGGCTTTCAGCAAAATTCCCAGCCTTCATAGTAAAGTTCCCTAGAGAATTCTGCAAATGTGATGCAGGAATTTTACAATTTTATTTTGCGAAGTCATCTTACTATATTTTTAATTAAAAGAATGATGATGTGTGATAGGGTTTGATCTAACTTCAATTTCTGAAAAGTCATCAACCTCTAACTCTTTTGAAGCCTTTCTTTGTTTTAGGTTATGTTGAAGAAGAAGAGTGGACATGTTGTTGGGACCATCACAAAAGAAAAAAGAGTGAGTTACTCTCTTTAATTCCTCACCCCTCCTCTTTTTTGAACTTTCAAGATCACATCCTAATGGTTTCTTTCCTTTCTTTTGCGTTTTGCAGATGTGGTGCAGGAAATTTGCAATCTTATTTTGCATGAGATAACAAAATCATCTGACCATGTTTTATGGCTTTTATAGAATAGTCGGGTTATTGTTTTTGTGGCACATAATGGAAGCCACGAGTTTCTGGTTGGACAGCCTTTAAGTTTAAGAAAACCATGAAGCACGTCTGCACTATGCTTTTTGTTTTTTTGGGGGCATGCTCAATTATTTTGTGACCCTTGTGTCTATTGCTGGTCTGGTGAAAGATGGAGGATGTTGTCTCAAAATTCAAGGAGCTGCACCGGACGCTGAAAGTTCCATCATCATCCTCATCATATGAGAAGCTCATTTTACACAGCTGTGATTTATTGAAGGTATATTCTTCTTTTGTCACTATATGTTTGCTTTGTTATATTAATTATAATTCCTCATTTCGCATATATTCTGGCCAAGCTTCGAGAATGCATCAATTCTTTATTTTTCATTTCCACTTCAGGTGCTTATAGCTTTTGATATTGTTGATGAAATTTGTGAAAGAGGCTTTTGCTTATCAACTGAGGTTTGGCACCCCATATTACAAACTTGGGTGGAAACCCATGAATATATTTTGGTATGACAAATCTTTTATACAACATGGCCTCTTCATTTTGTTATAACTATAATGGTAATATCTTCTCTGATTCCCAATATCTTAAAAGTTCACCCTGAAAACTCTACGGATCCATAGGAAGAATAGGATCCTCAAGCAAACCCATATTTTTTACCTACATTATTATGTGATTTTTTAACCTTTTTGTATAAAAAATATTATCGAAATTGATGCGTGTTCTTTGAAACAAGATAGAGGTAGTGGTGATTTACATTAATACTTACATTTGTGATCTTTGGTTGAAATGCTTTGTGCGTATGATAGTGTCTCTGATCCCAAATGGGTGGTTTTTTTACTGTTAAAGGGGTAGAGGCATATTAAAAGTATTATTTTGTTGGGTTTTAATTTGTGCAGGTAATGATATGTTGTATTCCATTTGAGGTGCACTTAGAATGTTTTTTAACCCTTTGTTTCCACATGTGGTTTTTTTTTTGCAGGTCTTAGATGGTAGTAGAGAGTTATCTCCATTGTTCTCCACTATCCTCACATGAAGCAATTGCTTGATGGTAGTTAGTGGATCTGTAAAATAATTTTGCAAATGTTTTATTTAATCTTTTTTGGCTTACTAACTTCATTGTTTGGTCGTAGTAAACAAACTTAATTCGTATTTCATCTAAAACTTAACACGAGCAAAGAGGCCACCAGTGCATGGCAATATTTTGTGGGATAAAGAGAAAATGGGCTTTCCGACAACGGTGATTTTGAAATAAATAAAATGGCAATCGATTTTCTTGATAAGCTAAAAGTTGTTATACTAACGGAAACTAAATTGATTTTCTACATAATTTAAACCAAGAAAATGATATACACTATTTTAGAAAATTAAAGAAACTTGACATTGATCCATGCTCTAGATGAAAAACGTATTATAGGTTATATGTATAGAGTGCAAATGTTTTTTTCTACAAAATAAAAAATGACAATGGTGGGCAACAACAAACGGTTCACTAGCAATAAATTATTGCCTATTAGAACATATTTTGTAATGTTACCGTCTATATTTTACTGTCATTTTGTCTGCCTTACAACATTGTTTTGTATGTTTGTTATGTAAAATGAAGAATGTAATATATATTACGTGAATACAGTTATTACACCCCGGGCAACGCCCGGGACAGTATTGCTAGTTATACGTATACTTATAATTGCAAAATAAAGTCACGATTTGCCTTGGATGGTAGGTAAAGAGCTGCATGTGGAAATAATATAGAAAAAAAATTTCAGGGCAGTTTAATTTTTATAAAACCAAATTAACAGTTTTATGACATGTTAATAAGCAATTTGGCAGTAAAATTTATTTTTTCGTATATTTCCATGTTTATTTTTGATTGAAGTTAAAAAATTTTATTTCTAATTTACTTTTTTACTTTTATAATATTCTACTATAAAATCATCCTCTATATTTCATGGTTAGTGGAGACAAAAAAATAATTCACTCCGATATGCTATAATCAATGGTTAGAAAAAAAAACAAAAAAATTGCATAAAAATACTTGTTAATCAAATATGAGTGACAAATCTGGATCAATTTGTAAGACCAAATGAAAGCTTCGGTTTAGTTTAATAATAACATCATACAAATAACGGAATTTCGTGATAGCAACATTTTGTTTATTATCACCGAAAGAGTCAAAAGACAATATTAAATTGCTGTGGGATTTCTAAATACCCGACCCGTATGCAAAAATAGCTATTGTATACTAAAAATTTAGCAATTGCTTTTTTTTAGAAAAAAAAGCTTATAGTAAAACGTATAATATTTCTATTGTCAAGTTTTTAAATGTAAAGAAAATAAATATAGTATGAAACATACAGATATATATACGTCTATGCACACGCTTTCTATTGAAAATAATTATAAAAGTAACAAATAAAATAAAATTTAAAATACTCCCTCCGGTCCCTAATGTAAGAGCTCAAAATTTGAATGGTTTTGGTCCCTAATGTAAGAGCTCACCCCATATTCTCTCCTCATTCAATGCATTTTTTCCTATTTACCCCTAACTCTTTTTCATATTTATTAATGCTTATATATTTCTCTCTCTTAAAAGTACCATAATAAATATGGGCAATTTTGGAAAAGAAGTATTAACTCCAGACACCCAACTAACATTCACATGTTTTCTTAAGAAGCATTTTTTTACGGCTAGCTCTTACATTAGGGACCGGAGAGAGTAGTATACAATTGTTACTCGAAATATATCATAGATATGGGGAATGACAATACTGCCCTGCTAGATTAACTTGGATGATAAAAAGTCAAAAATAAGGGATTGTATAAGTGGATAAAATTTGTTTTCTTTTGGGGCCACATTATTAATGGACTCTGAAGTGCTGATTTTGGGCGTAATTGTTCTAGACATTGAAAAAGAAAAGGTTGAAATTATTACTGTACATGTGAAAGTGAAACTAGGAATTATGAAGGATAAATATGGACCACATACAAAAGAAGAAATCAGAAAATGGAATAGAGAAAGTGGAAGAAACAGAAGATCTTGAGAGCCAATGAATTGAATTCTTGTGTTCGCCAAAACTTTCATAGTACATACTGCACTTTTTTTCCTCCTTTTTGTTTTTTCATGCCAAGTTTTTTTGTAGGTACCACTTCATCACAAATTAACCTAGAACCGTATTTATAGTTATCACTAAATGTAATTAGTAAAAATGGAACTTCCATTTCTATATGTTATCTCTCACAACAATGCCCACAAATATTTTTTTAAAAAAGGAATATATCCCGTTTACTCCTATTAGAACGCATGATGCATGGCCGAGACCTATATATTCCAGTGGATAAATCAAATTTTATATTTTCATAATAAAATTATAATTACATACTCCTAAAATTACTTGTGAATTTTAAATTTCTTTTGGACTAGAGTGAATTTTAGATAATTAGATAACGTCTTGTCAATTGCCAACTTAATTTCCACCTACAAATTTTTAAGAAACCGTAAGGTTGCATCATGTTAGTTCTTTTTCAACCATTAGCCTAATGAGCAAGATTGCTTGTAAATAGGGAATGGATGAAGAAAGCAGACAACAACAAAGAAGACAAAAAAATAGTAATTAATAGATGAAATTGATGTGGTGCTAAATTCCAACTAAACTTACCCCGTGATAATGAGTGGTTCCAATGGATTTTGAGAACTTGGAACTGCTATTTTTCTCTTACTTTTTATTTTCTTTTGCAATTGCCCACTATGTGAGTTAACCTTTTCTTTAATATATTAGTGGGAAATTTTAAATAATTGATTCGCACGTGCCGGATAATCATGTTCAAGTAGTGTTTCCTTGTTCCCTAGCTTTAGTGATAAGATTGATGAGTGGAATCTTAAATGCTGTGCAATTTCCATCTGTAAAAACATACTCATCTATTGAAATAAAATTTTACATTGTCCATCAATCGTTGCTCAATATATATTCACTTCCATCTACTTTAACAGAATTACGGAGCATTGAGTAACAAGTTCAACTCGTTTTAAACTAAAAAAAAATTAATTTGACCTCCTATTTAAATATATCTCATTCCTCTAATTATTTTCCAACATCACGTATGTACTAGTACTACTACTAATAAATAAGATTCAGATTAAAATAGTAGTATCTTTACTTTAATATTAAATTTTAGATCTAATGTAGTGTGAAGTTTTATGTTTAGAATAATACGTGTGTAATTAACAACAGTGACAGAAAATTTCTACAAGGACTTCTATTTTTGGACAATGGATCGGAGCATATTGACCATTATTTTTACCTTCACCGTATGATTCCCTTTTTGGGAGGCATAACATTTTTTTTTTTTTGGCCAACAGAAGAAATTCTTTATTATCTCAAAAAGGAGAAGGGATTGAATCCCATACATCTGCATGACAAAACAATACAGATATCACGGTGGCAAATAAGCTGCCCAAAAATCAAAAGGGAAAAGAAACAGATGAGTAGTTAGCCAATTCCTTCTCTGTCTTCCTCTAAACTCAGTTGGCCTATCTGTGGAAGTTCCTCCATTGCTTCGCGGAAAATGATGGGTGCTAGAGGAGTTGGTGATTCAAGAATCAGACCGTTAGGTCCCAGCTCCCTTGAAGCAAGTGCAGCTAGACAGTCCGCTGCTTGGTTCCCTTTGCGGTGTACAAAGGAAAAGGATAGATGGTTCCGGTTCAGCAATAATTGGAAGACCTCGCTGACAGCACCATGGTATAACCAGCTACAGTTCCTAAGGCTTTTTGTGGCCACTATATCAAACAGTTCTTTACAGTCCATCTCAACTGTGATAGGCACCCCCGGCCACATGTCAGTGAGTAAAATAGCTCTCTTGAAAGCTTGGAGTTCTGAGTCAAAAGCTGATACTGCACAAATAGATTCAGCAAAGCCCGCAACCAAGGTCCCTTCGTGGTTTCTGCAGATTGCACCAGTGCCGCCCCTTCGAGTAGACTTACAGAAGGCACCGTCACAGTTAATCTTAAGGGATTCACCATCAGGTTTTTGCCATCTGCACTGAGTTTCATCCTTTTTCCTACCTCCCGCCATCCGTGCTGCATGCGGATCTGGAGATAAATTATTTATTAACTCGGTGGTAAGTTTCATAGCATGTTCGGGTGTAGGCTCAAGCCTCTCAAAGATCCACTTGCACCTTGTTTTCCAAATCGACCACAAGTGATTGGCCACGTACACCTGTACTTGCTCAGCATTCGGCCTCTGGTTGAGCATGATTCCCTCAATCCATTCCTCTATACTCCTTATATCATATGCACTGATCATTAGGCCCAATGGAGTGAGGAACCAAGATCTGTTTGACCACGGACAAAGCAGGAATAAGTGTTCTAGTGTTTCCACTTGCTGTTCACATACTGGACATAAAGGGCAGGCCGAGCATTTTCTCTTAAAGAGGGCTTCGTTGGATGCCAAGGCTTTATTGAGCAGTCGCCACATGAAGCTTTTAACTCGCGGGATGGTGTTTAAAGCCCATATACGCTTCCAAACTACTGCATCCAAACTGAAGGAAGTGGAGGCTTGGTCCCTAGGGACTTGGTCCGCTTCACGCCCATCTATTCTATATGCCCGCTTCACGCTATAGTCACCATTCTTACTCCCTTTCCAAATCAACTTGTCACTAGGCCAGCTACTAAGGAGGGGAATTTTAACAATATTGGCAGCATCCTCCGGAGAAATTGCTGCCCTGATAGGTTCAATATTCCAGGTTCGGTCAGTGATCAATTCAGCTACTAGCATTTCTTGGTGCACGCAGCTTCCTTCCAGTGCTTTCAGCTTGCCATCAGGATTATCAGGGATCCAAGAGTCTTTCCAAACTTCAATGTAGTGCCCAGTTCCAACCTGCCAATGCAGCTGCTTGCGCAGGAGTTCTCTGCCTTTTAGGATACTATCCCAGCCCCAAGAAGCTCGGTGGCCTTTATGAGCATTCAGGAATGAGGTGGCTGGGAAATATATACTCTTGAGTGTTCTTGCCCACAGTGTCTCCGGGAATTGAGTAAGCCGCCATGCTGTTTTTGCAAGGAGAGCATCATTGAAGCCCATAAAATCCTTGAAGCCTAATCCACCCTCCTGTTTAGGTACCGTAAGCTTTGTCCAGGCCCTCCAATGGATAGTACTAGAGTCGGTGGAGCTACCCCAGAAGAAATTGGAGACCAATCTGTCTAATTGCTTACACGTACCCTTTGGGAATTTGAAGAACGACATGGAGTAAATTGGGATAGCATTGATTACGGCTTTGATCATCACCTCGCGGCCAGCAAAGGAGAGGCATTTGCGGTGCCATCCTGTCACCTTTTTCCCAATTTTGTCTCGCACATAGGCTAATGCCTTTAGTTTGGATCCTTCCCAAATGATCGGCAGCCCCAAGTAGCTTCCAGGATTAACCGCTTTAGTAACACCTAGTGTTTGGGCTATCTCTTCCATCCTATCCGGTGGAGTGTTTTTCGAGAAAAACAAATTGGATTTTTTCAGGTTTACAACCTGTCCTGAGGTCCTGCAATAGGCATGGAGGATGTTAACAAATTTGGAGCAGTTACTAGAGTTGGCATTAAGGAAGATAATCGTGTCGTCTGCGAACATGCAGTGGGTTAATACTGGGCCACCCCTTGCTAACTGGATACCCTTGAGGGAATTCTGCTCGCTGAAGGTTGAGAGCATACAGGACAGTGCCTCGGATGCAATGATGAAGAGATATGGGGAGAGGGGATCCCCTTGTCTCAAACCTCGCTGGGGCGTTATGCTGGCCACGGTTCTGCCTGATAGTTGAATCCGGAAGGCTACACTCCCAACACATTTCATTATCCAGCTGATCCATTTTGCATCGAAGTTCATTCTACATAACACGCCTTCAAGAAAGTTCCACTCTAGGCGGTCATAAGCTTTGTTCATGTCCATCTTCAACGCCAATTCATACTTGTTTCCCGACTTCTTGTTCTTCAGGTAATGGAATGCTTCGTGCATTATAATGCTATTGTCCTGTATCAACCGGTTAGGAATAAAGGCACATTGTTGCTCAGAGATACAAGAATCTAGAACCTGTTTCAACCTGTTAGCGAGGATCTTGGCGATAATCTTGTAGGAAAAATTGCATAAACTGATTGGCCGGTAGTGGTTAACCGACTCGGGGTGGTCTATCTTAGGGATTAAGACCAGATTTGTCACATTCAGCTCCTCTATGGTTTCATCTCCCTCGAAAAAACCCCGCACTAACCTGATCAGATGATGCCTCACTGCATCCCACGAGGTTTGGTAGAAGTGCCCGTTAAAACCATCAGGTCCCGGAGCCTTGAAAGCCCCCAAGTCAAACGCGGCCTCCTTTATCTCAGCTTCCGTGACTAGGCTGGTTAGGAGCACATTTTGCTGTACAGAGATACAGGGCTTGATAAACGTCAAAACCCGGTCAAGATCACTATTATTGCTCTGAAAGAGGGATTCATAGAATTCGGTAATAAGAGTCTCAATGCCCCCTTCATCCTCCACCCACACTCCTTGCTGATTTTTAATTTTAGCCACCGTGTTGCGCTGTCTCCTGATAGCTGTTTTCCTATGGAAGTATCTTGTGTTAAGGTCGCCCGCCTTGAGCCAATTGGTTCTAGATCTTTGCCACCAATATATCTCCTCCCGCTGCCATAGATCCCCAATCTGGGTCTTAAGTACATCAATATCCGCCCTTGTAGTTTCGGTATAGATGCCCTCCTTTATCTTGTCAATCTGTTTCACTAGGCCATCAATCATTACTCGATTATTGGGAAAGGTTTTCTTGCTCCACTGGATTAACACCTTCCGGCATCGATTCAGTCGTCGAATAAATGCCTGTACCCCTCCTTCTACAGTGATCTCCTCAGGCAGCCAGCATTCTCGCATGAGAGAGCAAAATTCAGGGTGGCTTACCCAATTTGCTTCAAACTTAAATTGAAAGGGAGCTTTCATACCTTTGTGGGCAAGTTTAATCAGAACGATGTGATGATCAGATGCCACTGGGCCGATGTGCAAGACGAGGGATTGGGGGAAGGCTTCACTGAATTCAAGGTTCCCCATAGCACGATCCAATTTCTCCTTAACATGGTCTTCACCAATTCGCTGATTGCACCAAGTATAAGGGGAGCCCTTCGCGTCAAGCTCAACTAAAGCACAGTCCGACACCAAGTTCTGGAAGTTGAGGATCCGTCGGAAGGCGTGGGGGTTTCCCCCAAGCTTCTCTTATTGGGACAAGAGTTCATTAAAATCCCCTACGCAGAGCCATGTAGCAGACATGCATTGGGCAATTCTTCGAATCTGATTCCACACTGACATTCTTTCACATTCAACGGGTGACCCATAGACAAAAGTGGTGACCCATAGACAAAAGTGATATACGTAGGGAATTGATGGCTATTCGAGTCCACCATAGTGTGGATTAAAAATTTAGAGCTACTGATGATATTAATAGTCACCTCATGCGTCCACCAGAGAGCCAATCCACCGGACTTGCCGAGAGGTGGCACATACCATGATTCATCAAAATTCATCACGGTCCTCTTCCTCTCCATATATTTTTGTTTTTGCTTGGTCTCCATTAAGAAGACCACTTGGGGCTTATTCTTCCTCACCTCTTCTCTGAGGTTGTTGACTGTCAGGCTCGCCCCGAAACCCTGACAGTTCCAAGAAATCAAACTCATGGTTCTTTGGGGGCTGTTGTAGGACAGCCACCCAAACCTCCAGTATCCTCCTCATTCTTATCATCGGTTGCCACTCCCGAGCCATTGTTGAGCCATTCCACCGGGAAGTCAATCTCCCCTGCTACCACTTGGTTTGCATGATTGATCGCCCTCTTGGTCTTTGCTCGGATTTCCTTCTTTACACTGCGACAATTTTTCTTCCTTGTGGGGGTCCTCACCAGGCCAGCTTCCCTCGGAGCCTCTCCGCTGCCATGAAACAATCGCCGTTTCTTAACTGGGCCAGGAGAGAGCGTTTCAATGGCCTGTCTCTTGAGGGAAACCTCGTTCATCTTTTTGGACATATCCGAGATGGGTGTCAAAAGGAGAGGAGGGACCAACATAGAGGCGGCCTGCTCCTCGTGGGCCACCCCTTCAAAATGCTGTCCCTTACTTGTGTTTCCCGTATCTGCACCCGGGCTGCTGAGGTCTTTATGAGTCTTGGGCCCATTCAGGATGGTGGGAGCTGCTGATTGGGCCTCATTCAGAGCCGGAGGTAGCGTAGTCCCACTTCCCTCTCCTGCTTGCCCCATACTCCACTGCTCAGTCACGTGACTCGCCTCACCAACAGTGGACCTGTCACATCCATCCTTCTGTTGCGTCATCTCTGCAGAAATCAGCTCTGTGCCATGTACAGCTACTTTCCTTACTGACATACCCTTCCTCTGCTCACCCCTCCCAATTCCATGATCACGCGCTTCCTCTTCCCCTTCCACACGCGCCGCCGGGTGTAGTCTGAAGTCTTCTTCATTCCAGGTAGGTGAGAATTTAACCATTGCCCCCTCTAAATCCTTTTCCGCATTTGTTACCACCCAGGCGCCATAAATTCGATCTCCCTTTTCATCAACAGAGATAGGTGCCTTGCAGCCTTTAAAATCATGCCCAATAACCCCACACTTGTAGCAAAAGGACTGTACCCTTTCATATTTGACTGTTATCCACACCTCTGAGTTATCAGGTCTGGTGGCCCAAAACCCAGTGACAAGAGGCTTATTAATTTCTACCAGAACTCTAGCTCTACCAAAACTTCTATTAAATTTGTCCCCCATTTTTGGTTTTTCGTACCACAATAACTCTCCAATCAGATTGCCCATGTTCTGTATGTTGACCTCCTCCTCCAACATACCCAAAGGTAGGTTGTGGAACTGGGCCCACAGCGGAGATTTGTCGAAACAAACTTCACTAGTAACCTTGTACTCGGACCACTCTTGAATGCTCATGAGGGAGCCTTGGATGGACCACGGCCGCCCCTTGAGGATCCTGTGTTGCTCACTCTGGTTCTTGAAAGTAAAGACAAAGGCCTCGTCCTTCATTTCAACTATTTCAGTGTCATCCCCTAGATTCCAGCCCTTGCGCATCGTAGCCATGGCAGATCTTTTATTGAAACCTTTCCCGGACATGACTTTCCCGATCAGCATAGGTTTGCTCCCCTCCGTTGCTTTCCTCGTCTTCCAAACCGTACATAGTTTGAGAGACTTCCCTTCCACAGAGTCCATACGGCGCTCCATGAAACTTGAGTAGAGAACTAGGCCCTCCTCCCTTACCAATGTGTCACTCAGTTCCCTTCACCCTCTAAAGATGAGAGGAAGAAAGGATTTTCCGGAAGATTACAGTGGGTAATCTCCGTACACTCAGCCCCCCGAGACGGTGGCATAACATATTAGTTAGTTTTGGGAGGCATAACATATTAGTTAGTGATGAGGTGGTTCATTGTAATACGATGGATTGACTATTGTTGTGTGTTACATAACTCACTATTAAAAACATTTTTCACGGAATGATCACACAGTCACAAACAACCATATTCTATCCTCCGAGCACATCCAATGAAATTGGAACCATACATGCAATGCAACTATATTTTTTTTGACATACATGATATATTTTTTAAGATTATAATTAACTTAGGTTATTACAGGACAATATATATTTTATAAAAGAATCTAGTTCTATTTACTTATCCCTCTCGTTGCTCCATAATCACCGGTTCAAATTTATCCAATAATCCAATGATTTAAAATTGATTTAATTATCAGAATTTGAGTTGTTCAATGATTGATTTATCCAGACATGAATTGAATTGTGCTAATTAGATCGAATCCAATTAACATGGTCATGACAACCCACCACTTGAATATTTCAACAAAAGAAAAAAAGAATATTTATATTAAACCCCATCACAATCGACTTAATCAAATGTAAATAATAAAAGAGTGTGCAGCTCAAATCTTTCATTTCTCAAATTAAAGTAAACACAAGCGTGGTTGTTTATATTAAAATAAGTAAAGTCCTTGATTTTCTTAGTTGTCATTATTTCTCTATTCCTTCTCTGTTTTAGATTAACATTTAATTTGAATTATATTTTCGTCCAAAAAAATTGCATAATGTTTTTTTTTCATTTTACAGAAATAAAAAGACTACATTTTCACTGATTTGTGCAAATATAATATTTATAAGCAATTACATATTTATCAAAAAAAAAAAAAAGTTATAAACTGTACATCGTGTTGGAAAGAAATATAAGGAAAGAAACACAAGGGAGGAGATTATCCAAATCCATATTCGATGCAAATGGGAGAGGCTTTTAGAATAATTTGTTGGTGTACATTTCACACAAAAGGAGAAAGCAAACTGAAAGAAGAAGAAATCACATGGGATCTAAAATTCAGTCAATGTATCATAGTTACGTTTAAAACACAACTAATATTTCTTATCACAATTTATAATTCACAAGTGTCAACTGCATCTCTAAAATAAATTACTTTATTAAATTAACCAATAAATAAATTAGATTTAACACTAGACTGATTAAAAGAAGTAAAATCATGCCATACTTTTTTCTTTGCTCCAAAATATATTATACTCCTAATTATTCAATAAATTCAATGGTCATACATAACTTTTTTCTTATTTAAAAACAAAGTAAACTATTTGTATATTGCAAGTTAAACATGATAAAAATTATTTTTCATTCAACACAACAATACTCAAGTTTATTTAATTTATAGGTTGTTAGGCACACTCATCCTCCTGTTAGAGATCACTTTCTTTGAAGTATATGATCGGATACTCTGTGTTTGTATCTCACAAAAAAATTCAAACATTCTTTGGCTACATTATAAGACTAATAGACACTAAGACCAATTGACTACTCTTAATTATAAGATTAAATTGACTTTTTTAATAAATGATGCAAAATAAATCACTTTGAACTATGCACACACAAATAATATATCTTTATTCCTCAAAACTAATTTACTTTTTTTATTAACTAACCTATAATATAATCATATATAGCATGCATTATAATTTAGTTGCTTCCTTAGCCTGTACAAAAAAATCAACTTAATCCTATTATTAGAAAGGAAGGGAGTACCTATATCAAACCAGTTTTTAGCAATCTCACAACAACATTTGTCTGTTCATTTTTTGGGCTTTCTACCCATTTGTGAGGAGTCAATACTTTTATGTCAGAGAAATTGAAGAAGGCCCACAAGGCCCACCAATCCCACAACACCATCAATCAAATCTCTCAGCTTTCTCATTTCTCAAAAAGCAAACATCATCCCATTGAAAAACAAAAAAATTCAAAATCCAATCTTTCACTCTTTTACCTGCAAAACCCTTAAACCCCTTCACACCCATCTTCTCATTTTCCCTCTAAAATATATCAATGACCTCTATTTTGAAGATGAAGTCTATTTTAAGCCCAAAAATCTCATCTTTTTCTCCTCACTTCCCTAAATTTCAAACCTTTTCCCTTCCTTCCAATGCAAGACCCTTTGAATCCTTCTTATGGCACAACCCCACTTGTATTTCTAACAATCTTCCTCTAAAGTCAACGCCTTTCTTATCAAATAGCTTCGTTTGTTACAGCCAGAGTCAAATGGAGGCTTTTCCTAGGACTCCCTCCTCTGGGGAGATTCATGTGATTGTGGGTCCCATGTTTGCTGGCAAAACCACCTCTCTTCTTCAACGTATGCAATCAGAAAGCAGAAGTGGCAGGTCAACATCTTGAAGTTATCTTCTTCTTTATTTCCTTATAACATCATGTGTGTTATCTTGAAGGGTGGAGTTGTTTTTTTAGCCATTACATGTTTAGAGTAAGGGGAAACCCATATGTTGATACCTATATTTTTATTGGATTTTGATTTTGGTATATGATTATCACTTTTATCTTATGTAACTTTGCTCTATTAGTATTGTTAGCTTTTGTATGGTGTTTAAGGGTGCTAAGAGAATAAATGTAAAGCAGGTATTATGATAAAAGTACACTTAGGTACCAAAATACATATTGAATAAAGGTTTAGGTACCAACAAGTATGCTATCCCTTAAAGTAATTTGCTTCTGTTGGAGAAGGGCTTAATTTCTTGGAATATGATAAGTTTAACTCCTAGACAACTGGATGTGTTTAAGATGGATTTCACAAAGTGGGAAAAACCTGGAAAGCAAACTTATCAAGTTATGGTCAAGTGACAAATCAGTTATATGTGTAGCTAAATGCGACCTTATGAAAGTGTTGACAAAAAATTTTGCTGCTTTGGAAGATTTCCTCTTCAATCGTTTATTCGGTGTTTCTCTTGGCATCCTGGTTATAATTCATTGCAGCAAGCAATGTTGTTTTTGTGCACAAGTCATGACTCATGGGCGCACCGTTTCATTCAGTAAGAGGAAGCTCATATGTTTGCCATCAATGATTGGTAAAGACCAGGTGCATCTTTTTGTCGCTTCTACTATATGCGAACTGAACGAGTGTTGTTTGTCAATTCTCATTTATGGAAATGGATGTCAGGATTCCAAGTGGATGCTTTGGATATCTGTGTGGCCCATAAGTTCTGCAACTGTTGTGTCTAAAAGTTTAATACACAATGGTATTGTACTATTGTGAATGCCTCCTCCTTGAGGATTATGATATTTTTTTATTTCTCTGATGCAGGAATGTGGCAATAATTAAATCAAGCAAGGATACAAGACATGGATTGGATTCAATTGTTACGCATGATGGGGCTAAATTGCCATGTTGGGCACTGACAAACTTATCATCTTTTAGGCAGAAATTTGGCCTTGATGCTTATGACCAGGTAATCAATATTATGAAACTATTTATTTTTTATACTTGATACAGTGTTTTGATATGTTTGTGCATTTTTCATGATAATCTTTGTTTTAAACTCTGTTAGTATAATATATATTCTAGCAGTCAATCAATATTGTTTTTGTGCGATATAGTTTTACAACTAAAATTGAAGTGGTAGGTTTGTGGATTAATTGGTTCGGGATGAGGTGGCTGGTTTTTTTTATCCGTACGGTTGTAAGGACTGTCAGTTTTCTGTTGATTATTGTTTGATTTTCCTAAACTACATTATGGCAGCTTGATGTGATCGGTATCGATGAAGCTCAATTCTTTGAGGACCTCTATGATTTTTGTTGTGATGCTGCTGATCGTGATGGAAAAACAGTAATAGTGGCTGGTTTAGATGGCGATTATTTGAGGTAGTGCTTTTGTGAATACCTGTTATTTTAAAACTTCACGAATTAATTTTGTTTAGATAGAACTTCATTGTGGCCAAACTTGATTTTCTTTCTTCCTTAAATGTTTGACTTTGTAATTCACAAAAATTCAGATTTGTCAGCTGAAAATGAGCATCAACTGATAGATGAAACTCAAGTATATATTCATCACATGTTTTGTTCTTGAAGTTTTAATTCGTCAGAAGTCAAACATTTTATCTGGCCTTGGTTGAAGTTTTACTTCATTAAGAAGTTGTCCTGATGTTTGTATATGTTATACTTGCAGGAGGAGCTTTGGTTCCGTGCTTGACATAATCCCCATTGCCGATTCAGTAACAAAGTTAACTGCTCGATGCGAAATATGTGGGAAGCGTGCATTTTTTACGCTGAGAAAGATAGAGGAAAAGCAGGTTGAGTTAATAGGCGGATCTGAGGTGTACATGCCGGTTTGCCGGCAGCACTATGTCAGTGGACAGGTAGCCATGGAAACAGCAAGATGTGTCCTGGAATCTCACAAAGTTGAATGTACCTCTCACACATAAAATGGTCCACTTCCTTGCACTGTTTTTTTGCTTGATGAGCAGGATACTCATTCAACAAAAGCTGTAACGTTGTATGTACAGGTAGTCTTAGTGGATTCAGAACTGTTGGGAATTGGAAGGGAGGGTTCAATAGTATTGTGTACAAGACATTGTTAATCAGATTGTTGTATTGTAATAGATGCTTAATATTAATGCTTATGGTTTATACCTCTCTCTCAGTTATTCTAATTTTCTTTACAGTCCATCACAATGTATGAACTCAGATGGTAAGTTCATGTGAATTGACGTCAATAACTACATTGATGGCAATATAAGTGTTAATGGTCCGTTGGATTCATGTAAGGGGTGGGAAACTGGGAATGTAATGGTATGGAACGAAGGTTATTTAAAGCATTGATGGCAATATAAGTGTTAATGGTCCGTTGGATTCATGCTCCATTGAAAATTTGAAATATCTATGAAGGGCAAAAATGATGTGTTTGGATGGGGTGAAAATATGGGGGAGGAGAAAAGTATGAAGATGCTTTTGTAAATTGGCCCCTCTTGCATGACATAATTTTTTCCTAAGCTTTCTTGAAATATTCATGTACAATCAGAAGGACCGACTTGATTCATTGGTAAGCTCCCTTGTTGTAGAGTTTGATGATGTGACCTCGTGGATTCGAATTAGTCTTTCTACATAAATGTACAGTTAAGGTTGACTAGTATATTCCCTTCCTCACTACCTTCACCAAGAGGGATCGAATTGCATTAACCCTTTTCAATTTGTATCTATTTAAATCCAGGTATTGTAGACATTTCCACATTTTCACCCAAGCATTTTCACTTTCCCCATTTATAGAAAAATTGCTCCCATTCTTCGTTGAATCATATGAATCCATATAGAAATAATGGAATTTTTATTTTTTTACTGAATTCATGAATTTTTACCTAACTTGGTATATAATTATAATAAGATTTAAATAAAATTATTTTCAAATACAAACAGTGAAAAATTATTATTATTATACTAAACGAATAATGGAATATCTCATAACATGGAAAAAAGTTCAGATTCCGAACATCATTATTATACTAGTTTATGTATTTGGTTGGCAAGGCAAATATAACTCTTTTTTGTTACTCAGGGGTATCTCTCCCTACAGGGGAACGAAATCCCAATCATTTGCTTAAGAGACGAGAGTACTTATCGCTCGCGGCAATCCGTCAGGTTTATAACTTTTTTTATTACAAGTTTATAACTTTTTTTACCATAAGGCAAATATAACTTAAACTTAATAATTAGGAAACTCCGGTTACAATAGCTTTGTGTAATCCAATTTAAATTTACATGGATTTCCCATACTGCATTGTGTACGTACACACATATTTTTTTTTGAAATATATACTTGATTGATATATTTTGTATAGATTCTATTTTCTTTAGTTATTCACTAGAATAATTATCATCTGGAAGTCAATCCGGGGCAAGTGTTCGGATTTATTATGACATAGCCCCCAACTATCAATAAAAATACCCATTTCTTTTACATTATCATTCATTGAAGAAACCTAATTTCATAGACACTTCAGAATAGTTCAAGTGGTTGACATTCATAAAAGTTTATAATTATTCATTAATGTTGCATGAATAAATTTATTTGAATGATACATGCCAAAATTGTGAAACTTATGGAAGATATTGCTAGTTGAATAAACTTTTATTTTCCGTTGGTCAAATTGATATTTTTGAAATAATTTATTTGTCACAATGATATTTAACCTCAAAAACAAAATGTTTAAGTATATTTGTCTCTCTTATTTGTATCAAGTTTCAATTTAATCTTTTATGTTTTAAAAAATACACTTTTAATTTTTTTTGTTAGCACCGTTAGTTTCATTTAACTAAAATGTTAACTTTACAATTTTAAATGGTTAATATAAGATTAAAATATGAAAAATGCTTAAATTAAAATATTTTAGTGTAATTATTCTTTTTTTTATATTTTTAAAATTTGCCTATTTTTTCAAATTTAGCCCAACCAAACAGTATGGGAATGTATTAAACATTGGATATATTGTTTGGTCGGTTATTAAACATTGGATATGAATGATTGCATTTGCAAATATAGTACATATTTATAACCATAATATTTTATTAGATTTCACTTCAGTGAAGATATAACCAAAAAAAAAATAATTAAAATTTGATATATAGTTTGGGGACCTATTGATATTTTTTTTATCAGAAGGACCTATTGATATTCACACTAATTAAATCTCATAATAACAAATTACACATAAAATGAAAAAATCTGATAGTTTAGATACGGATTCAAATTGAATTAATTTCAAATACAAGCATTGAAAGTTGAAATACTATTTTTTTTGAAAATGTAATATAAATTGTATATATTTCATCCATTTGACCTACTTAATTAACATAATATTATTAGAGAAAAACTTACCTTCAGTATTTGACCTTCATTCCCTCCAGTGTACCAATGAAAAGTTGACACATATACAACAAGCCACATCAGCCCTACATCTCATCATTCTCAAATAAAAAAAAATCACCCTCTCTCCTCCCCACTTCATCTTCTTCCCCAACCTTCTTCATACCCCTCCACCACCCACCTCCACCGGATCCTCCCACAACCGCCGCCGCCGCCTCGACCGGCGCCTCCTCCACTGGCGGTGGGGAGACGGCGACGGTGGAGGAGACGGCGGCGGCGGTGGAGACGGCGACGGTGGGATGCGCCAGTGGAGGGGACGATGCCGGCGGGAGGCGGCGGCGGCGAGATGCGCCGGCGGCGGCGGTGGGATGCGCCGGTGGAGGGGGACGACGCCGGTGGGAGGAGGAGGCGGCGGGATGCGTCGGTGGGGGAGGCGGCGGCGGGAGGCGCCAGTGGAGGAGGCGGCGGCAGCGGTGGGAGGCGCCGGTGGAGGTGGGTGGTGGAGGGGTATGAAGAAGGTTGGGGAAGATGATGAAGTGGGGAGGAGGGAGAGTGATTTGTTTTTATTTGGGAATGATGAGATATAGGGCTGATGTGACATATTGTATATGTGTCAACTTTTAATTGGTATACTGGAGGGAATGAAGGTCAAGTACTGAAGGTAAGTCTTCTCCATATTATTATTAACTACTCATTAAAAAAATTGGATTATCCAGAAATTCTCATTAAAAAATAGAGTAATAAGTATTTTTTATCCCCTCCCATACTTTTTGATGTGGGAAAATCCCGTCCCAAAATGGTAAGATCGCTAGTAGGAATGAATGTGCAATTGTTTTATTCGATAATAATAATTAAAAGTTAGATAAAAAAAAATCATCATTAAACAAACAATAAATACTTTATTATCAATAATCTATACAAGATCTGTTAAGTATTTATTTTAAAGAAGTCTCCTAAAAAAATTCAAAGAATAAATATTTGGGACGGATAAATGATCTGCGCCGAACAATTAGATAGCCAATTATTTGTTAGCATGCCAAAAATATAGCTAAACAACGGACAACATTAGTTATATCCTATGATAAGTATCAAACCCAATCCTTACCGAAAACTATGACTAAACGAGCTAAAAACATTGACAACTTCTTCTTGTTTGTGGAATTTGTGTGATGTTGCGTGAAGCAATTAAATTAATGATATATACATGTCAAAATTATAAAACAAATGGAATATAACATGAGCTAAAAACATCAAAATATTCTATTTTGACTACACAAAGAAATAAATCAATTACACCAGATAAAAACATCAAAATATTCTATTTTTTTCTACAAATGAAAAATGGATGTAATATAATCAAACTAATCATCAATCCCATCAAAGAACTGATCTCGAAGAAGTTCTGATGCAGAAGGCCTATTAGAATCCAGACACTTCTCAATGAAGTGTTTAACTTGCATATCTGTCACTTTTTCCATGGCCTTAGGCCTAATCCCAGAAGTCACATTCTTGTAGATTAGAAGAACATTACCACATTCACTATAAGGGATCTCATGAGTAACCATCTCTAACAAACACATACCAAATGAATAAATATCCACATTCTCTGTATAGTTCTCTTCATACAATTCTGGTGCCATAAATTCAGGTGTACCAACCATAGTAGAAGTCTTATGAGTCTCTTCTTTTATGGTTGCAACACCTAAATCTCCAATCTTTATCTGCCCCAGATCCCCATTTAAAAATATGTTACTGCAATTTAAGTCCCTGTGAATCACACAAGGATCATGACTATGAAGATACTCTAGACCCTTCAAAATTTGCCTACACCATTTTTTCTTAGTTGTCATTGAAACGTCAGAATGTTTGTTTAAATAATTTCTGATACTCGCAGAAACACAAACTTCAGTGATGAAATTTAGAGTCTTCTTTTTTGTGTCTTTCCATAAATGACAAAGATTGATTATGTTCTCATTCTTCAAATTGTTTAATAACTTGATCTCACTGCTGATTTTCTTGATCGTATCTTCCTCACCTGCAAATATTTTTAGAGAGATTTGATTCCAAGCAACTTCCTTGCCTTCTAATAGATCTAAAGCTTTGTAAACTTTCTTTACTAACCCTAATCCTAGTAATTCTTGGTATCTTCCATATCTTTTTGTTGGATCAATCTCAACTAATGATTCAACATCTTTATTATCAGAAGAAGAAGCAGCATCAGCTGATTGCATTTTTTTTCACCTACTTATAAGTAACGAAGAGGAGAGAACAACAATGAAAATAAGAATTATCAAAGGATGATAGAAGAGAAGCAGATGACAAGAAAGTATGAGGAACTGTTTTATTCTTTGATAGCATACACACTAAATAACTCTGATATCATAAAATAATATTAATATTTTATAAAATCTATCTTTTATTTTTTTATATTTGTTTTTTTACCAAAAACTTTCTTATATTTATTAAAATTATATAACTTTACTACAATTTTGAAAAAGTAAACACAAACTTCAAATTTCCCAATAAAATAGTTTGGTTAGTTACAATTATCTTTGACAAAAAAATACCCTGATATAAAAATAATAAGATATATTATAATATCATTATTTGAATTTTTTTTATCAATATTATTTAAATTAAATCTATATGAAATATTCCAATAAAAAAATTGATATGAAATATATATAACAGAAAATATTGCTTTTATGATATAAAAAAAGAAACTATTGCTTTTAGAAGTTATGATGTGATTGATGTTATTTTCTCCCAGAACTAATTTCCCGACTTATAATAAAAAAAAAGAACTAATTTCCCTACTAATAGCACTGTATAATAATTAGGGAAAAACTTACCTCAAGTAATTGACCTAAATTACATCCATTACCCAATAAGAATTTGACACATGTTCAACTAACCCCATACACAACTGACACATGGAGGAGAGAGAAAAGGAAGAGAAAGTGGTGTGGGTTAGTTGGACATGTGTAAAATTCTTATTGGCTTAATGGATGTAATTTAGGTCAAGTACTTGAGGTAAGTTTTTTCCTAATAATTAAGTGTCCTTTAAAATTCAAAATCTGTATTACCACCAAAAAAATTTAAAATTTGAATTATGATTTGTTGATATATTAATACACCAAGATATTTTTTCTTACAAGAATACTCCAAGATTTTGATAAAAAAAAGAATACTCCAAGATATATTTTTTTAAGTGAAGATATTTTTTTTATCAGATTTTAACTGAAAATATGACATCTTAGAAAAACTAATCATTTAGCTGAGAAAAAAAAAACTAATCATGTTATTCACTTATTCCTATGTTGATCTAATTGACTTTCTTTTCAACATAAATAGCAAAGCATTAATAATCAAGCCACCTTATATAATACTCCCTTCGGTCATAAATATAAGATCTAATTGACATTTTCTAGAAAATCCTTAAAAAACCAAAATAAGTTAATTATAAATTGATTTACCTAATTTTTTCCCTTAAACTAGTTTATTTTACCTATAAACTAATGAATAATCTAAAAATATATCAAATATGTCATCATTTAATAACCTATTTCACAACCTTAATCTCTCCAAAAAAAGTCAATTAGGTCCTATATTTAGGACCGGAGGTAGTATATTTTTTATTTATTACTACATTACGTATACATATACTTTACACACACATATAGATATATTAATTTATAGATCAAATAAACTATAGTTTATTTTTGAAAAACTCAGAAAATCAAGTTATTATTAACTTATTTAGATTTATATTTTCTTAAAAGTTTTCAAAAAAAGCTATTATATATACTGAAATTCAATGGCGACATTCCTATTAGACCGTTTGTCACAATATAATTGAACTACATGGATACCTAATTATTTAAAATTTAAAATTTTTATTTTGTTTGTATTCAGTTTCAAAGTTCCAAAAGTCTTGTAACTATATTTTTTGGCTAAAGTATGTTTTTATCCATTAACTTTGCAGAAAGTCACTTTTTAGTTCCTTAATAACTTTGAAAAATGTGCTTTTGGTCTCTTAACTTTAGAGAAAGACGTATTTTAGTCCTTTAACTTTGGAGAGTGTATTTTTAATCCTTCTAAAATTGAGTTAATATTTAAATCAATAAAAATTGGGTTAAAATATGTTTTCGTTCCCTTAACTACGCACAAAGTCATGTTTTCGTTCCTTAAGTTTGAAAAGTTGATATACCAAAAACATACTTTAACTTTTTTTGAAAGGACTAAAAACATAGCTTTGTCCTAAGTTAAGGAAACAAAAACACATTTTTCAAAGTTAAAGGACTGAAAAATGACTTTTTCCAAAGTTAAGGGACCAAAATCAAACTTTTCAAAGTTAAGGGACTAAAACATGACTTTCAAAGTTAAGGGACTAGAACAAACTTTTCAGTTTGTTGTTTCATTTCTAACTCATTTGTAATGTTTGAATACTGCTATATACAACAAGAATATGATGTGATAAGAGTCCTACCCTAATTGAGGTTTGAGTTGGTGGCTTAGATTCTCGATAGGAAGTAAAATACATGTGTGTGCTCTCTTTCCCCTTTTTGGCCTCTGCTAGGGCTTCTCTTTAGTGCCTATGGGGTGCCTACTTTCCTCGCCAACTGGGCGAGTTCTCTTGCCCTGGGCACATGCTTTCCTCGCCAATAGGGCTAGTTCTCTTGCCTCCGATTGTAAGGGGCGGTTCTTACCACCGTCCTGGTGGTCAATGTCTTGCATCATTCTCTGACCAGAGCTTAGCAAGGAGCGCGATGCAGAAGAAAGTTTAGGGTTGTCAAGCCGCACAGTGGTTCTTGTTGCCTAAGACGAAGGGCCTTGCGGAGTGGGGCGGAGATCTTCACAACGTGGGGTGGTTTGCTTTACTTGAGGCGAAGCCTTTCGAAAGGGTGGCCAGATCTATGATGGTGGCAGGTCTCTTTTGGTCGCGATGAAGATGATGGATGGTGGATCGGTGCCACCGGAGAACATGGAAAAAAGATGGGATGGTGAAGAAAGAAGTCACATGGGTCTTCATGACACCAAAGTTCGGTGATTGATATCTGTTTTTTGGTGGCTGAGAGCACCATGATTGTCTTTGTGCACTACATTGACATCAAAAACATGATTGTCTTTGTGCACTGCATTGACATCAAAAAAGGTGGGCTCTTTGGCTAACACCTTTAACGCCCTCTTCCTTGATCATGAAGAACCATAAGTTGGCTTTATCATTGTCAATCTACATGACAATGACTTTCTTTTGGCTAATTAGTCTTATTGTCTTTTGCATTCAATGTTGTCTTGCTAGCTTTTACTGATTTTGATGTTCACGTCCATGTTTATTGTGTTTTGAGTTTGTTTGTGTCTATGCCATCATTAGCTGATGCATGATGCCCTTTAGAATGTACTCCCTCCAGTCCCTAATGTAAGAGCTAGCCGTCAAAAAAACGCTTCTTAAGAAAACATGTGAATGTTAGTTGGGTGTCTGGAGTTAATGCTTCTTTTCCAAAATTGCCCATATTTATTATGGTACTTTTAAGAGAGAGAAATACATAAGCATTAATAAATATGAAAGAGAATTAGGGGTAAAGTAGGAAAAAATGCATTAAATGAGGAGAAAATATGGGGTGAGCTCTTACATTAGGGACCAAAACCATTCAAATTTTGAGCTCTTACATTAGGGACCGGAGGTAGTATTCGATTTCCTATAAAGGAACTCTTATGTTTGGTAAAAAAAAAATACTGCTATATGGTAAGAAAACATACTCCTATCAACTTTTTCTGATAAAAATTAATGGGTTTCAATTTTACCAATAACATATTTAAAAGTCATTGGCTACATCAATTAGACAAAATCTGACTTGTTAACCAACGTTTTTTGTGTGAATTGATACGAGTTAATTGTTCATTGAATAGAATTAGATTTAATCAATTTAATTTAATATTCAGTATGTTGTTATTGATAATGTAAAATGTTTGATCTTGACGATGATTGATGGAAACTAAAATGAAGATAAAAACGCTGATATAATAATTAACTATTTCAGTTTGAGAAAAAATAATAAATCACTATATATTTAGCGGTGCATAAATAATATCCAACTTTATGACTAGGTGCAAAAATGATAAAACCATTGATGTTAATTTGTATATATGTTGAACTGATGTTAGGAGAGGAAGAGGAAAGGGAGAAGGAACAAAGGTTGAATTTTAATTGAGAGGAGGTATAATGATATTTTTACTTTAAAAAATAATATTAGTAAGATTTCACAAAACTATAAATTAACATTATACTCTAAATTAACATTATACTCCGTTTTAAGTTATAAACTAAGTCTTTTCTTATTTATTATTTTTGTCAAAATTAAATAATTAATTATCAAGTCATTGTTTTGGAGCTAAAATGAATTGACTTCCAAGTTCAAATATTCATAGTTTTGATTAAATCTTTTTTGCTTTCTGGGTAGACATCAAAGTTCCTTTTTTTTGCTTATATTTCAATCTCTCTTCATCGCTTCTTAGTCTCAATTCTATGGGGTTTTGTAGTTCATATTGTCATGTAAATTTTTTGAATTGCTTGAATTTCTTTAATGGCAGTTCGGCCATGTGTATTTTCATTGAGAAACACTTTTACTAGCAATAATGATATGCATTGAAATATGATATAGTTATTGACTTTATCACCAAGGTTCGTGTATGTTCTTCCCCGATTGAATTACATCACCAGTGCTGCCGGAGATGGAGGATAGAATGATTTTTTTATTAAATTATCAAAGGGTATTTTAGTTTATTTAATGGTTTAGTGGCCAAAATGCAACCTTTATTGCAACCGTTATTGTTTGGTTTTTATAGGCTATGAGCCATTGGAAATAGTTTATATGTCAAAATTATATTTAAAAAAAAAAAACTGCTACAGCAACAATTGTAAAAGTCTATTGAAAGCTGAAACCTCAGCCTCAACAAAATTTTGAATAAGCTTCTGGGTGCCCCATATGTAAAAGGCCTTTCTAACCAGCACATAAAGTATTCAAGCAAATGACAAAAACCAATTCAAAACACCAGAGATCAAAACACCCAATTTTTTAGAATGACCAGTCCCTAGAGATAGTATTATTATCAAGGCACCCAACAAAACAATTTCCAATTACATAAAAAATCATACAGGACGACGGAAATTGTACAAGTAAAAAGCCTCACAATTGTTTGTTTATGACTATTTTCATCCTATGAGATTGTTCAAGCCCAAGATCTCATCCATCTAGTCATACGCTTCAGTTTAGAAGTGATTCAAAATCGTAAATGAATGGAATCAACCATGTATTCACAATTTTTAAACAACTTCCAAATCAAAATATATCACAACAAACCATAATGGCCTACACCAAGGAAACCACAATTTTCAACAATTACCCATTTCATAAAAACCATAAAGGAACAAACTTTACAAGTGCATAAATAGCCTCAGAATTGCAGAATATAACATCAAGGCCTAAAATAAGCCAATCAGTCCCGAAAGATGGTGTTTTGATAATTGTTTTCATCACAGGCTAAAAAACCAGAATATAAAAACAGAACTTAGTAACAAAAAAAAGAAAATGTATTTATGTGCGTGTGTATGTATGTATGTCTCATGGCCGGTCCAAAGTAGTAATTGCAGCAACGCCGCTCTACAAGAAGATGGAATATGAGACAATTTCAACGGAGGATCTCATGAGAGATCCGTCAACGTTGAACAACATTAATATGCGACGTTTACCTGGGAATATACAAACATTGAAATTGTTTGCCCCCGTGTGATAAAGGTTAGGGATTGATCAAATCCCCCGTCGCAAATAGAATGAACACTTCACATACAAGAGAAAAGAGAATGAAAGAAACAGGAAATTGATGAAAGCTTAAAACCCTAGAATGTTGTCTGAAGAGAGTGTGGCTAATGTATTTATAGTGAAAGAGGTAGGGTTTTTGAATGGTGAACAAGAGACTGTGTCTGTTATTGGGCTAGCCCACATCTTATGAACTTTCCTTTCTTTTTTTTTGGCCAGTATGAACTTTCCTTTCTTTTAATGGCTGAATGTGCAAATAAATATATTGACGAAATTTTAGGAAGGTAAGTATTTTTAAGAGAAATTTTGTATGAAAAATTAGTAATTTTTATTATTTTACTGGTGTGAGTGTCTTACTGGTGGTGGTGGGCAGGGACCCAACCCACCTAAATTTTTTTCCATAAAAATAGTAATTTTATCATTTACTTTTGAAATATTAACTAATTATTTAATTTTCAATATTAATTATTCCATGTTCAATGTTAATTTTATGATTGGTACGGTAAACAAAACAAAATCAAGGAGGAGATTTTTTTTTAATCAGAAAGGAGGAGATAACTAGAGTGAAAATTTATTGGGAAACTTTTGTAAATTAACCCTTTTTAGATTTGGTAATTTTATAAATTTTAACTGTATTATTAGTGTCATTAATAAAAACTTATTTCAGTCCAAAAAATATTAAAATTATTTTTGGAGCTATAACTTATATAAAAGAGATCACTTTTTTTATCAGAAATATCAAAGAGATCATAGTTATATACTTATATTAACTAATGTAACTCACAAATTTTATTTAATTAAATAATGTAAAAGAGACAGTATTTTTAGGACCAAAAGGAGTATTGATGTATTATTTAAAAGAGACATTTTTGTAGTTGAGTATGGAGAAGTATCAAATCTCTCATGTCAGCTGTCACACACTTTGAGATGCTACAAATCAGTGGAGGATTAGTCTTTCACTTGTCTGGTGGGAATACTTTATCCTCGATAAAAGAGACATTTTTGTGCCAACCGGTATATCTTTTATTTGTAGACTCTCTAGCAACATGTAACCACTTTAAAGAAAAAGTCAAGAAATTTAGGTACCACAACATGTAGACATAATTGGCAAAAATATTTCTTACAATTAAAATAATAATTTTACAAAATTCAAGTACAATGACAAAATCAGATCAACACCATGCTCAAATACCCCCGCCCCAGGGCAGGGGGTTAGACTTTGGCATTGCAATTTTTCTATTCTTCATTCAACATTGAGGTCAAACATGTATCTCTCAAAAATTGATTCATGTTAAAGCACTGCAATTCAGAAGTTGAAAGATAAGCTTTGTTATCAAATAGAATTTGACTTGAAAAACCAAAAAAGAATTTGACTTGAAGAGGCATGCTGATTGCTGACCATGACAAAAAGATAAGGAGAACTAAAAGCAGAAATAGGCAAAATAGATCCATAACATTAATTAGACTTCAGATCAAGCCCTTCATTTACGTGTCCTTTTTTATTAATGCCTATGAAGAATGAAAAGAAGGCTGAAAAGCAAATCAGTTACAAAGTACACATAGATTTCCTTATCCATCGTTCAAGATTTTGACATTTACAGCAACTTCTGAGATTAGTACAACACATGTTGCATCAAAGCTTAACCTTAAATTAAGTCCTATGAAGATTCTGCTGATACAACTGACTTATGCTACAACTCAAAAGAAGGGGGAACAAAAAAGCAGAAAAAAAATATACAAATCTCTCTACAAGGCAGAGTCACAATCACCACCATGCAGAACAGGTGCTCATAGCTCTGTTCATCCAAAAAAGATAGAGAGCACCATCTCTATATTCCACCCTGTACTTGTCTTTAAAACCCTTCAATAAATTTCTAACTGCAGATGTAGTTGAGGCACTCAATGGAAGTTGTTGAAAACCAGCCATGGCAAGTCTTGACCTCCACTTACCTAGAAGTTCATGCCTCTCTACCCTCTCTTTCTCCTCACAAGCTATCATGTTGACAATGTCTCGAGCTATGCAGTGCTGTTCTGCGCTTATCCGCTCCTTATCTTCTCTGTTAGAACTTGCGGCATCAATGGATTCAAACATGGCGGTATAGTAACTCAGTGTCTCAGCAAACCTTTGGTGAAATGGAGAAGTGTTGGTGTTGGACTCCTGCTCAACAAGGGTCATAACTTTGGGTGACAGGCTCTTGACCAGCCTCAGCAACCTATCTCTATGATTCTCAGTGCTAACACTCTCATCAGGCATGTGGTGTAGAACATAAGGAAAGTTTACAGCAATGGCTTCCCCGGGTCGAATTCCTAGGTTCTCGAGTTGAACCTCACAGCCAGACATGGCTGCACTGTGGAACTCAAATGGCACTCCAAGGGACTTGGCATGATTAGCCAGATGTTGTCCTACAATATGAAGCCCTCCACCTCGAGCATGATATGAGTTGGAATCATCAACACCAGTTACACGAATGTATGGGGGGCCACCAGGCCGCTGCGCAAGAGCCTGGATTAGTAACTTCCACTGTGTGCCCTGTGCAATTTGGAAGTCAATTATATGAACTCTGGATTCATTTTGCATAGCTTCAAGGATGACAGAATTAGCAGATGTGTAAGCAAACGGCCAATATGGGCAAATCCTATATAGGATGCCCATGTAAGTCAACAGTTCTTTGCTTGTTGGAGGTCGTTCTTGCTCGCACTGTAGAGATTTGTAGATGACACTCCCAGTTAATGCCATCCTAGCTCTAAGCCCCTCCAACATGTAAGCTCCCAACCTCTGAAGTGGATCCCCAGAAACTGACACCATCTTAACCAATACTTTATCCATCCATCCGGTCGCTGTTTGATAATCACCGTTGGATATGGCTTGTGCACAAGCAATGAGGACATCTTTCAAGTCAAGTTTAGGAATCATTTCTACAATCTGGTCCCAATTCCACCCGGAAACCGGAGTTGTTTTCTGCTCACAACTGTCAACCATATCCGAATCGGGTCCCAACAATTCGTTCTCTAATTCCTTAAGCCTGTGCTTCCATTCATTGCCACCATCAACACTAGAGCAGCCACTAATTGGTGATCCATAGGTGATGTTATCATGGGATTGAGAGTAGTGCTGATCTGAAAGGGATGATTGAGTCTGAGAACCTTGAGGTGAAAAAGGACTCCGATTGGATGAATTGCTAGCGAAGGAAGAGGAATCACAGGCTACAGGGACAGGAATTGTTGGTGCTGGTGGTGGTAAGGATGATTCAAGAGTAAAGTATTGCTGGTTGTAATTGTTTTCAAAAGAAACTGTGGTTCCCTGGCTGCTATCATCAATGATTTCATGATATGATGAGT
Organism: Mimosa pudica; assembly: GCA_029929735.1. Classification (NCBI taxonomy): domain Eukaryota; kingdom Viridiplantae; phylum Streptophyta; class Magnoliopsida; order Fabales; family Fabaceae; genus Mimosa; species Mimosa pudica. The sequence continues at coordinate 5,196,995 of JAKELP010000020.1, forward strand.
TGCTAGGCAAAATCTGGAAACGTGACACATGGTACGTGTCTTGCATCGGCTGGTGATACACATGAAAACCAACTGAACTACTAGGATGTTTCTGAGTCGTTTGCATCTAAAAATGTTTTGATTTTCTACTAGGTTGTTCTTGAGGTCTAATGTCAAAAAAGTTAATTTAATATGAGCAGTCTAGCTGATCAATATTGAAAATACTATGAAAGATGCTTCTTCATTTGTCGGCAGAAGTTATTCCCCACCAACCATCCACAAAAGCGATTAAAAGACTCAACCTGCATAACAGGAATAAACTATTGATAAAGCTTCAAACTTTGATTGCACAAAGAGGAGGAATTAGAATAAGATTAGATCAGCTAGGCACAAGATCTAATAAATTGCACATGTACCAAACAAAAATCAGATTCATTCCACCATAACAAGAGTGAGAGATCAAAAAAATAAAATAAAATCAACAAGTATATACTAATTTCTCATGTTCTCCAGAAACAACTTTTGAGCAGAAATACATATTCAGAGCCACATATCACATAACAAAATTATCTCCAAAAATTAAAATCAACTGACTTATGGAGGCCAAAAAAAAAAAATTTAAAGAATATGTAATCAAAAAATGAAATAAAATCATAGTAACATCAACAATTAAAAGCAACTGATTTATGAAGAAAATAACTGAAACTTTGTGGAAATGAAAAGAGAGAATCACAGATCCGAGATATAAATCAGTTAGGACTTCAGAGCCACTAACCAAATTTGTAACTCTTGTCAACTTTTTAGGAGAGAGAAAAGTAACAGTTTTTGGGTCAAATAAATGAGTCTTCAAAGTTCAAAGTTCAAAGTACAACTCACAAAGAAAGCTGGAAAAAAGGGAAAGAGAATTTCTCCTTCATTTCTCAGCCAAAACCAATCACACAAAAGTATAGATTTTGAATCAAAATCAAAACTTTGATGAAAAAAAATCATAACAAAGCTCAAACACCTCCCAAAAAACAACAAGATTTCTTTTTTAAAAAAAATATTCAGAAAAGTTTAACTAAATTCAGAAACTCAATCCTCTCATCTTTGATTAAACTAAGAACCAAAAAAAAATCAGCAACAGATTTGATTTACTTCTAAACAAAGGAAGAAAAACAAGAAATCAGAAAAGTCAATATAGCTAAGAAAACCATGAAATTGAAGAAAATACAAAAAAGGGGTTTTCTGGAAAGTCTTACCTCAAAATCTCAATATTCTCTTGAGTGAAGAGATTGTACAGAGAAGGGATTATTGAAGAAGAAGAAGGAAGGCTTTGAAATGTGAAGTGATAAGAAATGAAGAAAAAATAATGGTGGGGAAATAATTTATAATGTGAGAGGGTGAAATTACTAGATTGACCTTACGCGAAGAGAGTGATAAAGACTGGGACTATGTGAGTCCAAGTCAGCTCCTCCAATACGAGTGAACCAAAAAAATAGAATATTCTTCTTCACCGAGTAAATCGATCTTCCTTTTATTTAATTTACTGTGTATTTTAAAACATGCTTGATTTTATTTATATATTCTACTTTATTTCCACACATATTCAACAATTCAACTTCTTTAGATACTACCTACTGATTTATATTTAGTTTAACTTAGATAGATATGGTCAATAAAACTTTTCACTCATAGGGTTTTTTTTTCCCTTTTTGTTTTGAAGTGTTCATTGTATATCAATGAGTAGAGCACTCATAACCACGCAACACTTGTGTTCATTAATTTGCTTGTGTCCACATTCTTATCTGGTCCTTATCATATAGGTTTGTTTCAAATTATTTTCAGCTCTTGCACACCTAGAGTGTGTTTGGTTGTGTGAAAGAAAGTAAAGAATTAGAAATGGAAAGAGTAAAATATGGAAAGTAGGGGTAATGATAAGAGAGTAAAGTTTGTGGGCCCACGATAAGTGTGATTGTGTGAGATGGAGAGAGAAAACTTGTGGGCCCCAGGATATATGTAAATAATCATATTATCCCTTAACTTTTTAATTATTTACAGACCACTTTCTTCCCTTTCTTGCAAACAAACAAGCCATTAGGAATGATTAGTCAAGCCGTTAAATATATCTCAAGTTGACAGATCTTTTTACTTCTTCACCTCGATTAAATTTTCTATGCTTTTCAAAATTTACATATCATAATTATTTCTCTCTATCTATCCCCCCCCAACCCCCTTCTCTATATAAAAAGAATTAAGTAATTAACGATAAAATGAAAATAGTTGTTGATCAATAATATAATAGCCTGTAAAGTAGCTAGTTTTACTTCATTAATATGTTTAGAACAAAAATACCTTATTGTAGAGCATTCGTGAAAGAGCTGCAAGCTAAGAGTAGTATTAGATGACAACCGATTAACCAATAACAGATTACAAGTACGGAGAATACTTACCTAGGTCTGCAGTGTCTTTGGCAATAGAAGAGTTATATATATATCTTTTCTAACTGAATATAGAAGAATTATATATCCGATAACGCCTTCCTATACTTGCATTATATTGTTGCATAATATAGTAGCAGATACAATTACCAAATGTGCTAATTGGCCTTTCTCCACATCTAGTACTACCTCTGGTCCTAAATATAGGACCTAGATGACTTTTTTTTGGAGAGGTTAAAGTTACAAAATAGTCTATTAAATCATGACATATTTGATATATTTTTAGATTATCCATTAGTTTATAAGTAAAATAAACTAGTTTAAGGGGAAAAATTAGGTAAATTAATTTATAATTAACTTATTTTGCTTTTTTTAGGATTTTTTAAAAAAATCAATTAAATCTTATATTTAGGACCGGAAGGAGTAGTATAGTATGAGTCTAACAATCACTGATCGAAGGATCTGTAATAATGTATCTAGCTTGTATATAATTATGAAATTATCTGAGCCGTGCACCTTCAACCCGAAAGTTTGTTCGTTGCCAACAAAAAATACTTGTATAGAACATTTTGACGTGAATTTGGACGAACTTACTAGTTTAGTAGTCTACTATTTCAATGATACTATATATATTGTCATGCGTGATGTTTAGTGCATCATAGTTTTGAAGTTCCGTCAATGTATAGATATTCGGACAACATTTATGTCTAAATGCCTATATCCGTTCAGCTCAGATCAATTTTCCAATCAAATCTTGTCTTGTGTGATTTTCATTATTAACAATGATCCAATAAAATTTTGAAATATTATATATAGGAATATTTATTATTAGAAAGTCTACATATCAAGATTTAATTGGATGATAATTGAATAATTCATAGAATATTCAAATAAGTTAATATACCTAATTATTTTATCCTTTTTATTATTGAGAAAGGTATCATAGAGAATTTAGCCTAATGAACTTATCTTTTCAGTCATGAACCAAATCTCCATGGTATACTAAATACTGATATAACGAATTGGGTCCACTGAATTATTTCACTTGCAAGACTAAAATATGAATCAGAGTTAACTTTAAAATTTTTGTTGTGTTGCTTGTAAATCCAAACTTCATCAAGTTTCATGTATAAACAGTAGTTTTCAAGATGCAATATGCAAATATATAGCATGATGGAATTTTATAAATCAGCACGCACATAAATTATAGCAACTAAAATTGATAGAATGATAAAATATAATATCGTTAAGTTTCACAGCATTATTGAGAAGATCAACTTTGATGGGCTCCTCAATGTTTTGGAATAGATAAAGTATGTTTACTTCAATTGGAACATGCAGTGGTTAAGCATGATCGCTAGTATAAATTAAAACTAAACTATTCAAATTATTTTTAAAAAATCATATGAAAGGAATTAAAATTAAGAATCTCTAATTTAGACGATTTAAATAACTTTTAAATTGTAGGGGTTTTATTGTGATAAATTGATAATACACCATCTAATAGACTAATAATACAATGTTATTCCCATCCAAACTCGTGCCCTGACGTAATGTCTACTCTTATTTTGCTTATGCTCGTGCATTATTAGTTTTGTCGTCTTTTATTTTTTTTAATTTGACCGATTTGTTAGCTTCCACAGCTAATTCGAATATTCTTATTTATTTGATAGCACACTACAAGTTTCACACACACACACACACACACACACACACACATATCTCGACCAAACATTAATTGACGTGTTGTGGAAGTAGCAGACTATCGACCAAACACTATTCGGTTATCAATTTTATTATTGTACTCATCCATTAGATACTCAATCATAAATAAAATCAATAATAATCCAAACATCCAATTGATCTTCAATATATTTATTGGAAAAAATTAAAAATCCGATCCATATTAAATTCAAAAAGGAAAAAAAAATCAACCCATAAAACGGGGCAAATAAGCTGAAGGAGGAATGTGGTCCAAAAATATAAATGGTCCTAATAATGCATGAAATTACTCACAAGCTAGAATTAGGAATTTGTAATTTGTAGCTTGTAAATTAACAAGGGTTAAAGGTCATTCTGGACACCAAACAATTAACAAAGTATCAATTTGGCCTATGAACAATAAACGGTCTCATTTTGGCCACTAAACAATAAAAAAGTATCAAATTGGACAAAGAGACTTGATAACAATAAAATTATAGGAGGAAAATACTTTCTTATCCCTCATCATATTAAACATATATTGTGGGCCCACTTTTTTCCTCTTTCCACGGGCCCCTCTCTTCCTCTTCCCACCCTATCACTTCTCTCTCCAGACTCCATTGCCGCAGCCAACCTACCTATCTCTCCAGACTCCATTGCCGCAGCCAACCTTACCTTTCTCATCCTCTCCCACCACCACACCTCACTGCCAGAGCCAACAAACAACATCATGACCCACCCACCTCACCGTCACCCCAAAAAGATTAGAATCATAACATCATTTAAGAATACCAAAATCTTAAATTTTCCTTGCAATAGGTATTATTAAAATGCTCAGTTTCCGACAAGAAAAATCAAAACTTTGATTGAAAATATCCAGCTTCAATAAAGACATACACACCCCAAATGTAATTGCAACACATTTTCATGTTCAAAGATATAGGAAAACAATTACGTTTCTGGAGTGATTGATTATACGAGAAGCGCAAGACATTTTGCTTTGGACCCAAAAAGAATGAAACTTTTGTATTAAATGGGAAGTATAAAATGAAAGCTCAAAAGGGTTTGAAATATCGGTAAGGTTCTAAATATATTCGAGGATGATGGAGCTTGAAAGGAGAGAACGAAGATCGCTAGAGGTGGAGGGAAAATGATGAATGAGCAGCAAGATTCAATTTTTTTCCTATGCTCTAGCGGTGAGGTGTGGTGGAGGAAACAGGTGGTAGGAGGATGAGAAAGGAAAGCTTGGCGGTGGCAATGGTGGCAATGGAGTCTGGAGAGAAGTCATGGATGGGAAGGGGAAGAAAGTGGGCCCACAAGGCCACAATATATGTTCAATATGACGAGGGATAAGAAAGTCTTTTCCTCCTATAATTATATTGTTATCAAGTCTCTTTGTCTAATTTGATACTCTTTTATTGTTTAGTGGCCTAAATGAGACTGTTTATTGTTCGTAGGCCAAATTGATACTTTGTTAATTGTTTGGTGGCCAGAATGACCTTTAACCCAATTAACAATCCACAACTCATCATTGTCCTCTTTTCCCATAACAAGGCTAATTTCTGAATACAAGGCTAATTTGAAAATATTATATATACTAATATTCATGAGTTCAAAATAAGGATTCCAGACTTCATCATAATATTTTATATTTTCCCAATTTAGTTTTATTACAAGTAACAATGAAAGCCAACTTATCTAAGTGAATATGTGTCTTTTGCTGAAATTTGAAAATTCCACATTCCTCGTAATAGCCATAATCACGCATGTACAAAAACTCCATATCTTGATTCATAAACTCAATAACTAGGTTATTTTAAATAATATTTCTATAGAGGGTTACATTTATAATTTCTATATTGCTTAGTATAAGATCTAGTTTACTAGCCAATTTAACTAAGTGTATAAGTATTTTTAGGCAAAATTTGGAAATTCCATATTCTTCCCATGATTTGATTGATGAATTTCATATTTCGAGATTGATTTAATCTTTTTAAAGTGCAAAATAATTTTGCTATCACATTGACCCTTAGTTATATTTATTATTTTCACTCTTTATAGAGCTTTTTCTTTGAAATTTAGGGATAAATAAAATAAAGGGTTAAGTGTCATATTTGCGTATGCACATAGGATTATATTTGCTCTTGAATTATTTTTGGCCTATATTTACCCAAAAGTAGTATGCAAGAGGATAACATTCGCCCTTTATAGTTAAAATGTTAACGGTCAAATATGATCTCCGTGCATACTTTAGGGATAAATATGACCTTTTGTGCATATTTTAGGGGCATATATGACTTTTCATGTATATTTCAATGGTATATATGATATTTTGTGCACACTTTTGGGGTAAATTCGTGCAAAAAAAATACTTTAAGGGCAGATGTGATCTTCTGTGTATATGTATATTTCAGAGATAAATATGACCTTTTAAGTGATAAATAAATAGAATCCCCATCAACAAATGATACGTCATAAGTGATGTGTATACAATTAGTGGTTTTCTGTATTTGTTATACAAAAAATGATCCGGCCAATAAGACAAAGAGAGAGAGAGAGACAGAAAAAGAGACAGAAAAAAGGATTAACGATCAATAGTGTAGTCAATAAAAGTATAAAACCGAGTATATGTATAGGTGGATCATTACGTTGCGTGCCATGAATGCTCTAGGCGCCACCCAGAGAGAAATGGCATAATTGAAATTCTGTATGAAATCTGTGGGCATTTGATATGTAATTTTTTTTTTTGGGGGGGGGGGGGGGGTTGTTTCCAAAATGTAGAAGCCGATGCAGGAAGCCAGGAACTTGCTATATTTCATTAAGTAATGTATAATTTTTTTTTGATAAGATAAGTAATGTATAATTTATAAATATGGATAATGACGAGGAAATTGAGAATTAAGCATCTTCATGAACTTGGGGTGGTAATCACCTACTCCCCTTCCTCTCCTACCAAGAAACTACCTTGTAACTTCTTAGCTTAGGAGTTGCTATCCATGCATGTGCATTAGTATTTGTATTTATGCGCCATCCCGTACTAAATATTTATCATGTTTTTATTTTTAAGGTCAAGATTTTCAATTAGTTTAGTCCAAATATATGAATTGACATTGATTTGTCCTATTATGCAATGCATTTTTCCCCTTTTTTAACCATCAAGTTGTTTCATACTCATACTTAATTACTATTCTCAACATAAATAATACTAGAAAATAAATTCCATTTTAGACTCATTTAGAACTTTAACTAACTTTTACATGTTTTTATGAAGTACATACTCTTATAGAAAGGATTAGATGGAGTGTAAGATCAATTTGATTATTTATAGAATTTAAGGAAGTTAATATTATATACTACTAATAAATTATATACGTTGTGTGTAATTACCGATTAGATTGTACTCTAAACTTACAAGTAAAATAACTTTTGAAAAAATTATAAATATAAATACTATAAAATAAATTTATCATGTACTTTTTATATTAATTTATTTTGTATATATCTTAAATGCCCAAAAAATCATTTAATTTTATATTTAGAATGAGAGGGTGTATGGTATAATACTTGTAATAAATCATCTAGTGTTTTTTATGACTTCTCCTAAATATCGTATGAATTAAAAAATATGTTCATCGTCAACGGCAGTTAAATTACATGAATATTTTCGTTAGACATACATGTCTTTTTTTATTATAATTATATTCTAGATAGAGTAAAACATCGAGTACAGGCAAATGTCATAATAATATAAAACAGAGAAACATTAGTTGGCCACATTATTAAGCATTGGTATCATCCTCTAAACCAAACTTGTGCTAGCTAGTGATAACATTTTAATTCAATCATATGATTTATATCACATATCATTGTATTTTTTCTATCCCAATAATTCAAGGAAGTTGATGGAAAAAGAATCTCAAAACTGAAATTTTGTGAATTAATTTGTTTTCTATTTTCTATAACTACGCTTACAAACAATTCACAAATGAAATAACACTTATGAAAATAATTACATATCCCCACAAAACAAGGTATTTCATCGACAACAAGCTTCAAACTCTCACAATCCTGTAATTTTTAAATTAAATCCTCATCAATTTGAATACTTCTACTTCCTTGGTAGTGCATTATTCTAACTTTATACTCCTTAGTTTCTGTCCATATTATAAATATAGATCATGCAGAAGAATTTCTTGACCCATGATATAATAATTGTCATGATAATAAATGTTTATTTTTTATTTTTACCCATTTATTACCATATAATAAGTAATATATGCAAATAACAGATAGAGAAGAGTGATAATAATATATAATACATTATATATAAGAGTAAAATTATAAAATTAGATCAATTATACACACATATTTTACAATATTTTTTGTTTTATCTGATTTAAATAAATGGAGTGAATTATGACATCACTCATTAGGTCATTTGATTACCTAATGTTATTTGGTTTGTTGATGAAAAAAATAGCGTGTTTATTTATTTATTGCCAAAGAAAAAAATAGCGTGTTTAGCTCGAAGGGATCGCACGCTAACGCATTGCACGTGATGAAAGGCAACTTGGAAAAAATAGTTCAAACTTCAAAGGTATGCTTTAAAAAAACGTGAGATATAGGTGTAATAGGGAGTATTAAAATGGGGAGAGAAAAAATGGATAGCGTGAGATTATATGAGAGCTGGGTTGACTGAAATTGGCAATCCTGGTTCGACTTTGGAATTGACACTATTCAAGTTATATGGGAATTAAGATTGAGCTTGAATGATAATTAATTATTCTCCTGGTTCGACTTTGGTGATGAGTGTGGTGATGAGTAAAGGTAATCCTGGTTCGACTTTGAAATTGGCACAATTATATGGGAATTAAGATTGAGCTTGAATGATAATTAATTATTCTCCCTAAAATTAAATACATCGCAGAAACTAAGAGGATAATTTCATTTTCCTTCCTCTCATTTTCTTCTAAGAATTCGAATCTCAACTCCATCTTTAATTTAGATTTTGAAATGAGTGGTTCTGAAATATTATGGCATTTTAAAAGTATAGTAAGATTTAATTATTTTATCTGTATTGTATTTGTAACTATGAACTATATACATATAATTTAAAGATTTAGAAAGTAAAACTAAATCATTCATCTTATGAATCCAACGGTGGATTAAAGATTTTTAGAGAGAATAAGAAAGGGAAAATGGGATGAACCCAACCTTAAAGATTTATAATGTTGTGGTTAAATAATGAAGGTTGAAATCATTCATCTTTTGAATCCAATGGTGGATTTAATATTTTCAGAGAAAAGAAAAGGGAAATAGGTTTATCGTGTTGTGGATAAATAATGAAGGTTGGGTCTTGAATGAGAGTAGAAAATATTGAAAGGGAGTAAAAGGTGAAAATAAAAATTTTAAGCAGGCGATGTTATGAGAGAGATTCGAAAAAGAAATCTGATCTACGTCTACTAGGAAGACAGCAATCACAAATAGTATACGCACGATACACATAGGAAGACAGCAAATTTAATCATAAGGGAGGCCGCCTTCATTTATTACTCATATAAGTTCATAACATGGGTTGTTTCCGGTTGGCGAAAAAAAAACATAGGCTGTTTCCTCAAAGAAATATTTATCATAAATTTGGACAGTCCTGTAAAATTGAATAATTTAATTATTTTTTAATATTCTTACACATGTATGGTTCAAAATAGAAATAACCATTCAACACATATAGATATGATTTTAAAAATAAACTATATATATAATTTAAAATTTATAAATCAATATATTGAATACGAATTATGATAGGTATACTTGGATCATCATTCGGATGAAACCAATTCATCCGCCAACACTCCAATAAACGATTTTTTCGTGGCCTGACAACTTTAAACCACTTTAAGTTGGTTTTTAACGAAGAATAAAGTGAAAATCCTTTATGACAAGAAAAAAGTGAGAATCGTAACAAGGTTCTCCAAGAACAAGTACAAGTATTCTTCCAAAAATACTCTCTGGGATGAAGAAAAAACAGAAGCAGTACACTGAATGCCAAGGAGTAGAAGGAGAAGCAAATGGGGAAAGGTATGCAAAAACAAAGAAAAGTAAAAGGTAAAAGAAGGAATGATCATGGGATGACATAAGGTGATGATGATAAGGAGATGGATGTAACTATGTAAGTGAACACTGAATAGAGAGGCCACAAAGCTAAAAAGAGAGAAGCATAATCTTGGGTCCTTTCTTTCATACTTCCATGAACCCACTACCTTTTCTTTACAAGATCACTTGTCTGCCTATCTTTTTCCCCACTATCTTCTCATATCTTCTCAATTTTTCATCATTTATTTGTTTAATTAATTTTTTAAGTGATGTAAACACGGGGGAGATATTGGATGTCTTGTCTCGTTGTTAGGAGAATTGTGAGAAGAACATGCATGGTGGATAAATTTCATTTCTTGTATTATAGGATAGATTGAACAAATTTCTTGTATTCCAAAAATACCCATGGCGTCACCTGTTTTCTGCCTCACAGCACTATTTCTCCCCCATTTTTTAATCCCCGACTTTAATATGGCTCCAATGCTTAAGCTTGTTGATCACCAATAACGTCTTTTAGTGCGTTCTCAATTTCAAGTTGGGAACCATTAAAATTAGGAGTATTTGAATTTGCTATTGTAATCCCGAAAGTCGACATAGAAGCATGAAAATTATGCTTGAATTAATATTGGAGTCAAATAAATTATTCTCAGAAGATCATTTTGAACCTAGAATCATAAAATCACATTTAGAAGATTTTAGGGTTACGCCAGTTATCATAAATATGTTGAAAAATCAAGGGCAAAGTGAAAATGCTCTAAACCCTAATTAAAAGGGGCACCAAACACCTCAAACAATGGTAAAGTGTAAAAAACACCCCTAAACATTTGAAAAAGAAGCAAAAATACCACTAAACGTTTGAAGAGGAAGCAAAAATACTCCTAACGTTAAACATTACTAACCATAATTAAAAAGGAGCTTCTTCGTTTTTTTTAAAAAAATCCAATCCATCAAAGCAAGTTGATGTAACATGATATTGAAAATTTGACCAAATTATTTAATGCTGACTAGGATATTATGTTATAGAAGAAAAATAGAATTCATAGCTTTGAATAAACAATATAATACACACCAAGAAAATCTCTCCATAATATTTATTAGGTAGATCTAACATAATTTACCTAGTGAATATGAAGAAAAAAATATGGTTTTATTTTGGAGAACTATTAAGAAATGTTAGATGTAGATAAAACATATTGTTAATTAGTCTTACATTAAAAGTTACCAACTATAAGCCTAAACAAAAAAGACTATTTTAGAATTAACATAACAACAGGCCAGGCTCCAAATACATAAACAACTATTTAATAGTTAGTTAATAATCAATAACGCCAAGATCCACTCAAACAACAAAGAACTAAAGACAAGCTTATATTTCAAAATCACTTATAAAACTCACATTAAATACTATTTCCCCTATCTCAAGAAGGTAGACTCTAACACAAAGCCAACATAAGCTTGTGGCATGTACAAATTATTATTAAGAGCTATTTTCTTTATCTTAGAATTCATATGCTTTAAGTTCTTTTTTTCGATTACTTAAATAAAAGTAGTCAGCATCAATAATTTGGTCGAATTTTCAACATCATGCCACATCAACTTCCTTTGAACTATATTTTTTTTTTAACAAAAAGAAACTCTCTTTTATCAGTGTTAATAGTAATATTTAACGGTTGGCTATTTTTACCTCCTTTTCAAATGTCCAGAAGTATTTTTGCTTTCCCTACCAACTGTGTAGGGAAAATGACAATAAAATGACACTTGAATTTGAGTTGGACAAAATGGGGTTTTCAATTCCAACTTGGACAAATATGGGATTGTCCCCAATTTGTCCTGAATTAAGTTTATATAGAAAGACCCAAATGACCCTATCTTTATCATCAAATTATCCCTTCTCTCCTTCTTCATTGAAACCTTCTTTCTCAGCAAACAAACTCAGCCCATTCTTCATCTCCTTCATCGAACTGAAACATAGCCCCCTTCGAAATATACCCCACCCACACTGTTCATCTTCTTCAGCAAAAAAACCACAGCCCCTGCTTCTGTCTCTCGCTTCGAGAGAGAGAGAGAGAGGGAAGGAAGAAGGTGAAAATATAGACATTCAAGGATGGAGCTGAGCAACGAGCTTTCCTCTCTTCCTCACACAAATCATCAGCCAAGATTCAATTTAACTAAACGATAATCTCCCAAATAACCAAAAGTATTAAATCTAAACCAAATTTCACACGGTCATAGTCAAAAATCCAAACTTTCTCATTCCAATCACACAAAATCAGAAACTCACAACAAGAATAAGTTGAAATTCAAGAAAGTAAAAGAAAAATGGGAACAGATTGAAGATAAAGAAAAATCGATAAAGATAGAAACTTTGGAAAAAGGGAGAAATTGGTAAAAATAAAGAGTGAAAATGTGGGGAAAAGAGCAATATTTGTGAGAGATTGAAATGGAATAATAAAGGTGGAAACTTTGACATACCCAGATCTTTGAAATTGAAAAAAATTGAGAGAAAAAGTTTGAATGCTTCATTATGGATTTATAGTAGAAGTTTTGAGTTCTATTGCTTTTTCGGCTTCTCTCTCTCTCTCTAAGTCTAACAGTGCAAGGAGAGTGAAGGGCAGGAATGTCAATTGGCACAAATTTCATTTAGGACAAATCGGGGACTATCCCTTATTTGTCTAAGTTGGAATTGAAGACCCCATTTTGTCCAACTCAAATTCAAGTGTCATTTTATTGCCATTTTCCCAACTGTGTAAGGTATTGAGTGCCCTTTTAAATAAGTTCAAGGGCATTTATGCCTCTTTGCGCAAATTTTAAAACATAGTCCTTTGCGTAAATATTCTAGTCATTGGGGGCCTGATGCAACATTTTGCCGCAGTAAAAATGGTGAGTGCAAATGGTGAGTGCAATAGCGTTTTCTCGAATTCACCGCTCGAATCATTATAAAATGACGGTCCACAAGAAAAGAAAAATCTATGAACGTTCCTAGGCATGAAATGGCATCCCACCAAAGACAAAACGCCAATTACCACATAGCGCAATAAGAAAAGCCACCAATTGTAGATAGCTATTCTTTTTTCATTCCTTTTCCTTTTCGGTTGATGGAGTAGCCCCTTTTGATGTGGCCATATGATGCTGATCATATTCTTTTATTTTTTATTTATTATATCTTGCTTTTATTCTATCAATTAATTACGAAATACTATCACTTTATCAATGGCAATACACTAATGTGACAGTATTTTGATGGATCTAACTTAAAAATTCCTTTAGTCATTTACTCTGACAAATGTTCATTTAGGTTTTTTGAGTCAAATGTTCATTTAGTTTACATAATTATATTATATTAAAAACTAATAGTATGACTTTGAATTTTCTTTACAGATTGTCAGTGCTTGTTTAACTCGAAAGCATATCTTGATCTTAATAAGCTTTCAAAGCAAGAAAGAATTGGAAGGAAATTTTATCACCTCATTAGCAATGTGAAACAATGATGCTTACAATATTATATTTTAGTTTTGATAAAAATTATGAACAATATAGCTCATCAAATTTTAGATACTTATGTAAAACCGTATTCTTTGTTTTTTATAAAACTTTTAAAAGGCAAGTACTAATGACATAAGATTATGAATGAGATTAAACTCACAGTCTCCTGTATATAAATAAGTTTTTTTGTCACTAAGATAAACAAAACTATTGGCAAATGGAATTTTTTTATTATGTTAATGTTCAATTATAAAATTTAAACTATACACTACAAAAAAAACGGGTCATTCCGGCGCAACCTTATCGGCATTTTGGTCCAAAACGCCTATATGAGACGCATACCGGCGTTTTTACCCAAAGCGCCTATATGAAAACGCCAATAAATTTGGCGCGCGCTTCCCGCCTTTTTTCCCGCGTTTCCATATCGGCGTTTTGGGTATAACAAACGCCGGTATGGTTTTTAAATTTAAAAAAGAAGGGTTGAAAGTTTTTTTTTTAATTTTTTTATTCAGAAAACCGCATATAGGCGTTTCTTCAAAACGCCTATCTGCGATTAAATATTATTTTAATCGCACATAGGCGTTTTGAGAAACGCCTATGTGCATAACGTGCATTTAATATGCACTTTATGCGCATATCGGCGTTTTGAAAAACGCCTATCTGCGCATTAAGTGCATATTAAATGCACTAAATGCATATAGGCGTTTCCTCAAAACGCCTGTATGCGATTAAATAAATATTTAATAGCATACAGGCGTTTTGAGGAAACGCCTATATGCATTATTTACATTAAAATAATGCATATAGGCGTTTCCCTGAAACGCCTATATGCATTATTTTAATGTAAATAATGCATATAGGCGTTTGGCAAAACACTTATATGCATTATTTAATATTAAAATGCATATAGGCTTTTTCCAAACGCTGGTACGCACCTCCGTTCCCTATAAATAGCACCTCCCTCCTTCCGCAAAGTTGCTCATTTTCTCGTTTTCTTCTATTTTTCTTCTCTTCGTCTCTCATTAAATGTTGTTGTTGCTTTGTTTTTTTGGCTAGTTTTGCTGATGTTTTTTATTTCGTGTTTTTTGGTGATATTTGATTTTATAATGTTGATATGATCTTATTGCTTTTCTTTTACATATTGCTTGTTGTTTTGATTTTATATATTTGGGTATCATGTTTTATGAATTACTCTTGTTATTGCTTATGTTTATATATATTATTCTTTATGTGTATGTAACTTTGGGATTAACATATTATTCCTTATGTTTTTGAACATTTTTCTTCCTGGTTCTAACCAATCAGGAAGAAAAATGTTTTTTATTTTTTTTTGGAAAACACATACCGGCGTTTTGCAAAACGCCGGTATGAAATATTATTATTTAATACCTATAAAACGCCTATGTGCATAAATAAAAAAATATTATTTCCGCATACCGGCGTTTTGCCCCTCGTCTAGGCGTTTTTCAAAACGCCTAAATGCCGCATTCCCACGGCAAATATTTAGGCGTTTTGCCAAAACGCCGTAGCGCTATTCCGCCGGAAAATTCCGCCGATTCGAGACCCTATAAAACGCCGATATGGGCCCCGTTTTTTGTAGTGATAGAACTTATTACTATCAATCAAATAGTGATGTAACGAGCACAAGTCGTAGAATCATACCTTAAAAGCTAGTCGTTGGGGTAGGGGAACCAAAAACTTATAAGGTCTCTCTTGTATAGAAACCTCCATAATATGGGACTTGTGACAATGCACCCCTCAAGAGCTGACGCCCCAACAGCTCCACTTTATAACACTTCACTCGACGTTTCACTAAACATTCTGTTGGTCAGCCCCTCGAGTCATAAAACTATGTAGATAGCCCTTCCCGTTTAGTTGTTTCTCATTGTAACAAGCGCAAATCTTTGAGAGAACAACACCCCAAAATTTAGTCATTGGGGTTGAGGAGCCAATGACTTATAAGAATATTATACTGATAAATAGCAAACCAATATTTTTGAAGCCTATTTGAAAAACTTCGCATGGAATGACCTCATCAATCGCAAGACATACAATTGACAAAATTATGCAAATGCCATTCAAAATAATTAGTCTTGAGAATAAATAAGTGAACAAAACTTACACTAAAAAGGTTTCAAGTATAGAAGGAATAAGACAAAATAAAGGGAAAGAGAAGAGGTTTTGTTTTGATGGATATAAGTTGAGATGGGGTGGTCCAATATCATTGTGGTGGGATTTTTTTGTTAATATGTATATATTGAGAAGCTTAACTTTAAATGTTCACCGTCAATTGGATAGGAATAATGGGATCATCTTTTTTATCTCTCAAACGTAATCCTCCCCTTTTCAACACACCTTCCTCCCCTCTTCCCCCGTCCTTTTCTTATGCATCCCTACTTTTTTCTCTCTTTACTTATGTTCCTAATTTATCAACATCTATCAAGTCACCTTACTCATGTTTCTTTATACATCATTACATCCCTGCTTTTTTGCCTTTTCATTAATATTGGGAATTTTTTAAAACATATTTTACTCCCACATAGTGTAGGGCACCCATTACGTTTTTCCATTTACCTTATTGTTAATTTTCTTTCAAAATACCTTATTTTTAATGATTGGGTGAGGTTTATTTAAAATTATAAATTAAATTACATCATTTAAAAAGAGATCCAAAGTTAGAAAAATTTATTGATTCATGACAAAGTTAGTAACTTGATTATTCTATTATTTCTCCATATATATGTGACAATTAAGTGGAGGTGCCCAAAAACAAGTATCAGATGAACTATTCATTCGTTTGGTTCAGCCAACACCAAACATCTTATCAACTTTTTTAGGGCAAAGGGGCAAAAATAGCCACCGTAATTGCCAAAATGGACAACTTTGACACCCGTAATTTCGAGGGTGCAAAACCGTACACCATAAACCAAAATGGGGCAAATTTAGTCATCTTAAAAATAGGAGTTAAGTTTGACCGTTAAGTGAATTGGAATGCTGATATGGCAAATGACGTGGCACTGTGAGACATGACGTGGCACCCTAATGCTGATTTGTCTATGACATGGAAAAATGCCCACTCCCCCTCGGACCCCACCCCCACCCCCAGCCTCCTCCCCTGCCCCCCACCCTCAGCCTCCCTCCTCGGCCCCCACCCTCAGCCTCCCTTCTCGGCCCCCACCCTCCCCCCTCCACCATCGGCCCCCCCACCCCCTCCCCCCTCCCCCCTCGGCCCCCCACCCCACCCCCACCCCTCCTCCCCCCTCGGCCCCCACCCCCACCCCCAGCCTCCTCCCCTGCCCCCCCCACCCTCAGCCTCCCTCCTCGGCCCCCACCCGCGGTGAGGGAGGGGGGAGGGGGTGAGGGGCAGGGGAAGAGGAGGGAGGGGGTGGGGGTGGGGGGCCGAGGGGGGAGGGGGGAGGGGTGGGCCGAGGAGGGGTGGGGCTGGGGGTGGGGGGGCAGGGGAGGAGGAGGGAGGGGGTGGGGGGTGGGGGCCGAGGGGGGAGGGGGGAGGGTGGGGGCCGAGAAGGGAGGCTGAGGGTGGGGGGGCAGGGGGTGGGGGTGGGGGGGCCGATGGTGGAGGGGGGAGGGGGTGGGCCGAGGAGGGAGGAGGGCTGGGGGTGGGGGGCAGGGGAAGAGGAGGGAGGGGGTGGGGGTGGGGGGCCGAGGGGGGAGGGGGGAGGGGGTGGGCCGAGGAGGGGTGGGGCTGGGGGTGGGGGGCAGGGGAGGAGGAGGGAGGGGGGGGGGTGGGGGCCGAGGGGGGAGGGGGTGGGCCGAGGAGGGGTGGGGCTGGGGGTGGGGGGCAGGGGAGGAGGAGGGAGGGGGTGGGGGGTGGGGGCCGAGGGGGGAGGGGGTGGGCCGAGGAGGGGCGGGGCTGGGGGTGGGGGGGGCAGGGGAGGAGGAGGGAGGGGGTGGGGGGTGGGGGCCGAGGGGGGAGGGGGGAGGGGGTGGGCCGAGGAGGGGTGGGGCTGGGGGTGGGGGCAGGGGAGGAGGAGGGAGGGGTGGGGGGTGGGGGCTGAGGGGGGAGGGGGTGGGCCGAGGAGGGAGGAGGGGTGGGGCTGGGGGGGGGGGGGGGCAGGGGAGGAGGAGGGAGGGGGTGGGGGGTGGGGGCAGAGGGGGGAGGGGGAGGGGGTGGGCCGAGGAGGGAGGAGGGGTGGGGCTGGGGGTGGGGGGGCAAGGGAGGAGGAGGCTGGGGTTGGGAATTTGGTGATGATGGGTGATGTGGCAGGGGTTCCGACGTGTAATCACTTCAGGTGCTGACTGTCCTGCCAAGTCGTTTAATGAATGTGGGCCCCACACCAAAATACACGTCTGTTAACAAGAACTTAACGGCGTGGCTAGATTTGCCCCATTTTGGTTTTTGGTGTACGGTTTTGCACCCTCGAAATTACGGGTGCCAAAGTTGTCCATTTTGGCAATTACGGTGGCTATTTTTGCCCCTTTACCCACTTTTTTAAACATTAAGTTACAAGTTTGACACTCAATGAATATAACGAGTGTATCAGTTGTTTTATTTAATTTATTTATGTTTTCCGAGTTTTTGAGCTGTTTTTGGGTAAGTGATTGGGAAAATAGGCATTTGATTTATAAGTCATAGAGAATGCAAAATATAATCCAATTTCACACAATATGTTCAAAAAAAAAATGTTAATTTCTAAATGACGTCTGACATTATTATTCCCTAAGTTCAAGCCTTGCCAATTAACTGTCAACTTAAATCTAACATGTCTCAATTTAAGTTTAATTTCTGATCAATTGTAGATTGTTTAGCGTACGATCAACATATATATATAATAGCATCACAAATTAAATTTAGGTATGATCGAGTTAAAAAGATCGTATACATATTATAGTGCTTGTTTAGAGCTACTATTCATAACTATAGTTAATAAGAAAAAAATTTAGCAAGAGAGTTGTAATTTAGAGAATCAGTCGAAACCGATGAGATCTGGCAGAAAATGAACGAGACAAATGAATTAGAATTTTATCAGCGGTATGTAAAGAAACTATTCAATTCATGAATTTCTATCAGCCCATCAATGGTGATCATGTGGACAAAGTGTGATCCCTCATGCTGGTCCAAAAAGGTCACATATAACAAATTAAAGTGACGGAACTTATGACATAAATCGTACTTCATATATAACCCACTTCTTGTGTTTACAATGAGAGTGAATATAATCAATTCTCATCTTTCTGGCCGGGCATTCTGGGCTAATCACATATATCATCTACAGAAAATAACCTTAATTAAGAATCTTCTCTAAATTAGTTCAGTTGATGTTCCTCCAAAATGAACAAACAATAACGGAAAATGCCATTTAAATCCCTCCGAATATACAAAAGGACAATTCAGGGATTTAAATGACATTTTCCCAAACAATAAAGTGAACTTAGTGAGAGTTTGAATAAAGGTGGTTAAGGCATAGAATGTGTTAATGATATCACATTATCTTAACTAATTTATAGTTAACGAACTTAGGACGGATGTTTTAGTGATATCACATTATCTTGACAAACTTAACAAATATCCACAATATGACAAAATTTAGTAAATAAACCTTAAATTCAATATATGAAAACGTATTATATGCAAGCATTTATTTTAATTTTGGATTAGAGCGTTGTTAGGCTCAGGCCCATATGCACATGTAGTGTAGAAAGCCTATGGGGTTCCGCAAAATTGAACTATAAAGTAAAATATCAGTTGCTCGACTTTCTCACTGCCTTGTTATGGTTGTGATCAAAATGAGGTGGAGTTAAAATTACTTGAGGATAAGATCAAAAAGCAGAGTTTCTGCTTAATTGAGAGCAACCCAATTTGGAAGTGGATTTAGTTCCCAGAATGAAGAGGCATCCCCATGTTGGGTTTGGAAAAAAATCTACTCCAACTGATACATCAAATATTCCTTTGAATTATCATGATCCTATGAGGCTATGTCTACGAGCTTCATTGTATTATATTCTTCCTTAAAGTTTAATTTGTTTGTATATGGGTTTTAAGGTATTCTGTTGGGCCTCTATCAATATGTCTCTCTAGTAATTATGAGTTTTTCCTAATAACTGTACGCTTCCTTAAATTATGATTTGTTTTCAAGTTGCTCTCCCTGCATTCAAATTCATGGACCTCTTTACCATTCGCACCCACAAGCTACCTCAACCAATAAACAACCTGATTCCCGTTTTACCTTAACTTTATTTTGGAGAAAACTCAGTTCAAGTTTTTCTGTACCCATTGCATTCGCACATGATCACGTACGTGTTGCATTTATTTTACCTGGATTTATGTATAGTTATATAGTGTTATTTCAAAAGAAAAATAACTGATAATGCATGTTGTTGAAACTTGACGTAATAGAAATATACGAGTTTGACATAAGTATTATTCATTATTTTTTGTTGGAAGATGAATTGAATTCATATTTTAGTAAAAAAAGATATCTCGAATTCATATTTTAGTAAAAAAAGATATCTCAACCAAATTGGTTCTATTAGAAGTTTCATATTTTCTTTCCTTAATTTTGAGTTTTGTCTACTACAGAAATCAAAATGGACGAACTGGGCTTCGATAAGAGAAATGAAGCCCAAGCGTAAGTCTCACATGTAATTTATATTTAAATCCACACATTTTTTTTCAAAGTTATTCCCATCTGCTTGTCAAGTGAGATTAATTCCTCATTGTTTTGAAGTCTATATAAAGGGTAGATAATTGACTTATGAATTTGCTCCATCCATAAGGATTGGACATCGAATCCTCAATCACTCGCTTAAGGGACAAAAGTATGTACCACTAATCTTCGTATCATGCAAATATATGTGATTATCATTTGACTTTTTTTGGGCACAACTCCACACTTATCGAGTAATTTGAATTCAAGTGTTACATTAGACTTTAATAAATGATGGTTTTTAAAACAGATACACTCTCCATTCTTAAATATAAGATCACTTTTCTAATTTAATTAGATTAATGATGTTAGTTAAGATAGTTATTACCACATGATATTATTAATCTATCATAACCATATATATTTATTTTCACTCTCCCTCTCTTACTTGTTTATTGTGGATAAGCGTTATTAGGCTTTATTTGAGAAAAAATTGAGAAAATTAGAAAGGTGCCTATTATATTGAAGAAACAAATTGAAATTTGAAAGTGATATTATATTTAGAAACATGAGAGTATTTTCTAAGTTCTCTAATATCTCTAATATCTAATAAAAAAATTAGTTGGAGTTGACTCCAATAATAAATATAAGATCTTGAAAAAAAAAAATCAAACCACTCCCCCAATCAATTATCCTTGATTGCAAATGTTGAGTCATTTTTATGCATATAATATCATATGATATTTCCAACGTAACGGCCGCTATCAGACTTTGTCACCGATGATCACCATTGGATGTGGAACAAATTTGAACAATTACTCCCTACCTGCTGAAGTCCTTGATCAGATAGCAGCCCTTGAAATCTCGTTAAAGAATACAAATGAGGATGAATGTGATTGGAATGCTGAGGGTAGAGCTGGGAATATGGTCGAACCCGCGGGTTTGGACAAGTTAGGGTTGGTAAAATTCCAACTCATTTAAAACTGACTGTTTTGACCCAGCCCATTCAACTCGTGGGTTAGCCCGGCGGGTTGGCGGACCAACCTTGCTTTTTTTAATATATATAATTACATATTAAACAAATCCTAACCCCTTCCTATACACCAAACCTGTCAACTATTCCTCCCTCAAACCTCAACACTTTCTTCTTCCTCTCTAAATCATTTGTTCTCCTTCTAAATCCCTCTTGAATCCTTTCACTCCCTAAACAATTTCACCAATTCTCAATTCCTTCGATCACCAACTCTCTTAAGTCCAACCATTTGTCTACTTATCTCTATTTTTATATATTAATTTGCTTTATTTAACTTTGCATACTTTTTTTTGTTTGAGACACATGGAGTTGAATATGAGGAAGTTATTGAAGTTTTGATTGTCTGATGATGGAGTTTTAGTTTGCTTCATTTGACCTTTGTATTTTGTATTTTTGGTGCACTAGACTTGTATTATTTGGTTGAATTTGGCTAGACTTGCTTTATTTATGATATTATTAGAATGATGCAACTCTTAATTTTTAGTCGGTGTTGATATTATTAGAATTTATAATGTTCATATTTTTTATATGCATCGCATCGTACTATCGCATGGGCAGTGAGTGACTAGGACGCTCATATATTTTTGTCTAGATTTTTTTAAAAAAGTGTCGGGTTAGGCGGGTTGACCCTGTAACCCTGCAGGCCGGGTTAGGGTTGACCAAATTTCAGCCTATTTAAAACGGGCCGTTCTGACCCTACCCATCTGACCCTTGGGTTGGGACAGATTAACCCATAACCCGCGGGTCAACCCATATTATCGGCTCTAATTGAGGTTAAGAATCAATTTTCAGTCAAGGCAACATACACCTTGTTACAGGAAAATGAATGGGAGGACAATTCATGAAGTCCATGGAAATGGCGAGGCCCACAATGCATACGTGTCTTTTAATGGCTAGCAGCGAATGGTAAATTGCTAACAAACAGTTAGAATTAATCATAACTAGGTCTCTAGAAATTTGACTGTAATTTGGTGATTTCTAGGGATTTTATCTTGATAAGTTCTTTTAAGTGAAACCTAGTTGTAATTATTTCTCATTAAATTCATGACTTTTCCAAACTTCTCACATTTTTTTACTATAGATCATTTTAGGTGAGTTGAGTTCCTGATGTTTACCAGGGTCAGAGTACAAATGTAATTACAAATCGCCTATCAACAATGTCATTATACCGGAAAGATTCAACCTCGCAATCTTATAGTTATTAGTCAATTCATTTATTAATTGGACTAACCTTTGTTAATTTCCAAACTTCTCTTATTCACTTTTAACTTGAACAAAAACTTGTTTGATTATGAATAGTTTTAGAGCGTTGTGAACTTTTTACACTTAACTAACGAACGTTTTGATTCCAAATAATAGTGAATGCGTATAAGGAAGCTCACCTAATCGAATAGGAAGGATTAAGACACCCCATCCAAATAACTATTAGGATGCCATTTCCTTCAAACGTCGCTTTATAATTGGAACGGGATCCCATTCAACACTTAGAGTCAAATAATTAAATCTCATACTTTGACAAAGTTAGAGTCAAATAATCATAACAAGTTAAAAGATAAGAGGCGATTCTGTCATGCGTATTAGAGTTATTAATATAAATAAAATGATCAAGACACAATGTTTTCTTTGATTAATAGAAAATTACATATAATGTAGGAATGAACCCCATAAAGAGTAGCTCCTTGCCCTACTTGGATACAATGAGGGAAGTAATGAGGTCGTTATGGGATGAGATATCCCAAGGGTTAACTGCTCTTCTTTGAATTGGGTTCTCGTCTAATTGCAAAATAACTGGGTCTAGAATGGGATAGTAAATCCCAATGGTTACCCATATCTTATCTTGATCTCATAAGTATTATGTCCTAATCTTCTTCTTTTTTTTTTGCTTAAAGCCTCCGGTATCCAGCACTCTTTGAGTACCGACTAATCTAGAGTTTGCCCGGGAAAGACATGTCAAGTATTGAACCCAGGACCTTGAAGGCAGGGAGATGCATTATCTCACATTTTCTAACCATCAGGTCACTCGTCCTTTGACATGTTCCAATCTTCTTTAAATTCGGTCCATGGATCACAAAATGAACGGGACTAGAATAGGACGCCTACTATAGGCACAAACTAGATACCCCTAGTTAACTCTTAATAGGCTGTAAGGGTACCCCTAGTTAACTCTTAATAGGCTGTAAGGGAGTGGTTGTTTTGGGCTTTTGGGTGCAACCAACAATAGGTCGTGGTTGAAGTACAAATTAGAATCGTACTAAGCCCAAAATAATTAAAGAAATGTGGATGAGTCAAATGAAAGGGAAAAGAAAGGAAAAGGAATAGAGAAGGCAGCTCCAGGTGGTTGAAACAAAGAAGAAGGATCCAAAAGAGTGGTTGAAGCAAACAATGGGGCAGCCAAGTGCTTGGATCCAAAGAGTGAGGGGACGTGGATTCAATTCAACCCTTTCAACATTATACATTTATACTTCCCTTTTTAAATTACCCCTTGTCTTTTTCCCCTCCCCCCTCTTCCCCTTTTTATTTTTTTCTACTGTCTGTATTATTCTTTCCAATTTCCCCAATTACAACTATTTTTTAATAAAAATAAATTTTTTCCAATAGTAATATATTTCAGTTCAATTAATAAATTTTTTATTTAATTTTATCATTGATTTGTTACTGTCACTGATTTAGCTAGCTAAAAGCCAAGTAGTCTTGTAATTTGGTGAAAAAAGAGCTTTCTTATCAGTAAAATATTTCATTTTCTTACCTTATTATCATTCGTTCTTGCAACTAGACGTCTGATTGGCTAGTCCTCTTTTTAAGATTTTATAACATGATATTTTTAGTTCTTTCATACCATACAATAGATTTGATGTTAATTAGATTTATAAAATTTAAAGTTTTCTTGAGTGATGATACATTGTTTCTTTGACAAAAATACAAGTAGGAGATGTGTTGTTTCAATTTTATTTGTAATTTCATGTAAGTTTCTGACCCTTTTACCGGAAAAATAGCTTTAACAAAAAGCAATTAACACGTGCCTTTCTTTATTTGCCATTGATTGGGCAATACATTCAATTCACTGCTTTGACATCTTTGTACTTAGGCCAGCTTTGTAACATGGGGAATGTTACAAACATTATCTATTAAGGCAAGTATAATTTGCTTATTCAATAGTATTTTCACTTCACTCTTACCAAAAATGTTTCAATTTTCATTCTCCATTTTTTCCCTAAATAAATAGTCGTCCTAGATAACAGTAGATACCTAATTTCAATTTCATTTATCATCTAGCAACTACATGGATCTTAATGTATTTTATATGGAATCAATTTAAAAACAAAGCAGTCCTCAAAAAATACCTTTAGTATTTTTAGTTGATATTGATCTTGACAAGCATAACAAAACAAAACATAAGAAATGGCTCTAAACTGTATATAGCTAATTAAAAATATAAACCAATGAAGCTTTGAAACATCAAACCTGAATCCAAAGATTAAGTAAAACCTACAAAGAAGAAAAAGAACACAATCATTCCTGAAAATTGAATGGCCCAAGATATAAAAGGTGAGTTTCTTAGTCGTTTAGCATATGATCATAATATGTAATCATGCCTTTCCCCTCCAACATTCACACAAGGGTCCAAGAGGTATGAACAGCTCTATAAGATTAGGCAAATCACACCTTTCTTCTTGGACTCAGCCTAACTCTCTTTCTGCTTCAAAATTTTCTATTTTGACATCAATATTCTCTGTTCACCTATAAATTCTCATCCATGACCTTAAACCTCACTAAGGCAATAAACTCTAAAAGATTATTATGGGAAGTAGGGAAAGGCATGAAGCCACTAATAATAAGGCTCATTCCACTGCTGTTCTTTTGCAAGAGAGGTTTAAAGAGTTGCAAAGAAAGAAGCAGATGAGGGAAGAGAGACAGCTCCTTAAATTTCTCAATCCTTCCAATGTTAACACCCATGAATCTTCAAGCTCTTTAGTTAATAATCATCCTTCTAGTTTAAGGTCACCTCCTCATGTTTCTCTCACACTTTGGCCTCCATCAGAGGATAAGTCTGAGTTTCACCACACAAGGTTTGGGACCTCATCATCATCAGCAAACATGTCTAATAATTCTGAGGCTTCTTGGAACAATGTTTATGATTGTGGTTCTGATTCTGGTGTTGATACTTCTCTTCATCTGTAAAACAAATCTGTACTTTCAACTTGGGATATTAATTGACCTGGTCACATCTTGTAGATTTAAAATTGGTCATTCTAATGCATGAGTTAAGTTCAATTGCAAGAATGAGATGAGGTATGGGTAATGTCCAGTGTTCAAACTCTTTTGATGTAAGAAAATGGCAATGCATTGGCCTTCCAAGGTGGCATGAATTTATGAGCTTGTTTTTTCATCAACTTTTAGTTATCCTCGTGCTGCTATATGTAACTACTAGTTATTGTTGTTAAGATTTTGAAGCATTACTGAAGAAATATAGCAGATGTTGAGGTATCTAATTTCATCACCTGTAATATTAAAACTTTTTGCTTCTTATGGCTCGAAAGACAAGAACCAGTAAAAAGGTTTCATTAGTTCCAAATGCAAAACTTCAGTCCATTATTATATAAAATTTGCATCATCTCTCTTTAAAATCTCCTGTCAATTAAAAGGGATATTTTGAGAAACACACTTATTTTTTACCAATAATAAACTTATTTTCTGAATTTCTACAAAACAATTATCAAGTGTACATTTGATTTCTCCTCTTAGTAGCTGAACCAGGGCTTGTGGACAAGTCTTGCTAGAATCAATATCTGACGTTACTTGTTGGGGAGATTCTCATAGACAATGATTAGATACGTGTATGTAGACTTGATTTCATGGATCTTTTTATTTGCATACCTTTTCTATATCAAACTCCACTTAATGTAAAACTGCTTCCCCATATCAACTCACACTTGGACTCCCATCCATTACAAGTTTACAACCCATTATACCCTCATTTTATGTTCATTTTGTCAAGACTCCAAGATTTTGTTCAAATAAAAGTTGACTGTGTTCACCATCTTTTCGTTTGTTGGATCTATGATGCTTGGCATTTGCTCTATTCTATGAGTTTTTCAACTGAACGATCAAGAAAAGTCTAATGCTACTACTAACTTACCAAAGATGAATGCTTATTATATTAACAAATGGTATCACACTACTCATGAGTATAACTTTTGGTTCAATGTATAACAGCAATCACATATTATATAAGTACGAAATATCAAAGATGCTTATATAATTTCATAGCTCTAAACTGCTACGACTCGCGCTCTAATGCCATGAGTTATAGTTAGTTAGCATCAATGCCAGGGCATTTGATCCCATATCTTATATTCTTGCTTCTATGTTTGTCTGCTTCATGGGATGAAGGCTGTGACTTTGTGAATCCAGGGAGAGAAACAAGTATGAAGAGACACGGAGAAAGACTCATAACACAATAGAGAAGGTGATGGGGTTTCAAGTATGTCATATTATGAATAAATAGGACACAAAAGCATGAAGACTTCAATGGTTGACATTGATCTAGCTTAATCCTAGTGTGTGTTTTGGGGTTTAAATAATGAAATTTAATATTATTAACATTTAAACAAAATCTATGTATTAAAATGTTAAAGTCTTTAAGAGTTCGTTGTTATTGGAAGTGATCCTATTTTATAACATGAATATTTCCACTTTCAATCTTAGATTTCATAACATATGCTACCTCCGGTCCTAAATATAGGACCTAATTGACTTTTTTTTGGAGGGATTAATGTTGCGAAATAGGTTATTAAATGATGACATATTTGATATATTTTTAGATTATCCATTAGTTTATAGGTAAAATGAACTAGTTTAAGGAAAAAAATTAGGTAAATCAATTTATAATTAGCTGATTTTGCCTTTTTAAGGATTTTCTAGAAAAAGTCAATTAGATCTTATATTTAGGACCAGAGGGAGTATAAAAAGTTTAAAGGCTAGTTATTTAGAAGACAGATGAAGGGGATAATCTTTCTCCATATTTTACTTTTATTTTTTTAGAATCTTTTTAATACAAAGATATAAGCTGTCCCATACAAAAAATAATATAGTTAATTTAATATTCAATTTATTCAGTTTCACGATCATCTTACAATCAAAGAGAGATTGGTGAACCAATTCCCACACCCATCAACTTTCTATAGGTACAATCCACAATAATGTTGGGTCAGCTACATGAATCACATAACTCAATTGTGCTCTTTGAATAATTTATATATATACACACACACACACTAAAAGACCTCAACCTACAACTTCATTTTGCTCCAACTTTTCTTACAAAAGTAACTTAATTAACTTTTTTAATATTTGCAAATTACTGTAGTGATTTAATTCATACATTAAGGACTAGAGAGTATAATCTAGATTGTACGTCAAATGACTGGAATTTCTTAGATTCTAGGAATATCTCGATAGTGAATCTTGGAGGAGAGGCCAAGAAGAAAGGATCCATAAGAACCACATTTTGGGTCCTTTGGGTATGTAATGAAGAGCAGTCCCATAAATGTTGTTGCTGTGATACATATTAATGTCACCCCTCCATCCATACCTTCTCTTCAACTTGCTCCAAAGTATGGCCTCACATTCGCCTCTTTCTCACTTCCTCTCTTACCTTAAAACAATTATTTTTTTTGTTATTATATACATGATTTATATTCATATTCATAAAAGTTACATAAATCAACATATAGCGTATGAAATGAAATATCTCAAACTCAAAGAAAAGTTTGTCTAACATCTATTATTTTAATTATATATACGTGCACATATCAAATTATCAAAATATATCTGAAATGAGTATTACCGAAAATATAGATGCAAAATTCACTTGGAGCAATAATAAAGTTATGCTGCAATGTGATCTGGAGGCCTCTTCATTCAAAATTTTGGAAACGACCTCTTTTTGTTAGTGGGGTAAGATTGGGTTTTTCCTCTCTAAACCACACAAAGTGAAAGTATTGGGCTTAGGGTCTTTTTGAAACACATATACATATATTTTGAATGAAATTTGAATTAGCCATTCTTGGAGATATAATGATATGTATATAATTGGCAGAAAGGGAAATATCATATACCGTACCAACCTTGGGAAGCTAAAAATATTGTATCCATCAACATGTAGCCAATCATTAAATATAAACTACTGTAGTATAATACCTGTGTTATGCAGAGGATAAAAGAAATTCAGGCATGGAAATCAATACTGAGGTAAAGCACCTTTGCTAAGAAATGGGAGAGAGTGATGGACGAGAACGTGGAAGTGCGAGTGGCATGGCTAAGGAGAACGGTCCTTCTCAAAGGGATCGTCTCTCTTATCGAGACAAACTTCTAAGTCTGGGAGAATCGGGTTACTTAAGTTTCAGTATGAGTAATGCTGAAGCACTGCATGGTTGGAAGGAGTATTTTGCTAGTTTCAATGAAAAACAAACCGTGGAAGGGGGTGAGGATGATGAGAAGATGGATGAGTCTGATGAGGACGTGGTGGATACTTGGAGAAGGACGGGTAAACTTCCCTCCTTACGGACCAATGCTGATGAATACACTGATTGGTGCAAGCCATATATGAACTCTCTTATTGTTAAACTCATGGGCAAGACGTTTAGTTTTGGCTTTATGAGGCAAAGAATGGAGAGAATGTGGGGATCTAAAAATCCAATGAGAGTTACTCCCTTGAGTAATGGGTATTTTATTGTATCCTTTTCTACTAAGGAAGACAGAGACTTTGCCCTTCAAGAAGGTCCATGGATGATCGCTGATCACTATCTTTTAGTTCAACGTTGGAGGCCAAATTTTAACCCCCTTAAAGCTGATAGTCATAAAAGGATTGCGGTGTGGGTAAGAATTCCTAACCTTCCTGTTGAATTATATAATGTAGAATCTCTTCGTCGAATTGGAGACTTTATGGGTAAAACTTTAAAGATTGATAGAACCACAGCATTCTCTGAAAGAGGAGGTTTTGCACGTATATGTGTCGAGATAGATCTTCTTAAGCCTTTATTGCCTGGGTTTAGTCATTTTGGTGAAGAATACAGGTTTGAATATGAGGGGTTACACTTAGTATGTTTCACTTGTGGTCAATATGGTCATAGGATGGGGCAATGCACAGTGAAGTCAGGAGGAGGAAATAATGATGAAGGTGAAACTTTGAATAAACCTCCGGTGACTCAACCGGAGATGAGTGCAGAAGGTGCCACCGTGTCGGAGTCAGAGAAGAAGTTTGAGCATGAGACAGACAGTTCCAAAGTTGGAAAGAATCAAAGTCAACCGAATGGTAAGGCAAAAATGACGCAGGGAATTAATTATGGTCCCGAGATGCTAGTTAAGCGTGAGTTCGGGAGGAGAATGGGGAAGACAGATATGAAAGGAGCTTCAAGCTCAGGTGTGGCGAAGAATGAGGAGTTGAAAAAGTCAAGAAATAAGGGTCAGTTATTGCAAAATGATTTGAAGGATATGGGGAAGTCAAAAGTTGATGATTTGGAGTCAAATAAGGTAGTGGAATCCCATCCTTGTGGGATTGATATTTCGAATAATAATGTTGGGTGGACCCAAGTGGGGTCAAAAAGGAAAGCTTTTGGCAGAAGAATCACGAGAGGTAAAGGGAATATTAAAGGGTTTAAAGCTCAGGCAAGAAATAAGGGAAGTGTTATTGGGGAATTAAATGTTATGTCCCAGAATTTATTTAATGCTTTGCAAAATGGTCCTTATGGTGAGGTGGAGGCAATTAATGAGGAGAATATTCTGGATGTTAGAGAGCAAAATGATATGGGATCTCATGTCAACGTGGTTGGGCAAGCTAATAATGATTTTGAACACCATAATGACGTGGGCTTATGTGTTGAAGCACAAAATCAACATAGTGACGTGGCTGAAATGGAAGTAAATGTTGAGAGTTTAGACTCGAAGGCTTGTCAGGGAGTAGAACTCCCAATTTCACAAATTCCTTCTTAATGAATGCGATGCTTTGGAATGTAAGAGGAACCGGTGCTCGGTCCTTTCCAACTCTAATAAAGGATTTGACTAATTTTCATAAATTAGATTTTATTGCTTTATTTGAGACAAGGTGTGGAGGTGATAAGGCTGTTAGAATTGCTAGCAGACTTGGGTTTAATAACATGCATTTAGTGGATGCCGAAGGATATAAAGGAGGTATATGGTGTTTGTGGTCCGATAAATTACGAAAAGTTGAAATAATTGAGACTTCAAATCAATATGTTCATATCCGAATAACTAATGGGGATTTAAAATCCTGGCTCATGACTTTAGTTTATGCTAGTCCTCAAGGTGCGAGAAGATGTGAATTATGGAGGAAGTTGGCTCGTCTTGGGGAAAATATTCAAGAACCTTGGTGTTTAGGAGGCGACTTTAATGCTACCTTATTGGCATCAGAACGTAAATCTTTTGGAGAGAGTACTGGGCCTGATAAAAACTTTTGTGATTTTATGGATGCTATGAATTTCTCAGATGTAGGATTCATTGATCCTATATTCACGTGGAAGAGAACGGGTATTGAAAGCAGACTTGATCGGGTAATTAGTAATTCCTACTGGTTGAATGAATTTAGCAATGCTTCTGTCACTCATTTGAATTGGTTAAAGTCTGATCATAGACCATTACTTTTGAATCTCAATGGTTATGAAGTCACGAATAAAGCCAATAGACCTTTTAGATTTAATGCAGCATGGGTGCTTGATGATAGATTTAAAAGCCTCGTGCAAGGTTGTTGGGATGTTCATGAAGGATGGATTAATAATGTTAAGCAATTCTCAGCGGCATGTTTTAGGTGGAATAAGGAGGTGTTTGGGTTCACGACAGATAGAAAAAGAAGGATTTTGAAGAGACTAGATGGTATAACTAGAGTAGAGGCAAGGACTGGGCTGACTTTTGATCTTGAGATTCTTCAGAAAGATCTTTGGAAAGAGCTTGAAGAAGTTATGATTCAAGAATCATTAATATGGGCTCAAAAAGCTCGCAGTGAATGGTATGTTCATGGAGATAGAAACACCAAGTTTTTTCATGCAATAGCTAATGGTAGAAGGAAAAAGAATTATATAGGAGCTATAAGGGATGAAAGTGATGAGTGGGTGTTTAATGTGGAGATTATTAAAAATATGGGAGTTTCATTTTTCACATCTTTATTCAATGATGAGTTGCCGACCAAACCAGATTTGATTTGTGATGTGACTTTTCCTCAGATTCGTCTTACTGATTTTATAAGTCTAGATCGTGAGATTTCTGAAGCGGAGATAAAGAATTCTTTGTTTAGCATGGGGGCTCTTAAAGCACCAGGACTAGATGGTTTAAATGCTTTATTTTATCAAAGTCAATGGGAGCATGTGGGGAAGTCAATTATTGATTTTATTCATTATCTCTGGGATGATCCGGTCCGAATAAAGGAGATAAATGAGACATTAATTGTTCTAATTCCAAAGAAGGAGTGCCCAGAGGTTTTTCAGGATCTTCGGCCAATTAGCTTGTGTAATGTAATTTTCAAAGTTGTTACAAAGCTAGTGGCCAATAGAATTAAAGCTATTTTACCATATGTGGTTAGTCCTAATCAGTGTAGCTTTGTTCCGGGGAGACATAGCTCTGACAATATTATTGTGGCACAAGAGGTTATTCATTCTATGAGAAGCATGACTGGAAAGAAGGGGTTTTTTGCTATTAAGATTGATTTGGAGAAAGCCTATGATAGAGTCAATTGGAGGTTCTTAATTAATTGCCTTCAGGAACTTAATTTGCCAAGTAAGCTAGTAGATATAATTGAGAAGTGTGTTACGACTCCGAGTATGAAGCTTTTATGGAATGGAGAGGAAGCTGGTGTTATTAATCCTTCACGTGGAGTTCGTCAGGGTGATCCTATGTCTCCATTCTTATTTGTTTTATGCATGGAGAAATTTGCGCACATGATCCAGGAGCGTATAAATGCCAACAATTGGGCACCAATTAAACTTGGTAAGAATGGTCCACCTATTTCTCATTTGTTTTTTGCTGATGATGTGATTTTGTTTGCCGAAGCTTCAATACGTCAAGCTATGGAAGTTAAGAATTGTATTGACAAGTTCTGTGAAGCTTCTGGGTTGAAAGTTAATGAGAGGAAAACTCGGGTTTTCTTTTCTAAGAATATTAATCATAATCGTCGAACTGAGCTGTGTGACATCTTGGGTTTTCAAGTTACTCCAGATTTGGGTAAATATTTGGGAGTCAATTTGCACCATGAACGTGTTGTTACCGCAACATTTCAGGATGTTGTTGACAAAGTTCGTAAGCGACTTTCTACATGGAAGTGTAATTCACTCTCAATGGCTGGTAGGTCTACTCTTATATCTTCAGTTACTTCATCAATACCTGAATACACTATGCAGACTGCTTTCCTTCCTATTAGCACGTGTGATAGTATTGATAAGTGTAATAGAGCTTTTCTATGGGGTTCTTCTTCAGAGAAAAAGAAAACTCATCTTGTTGCATGGGATAAAGTGTGTCGTAGTAAGAAAAATGGTGGGTTAGGAATTAAACACTTACATGCTCAAAATCAAGCTTATATGGCAAAACTTGGATGGGGTTTAATAAAGAAGAAGGATGATTTATGGGTGAAAGTGATACGGAATAAGTACAAGTGTGGATCGAATTTGATTCCTATCATTGATAGAACCAGATCGGGGTCAAACACCTGGAATGGTATAAAGAAGGCATGGGAAGTAGTAGAGAAAGGGATGGTAGTAAATCAACAAGCAGACACAGTTCGATGGAGATATGATAAACACGGGGAATTCTCAGTGAAGTCTGCTTATATTAATATAGCTAAGGAGGAAGAGGTATCTGACAGGTCATGGCTCAGGATTTGGAAACTGAACACAATTGCTAGATGTAAGACTTTCATATGGACTGCCATGCATAACAGTCTTTTGACTAACGAAGAGAGGTGTAGAAGAAATATGGCAGTAGATGACAAATGTCACAGGTGTCGGAATGAACAGGAATCCTTGTTGCATGTCCTCCGTGACTGTGAGGAAGCTAAACAACTATGGAAGAACATAGGTGGACCAGGAAGCTTGAGGCTTTTCTTTGAATATTCTTTATTAGATTGGTTGACCATTAGTATAAAAAATACTACGGTGGTACAAGGGGTGCGATGGTGTGACTTTTTTGCTACGATATGTTGGCTGTTATGGAGAAGAAGGAATGAGTTTATTTTTCAAGAGAAAGCTGCTAGTAATGACAATCTTTTATGTCATGCCAAACATATGATTGTCTCGATGACGCATGCTAAGATGAAATTGTCAGGGGTTAATCTTAATTCAAATGGTGACATCGTTAATAATGTGAAATGGGTTCCCCCAATAGCAGGTTGGGTGAAGCTGAATATTGATGGTGCTTGCACTAGGAGTGGTTTGATGGGGTGTGGAGGATTGTTGAGAGACTCTAATGGTTTGTTGGTGACCGGGTTTATGCATAAACCCCCAGGGTTAGGGAATAGTCTACGAGCAGAATTATGGGCTGTTACATTGGGTCTTCGAATGTCTTGGGAGCACGGTGTTCGTCGTGGGGTAATGGAGACCGATGCTGCTGATGTGGTAAGATTGGTTAAAGGCCATCATGATGAAGATCATCCAGAAAACGATTTGATCATGGAGATTAAGTCTTTCTTGAGTCGTGATTGGGAGTTGAATATCTGTCAGATTTCAAGAGATGTGAACAGTTGTGCTGATTTTATAGCCAAACATGCTCTTCAAGGAATGCCTGGTTACATCCAATTCTTTACGCCATTCGATCGTCTTGGCTCAATGATTCAATCTGAGAGGGAGGAGGCTGATCTTTTCGATCCTGATTGATAGCTAAGTAGCTTTGTATTCCATTTTGTATCAAAAAAAAAAAAAGAAATTCAGGCATAACTGTTCATAATATTATTTTAATATTAATTGATCAATATATATATACAAGTATGAGTAGAACTCATGGGGTGTGTGTATTGAGTAATTGCAAACAGGTTTGAAAAACTCTTATCTCTGGTTCTGTATTGTGGTTCATATTTCTGAGAGGGCATGCAAATGAAGCAAATGAGCGTAGGTGTCTGTGTTGTGAATCCTGGGAAAATCCCAGTGTGCCATAGAACAAACACATTAGAATTAGAGAAAAGGATCAAAGTAATTGAGTTGACACTGAGGTGTGTGATTTTATGTCTGGGAATTCTTGCATCTGTTCTTGTGATTACTGATTCTCAGGTCAAACAAGTCCTGTCTATTGAGAAGAAAGCTAAATTCACTGACATGAAGTCCTTAGTGTAAGTCATTAGCTTTTCAACAATAATATCATATGTATGAGTATTATTCTCCTTCTTTCTCTGTATTTTACATAGGCATGTGTGGGTAAATATATATATCTGTGTGTGCGCGCGCGCCCTGATATTGATGAATCCTGTTTTGCAGGTTCTTAGTGGTGGCCAATGTGTTAGCTTCTATCTACTCATTATTCCAAGGGTTTCGCTGTGTTGTGAGTATGGTCAGAGGAAGTGTGCTTATTAGCAAGCCTATAGCTTGGCTCATTTTCTCTGCTGATCAGGTAATTTTTTGATACTATTCAACACGTTAAATTTTGTTAATTTGTATGCTCTACTACTGGAAACATATACTATTATTGAGTATCTTCATGTTTTTTTGCCCAAAACAAATGCAGAAACTTTTATTATGGATATACTTACTACATCACCAATATTTATGTGTTCCGTAAAAAGTCCTTCAGAAAATATTTAAAGTATCGAGTCTTTGATGCTGTAGTGATGTGATATTGAAATTTTTTTGCTCAGAATGTGATATTGAAATTGGATTTAAAAACATTTCAGTAATCATGGTGACATGAATTTTATTTAATCTAAGGCCCACATCTCAAATTCTGACACCATAG
Source organism: Mimosa pudica (assembly GCA_029929735.1). Lineage (NCBI taxonomy): Eukaryota > Viridiplantae > Streptophyta > Magnoliopsida > Fabales > Fabaceae > Mimosa > Mimosa pudica. The sequence goes on from JAKELP010000020.1 coordinate 5,232,250, forward strand.
TATATATAACAAGTGCAGCCCACAGTGCATTGTTCCTTGACCAAGAATGGGTCATAAATACTCATAAATCCGATCCATTTCAAGCTATTTAAGGGTAACTTCTACCAAGAGTGGGGTTTAACTTTCAATGAAACATTTGATTTAGTTTGTAGGGGAACAAACCAATTACAAAACACAAAAAATCAGCATCATCCCAGAATTGTGATCATAAATGTCATATGGTCCTCACCTAGTTATTGCAGTATTTATGAATGAATATTGTATGTCTATCTTTATGCACCTTCCTTGAAGACATAAACTTGATATCAGCGAAACCATAATTATACATTTATGTCATTTATGCAGATAATTGCATATGTGATGGTGGCAACTGTGGCAGCCACGACTCAATCAGCAGTGTTTGCGAGGGAGGGACAAGAAGAGCTACAATGGATGAAAGTATGCAACATGTATGAGAAGTTTTGCAATCAAGTGGGAGAAGGGATGGCCTGTGCTTTATTTGTTAGCATTAGCATGGTGGCCCTCTCTTTTATTTCTTCTTTTTCTCTCTTTCGTTTGTATGGAGCTCGTGACAAAAGTACCAAAAAAGTTGTAGGCTGCTAGCTTAGGAATTTGATCATGGATCTTGCTTTCTAATAGCCTACCACCTCATATCTCTTAAATAATGTTTTTGTTGAATATTGGTATGGTGGTACAGAGTTTAATTTGTGATTGTGAAGATTTGTGCTAATATTAATGTATCTTCATACTCTGATTGTTGCAGTTTCTAGTTGCCATTCTATAAAACATGCGTGATAATAGAATTTCAATCCATAAATCATGTGCAAGAGTGTACATTTAGTCTTTTAGAGAGCCCAAAAAATGGAGTTATAAAACAATGATGGTTTATTAGTTACTTTAAGTCTTTAACACTCAAGCTACCTAACTATGTAATACTGTAAGTAGTCATGATTGCAACAACCTTTTTTCATTATTTAACACTTGTCATTAACCAATGTCCGCCAACATGGTAAAAGAAGCATGTACTATTTATAACTTTTACAAGAGGAGGAAGTGAAGCTAATAAGAACCCATGAGCTTGCATAGTTGGCATTTTATTTGCTATCTGATTTAGGGTATTCTCACGTCATTTGGGATTTGAGACTTATACATATTAATCTATAATCTATAGAAATTAAAACATGATGTTTCTGTCTTCTAGATAAGTTCACTTTTCTTTATATAAATTGCGTCATCCTTTTTCATAAGGATGAACCGCTCATTGCTTCAACCTAGAGCTAGTTAGTGTGTTGTTTTTTATGCATATAATGATGATAGAGAAGTACTTGTATATTGTTTCAATCATATTTGGGAAAAAAATTTCAAAAAGAAGGGCACTCAAAAATTCTCATATATGGGATAGATGATTTTGAGTTATCAATATTTTATTCTTCAATCAAAATTGTTATTTAGATAGTCAAAATCTCGTGTCTAAAATTTAAAAATTCTAAAGATGTATACATACAATAATAAAATATTCAACCCTTTTGAAAGAAATCATCCTTCCATAAACATGACTGCAAATAATATAAAAAAATTGGAAGTGTGGTGATAAGATTGTTCCTTCGATACATCCTCCTTTAGAAGAAATAATGATTAAGATAGGAAATGAAGAAGTAGTGATATCACCCTTAAAGTTACAGAATCCACTAAAGATAAATCGAGTAAGAAGATACAACAATAAAATAATTACACTAATCAGGCATTATATATATACAATAGGTTATTTTGCCATTTCATGCTCTTGTTCGATGGATTAAATTGAAGGGGGCTTGTATTTTTGTACGTAAAAAATCTTAAACAAATAATAAAATCACTTAATTTTTATGGAGATTAAAGAAGTCAAATAAACCACTTAATTTTAGCATATGTAATTATATTATAAGATAAGAAATTTATTAGTAAGGTAAATTATTTTTGACGAAAAAGATATTATAAACATTTTAAAGTGATCAATTTTACATCATAAATTTATAAAAAAAATAAAAAATCTTATAATTATAGTTACCTTTTCGTTTATGGAATTATAATTATAATTACTATATCATCTCGTTTACATGGAAAAGGGATTGAATAAATGAATAAACATCAACCAAAATGATGGCATTCAACAAAATGCATTGACAAGATTATAAGATTATAATATAAAAATTAAGTGCGGTTGGTGTAGTGGTTACTTCACTTCATTACTTATTTTTTTTAATATAAGACAATTATATTAAGTAAAATGAATGGTAACATTAAAACACTTGCATAAAACAAGTGTCATCAACACACCACACGTAAACCTAAATGAAAGCAAACATACGGAAAGATGACAATTACAATAGCAAACATAAACAACAGTCAGATTAGAACATGAGCCATATTAGAAAATAAAAGGATATCAAGTATGAATTGTGGATGAGTGTAAAGGAGCAAAGCGATGAGGCGGTGTAAAAAGGTATGTTGTAGATGTCAATCCCAGTAAGGAAGGCAAATGCCAACATGGTGAACACCATCATAGCAATGACCAGTATCTAGCGAAAAAAAATTTCCGGTTTGAGTGAATCACATCTTTGTTGATAACCTCATAACAATCCAAAGATCAAAACTGATATTCTTCTCTTTCCCAAACTCGTCGTATCACACTTACCATATGGGTTGCTGATAGGACGAAAACCATTAATACACCATCTCGGGTGAAGGTGATCACTTCCTTAATTTAAAGTCTTGAGTTCGAGTTTAGTGAATGGAACTTGTCCTTTAACCATCTCTTTACCCTTAAGTGTAAGCCCATGGGATCAAAATTGGTCTAAACCTGTTGAGTTCTCCGTGACATTGAGATTGACCAAGATATCAGATTATAAACTCAAAAAAATAACTATATAAAATTAAGGGAAAAAGTGCTGATCTAACAATTAACTATTTCAGAAAGGGCAAAATTAATAAATGACTGTTTCGAGGTGCAAAAACAATAATGAACTTTGTGACCCGGTGCAAATCTGACAAACCCGGTGACGGTGGGGTAACTGCCGTTTGTTTTTGCCACATGTCCGCTACGTAGGCAAGAGAAGTCGGACGTGGCACTCTAAGTTGTGACCACATGGATTTAAGAAGTGGCCCAAGTGAAAATAAATCAGAGCCCTCCACAAGGATGAAAAAAATTCCCAAAAATCTGAGCCATATATTCCCTAAACTGATCTGAACCCTCCACAAAAACTAAATCGATCTCAACCCTTCATTTGAAAAGCTGCTCTCTGGCCAGATATAAGGTAATTAGGGTTCGATGAAAGAGGAGGGAAAAAAACACTAACTTTGAAATCTAACGAGCTTTAGATCCTGACAGAGGCGCGATGGAAGACATGAGTTAGGGTTAGGGTTAGGGAAAGTGTTATGCGAAATCCTAATGTATAAAGCTAGTTTGTTGAGCATTTGAGTGGGTTTTGACACTCGGCAGTGGTGGACCACACCCCCACATGCACTGTTGAAGATTCCATTACAAGTACAGAGAAAAGGAGAAAAGAAAGATTCGCACGGAGGTAAGCTTCGATCCATGTGAGGTGATTTTTTTTCTTTTAATAGTGTAAGATTCCTTCGAGTATTGTGTAATTAGTAGTTAAAATATTTCAGAACATGACTTCAAACAAAGAGGGAGGGGACCACAATGACAGGGGCGAAGTAGGTGAGGAACGGTTGTTGGGGGCATTAAACAAAGTTAATGTGCTATGCAATCAGTCTTTGAGCCTTGCAAAAGAGAGTGGAAATTACGTAAAAGACCCTAATGAGCTGGCAACTAAAGATAAAGGGAACAGTGGTGCTCCCAACGTGGTGACTGACTCTAGGGTTGAAGGAGACGAAGATGATGTAACTTACAATGTAGAGGGGGAATGTGGAGCTATTTGAAGGGCTTTCAGATTTCAGTTGGAGTGACCAAGGTTACTAATTCATTTCTGTAACTTTCATTAAGATTCTTATACTTCCTTTATTTGTTAGACTATGGCCTATATCTATGAAAACGGTAGTTTATTTAGGACTGTTAGTTTACTTAGTATATGAAGGCTTCCACTTGAGTTATTTGCCCTTTGATGTTGAATTGATGCAGAAAATAGTGGTGAAGATGTGCCTATTGAAGAGGGAGCTGACAATGAGGACTCAAACAGTGATGATTCTGACTATGTTGCAGGGAGTGATCCACCAGATTCAGTGGAGAGCCTAGAGGAAGAGTCTGGAAATATTGGTGACAATGAGGAACATGGTGGTGATGAAAATGGAGAGGAACATGATGGTGATGAAAATGGAGAGGATCACAGTGACAATGAGGATCCGTTTGGTGTGGATGTGCCTGAAGAGATGAGGGATGGTGTTAATACAAATAGGTCATATTTTGAAGTAGGGATGGTCTTTGCAAGTAAGGAAAAATTTTATGCACAACTTGATAGGTATGCAATGCTTAATGGGGTGAACCTGAAAGTTGGAGCCAGTAACAAAACCTCTGCAGTGATTAATTGTGAAGAGGGATGCCCCTTCAGAATGTATGTTGCAAGTGATGATGCGGACTCAGGGTTCATGGTTAGGACAATCAGGCGGGAGCATAAGTGTGCTAGGGCCTTCGGTCTTAGAAGGGCATCCCAAAATTGGATTGCAGACTTGTATAAAGATCGAGTTCAGGATAACCCATTGATGAAAAGAAGTGAATTAAGTAAGGGAGGAGGTGAAAAGGGAATGGAATGTTTCTGTTAGCCTGCACAAGTGTAAGAGGGCAAAGAGGATTATAATGGGGAACCTCGATGGCAGTTATGTCGATGACTTCTCAAAACTTGAAGCATATTGCAATGAACTGAGAGAGTCTGATCCTGGGACAGATGCATGGGTTCAAATGAGTCAGGAAGAATTGGCTAAGAAGAGAAGGGTGTTCAAGCGGATGTATGTTTGCTTCAATGCTGCAAAGGTGATTAGAGTAACTATTGTTTTCACATTAGTCTCATGCTTAGAGTAACTATTGTTTTCACATTAGAGTAACTAACAAGATTTCTTAACTACTTCAGGTTGGTTGGAAGGCTGGAATTAGGCCTTTAATAGGTGTTGATGGCACCTTTTTGAAGGGAAAAGCAAGAGGAGTTGTGTTGACTGCACTTAGCATGGATGCAGACCAGTCCCTGTATCCAATAGCCTTTGCTTTGGTTGACAAGGAGAATAGTCACAACTGGAGATGGTTCATGACTTGCCTAGAAGGTTCCCTTGAGCTTGGAGACGGTGGGAAAGTAACAATGATATCAGACATGCAAAAGGTATGTATATTGTTTATATTTGTGGCTGAAGTGTATATACTGTGATTGTGTATATTTGTGGCTAAATGTGAGTGTGTAACTTAGGATGTTTGATGGAATTCGAGAGAAACTGATGGAAAAGTGGAGTCGTAGTGAAGCTAAGGCAAATCGATGGAGAGGAGATTACAGCCCTTGGTGTTTGGAAATGTTCGATGTAAATAGAGGGTTGGCTACAAGATGTAAAGTCATATTTAATGGAGATGATGGATATGAAATACGTGAGGGGCGCAATAGGCACAGTGTTTTGTTGGCTAAGAATATGTGCACTTGCAGGTTCTGGGATTTAACTGGTATTCCCTGCCAACATAGCATTAGTGCAATGTGGCATGCAAGAATTGATCCAATTTCTGAGATTTCCAGTTACTACCACAAGGATACGTACCTCAGCACATATGAGACTAAGTTTCAGCCAATCAGAGGTGAGGCATTCTGGGGTATTGCAAGGTATGAGCCTATGTTACCTCCACCAGAAGTGGTTTTACCTGCAGACCAACAATCAAGAGGAAGAGGTCAGCAGGAGAGCCTTCACGGAGGGTCAAGGCTGTGTTGTATCCCTCCCGCAGTGAACAAGCAGATGAATCTATAAGTGTTGAGAGGTTGAGCAGAGCTGGGAGGCCTCTTAAGTGTACTCATTGCAAGAAGGGGGGACATAACAGAAGCACCTGCAAAGAGGTATAGTGTTCTTTATACTATATTGTTCCTTATATTATATTTGTTGCTTACATGAAGTGGTTTAGTGGTTACATGAAGTGGTTTAATGGTTACATTTGATGCTTACAGCTCTATCCTTATATTTGTTCATTAGGCACCTCCATCAACCAACAGGCGGCCTGGCCGCCCAAGCAAGGGAGCACCACCACCAACCCAGCCAACAAAAGCGCAAGGCCCCAAAAGAAGGCCTGGACGCCCCAAAAAGTGTGCTGAATCTGCCCAGACCCAGCCAACACCAGCATCTGCCCAAACCCAGCCAACACCAGCTCCTCCCCTCACCCAACCAACACCAACACCTCCTCCCCTCACCCAGCCAACACCAGCAACAACAACTGTAGCTCCTCCCCTCACCCAACCAAGACCAACACCTCCTCCTCCTCTTCCTCACATGCAGCCTACACATGCTCCTCCACCAAACAGTCACCCAACAACAACCCCTCACCGAGGCCAAGCAAGTACACGGTCTAAAGCCCCAAATTGTTATGATGGAGTTAGAGCAAAAGCAGTTGCTAGAAAATCAAAGGCAAGTACCGTTGAGGGCTTTGGGGTATTTGTGAGCTGGACAGGAAAAGCAACAGCCGATGTAAGTTATTTTTGTCAAATTTGTTTAAGGCAAGTTAGGTTGATGTAACCTTTGAATTAATGCTGTGTTGTTTGCTTTACAGCCTGGGCTAACATCGGCGCAGCATGTGAGAGACGGGACTGCTGCACAATATATGCATCAATACTCAGACCCTCAGAAGACCTTCCCAATACCTAATGAGAAAAAAAAGAGGATGGCAGTGGCTGAATCATCCACCTCATCTGGGTCTCCAAGGAAGATAGCATTCAAGGGTTCTGACCCAACAGTTGGTCGATTGCCAGTGAAGCCACCGGGCCCAACTTGGAACGGGAGACCATGCATTACGAGGTCTCAGCTAGAAGCCCACGGTCACAAGATGATTACAAGGAGTATGGAAAAAGGGAAAAAATCTGCCAAATAGCTATTTTGGCTAGTTGATATTCATGTGTATTTTGGCTATGTGTAACCAACTTGTTATTTTGGTTGGGCAACAAACATGTATTTTTGGTGCCGTTTGTTAGGCTGTATGTATGTATTATGGTTGTGTCCTTTGGCTGTATGTTTTTTAGCTGTATGTATTTTGGATGTGTGCATTTCAAACTCTGGTGGAGCACATGTATTTAGGTGTATCGCAAGAAACACAACTTGTGTGATTCTCTGGATATGTATTCTTGCTGTTTTAACATCTTCATGATGTGGTTAATATCATTTGGCAGGGTGTGTTCTTTCTGGATATGTATTCTTGCTGTTTTAGCATCTTCATGATTTGGTTAATATCATTTGGCAGGGTGTGTTTTATCACCGCTTCAAGTGTGTTTTATCACCACTTGTGTTATTTTTTTCTTTTACTGGCAAAATCATCTTGCAATAGGCCATACATGTTGCATAAAAGTTCCATAAAATTTTATATGTTCCATAAAGGTTTCATCTTGGAAATTAAAACACAGTACATCAAGCACAACTTCTACAAACTTCTACAAACAACTTCAACAAAAACCACTAAGTGGTTTACATCAACTAAGCACAAATTCCCTAGTACATCTTATACATCAACTACTACAAACAAACCACTTATGCCTAGTAGATGACCATAAGTCAAGTTCTCTTAGTACATCTTATACAACAACTTCAACAAAAACCACTAAGTGGTCTACATTACAAAGATGCCCTAGTACATCTTCAAAACCAACACAACCACAACCACATTGAACAAAATCCATGAAAGTAGCATTCTTCCCCTCAAAGTCATGTACTTCATCCTCCACTTGTTAGCTTCATTGTCATCAAACTTTTGCCGGTGCTTCAACCCTCTAAGTTCACCATGGATAGCCTCTAGCTCTTCATCAAACATCTGCCTCTCGTCTCCACCATGAGGTTGTTGATTATATCGGTTAACTCCTCTGCTTCTCAGACTAACATTTTCATCATATAATTCATCGATATCATCCAACAGCTCCCCAATAACCTCATAAGCTCTTGGGCAGAACCTTGCATCATGCCAGTCAAAAAAGCCACAATCTCGCTGCAAACACAACATTTTGTATTTAATTTACACTTACTCAGCACCAACACAACAACAAACCATTTGTATTTAATTTATTTTCAGCAAAACAAATTTAGGAAGAGATCCCACCAAAACAAAACATTTTGTAGCCACACAAGCAACAAAAGTAAGGTTTCTTGTTACCTTGTCATAGTAGTATCGGCAACCGTAGAACCTCCGGCCGGGATTCTCGTCTGTCCACGACGTCCACCGTGATGCAACCCCGTGCCGACAATACCTCGACTCACCCTCGTACTTCAGTTCCCTGCTAGAAGATCTCAGCAGTGTCACCCTTCGCCTCTCTCTCCCCTTCAGTTCGCCTCTCTCCCCTTCATTCCTTGAACTCGCAGCTGAAGCCATCCTCTTCTTGTGGGACTGCGGCTGCAAGGGCTTTGACAAGGGTATGGGGGAGGAAAGGTATGTATCAATAAATTTGGGTAAATTTGGGTGAAGGGTTAGTGGGTTGCTGACATGTATGTACAATCACATGTAACATAAACGCTGACCTGTCAGCACCATGTGGCAAAAACAAACGGCAGTTACCCCACCGTCACCGGGTTTGTCAGATTTGCACCGGGTCACAAAGTTCATTATTGTTTTTGCACCTCGAAACAGCCATTTATTAATTTTGCCCTTTCTGAAATAGTTAATTGTTAGATCAGCACTTTTTCCCTAAAATTAATTATGTTTTATGAGCTTCAAGATATAAAATTAATTACAAAAAAAATTATTTATTTATTTATATTTGAAATGAAATTTGTAAGGCCACAAAAGATTCATATATTCCACAAATCTTTCCTCCACAAAACGAGAAAAAAACAGAAACCACTGGAAACACACAACCAATTAGCCATCTTTGACTTCCCTCCCGCCAAAGTTTTGTCGTTTTCCCCAAAACCCTAACTTCTCATTCTCCAAATTCACTCTTTCTTCTCAATTCAATTGATTGATTGATCAAAGAGTGTGAGATGCCTCAGAAATTCTCGCCAGCTCTTCGCATCGGAGATCTCAATGATTTCATCGCCCCTTCTCAGAACTGCATAGTCTCCCTCAAAGGCTTCAAACCTAACACTCCCATCTCTGAAAACCCTCAGGTTTTTTCCTTTTTTCCTTATTTACATATGTTTCCTCATAAATTTGATGTCTTTTTTGTTTTTTTAAACCTTTGAATGACCCCACAAATGGCCTGTGTGAAAAGAAGATGGTATTTTTGAGTGATCACATCTGACTGTTTTAAAGTTTTGAACTTTCTCTTAGGAAATTGGCAATTGATAGTGAAATATGGCTTGTTTCGTGTGAATGTTGCTGAGGTATTTGGGTTTCTTATTTTGAAGTTTATTTAGAGAGTTGGATGGTGTTATGTTGGTTATTTAGCTAGGCTTGCTCATGAATTAGATGTCTTTTTGTTTTTTTTTTAAATATTTGATCGACCGCCCAAAGGGGGTGAAAAGAATATGATATCCATGAATGAGTGATGATGTGTGCTTTTTTTTTTGAATCCTTTGGATTTATTGTCAAGCATGACTATTGATTGAACACGATGGTGTTGTGTGACAATCTATGTAGCAGACTCCACCTAGTTGGGATGAAAATTTGTTGTTGTTGTTGTTGTAGTGTAATGTTGTTGTTGAAAATTGGATAAAGTTTTGAAATTTCTCTACATTATGTATGATCGTGAGAAAAAATGGGGATAGACAGTGTAAATTTGACTTGTTCCTTGTAAATGTCATTGAAGGTTTCGGTTGCCAAAAGGCAAGCACAGTCAGAACCTGTGAAGATTTCTCTCAAGGACTGCCTAGCATGCAGGTGAGTCATCATACTCTTTATGTGTCATAGGAAGTGCTGTTAGATATGTAATTAGACTTGCAATCATGCATGGGCTAATTTTTTGGGGGTTTTATTTCAATAAGTTTTATGTTATTGGTGATTTTACAATGAAAGAAGTTGCTGCCTTGTTGGATTGTTGAATTATAATTTCCTGTGAAAATTATTTTAAGTACAATTTTACCTGTGCTTAATCTTGTGGGCGGGTGCCTTACCAATGGTATGCTTCTCTGATTGATTCTTGATAAAATTATCCTATCAAATCCGTCCCCCACATAAAGAGTGGTATTTGTGGCTTCATGCAATTGTTATGTTAATTTGGTTTTTCATGTATTGATGTTTCTTAATTTGATCTCATAAATGTAAATTAAATTTACTATGTAATGGTACGTAGTATACTTTTTTACAGTAGTTTGTTACTAATTATTTATTGTATAGATTCAGAGAACATCAACTATAAGTTTCATAGATATATACTGATACAATTTTATATTTGTGAGGAATTGAATTAAGAAATACCTCATACGCAAGGAATCAAGTTGATTAGATAATTCTGTGAGAGACCAGATTATAGATGTCCTTTTTGAGGGAGGAAAAAGGGATTTTTGGCATATACTCGGTAGCATTGCAATTTAAAATCTTGTGGTACAAACCTTATAAAATTGCTTGGTCTGAAAAACTCTGTTGGGTTATAGGAATCAAAATGGTTAAGTATTTTCATTTCAAGTTGTAAACATATGATAAAAGCTGATATAAAGGAAGTTTTCTTAAAGCTTTGTAATTTTTATGTGAAGTTCTAACTGGAAGTGTAATAAATCTTTTGACAACCCAGTGGATGTGTCACATCAGCGGAGACAGTTATGCTGGAGAAACAGAGTTTGGATGAATTTTTGTCCAATCTCAATAAAGGAAAAGCTGTGATTGTGTCTCTCTCCCCCCAGTCAAGGGCTTCACTTGCTGTTCATTTTGGCATCTCTCAACTACAGGTATAGGATATTGCCTTGTTGCCATGATTTTTATAATATATTTGGCTGAAACCCTTCATTCTTTCTCTTTCCACATCTGTTTGAAAATAAAAGTTTTTTATTTTCAGGTTTTCAAAAAGTTGACTAGATTTTTCAAATCTTTGGGAGTGAAGGCAGTTTTTGATACAAGTTGCAGTAGAGACCTAACACTTATTGAATCTTGTAATGAGTTCATCTCAAAGTATAAACATAATCAATTGGTTGATGATGAGAGTTCTAAATTGGGCCTACCGATGATTGCATCTGCATGCCCAGGTATATATCTATATTTATGCATCAATATCTGTGAAATATCAGTCATATTGCTTCTATGAAAGTGCATGACACAATGTGCATGAACACATAGGAAAATCTGAGTTATGAGATAAACTGGTCCGTGCCATATGTTTAAATATTAAATAAATATATCCTACATGTTAACTAACACATGTAATGTGTTTAAGATATAATTGTCATGTGTTCAAGCATGCTAGAGAAGTGTTCCAGAAATGTTTGTTATTTAAAAATTATCTTAATCCAATATAAATCTCAACTGGGGTTCCAGTGTGTGGTATGGTTTACCTATTCAACTGTTAGTGTTTTGGGGTATTGAATACACACTGGGAGAGGAAGGGAGGGGAGTTAAGGGAGCCTAAATTTACCTTGCAGTGTGTAGGATAGAGTTGGGTTAGGTGTCAAGAATAGCATGAGGTTGCTCAACTGTTTTAATTAACAGTTTCATTTTTTATAGGTTGGATATGCTATGCTGAAAAGCAACTTGGATCCTTTGTTCTACCTTATATTTCAACTGCGAAGAGTCCTCAGCAAACAGCTGGAGCTATCATAAAGCACCATGCATGCAAAGATATGGGATTTAGGTAGGTTGTCCTTTAAAATTACATATTTGCTGGTCACCGGGGTTTGGGTTATGTTTTCAATGGAATGTTTTGTTTATCTACTGTTGTGTTTTGGAAATCCATCATGTCTTTGATCAATTTTCTTTTGAGGGGTTAATTTATTTACATTATTTCTTTGTTCTATAAAATGTTTGGTTTAATTGTCTGGCAGGCCTGAGGAACTTTACCATGTCACTGTGATGCCATGCTATGATAAAAAGCTGGAGGCTGCTAGGGATGACTTTGTTTTTGATTTGGAGTCCCATGAAAATGGAAACCAGGGTGAATCTTGTGGAATCCCAGAGGTAGACTCGGTATTGACGACTGGGGAGGTTTTGGAATTAATTCAGGTCAGAAATTTATATTTTCTTTTTTTAATATGTTTATCCTTTTTAGCTCATGATATATTAGTATTAATATTTTAATGATCCAATATTACAGTTAAAAGAAGTTGATTTCACAAGTTTGGAAGATTCTCCTCTGGATAGACTGTACGTACCACTGATTTTAATTGATTTCCTGTGTTTGGCAATCGTCTAAAGTGAGTGTTACATACATGTTTTTCTTGCAGGCTGACAAATGTTAATGAAGAAGAATTTCTGTTTGGGGTTCGTGGAAGTTCTGGAGGTTATGCAGAAACAATTTTCCGATATGCGGCAAAAACACTATTTGGAAGACAAATTGATGGCCCTCTAAGTTTTAAAAATATTAGAAATTCAGATTTCCAGGAAGTTGCTTTAGAGGTATGTTTTTGTAAGGTTGTCATAATACTTGTATATTTGTCTATTTATTGTGAGTGTTAAGGTTGTTTGAACCCAAGATCTTCTAATGTCTGGTTATGAAAGTGCCAACTATTTAGCCAGAAGACATATCCATTAGTTATGATTGACAAAATGTTGTTATACTATGCTGTACCTTGCTATAGGGTTCCTACAATTCTAAAACAGTTTCAGCAGGTTGTTTTTTAGCTAGATTTTTTTTACCCTCTGGCTCAATATATTGATAGAGTTTTATGTATGTCCTATTGTCTATTCAGGTGGAGGGGGAAACAGTGTTGAAATTCGCTCTATGCTATGGTTTCCGAAACTTGCAAAATATTGTTAGAAAAGTCAAAAGTGGGAAATGTGATTACCATTTTTTGGAGATCATGGCATGCCCTTCAGGTCACTGTCTCTCTTTTACTATAAATCTATTTGCTTCGATTGATGTGTTGTTGCTTTCTATGAGGCCAGGAAGTTGGACACTTATTTGACTATATTCAATTGAACCAGGTTGCTTGAATGGTGGAGGTCAAATCAAACCAAAGCCTGGACAATCTCCTAAAGAATTGAGTCAAGTTTTGGAAACGGCATACATGGAGAATGTAAGTTTGATTTACTAGCCAGTAATTCATGGCTGCAATCTTTTTGTATGGTAGACATGCATACATTTAGTATGTATGTATGCATTCATGAGTGCATGTATTGGTGTGGGTTGTCTATATCTGCACCTGAGGTCTGAGCATGAGTAATAATGGTTTGGATTCTGATTACATTAGTCATTCTGACCCTTTTGAAATTTTTGTTCCCTTTTATTAGAAAATAGTTTATCCATTAATATGAAATTTAAGAAAATGACCCTTCTGAAATTTTTGTTACCTTTATTTAAGGTGAAACTTTTCATGGAAGCCTTCAAATAATATAATTTCCAAATGTTTTGTTTTGTTCTCTTTCTTTTGTTTTGGTTGAGGGGGGAGTTGGATCGGTGAAAGTTAAAAGTCATTTATTTGCTAATAAACTTTTTACCCTTAAAATTTTAGGTTTTGATAGCAGATCCCTTTAGCAATCCTATTGTGAGAAGTTTATATGACAAGTGGCTTGAGCAGCCTGGGTCTGAAAAAGCTAGGAAATACATGCACACAAAATATCATCCTGTTGAGAAAAGCATTACTTCTCAGTTGAACTGGTGAGAAGATTCAAGATTGGAAGATGTTTGTTACCTTCATTCGCTTTCCGGCGTGGTGTTGGAAGGTTTGGTATTCATTATTCTCAAGGTAATATCCATGTGTCAATCTTTGCCCCCTCAATATTTGCATCCGTGGAGTCAAAGTTTAAATCTGAAACATAAAATATTACATTCTTGATGCAACAATAAGAAAGCTTTATCCTACTAGGCGTTTATTACATGGCTTTTACGGTGTCATTGTGCTCTATTAGTAACTGATCTCTAGAAGTATTGGGAACCAAAAGATCTTGCACTACATCCCATTTAAGATTGCTTTGTCTTCAAGTTTGTAAATATGTAGTGTCACTGCATCAGTGTTCAAATGGGATTTTTTCCCCTTTGAAAATTGGAATAACGTTTTTTAACTCACCATTTCTGGATCAAGATTTTGATGTTTTTCCCCTTTCACCCTGCCATAGGCAGATATTACAGAAGTGAAAAACCAAAACTACACAGGCAAGGAGAGGTCGTGAAAAGTGAAGGATAAGGATGAATGGTTAGGATACTCATTAACAGCATCTCCAAGACTTCTCTTAAGGGTATGCTTGGATTGAAGAAAGAAGGGATAATGCTGAGTTATAGCTAGTTCAATAATTTATTCCTGCCAAGTCAATTTTTTCTCAATACAATCATATCCTTTTTGAAGCTTGTTTAGTTAAAGATAATTTACAACAGTAAAAAGCTAAACAAGGAGTCTGCATGGCTGATTCAGGTTTGTAAATAAATATGAACTTGAGTTCATGTTTTGGAGTCCAGGCTTTAACTCTGTATTTATGCTTGATTTTTTTTATCATAAGCATTAGGATTTTTTTATAGGGATGAATTAGACAGGCACATATATAGGTCGAACCTGTGATGATGCCATGTGAGCCAAGGCTTTTTGTCATGGAATTAAGGAATTGCTAGAGATAGATTATTCATATGGTTTTTGGCCAGTTTGAACTATCTTGTGTGTAAATTCATTCTCAAATTTGTGCGCCTATTTCAGTCTCAAAAAGAAATTGTGCGCCTAATACGTGCCTCACTAGTTTTTCCTTTCCTAGGCAGGTATGCAAGTTTATGCAGGCTTTCAGTATATTTTGAAATGAAATTTTAACGGGAAATCCCATTAAAAGAACTCTGAATATGTAAAAGGACAAAAAGGAACTCAAATTTGTATAAGAACAAGTTAGGTCTAGGATTTGAATTGTGATTATGAAATGATGTAAAATGACTCAAATGTTCTCTTCAAAGCACACCCCACACGACCCCTTACCCCAGAAATCACTTTCGATTAACAATACTTTCATAGCGATTAACAAATTTATGATACACATTAATGAATTCATCATAGCTTCTAACGAATTTGAAATCCACATATTTAAAACTTGTAAATCGCTATACAGAGACATTGTTAATGACTATGTTGATGTTATTACTATTTTTTCTTAAGTTGTTAATTCCCATAAAAGTTATCGTTAATCATTGAGAATGTACCAATTCACAAATGTCAAAGTCATAGAGCACTCTTTAGAGTTTGTTAATAACAATGATGAAGTTGTTAATGCGTATAATGTATTGTTAATCGCTATGAAATAGTTGTTAATTGAAAGTGAGTTATGAGAATGAGAGAATTTAAGTTATTGTACAACATTTCATAATTTTAATTCAAGTTCTAGGACTTGACTTGTCCTTATGTAAATTTGAGTTCTTTCTTGTCCTATTGTATATTTGAAATTCTTTTCTTTTGGGACTTTCCCAATTTCAAAATAATCTTTAAGTCTGTTTTCCGTTTTGAAACAAGCATTTTTGATACATTTTTAAAATCAAATATTATGGCCAATACTTCATTAATATTAATATGTTATTTTTTTTTGGATAAAACTAGTTCTTTATTTTAGTCATGTGAAGTGCTACTCTTTTTTATGAACTTTTTTTTATTGTACTAGTCTTGTACTCTGTAGCCAAATTTCTCATTGTCATTGAAATTGATTATGAGTGCAAGTTGATGTACGTGGTTTTTGT
The DNA here is from genome assembly GCA_029929735.1 of Mimosa pudica. Taxonomy (NCBI): domain Eukaryota; kingdom Viridiplantae; phylum Streptophyta; class Magnoliopsida; order Fabales; family Fabaceae; genus Mimosa; species Mimosa pudica. The sequence continues at coordinate 5,248,125 of JAKELP010000020.1, forward strand.
AGGATATTGAAGATATGAAGTACCAGTAAAAATGACCAATGGTCATGGTCAACTTGGGATAGATAATTACTAAAGTTTGCAATATCAAATTTAATAAAATAAATAAACAAATAAAATTAATTTATAATAAAAGGATCATGAAAAGATTGAGTGCTTAACTCTTTTTATGTTGGTCAGTTGGTTTGGTGTACCACTCTATTGTGGTTCCGGTCACGGTTTGGAGAGGCATTAACACAGTTAAGTGAAACTGGGTGAAACCTACTCCAAAGCGCATAGGGACCGCCCCTAATAGATCATGAGTTAAGAGTCATACCCCTAGATTGTAGGTGAGCCAAACCCTTTTTTTTTACTTTTTATATTTTTTGTATTAAGAAACTGAATGCTGAAACTGTTTTGTATTGATGTTTTCCCACGAGTGGAATACGTGAAAACACGTTTGATAAATAGTAGTTTTGGCATTTTTGAACGAACACTCTCTTTATATTATGATTAAAATAAAAGTGTGATATTGTCAAAATAAATAAATAAATAAAAGTGTGATAAGATAATTATCAAACCTAAAAAAACATTCATATCATCTGTCAAGATTCAATACAATGCACTCAACATCAATTTTGTAAGGGAAGTGAATAAGAGAGAACAACTTGATATAATTCAATTTATACTCTCCCCCCTCCATCTCTAGGATATTTCTTTTTAATATATTCTTTTTATAACTCAGTTTTTTTTATGTTGGATCAAATAGCTTTCAAATTATTTTATTTCATAACATATTTTTAAACAGCTTGATTTTAAATCATATAAAATTATTTTGATGACCAAAACCCATAGAATTGATTTTCACAGTTTTACCATATGTTTCTTTCATGTTTTTGGTCTTAAATGCGTTACATAAAATCTTCTGCTATGGAAACATATTTGTTGACTGAATAATGAGGTTGCAACTTGAAAGTCAATAGTCAAACTTTTTGAATACATTGGTATGTAAAATTTAGTCATCATTACCTTGATTCCTTGATTCACAGTTTTTTCCATATATTTGTTGCATGTTATAGAAAATGTTGTCCTTTTCAAAAATTAATTACTCCCTCTGATCCGTAATATAAGAGTTTAGCCACCAAAAAATGCTTCTTAAGAAAACATGTAAAAATTGGTTGAGTGTCTGGAGTATTATACTTTTAATGGAGAGAAATACATAAGCATTAATAAATATGAAAGAAAGTTAGAGACTAAAAAACACATTAAATGAGGAGAGAATGTGTGATGAACTCTTATATTTTAGACAAAAACCATTCAAAATTTAAGCTCTTATATTATGGACCATAGGAGTGGTTATTATAGGTAAAATTTTCGTTGTCAAGATCAACAAACAAATAGGTGCAAGTTATTTGTAAAAATTTTAACCTGGAAAAAATATGTGTAAAAAAATTGCAGACATACAATTCATTTTTTCGAACTAGCAATTCATTAACTCTATTATTTAACAAAAAAATGTTACTCAAGAAATTATTTATATAACTTCAAAGTTAACCCGATTATATCTGAAATAAAAGTTAAGCTGAATATAGAGCCTTGTTCATGGGATTAAAAGTAGTCTTAAATCACAGAGCCATATACTACTCAAAATTGAATGCATTTTCTTTTGAACGGAAAAATGAATGCAATTTTTTTTAAAAAAATGTAATTATGACTTTGGATTACTAAACTAATAGATGAATTGATAATAAATAGATTTCTTTTTACAAATCTTGAGTTTAGGAATTTTTTCAAATTCAAAAACATTTGGAAATTTAGTATACATTTATCACACTCTTCTCCTTTGAGCGATCATCTAACATGCACGGACATAACACATGTTTTTCTAAGTCACATGGGATCAATCTCTCAACCTCCTCATGGTGATACTAATCCATAAAAACTTATTATTGGACATTTTTTTTGAATCAAAAGGAACAACACTAATGACGGTAATGATTTAAAGTTATAAGTGAGATCGAACTCATAACTTTTGGCAAGAGATGTCATACAACTAGTCAATAAGTACAAGACCCTTGGTTTCATCGAATTTATTTTATATTTTCCATATTGTCATATCTAAATCTATTTTGTAAAAATTAACTTGATATAGCACTAAAATCTAAAATAGAAGTTACCAAAATGTGTTGCAAGTATTATAGAAAACTTGATTTTCATTATCAATAAATGAGTGTATCCCCATAATTTGTTTGATTGTTTCCATGATGAAATCTTTTACAATCAATGTTTCATGATATGGTCATTGACTGCAATTCTATCAAAAATAGAACTCTAACCAAATTAAGATATGGGAAAAAATTAAAGCTTATTACCTTTTATATTCATTACAAAGTTGGTTGACAAATCCATCAGAAATTACGTGCCAAAACAGAAACGACCCCGTTTTGATACCACATTTACTCTCTCTGTCATATATATATATATATATATATATATATATATATATATATATATAAACATAAACTCCTATATATATAAATAGTAGAAGAGGCAGTTTCGTCTGAAACAAAGAAAAAGACAATATTTGGTTGTCTCCTCGTTTTCCTCTAACATAGCCATTGAAGCATAAGAAGCTCACGATCCTTCACTACAATGGTAAGGTTCTAATCTTTTCTTCATGATTTATTGTTTTCTTTTGATATATCATTCATTTTGATGATATTTTAAAATGGGGATGATTCTTCTTACTCTGTACTTTGCTTGTTCATCCCAAAATACAGACTTTGTTTTCCCCTTATAATAAATTTAGGTGCTTTGAGTTTTTTCATCCTTCATCTTCTGTGTTTGCTTCTAAAGTTCTTTTTTATATTTTTTTCAGTTTCTTTTGTCCACCTAAAGTCAGTTATTTTACTTTTAAAAAAAAAATCTGATTTTTTTCTTTCTTGAGGTGAAAGCAGGTGTGAATGATTCTATGTTATCTGAATTTTCTTTGGTGATTGGGAAGAATTCTGTGTGAAATAATGTTTTTTTATGAATATCAATGTGTTCTCTTTTTAAATGATATTTATGTTTCTTCTCTGTGTTAATTTGCCTTCTAAGTCTATGAAACTGTATACGGAAATCCTTCCTGAAATACATATGAATCGTTTTCGTCATTTGTTTTTTATGGTTTGGTACTGTCATCTTGCAATTCAATGAGACTGAATCTTTCAACCCTCATAGGTTAACGTGTCAGAGAATAAATGCCTATGTTATATTTCTTCTTTTCCGTGTAAGAAATCAAACTGTTTTTGTCTGCGAAATCATAAGGGAAAATGCCAAAAAAATCTCTCCGAATACCCAAAAGGACAATTCAGGAACCTAAACTTCCAAAAGGACTATGAAGGAACTAACACTCACTTGACATTTTCAAATGTTGTGAAAAGACCAGATTGCCCTCAAGTCTTCTTTCTCTTACCTTCATCCTCAACCTTCATCTCAACCTACTTCATCCAAAACCACCACCACCCAGCCGCCGCCGCCGCCAGCCACCACCGCTATCGCCGCCGCACCACCCCGACCAACCACCACCACCGTCGCCCTTAGCCAACCGTCCTCCTTCCCTCCGCCTCCCTCCTCCTTCCCCAGCCTCCCTCCTCTTTCCCTCCGCCTCCCTCCTCCTCCCCCAGCCTCCCTCCTCTTTCCCTCCGCCTCCCTCCTCCTTCCCTCCGCCTCCCTCCTTTTTCATGGAGAAGACCAGATCCGTTTTCATGGAGAATAGATCTGGCCGCCGGGGTGGGTCTGTGTGGAGGAGGGAGGTGGGGGGAAGGAGGAGGGAGGCGGAGGGAAAGAGGAGGGAGGCTGGGGGAGGAGGAGGGAGGCGGAGGGAAGGAGGACGGTTGGCTAAGGGCGACGGTGGTGGTGGTTGGTCGGGGTGGTGCGGCGGCAATAGCGGTGGTGGCTGGCGGCGGCGGCGGCTGGGTGGTGGTGGTTTTGGATGAAGTGGGTTGAGATGAAGGTTGAAGAGAAAGAAGACTTGAGGGCAATCTGGTCTTTTCACAACATTTGAAAATGTCAAGTGAGTGTTAGTTCCTTCATAGTCCTTTTGGAAGTTTAGGTTCCTGAATTGTCCTTTTGGGTATTCGGAGAGATTTTTTTGGCATTTTCCCAAATCATAATGGATAGTTTTTTTTTTTACCTTTTTTGACATCCCTGGTAGTTTGGTACTCTTAGGGAATGGATTTCTTTTTAATTTCAATTTCTTTTGAAATTTGACTGAGGTTAATCTTTGTAGAATTTTTGATAATAAAAATCTTTGTAGAGTGAAAAATAAAAAAAAACTGGATGTGGGTTCCACCACAGTTTGTAGGAGTCATTTTTTAGTATTTGCACCCTCTATATATGTGTAGAAACTTGCAGCAGAAGATGAATCATTCACCTTTCTGGTTGAAAGTCTATTGATATTTTTGCCACCCTGATTTTGAGTTGACCTTTGAAAGTAAAGTCCAAAGTGTAGAAGATTGGATCCTTGGTTTGTCAAATTCATTGGTCTCTTCAACATATGGCATGGAATTAGAGCGAGTGAGGAAAAGTTTAATGATGGGATACAGAGTAAATGTTGCTTTTTTATTTATGAAATATTTTTGGGGTTCAGATGAAAATAGGAAGGATTTTTTAGTCAACTTTATTGGCGCCCCTTAACTTTCTTGATTCCAATGAATTATTTACAATTGACTTGTAACATGGATATAGAGTTTTTAATGGGTAACTTGATAGGGATCAAATAATAAAAGATTAAAAAAAAATCTTATTTTGTCCATTCCAAAGTCTAAAGTTTACACTTTCTTTATACCTAGAAATCAATTACGAAATTAACAAATAATCATTTTTAAATAAAAAATTGTACCTTATAAACAAAGTGAGAATTGCCTTTGAGCCCTTGGCTCAAATGAGGTCATCACCGCTTCCTTAGAAGCATGTGTGTGTTGTGTTTGGTGTGTAAGTAGTTGTTCTTATGGGGATGGACTTCTTCAAAAATTAACATTTTTCTTAGATGTAGCACAATTGATTAGAGTATGACCTACATCTCTAGAACCTTATAATCTGAATTTCAAAATTTAAAAAACTTATGAAAAATAAATTCCACTCAATTAAATTAATTATTTAGTTCACCAATCAATTACATTCTATTTTGAGGCAATATAAACGGGTCAGCTCATTTGTAGCCAATCTAAATGAATAAATTGGCAACCCTTTGGAACAGAAAAAGAAACAAAGTAGTGGGAGCTATGCAAGGATGGCCTATCAAATTCCAACTTCTTCATCTATTTTCCTTCTCACTTCTTACAATGTCTAGCTATAGGGGAGTTGAATTTTAAAATCATTTTAATTAGTAGAATAACATGATTAAATAGTGGAGTAGCGATATTTACTACTTAAAATTTTCTTTCTGTAATTTTGAAATTCAACTCTCATTAATTTGAGATTTTCCCCTACTTAAATGTAAATGTATATAGCTGCTGATTGAAGCATTCTATTTTTTTTTTTCTGAAAAATAACATAATGGTGTGGATAGAAGTAGAACTTACTTCTCTAGTTTTGTTGTGTTGTAGTACTATAAATGAGATTTTGACTTTTTTCATAGACTACTTCAAGGCGTGTAGCTGACAGGAAAGTTGCAAGGTTTGAGAGGAGCATTTTCAAGAAATCCTCATCCAAGAAAGGCTGGCCTATGGGCTACATTGTTCTTGGCTTCATCGTTTTCGTGGTCTTCGGCTCCTGTATGCTCTTTAACCTCTTCTATTTAAATTCTTAATGAATCAAGTATACCTTTCTTTCAAAATGGTTCAAGCCAATTAAATTTATTTGAATACATTATATGTTTGCTTCATTCTTTACCTCTTAAAATATTTTCTCCTCTCATTAATATCTCATTGCACTTTATACTCTGCTATAGTCAAATCATTCTCTTCGATTATATTGGGCATATGGATTTCTTTTGGTTGTTGGGATTTATTAATATAGGAAATCATGAGTTCTCTCTTTGTTTTCATGTTTGGCAGCTCTGTTTCAGATCCTTAGGACAGGTAAGAGTCGTGGAATGGCATAAGCATTGAAGACTCTAAACTAAAGATTATGGATTTGTATCTTACTGGATAAAGGGAACAATTTTACTATTACAATAGTTCAACTAAGATGGAGTTTTGTGTGGCTAAATGGAGGTTAGAACATGAGGCGCATTAATCACTGCTTGTGAATAGTGCAGCTTTGTATATGTTCAATGAATTATATATATATGATTGAGTAAATGGTTGAGTCTATATATCACTCTCGTTTAAACTTGTGTTTAGTTTGCTATAATTAGTTTTAATGAAATACTGATGCCTAATGTATTTTGCTTGAATTTCAGAAAAAAAAATTTAGATTTTGAAAAGAAAAATGAAAAAACTACGACTTCATAAAAATGGAATTTCAACATATTATACTCTATGTTGCTAAATATACAATCATTTTCAAATTGCAATATGTTCCAAAATATGTGACATTTCCTAATTTTTCCCAACTTTTTCAAATTATAAGGGAAGGAGAGAGGGGATAAATAAAAATATACGATAAAGCTAAATTGATAATAGGGCAAAGGCCCACAAATAATACATAACTATTGGCTAAGGAACAAAAATAGTAAACAATTATTCTGAGGTACAAAAATGATATCAAACTTTTATCATATAATCAAAAATGATATTTTCACTAATATGACAATAATATTGGACATGAAATGTCCAAAATGTCCTTATAATGAAATGAACTTTTACCGGGTGGCGATTAATTTATAAGGGCATTTTGGACTTTTAATGTCCAATATTATTGTCATATTAGTGAAAATATCATTTTTGATCACATAGTAAAAGTTGGGTATCATTGTTGTACCTTGGATAGTTATGTACTATTTCTGTTCATTGACCAATAGTTATGTATCATTTTTGGGCCTTCGCCCTTGATAATATCATATATTAATAGCTAACTTAATTAATACCCTTAATTTAATCAAATTAGAGAAACTGATCTTATATTTAAGAAAAAGGGGGAGTAATAAAGTTTAACTATAGTAATAAAACAACAGTTCATGTAGCTTAGATCCGAATGAAAGAGAGAAAATTTTATGATTAAAAAATAAAGCCATTTTGCCTTTAAATGCACTATAAAATCGATCCTTTTAATGTCCTTATGTGTTAAAAACCTTCCGCTTAATGTTTAAGGTTAATAAAATTTATGGCGTTTTGAGTTTTGACCAGATGACATCGTTTTCTTAGTCTCAAATTATATGTAGTGATTGTTATTATGTTCTAACTTCGAATATGTGTAAGGATATATATGCAGGAGGAACAATCTACTACTCCATTAACCTCCATTAACCTCCAAAAATGGAAAAGACAAAAAAATAATTAAAACCAATTTAATGATACAACATTCATTAACCTCCATTTCTTGGTATGTACAATTTGGGTGGTTAGTGACTTATAAATAGGACCGGAGGGAGTATTACATATTTTTGAGTCTGCCGCTTCTGAAATACATATGGCATACTAACAACTTCAAGACTAAGACAAAAAGGATATGCGTAAAATCTCAACAAAGAACTTGATCTAATGATGGCTCATCAATAGTTTGTGATGGTTCATAGTTAGTTTGCTGTAGATTGATTTGGTCTCATCAGATCATCGACTAGCTTTGGTTGCCGAGTCTTTTTGCTGTGATTTTGGCAACAATTAGAGCATCTGGTCATCTGGATAACTTCCTACCACAGACATTCAAGAATGTCACAGGATACACTCAAATACCACAGTCTTTCATTGGTTTTCAGTTACACTATTTTTCAACTTTTTAAATCTTTTAATTATACTTCCAACATTCATAAACCGTCATGATTAATGGACATTATGAAGATGTTTTGGAAACCGATGATTTATGGGCGTTTAATATGGTGATTAATTTGAAGGACTGATTTAACTCAACGGTAAGCTCAATTGCCGTGTGGGTATGGGGTCATGAGTTTGAATCAGCCACTTTGCAAAAAAAAAAAAAAACAGAGGTTAGATTGCCTAGTATATTCCCTTCCATAGCACTCTCTCCAAATAGGGACTTGAACTGAGTTGACCCTTAATATGGTAATTAATTTGTGTCCAACGTCTCTGAATCTTTAGCTTATAAAAGTTGGTGCCTACGAGAAGTTTCAATGCACTAAACTCTGAGTTGTCGAGCTTATTCTTTCCTCCTCCTCTATTATATTTCCTAGTTGAGTTCTATAACCTTTTGATCATAGGGAGTACCGCATTGTAACTTGTCGATTGTCACGGAACAACTGTATAGGACAATGTCCGACTAAGATTAATTTTATTTTGTTCGTGTTATTGCCAACAATCTTTAGTGTCATAACCCTTGCTGTGATGGAGTTTAATATTGATGCTTGCAATTCTGCTTCTCATACTATCAATGTTGCTGTCCTTGCTACCATGTGGATGTAGAGGTCATTTCCTGGCGTTACCAAAATTGAACCATTTGATGGAAAGAATTTTAGGCAGTGGCAAGAACGTGTTTACTCTATCCTAGATTTGCAAGAAGTAGCTAATGCACTGTTTCCCTTTGCACCTCGATCGCGTCCAAATGTAGTTGCTAAGGCAAACATGGTAAAAAAAAAAAGTCTCACTAGGTTAGGGTATGAGTTCAAGGTAAGGAATTTGAATTTATTACCTATTTTATGAGAGAGATCAAATCTGTATCCGTTTCTAACAATTTTGTTTCAAATGTACAAACCTATATGGATAGCTTCACGAGGAGGAAGATGTCGATGGAAAATTTCACACACTCTCTAGCACGAACATCATTATGTTGACGACAACTTACTTAGCATTTAGTCTAAAGGACATGGGGTGAAGTATACAATAGGTTCTATAGGAGCGTTGGCCAAAACAACCAGCGACACTTTCTTTTTTTTGGAATATAACTATATATTGCTATATTTCATGAGAAAATCTAATACAAAGTCTAAATCTCTTCATCAAGATCCACCTTGTTTGGGCCATGTATGTGGAGATTGACCAAGGATACACAAAGGTTTAGATAAAGTATGAGTCATCTTTGTTAGGTAATTCACCTCATCACATGCATGTGTTTCATCTCCTTATATATGAGTATGACGTGTCACTCCCTATTTCAAAGCAACCTAATGTCCTCTGTAATATCTCTAAAGGGGACATTGATATCACAACCCCTAATACAAATCTATGACTTCAACACAATCAGAGAACAACACATCATTTAGATCCTCTTGACCAACAGAGACAAATCCAAAATCCTAATGGTTCGTTTCACTATAGCAGGTGGCGCAGAAGATAATTTGCTGCTAATAAAGCTAGTGATCCACCTTCCCTCCTTATTTCTAATTACACCTCCACACCGCTTAGTCCATTGCCTTTGGTAGAGCCATCAATTTCCAACATGATATGGTCGTTTGGTACGTAGTGATGCCTGCTTGGTACCTTGCATAAGATTTCTCCATAGAACATACAATTTTCTACCAGCTCACCATTCCAACAAGCTTTATAAAAAGACTCATGACCACACGTTAATTAGTAAGTTGGGGTTTAAAGATCTTTATACAATGATTAGTCCAAACATCCAACCATACATAACCAAATAGGGTAGCCCCATGGAATCTTTGTGAAGTTTTGACTAGCTAGCTTTGTTTTTCAAGTTCCATTTGATCCAATCTGATTGGGGGAATGAGCGCCCCTTTGGAATCAGCGTCCCTTTGGAGGAAGGTTTTTTTTGTTACCATACATTTGAGGAAGGTTAGAAAAGAGTGAAAGGTTTTGCATGGACCCTGTGAAGTTCGAACGATTTAACTATTTAATTATATATGTATTCTATTTACTTATTAGTATATTTAAATATGATTTAATTAATTATTAAAAATTTTAATAACTTACAAGTGTCAATATAAAAATTTTACAAATGTTAAGATCTCATAGAAAAGTTTAAATATTTTGATTAAAAAATAGAAAAGTTTTAATATTAGTTCTATATTTTTTCGAGTAAATAAGATAAACTCAAGGCTTGGTGACATATTCTATATTTTTCATATTATGTTAAATCAATCATTAACTTGTATATAAATTTTCGTAAAACTAAATAATTCATTTAATCATAATTTCTGTTGGATTTTTTAAGCCAATATATAATTTTATATATTGTCATTTCAATCATATTACTTATTTAGTTATATTTTACAGTTAATAACGTTATACTTAGTTAAAAATTGTGAAAACTTTTAAGAAAAGCTAAAAAATTAATAATAAATTTATTTTCTAAATTTTAATAAACTATAGTTTCTTGATTAATAATGCTTTGTTATTAATCGCTAAAAGAAAGCCAATTATTAGATCAACATAGGAATAATATGATTAGTTTTTTTAAGATGTTATACCTTGGAGTATTAATATATCTAACAAATCATAATTCATATTTTAAATTTTAAATTATAATTAATTTTTATGCCACGCTATAAGTCGGGATATTGGTTAACAGGTTAAGGGTAGTATCCTAACTTTAATAACAATATTTTTTGTTTTATATATTTCTCTGGCCGAGGACTCGAGAGATATATTAATATTATAATTTAAAATGTTTTAAAATAAAAAGGGCAATAGTGTAAAAATAATACTAAACATTACCCAAAATTGTGTTTCTAATATTGAAGTTTCGCGAGGTGCAAAAAGAGTGTAAAAATTTGAAATTTATATTATTTTTTAGGGCTAAAGCGCAAAAATGCCCATGTAATTGTCACAAAGGTGTAAAAATACCCATGTAAAATTTTTTAAGCAAAAATGCTCATCGAATTTCAAAACTGGGGCGAAAATGCCCATCACAATTAATTTTTTGACTTTTTGACGCATCATTTTCTGTCACATCATCATCATAAAAGGGCAAATAAATACATAAGTCTGCCACATGTTTTAGTGAGAGATGAACCGACAGAAAATGATGGGTCAAAAAGTCAAAAAATTAACTGTGATGGACATTTTTTCCCCAGTTTTGAAATTCGATGGGCAGTTTTGCTCCAAAAAATTTTACATGAGTATTTTTGCACCTTTGTGATAATTACACGGGCATTTTTACCCTTTAGCCCTACTTTTTATCAGAAGAAATATATATTATTTTTATCAGAAAGGAATATATATTATTTGTACATATTAATACTTGAATCAATAATTCCGACCAAAAATACTTGAATTAATAATGTCTCAAAATAACTAATTAAATTTCTGATAAGAAGATAACTAATTAAATAACATAAGTGAGTAAAAAGATAACCGTTCAAATTATGTTTTAGATATGAATATTTAATAATTATTTTTTAAAAATGTATTATAAATTTGATAGATCTTTTTTTTTTATCAGAAATTCGATAGATCTAAATCTAACTAATTAAAGTCTGATAAAAAACCAACTAATCAAAGTATCTCATCAGAAGAAACTAATTAAAGTGTGTATAAAAATATTTATCCAACTATTTTTTTAGCATGTAACATGTATGAGAGTTCAATTTCTTTAAATGTGTTAGTTAGGACCTTAAGACGACATTGTTTGGTCACAGGGTTTTGAAGGGGAGGTGAGGGGAGGGGAGGGATGATGGGCAGAATACCTTGTTTGGTTGAAAAAAGTGAAGAGAAGAGAGGGAAAAGATTTGTCTTTTAGTGCCCCTTACTCTCTGTTTTTTTTTATACATAAGGAAGTAAAGATACAAAATTCAAAGTGAACTAAAACAAAGTTTTTTACTATATACAGCTTCTCGAACCCTCTAACAACTCTCTGGCCCTTAACATGCAACGAACTATACCTCTTATCTCAATCATACCTTCATCAAAATAAGGACAAGAATTATTGTGAATGACTTCATTCCTCCGCCTCCAAATCAACCAACAAGCCACACAAAACAAAGACTTCCAATTCTCTATCACATTTCTGTTAGATAGCTTAATGTTGCCAACTAGGCATTGTCTTTCATCACTTGACCAGAAATCAATATCAGATTCATTAACCCATAGCTTAAGCCATATTTGACGAGATCTCGTACAATCTCGTAACACATGAATACATGATTCTCGCTGATCTGAACAAGTCCCACATAATCCATCTGGATGCATATGACGATCATACAAAGCTGCATTTGTAATCAATCTATTATGAAGAATCACCCACATCTGTAACTTACACCTCTGAGGTATCTTAATTTTCCAAATATCTTGCCAACATCTACTATCCTGTGGAGCAATATCCATAAGAGAATTATAAGCTGATTTCACTGAAAATTGTCCACTTTTATCTAACCTCCATTTGCCTTTACTTTCTCCATTCATTTGAACAATTTCAATCTCATTCTTCACATTTTCCCAAACATTCTTAATACCACTCCAAACTCTAGATCCAATTTTCCCCAATCTGATATTCGGCATTAAATCCTCGCCGCACTTATACTTACTACGAATAACACGAGCCCATAATGCATCCTTATTAGCTACCAATCCCCACCCTAATTTCATCATAAAAGCTTTATTCTATAATGAAGCATGTCTTAATCCTAAACCTCCGCACTCCTTAGGAGTACACACTTCATCCCAAGCAAGCAAATGCATTTTCCTCTTCACACTAGTAGACCCCCATAAGAAGTCCCTAGCACTCTTCTCAATCTCATCACAACATGACACAGGAATCAAGGAAGTTTGCATTACATGATTCGGAATAGCCATAACCACCGAATTAATAAGAGTATTCCTTCCTGCCAAAGATAAGGAATTGCATTTCCAATTAGCTAATCTTTTTCTCACCTTATCCACTATAAATTGATACAACCCCTTAGTAACTCTCTCATGATGAAGAGGAACCCCAAGTATCTTCCAAGATCAGTTGACATATCAAATCTCAAACTTTGACTCAACTGGGACTTAATATTATGATTAATATTATGAGAGAAGAACACCATTGTTTTTGAAGTATTGACTTTCTGCCCTGAAGCAGCACAAAAATTACTAAGGCATTCATTTATTACCTGGACTTGATCTTGTCGAGCTTCAGCAAAAATAATCAAATCATCGGCAAAAAATAGATGAGACAAAGGCGGCCCCCCTTTATTCAAGCGTATAGGTCTCCAACTACCATTCGAAATATGAGTCTGAATCAAATGAGCCAATTTCTCCATACAAATCACAAATAAATATGGAGATAAAGGGTCCCCTTGCCGAATACCCCGAGAAGGAATAAACACATCTGATTTGCTCCCATTCCATAAAAGCTGCATAGAAGGGGATGAAATACACTCCTGAATCAAAGAAATCAAACTCTCTGGTATCTTCAATTCCCTCAAACAATTCATAACAAAATCCCAGTTTAATCTATCATAAGCTTTCTCCAAATCAATTTTAATAGCCATAAAACTTTTTTCCCCTTCATAGTTTTCATAGAATGAATAACTTCCTGAGCAACAATAATATTATCTGAACTATGACGACCAGGGACAAAACTACATTGATTAGGAGAAATAATAGTAGGCATATGTGTTTTGATCCAATTCACAATAATCTTCGTCACCAATTTATAAATGACGTTATAAAGACTAATCGGCCGAAAATCTCTTATATCTTCAGGTTGGGGTCCCCCTTGCTCTCTTTCTTCTCACCTCCAAAAGTGGGTTTTTTTTAGGGGAGAAAAACTCTTGACCTATTTGCCATATTTCCTATTCCCTCTGGTTCTAAATATAAGACCCTTTTTAGAGATGAGTTCGGCCCTAAATATAAGACCTATTTATATCTTTTACCAAAATTTTCCCAAAATATCCTTACTAATATCCCCTAATAATAAACAAGAAAAGAGGGAGGGTGAATTCAATGTTTTCTAATGGTATACAAGAGGAGAGAGTGTAGAGTCAATGCTCCCTAATGGTAGACAAGAGGAGAGGGAGGATAGAGTCAATGCTCCCCAATGGTAGACAAGAGGAGATGGAGGGTGGAGTCAATGTTCCGTAACAAGAAGAAAGAGAGTATGAGTGTCAAGGTAGTTAGTTAGGGTATATTAGTAATATCATGTCTTTTTAACTAACTTAACTAACATCCTTAATTTAATCAAATTAGGTAAATAGGTCTTATATTTAGGACCGGAGGGAGTATATTCCAAAGTTATCCCATCATTTAAAACCCCTTTTATCTATCGTTTTAAACCCCTGTCACTCATTCTCATCTTCACTTTCATTTGTTGCGCCTTTCCTATATTCCAAAGTTACCTTACCAATTAAAATCTCCTTTATCTATCGTTTTAAACCGTTGTCACTCATTCTCATCTTCACTCTCATTTGTTGCGCCTTTCCTATATTCCAAAGTTACTCCATCAATTCAAACCCCTTTATCTATCGTTTTAAACCCCTAACACTCATTCTCATCTTCACTCTCATTTGTTGCACCTCTCCTCAAGTGCCGCTGATAATTCTCATCGTACTCCACTGTTAATTCTCATCGTCTTCCGTCGTCGTCGCTGTTTGTTCAGAGGTGAGTGTGTCAAACTATCCTATTTCCAGTTTTCGAATATCTATACATTATATTCATCCTTTCTTGTTTGATGTGATGGAAAAAATATCATCTTAGAAATAATTATGGGATAAGAACCCCTACTTCTTTATGGGTTTATATGCTATCATTTCTTGTATTTCTTGTGAGTGGTAGGCATACTTCCTTTCATTTCTTGTGAGTGGGAGCTGTTGATAAAGAAAGTTAAAATAGAAGTTTTGTGCTCAGAGCCGGCAAATAGCGCATCGGACCAATGATTAAAACCAAAAAATATCATCTCATAAATAATTAATGCATGCTTGTTGTGATCGAAAGTTTGGTTTTACATCCTTTCTTGCTTGCTGTGATAAAGAATATACTTATTTTGCATTTGCATGTATAAGATTTGTACCGAAGCCAATCTTGGATGTTTGAGCCATGTAATTGTTTTAGAATCCCTTTATATTTAGTTATTCATATATGTGTGTGTGTGTTATTCATATATATTCGTTTGATAATAAAGAAAGTGAAAGAATTTGTCTGTTATTCATATATATGTTGATTGAAGATGTAGGCATGGTGCGAACCTATTTTCACAACCAGTCCCTTCTTTTCTCAGTCTCAAGTCACCATTTTTTTTTCTATTTCATTGCTTATTGAAACCAATTGAACATGGGAAGCACTTGCAAATCAATCATATTTATTCCAAATGGTGTGATGTAGATTTTTGATTTTTTTATTGTATTTCATATTTCATGTTTATTCAATGAGACTTTATTGAATAAAGGAATGATAATTTATTGAGGAAAGGAATGAGATTTTTTTTTTCCTTTTCATTGAATGTAGGAAACACTTATAGAGTAGTAATATTTATTCAAGATAGAGTGTTGTGGGGAAGGATATCTATTGCATGCTCAAATCTTTTATTGTATAAATGACAATTCATTACAACTTATCTTATCTCAGTTCCGTCTGCAAGCTGACATTGTGGCGAAAGATATCTACTGCATGCTCAAATCTTTTATTAGCTACTCTTATTTTCAAGTAGATGTTGATCTTCTTTGTGAATTTATGAGGGAGCACCTTGCTTTTTATGCTCCTTCCTCTTTTTCTATTTAAAATTTTCTATTGTAATATAACTTTTTATCTCATTTTAATGAATTGTCATTTATACAAAAAAAAAGATAATGTGTTTTGAATTTTCAGTAGAATAATTGAAAGGTATATTATCAAATAAGATTATAAAAGTGAGGGGTATCATTGTCAATTAATAAATTGTCCCCTCCTCTCCCCTTCTAAAATCAAACAAGAAATTAACATCATCTCCCCTCCCCTCCTTTCTTTTTATGGACCTACCCTTCCCTCCCCTCCCTTTAATAAACCTCCCCTCCTTAGTTGAACCAAACATAACCTAAGTCATCACTTAAAAATTTCTCAGAAAGTTGTTATTGGTTACCACGTCAAAATCAAAAAATAAGGAAGAAATAATAATCATATGGTGTGTGAATATATAACTAGTGATTCTCTAATCAGTTTGAATGATAATATAACCCGTATAACCCCTTCAGGAAAGAAAAAGATGGCAGCTAGAGGAGGAGACCATATCTACCTTCCTGATGACATTATTATCAACATTCTCAAAAGGCTTCCTGTAAAGTCCCTTATTCGATTTCAATGTGTGTGTAAAGAATGGAGGGATGTATTTAAAACTCCATATTTTATCCACGAGCACTACCATCACTCTGCTAACAACAACAAGCCTCTTCTTATATTCAAAGCAGAAAATGTCAAAAACCGTTTGCTCCGCCCGTGCCTAGTTGTGGTTGGTTATCATAGTAAGATGGGAACTGTTGAAGTCAACCCATTATCTGTCACCATGGGTTCTTTGAAGCATCTATGTAAAATCATTGGTTGCAGCAAAGGCTTGGTTTGTGTGAGTGTCATACCTCGTGTCAGAGATTTTCGTTTGTTGTTGTTGAATCCTGCGACTAGAGAGTTGAGGCAAGTACCCTCCGCTTATGATGAGGGCTATCGATGGTTAAAACATGGATTTGGATATAGTCATGTAGATAGAGATTACAAGATAGTGTCATTGAAGGAGAACCAACTATTCGGAGTTTATGAGGTAAAAGTGTTTTCATTTAGAACATGGTCATGGAAAGAAGTAGTAAATATTAAGGCTATCCAAGGGGTAAGGATTACTTCTATACCAGTCACAGTTAATGGGGCTATGTTTTGGAATGGAAGGAACACCATAGTTTCATTTGACTTGGCATCCGAAGTTTTTACATTGATTCCAATGCCTCCTTTGGAAGTTGCTTATTGGAAAATTAGGCTTATTGCGTACGAGAACAAAGTTGCTATGCTTCATGAATATAGATATGATAGAAATAATATTTTAACCGTCCCTGTAAATGCTGATGTATGGGTGCTGGAATATGAAGAAAAAACTTGGACTAAGAGATGTAATATTGGACCAACACTGATTATGAGTCCATTATGCTTTTGGAGAAATGATGAATTATCCATTTTCGCTATTAACATTGTACTCAAGAAGTTTGGTTTCTCTCTATCTACAGCATCTTTGGAAAATGGATTTTCTTGTGCAGAGAGCCTTGTGTCCATTTGTGACACAAATGCTTATTAGCATTGTTATTATTATGAATTACTTACTTTTACTTGATTAGATCTGTTTGCTGCTTTCGATCAAAAAAAGATCTGTTTGCTACTACTCACAGACTATCCTCTATTATTTTTGTTACTAAATAGAGTTCAATGAACATTTTATTTGGAGTAGAATTGTTTGTGAGAAGCTCTTAACATGTCAAATTTCTTTCAGTGGAATCTATTGGTCTCTTCCTTCAGGAAAAAAGAAATTAGAAAGTTGGAAGTGATGCTTTATTAGTAGCTTTTTTCTGTTTGCTACTGGTATTAGTGTTTTCCTCTCCTCTTGTATAAAAAAACCTTATGCATATGTTCAGGTTTGCACAGAGAGCCTTCTTTCATTTTTGCACAGGGGATTTGAGTTGTTTCATTATTGCCTTATATATGATATTGATATAGTTAGTATAAATGGTTGACACGAACTTTGGAAATAGAACCAACGTGAATCTGTTATACAATAGAAGAAGGTAGGATCATCAATGATCCTATTCAAAAAAGACTTGAGTAGCAACGATGACTGAAAAAATGGTAAAGTTGGACATGCTGGATAAGAATAATTGATTAATGGGAGAATTTCAATTTAGGACCAAATTTGGGATTTAATTAAAAAGTAGGACCAAAACATTCTGAAATATCAGTTAAGGACCTTGGGGGCAAACTGAAATTAAATCAGGAAGGGTAAAGACCAAAGTGCCCTAATGTAAGTGACCTAAGTTCATTTGCTTTACTCTCTCACTCACATATGCTTCAACCTCACTCTCAGCCAAAGGAAAGTTCAATCTCAGCTCAAAACCTCGTCACTCAAATCCTCTTCAAATCCAAAAGCATTCCCATCCCTCAAATCGAACCGGAGCTCAACGTAACACCACCGTGAATATCTGACTGTGCTCTTCCCTCGGCCATATTCGAAACAGCAAGGTCCTCCCCTGTTTTCCATCACTGTCGACGCTTTCGTTTGGTTCTTTACAGCAAGGTGCTTCGTTTGGTTCCATATTCGAACTCTAAGGTATTCTCTCAACTGTGTAGGACTTGTTGTGTTGGACTTGTTGTGTATTTGCATTCTAGACATGGGGCCGTCAAGTTGCACATAACATGTTTGTTGAAAGTTCTCATAAGAATGTAGTTTGCTGGACTAGTTTGCACATAACATGTTTGTTGAAAGTTCTCAAGTTTGCACATAACATGTTTGTTGAAAGTTCTCATAAAAAGCATGCCAATGGAACATGATGGAGCTATATGAGATCAATTCTCAATGGGTGTATGATTCATGGTGACATTGATTTGGGAAGCTCCTGATTAAATCATAGCCATCATTTTGAAATATGAACTCAGCTAATGAAACTGTGATTCACACTTAGACCCATCATTTTCTTGTGTGTTTCTATTACTAAATAAATGAGGTTCCTTTCTAAGCATTATATTACAGTGGTTGGTTTATTCACAAAGCTTCCTACTTTGTCCTTCTAATATTTAGTATCACTATATTAAGGTGATCTGGGCTTCACTCATAATCCTTTACTCCTCTCAAGCTTGTATGAAATATTTATTCCATTGTTGCTTCTATTTCTTGGTTTGTGTGTGTGTAATGTAGAAGTTTTGGTGTTTTCAATGTGATATGTATGCTATTGAAGCTGTAAAATAATGTTGTACATTATGTGAAATAATGTTGTAAAATAATGTTCTGAAATATGTATGTTATATTTATCTGTATGCGGTGTTGAAGCTGTAAAATAATGTTGTACATTATCTGAAACTTAATTTGAGATCCTGATACAGTGAGGTGTTCGGTTTCAGGAATTGAAAATGGCAAAAAGAAACCCTGCTCCCTTCAACACAAGATGCTCACTCCAAGGGATGAAGGACTTGGGTGAGTTTATCAATAAGGATAAGGGTCTCGGGAAAAGAGTTGAAAAGTTAGGATTTGAAAAATTACTAAATATAGGATGCACAAAGTTTCCAAAAGACCTCGTTTATGAAATTGTGAAGGGATATGATGGTCCATCAAACCAACTGGAGTTGAGGAGAAAGATTATCCAAATAACCCCTGATAATGTGGAAAGCTTGTTGGGGGTAAGAAGTGGCAGTGTGAAAGTTGACTTAGATGTTAGTAAAGAGAAGGTTGATGAAATGAGGAAAAAAGTTGGGTTATTGGCACATGGGGATATTTTGGACAAGATTAAGATGAAAGATAGTGATTTTGAACTCTATTTTATGTTGTACATATTAGGTGCGTTTTTATGCCCCACAGGGAGCGGTATAGTTAGTGAAAGTCTGTTAAAGTTGATGGCATCCACTGACAAGAAATGGGAAAGATATGATTGGGCAACATATGTGCTAGAAGATTTGTCTTCTAATGTACTCAAATTCGAACAGGAAAAAGAAGCAGGGACAGGTTCTGAAAACAAAAGCTTAGGAGGATGCATTTATTTTCTATTGGTAATTATGTGTTTTTGCATTATTCAATTCTAGTAATATCTATGGTTGGGTTTGTAGATATTGTTGTTGACATGCTAGAATCTTTATTTCAGCTCTTCTTTTTACAACATTTCCCTTTAAATGACTATGTCCCGGAGCCAGAGGATGCCATGAGGTATTGGACAAATGAAAAAATAGGAAAAAAAAAGGAGAAAGAAAAGACAAGCCGGTATGGCATTCTATACTCAACCGGGAAGGACAGCAAGAACCCGTCTAAAGAACCATCAGTGTCATCGGCCTTACATGACCCAGTGAGTAGCATGTTATTGTCCTAAGATTATACAAAATTGTTTGTTTCATAACTAAAACCCTGTTGTTGACACTTAAGATGATGGAAACTTGTTTCGTTCATAACAATTTGTATGTTTGTTGCAGGAATATATGGATATATTTAAGAGGATCACTGGCCAAACACAAGAATTAAGAGCCAAGATAGATCATTTGGAACTATCTGTGGCTAAAGAACTGATTCAGCTCCAACAAAAAAGGGCTACGACAATGGATGCTGAAGAACAAGGAGCCAAGAAGATGGGAAAGAAGAAGAGTCAAACAAAGGAGAAAGTGGTTGAAGAGGATACACAACGGGAGGATGCTCAAGATGAGAAATCTGAGCCCGATGATATGCAACCACATGAAGGTACGCCTCAAATGGAGGACATTGAAGAGCATGTACAAGATGTGGAAAATGTTAATGAAGCTGGAATGCCCACATTCAGCAGTCAAAGGAAAAAGCATGTGGCACACAGGCCTTCGAGGAACAATCCACTTCCTACCCCCAAAAGAAAGGCAGTCAGTGAAGAGGCAGAAAGAGGAGATAAGCCATCCCCAAAAATGCAAAGAACTGAAGATGAATTGCCCGTAAGAAGGTCGATGCGAGAGAAAACAGCGGCAGTCAAATCACCATTTCAACAAGTGCATGTTAACGTGCCTAACATGCTTCAACCAACCCTTCAACAACTGAAATGGAGGTTTCAACAACACATCCCGATGTTTCAACACCACAAATTTGGTTTTCAACAACTGAAACCAGGTTTTCAATACATGAAATTCTTACTTGTTTAAAATGTCATATTACGATTTCAAAACTTGGTTGAGGGTCTGTTGTTGAAAAGCTCAATTTACCTGTTCAAGGACTGATGCTTGTTTGTTAAGACAATAACATTTATAGTTGTCTGATGCAAACCAATAAAATAAGATATCATTCGCATTCAATAGCTTATAGCAATTGATCATTGCATTCATCATAAATTTCAACTTGGTACTTGACACATGGTTCCACCAAGTACCATCCTGAAATTACATTACAACTTCATAACAACCTACATTGATGCAACCCATGCCAAAAAAATATATAATGGGTGCTATATGTACATGATCAGACCTTCCCTCCCAACCACCTAACTGCCAAATACCTAAGATGCAACCCATTCCAAAAAGATATAATGGGTGCTATATTTACATCTAGCTCCCCTCCCAACAACAAAAATAAGCAAAGGTTGGGGTGTAGTAATATACAAAAGAAGCTAGTTCAGCAGCAACATACTAAGTGCATACATAATTACATATATTAATAAGGATTGGGGTTTTCGCAAGTCTTTAAGGTATGGCCTGCTTGTCCACAACTTGAACAATGATACACCCTTTTATCCTGAAATTGAGACTCAATTCTCCGAACTCTGGGCCTTCCTAGCGCGCGACTAGTTGTTGGAGCATTCAGTTTTGTGTAGTTGGGAAGAAGATCTTGAACAGTGTCAGGTGTTGGCATGTCATGGGTCTCTACTGGAATCATTGGGTACGCATACATTTTTCCTGTGCCGCTTTTAAGAAGCATTCCTCAACATATGCATATACATTCCCATGTATGCTCTTAATAGCAGCACATGCGTGAGGACATGGCAAGCCAGACATTTGCCAAGCCCTGCAAGTGCATTCACGCAACACCAAATTAACCCTCACATCACCATTCATTGTGCCTACCCTGAAATAATTCATTCCGTGAGGTATCACTCTAAATCTCCTACAAAGTGCCACATTCTCCACCAATTTCTGCTCAATATTTGGCCCCACACCATTTGCCCAATTACTTGATGCCAACTTGCTGTTCAACATCTTTTGAGCTAATTTTTCCCTGTGCTCGTTTATTAAAGCAGCAATGTTTTGCTTTCTTTGAGGCAAAATCCATGCATTGAATGACTCGGCAAGGTTTGTTGTTATTTTGTCCCACCTCTTGTGAGGGAACTTGCTTAATGCCCAGCGCTCTATGTCACCCTTTGTTACAAGCCACTGCACCAACCCCGGGTTGAAGCGCATCATATTTTGCATTGCTTCATTGAACTCACTTTCAAGTCTTGAATATGCGATGGCATCAAGATAATTCTTAGCAGCTTCCTTTGTTTTCCCACTTTCCTTTCTTTGTCCTCTTGTAATTTTCAAAAACTCTGAGCTAAAGTTCTCCTTGAGGTGGCGGTAGCAGTAGGCATGCCTCTCTGACCCAAAAATGGCTTCAACAGCCTCAATTATTGACTTATGCCGGTCAGAGACTATTGTCAGTTCCAGTGACCCTACCATGTCTTTGATATTTTGCAAAAACCACGACCAATCATCAAGAGTCTCTCCCGCTACAATGGCATATGCAAGGGGAAATAACTCATTGTCTGCATCATATGTCTGTGCACCCAATAATGTCCCTTTATATGGTCCACTAAGATGACATCCATCTATAAATATAATAGGTCGTCCTCCTTCCAAAAATCCTTTGATGCAACATCCATACGCGATGAACAACTTTTCAAACTTATCGCCTGCTGCATCGACCCATTTTGCAACCGTGCCATTGTCAGTTTCTTTCAATCTGTCACAGATCCATGGGATTAGTGCGTAGCTATCCTTAGGCAGACCATGCATCTGTTGCAATGCTTTCCTCTTGGCCCTATAGGCCTGTTGGTAGTCCAAGCACAACCCATACTCTCTTTGCAAGTCCTGCCTGATTTCGTGCACTGATTTATCCACGCTGCACCTCAACTCATCAATCACAATTGTAGAAGTGAGACTGCACCTCTTCTTGTTGGGAACAACAAGGTTGTCTTGTGCAAAGTGCTTGTGCTCATTCTTAAATGTTCTAACAACCAGAAATGAGTTCCTTTTATCAACACTGTACGCTGTAAGTTTCCACTCACACCCAGGAACTTGACATCCCACGATCATTTTTCTCTTATCATTCTTCACATAATAATAAGGAAAGTTATGTGCATTGCTGTATTTGTATACCGCCCCTCTAAATTCATCTGCATTAGCAAATGTTTGACCAGCATCCATGAATAATTCCTTCCATTTTGAGGCATTCACCAATGGCACTGGTGTTGGCAAACTCTCCACAGCTAAACTTCCCAGAGTAGTTGCTCTTTGTCCATTGACATCTATGTTGGATGATGACCCACTCTGTATTGGCGAGGGTGTGTCTAAAAATTCATTTTCCAAGTCCCATATAGGAGGAGATATGGACCTTGCACTGTAAAGACTTCCTAACTGGTGTTCCCTGCATCAACATTAACATTTGTCATTAGTATCCACCACAAGTCAATAATCTACATTCTAATGTATGGTGAGAAACAGAATCCACGCCTTACTCTTGGCGGTCGAAGTGTTGTGCTACTGGATCAGCCTCTTTCTCAATCTGGCAGATGTACACATGACCATTGATGTTATTATAATTAATCAACTGTGCAACACCAATGTCATCCACAAGATCTAGTAATATGTCCTCTGCATAATTGACTTTATACTTCATTTTAAACCCTTCTTCTTTATTCCATAGCTCTTCTTCTACTAGTCTCCTAATTTCTTCATATGTCGTTTCCTTTGCAATTAGTCTTCCACTAACAATTCCACCGACATACTTCATTTTATCATCACCAGTTACGACACATTCACCCCCGACATGAAATATGCAAAAGAGTTTTTCTGTGCAGCTGTTGGCCATGTATGAAGTATTCTGTAATGGGTAACAAAATGAGTTCAAAATAATTTCCAACACCAAACATTCTGCCAAACAGAAACAAGACATATGTCTTTCAACAAGAAAATTTGCATATGGACAAGGAAAACTAAGCTTTCAACAATTAGTGGTGAATTTACAAGAACAAGCACATACTTTACCACAAACATTATAATGCACAGGTCAAAACAAAATAGCTTAAATGATCAGCTACAGGTTTAATTTCATATCCACACATGTGTCAGACCCCGAACAAGTTAATTGCCCCTGTCAACAATATAAAACCTCGTCTGAACAAATAAAAACCTTATTTAAACAACACTGATTAACTTCCAACACCAAACATTCTATGTGTCTCAACACAAAGCTTGTGTCTTTCAACAAGCCTAATTTCATATGGACAAGGAAGCCAAAGCTTTCAATAATTAGTGGTGGATTTACAAAAAGAAACACATGCCTCAACACAAACATTATATATGATCAGTTACAAAATTAATTTCATATCCACACTGATGGCCCCTGTCAACAAGAAAAGAGCTAGTCTGAACAACAAAGAAGCGCTTTTCAACAACACTGAATATTTGGACCTAAAAAGCACACCACATCACATACCAAATACACACATTCAAAGCACACCAAATACACACGACATATAGAGAAACTAAACCAAATATACACAGACAATGATAGATTCCCATGAGCATACATACCTCACCAAAACTTCAATAATCACTCCTTCTAAAGCCTATTGAACTTCCACGAAATGAAATGAGAAATGTGTTTGGTTAAGGGGGTTTGAGCATCATCAATGCTAAATGGGTATGCCTCGTCTGATCAACAAGAAGAAGAAATGAGAAATGGGTTGCATGACAAAGAAGAAAGATGAAGAAGTTGTTTGTGTGTGTTTGGTTATCAAAGATTCATTGTTTTTTCTTCATGGGTCCATGAAATGGTTTATGATCAATGGTTCCACGTGAGAAGAAGAAGAAGAAAAATGAGCAATGGTTCCATTCATGAAAAAGAAGACTGAAGAAGAAGTAACATGGTGTTTGGCGGGTACATTGTTTATGATCCCAATGCTTTTGCTTTTCATTTCATTTTGGGACCAAGGAGGGCTTTTTAAGTCTTTTCACACATGCATTCTACTTCACTTAAGGACCTAGGTCCTCCCAAGAATTTTCAGAATGTTTTGGTCCTTCACAGAAATTAAATCCCAAATTTGGTCCTAAATTGAAATTCTCCCTTGATTAATTAATAGAGTCCATCCAAAAGAAAAACAAGGATATTGAAGAGAACTCTTAATAAAATCATAAAATAAGATATTTTTAGTCAATAATTTATCGCTAAACATAATTATTGATAGAGCACAATGACGCCAAGTGATTCATGTAACCAACCCCACCAGTTGAGATAAGATTTGTTGTTGTTGTAGTTGACTTGCTCAAATATCTGGCGCTAATATGTATAAAAGAGTACTCCTTTAATCCTATTTATGAGTTATTTTAAGCATGTTTTACATCAACCAAAGAAATTCTTAAGTCTCATTAACTTTTCACTAAAATCTAATAAATTTGAAATTCCATACTATATCCATATTTAATATTCATTATATCACATGAAAACAAAATTATTAATATATAATAAATTAAGGGTAAACTTGTACACTCATTTAAAATATTTAATGAGGAGACTTATAGGATCAAATGAATAATTTCAATATGTGCATGCTCTTGGACCATAGGAGTATTATGTACCGCGTGGCCAAAAACGTTATGAAATTTAAGGATATTTGTGACAAACAAATTTTATCAGAATAATAATATTTAGGCTTAAGTATACTTTTGGTCCTTTATGTTTGCATCCAGTTTCAATTTGGTCCTTTATGTTTGGAAAGTACACTTTTAGTCCTTTTTTGTTAACACTGTTAGTTTAACTTAACGGAAAATGTTAACTTAACAATTTTAAATGGTTATTAACTACTGAAAAAATTTTAGATTAAAATATTTGAGTGTAAATATTCTTATATTTTTAAAATTTATCACTTTTAGTCCAATTTCGTTATAAAACAATCATTTAAAATTGTTAAGTTAACATTTTCCGTTAAGTTAAACTAACGGTGTTAACTAAAAAGGACTAAAAGTGTACTTTCCAAACTTAGAGGACTAAATTGAAACTTGATGCAAACGTAATGAACCAAAAATATTCTTTAGCCTAATATTTATTTATAATAAACAAGTAAGAGAGGAAGAGTGGGGGAAAAATATATGGTTAAGGTAGTAATATCATATACTAATAAATAACTTAATTAACATACCTAATCTAATCAAATTAGGAAAATTGAACTTATATTTAGAACATGGGAGTATTATTTTCAGTAAAGACATTCTTTTTAGAAATTCTTATATTTCATCAGGCGTAATAAAGTATTTCCTATTTCTTAGATTTTTCCTAATTATTCTATAGCAATACTACCTAATTCCTAGTTATTTCTTTTTTTGATCAGAAAATTCCTAGTTATTTCACAACAATATATGATCACAAATCTGATTTGAAAGGAAAAAAAAAAAGAAACAATGCCCATATGGCATATATATATATATATATATATATATATATATATAACTTGTCATTAACTTAACCGTATAATACCTCCAGTAAAGAAAAAGATGGCGGCTAGGGGAGGAGACCAGACCTATCTTACTAATGACATTATTATCAACGTTCTCAAAAGGCTTCCTGTAAAATCCCTTATTCGATTTCAATGTGTGTAAAGAATGGAGGGATCTCTTTAAAACTCCATATTTTATCCACGAGCACTACCATCACTCTGCTCACAACAACAACCCTCTTCTTATATTTGAAGTAGGACGACATGGCCGTCTCGTCTCAGTTCCAAGTTGTGGTTCGCTATGATGATAAGATGAGAACCGTTGAAGTCGACCCATTATCTACCACCCTGGATCCTTTGAAGCATTTCTGTGAAATGATTGGTTGCAGCAAAGGCTTGGTTTGTGTGTGTGTCACACCTTTCAAACATTTTCCTTTTTTGTCGTGGAATTATTTGCACTTAGCTGGGATTAAGGTTTTGTTGTTGAATCCTGCCACTAGAGAGTTTAGGCAAGTACCCTTGGTTTCTGATGATGGCTATGGATGGTTAAAACATGGATTTGGATATAGTCCTGTAGATAGAGATTACAAGATAGTGTCACTGTCATTGAAGGAGAATCGACGATTCCGAGAATGAGAATATTATAGAGTGTGTTTGGTTGTGTGAAAGAAAGTAAAGAATTAGAAATAGAAAGGGTAAGAGATGGAAAGTAGGGGTAATGATGAGAGAGTAAAGTTTGTGGGCTCCACGATAAGTGTGAGATGGAGAGAGAAAATTTGTGGGCCCGGGATATATGTAAATGACCATATTACCCTTAACTTTTCAAATTATTTACACCCCACTCTCATTGGTTTCATGCAACCAAACTCATGGAAAGAAGTAGTAAATGTTGAGGCTATCCGAGGAGTAATGATTACTTCTAAACCAGTCGCAGTTGATGGGGCTATATTTTGGGAAGAAGAAAACACTATAGTTTCATTTGACTTGGCATCCGAAATTTTTACGTTGATTCCAATGACTCCTTTGAAACATTATCGTGAAAAAAAAAATTAGGCTTATTGCGTAGAAGAACAAAGTTGCTATGCTTCATCAATACTATGTGAATGGAAATAATATTTTGCGAGTCCCTGTAACTGTTGATGTATGGGTGCTGGAATATGAAGAAAAGACTTGGATTAAGAGATGTACTATTGGACCAACACTGTACAAAAATCCATTATGCATTTGGAGAAATGAAATTGAAATTGAAATTGAAATTGAACTCAAGAAGCTTGGCCTCTATCTAGATGCAACATCTTTGGAATATGGATTGTCTTGTGCAGAGAGCCTTGTCGCTATTTATGACACGCATGCTTATTAGCATTGCAGTTGTTATGAATTTCTTACTTTTACTTGCTCAGAAACTATCCTCTACTGTGAGAAGAATTGTTTGTACTAGAATTGTTTGTGAGAAGCTCTTAACATTTAAAGTTTCTTTCAGCGAAATTTACTGGTCTCTTCCTTCCTTCAGGAGAAAAGGAATTACTTGGCTGGAAATGATGCTTTATTTGTAGTTTTTTCTGTTTGCTACTCGTATTAGTTTTCCTTTCCTCGTGTATAAAAAAAACCTTATGCTTATGTTCAGTTTTGCACAGAGAGCCTTCTTTCATTTTTGCACAGGGGATTTGAGTTGTTTCATTGTCTTATATGCGATGTTGATTAGTTAGTATAAATGGTTGACATGAACATCCGGAATAGAACCAATGTGCGATGCTTGGTTACACTTTAGAATCCGTTATTATACAATAGAAGAAGATAGGATCAGCAATGATCATATTCGAGAAAAACTTGAGTAGCATCGATTGCAGAGAAAATGATAGAAAGTGACATATGCGCCAATAAGAATAATTATTAAATGGTGTTGAGTCCTTTCAAAAGAGGGAGAGGAAGAGTGAAGAGATTTCTTAACAAAATTATAGAACGAGATCTTTTAATCAATAATTTAGCGCTAAGCATGATTATTGAGTGTAATTCATGTAACTAACTCCACCTAGTTGAGATAAGATTTGTTGTTGTTGTTGACTTGCTCAAATGTCTAGCCCTGATATTTATAAAAGAGTACTCCTTTAATCCTATCTATGTCGATTGTCGAGCATGTTTTACATAGACCAAGGAAAACATTAAGCCTCATAAACTTTTCACTAAAATCAAACAAATTTTATACTATATCCATATTTAATATCCATTATATCACATGTAAATCAAGTTATTAATATGTTATAAATAATGGGTAAATTTGTACGCTCATTTGAAATACTATTTAATTAGAAGACTTGTAGGACCAAATGAAACCTTTCCAATCTGTGCTCTAGGACCATAGGTGTATTATATACCCAGTGGACAAAAAGGTTATGAAATTTAAGGGTATAAATGACAAATTAATTTTATTATATGGCAAAAAAAAAGGGTTATAAAAGTAATGGTATTTGTGATATGAATTTTTAAAGGCCGACTAATATTTAGAATGATGAAAACTTTCTACTATTCTATAGCACTTCTTCTGTTATCAAATACAAGATCTCTTTCAAATTTTAATTTGTTCCTAAATATAAGACATTCTAATTTTTTTTAAATTTTTTCCCAAATAAACCCTAATAATGTTTATTTATAATATATAAGTAAGAGAGAGAGCGGGGAAAAAGTATATGGTTTTGGTAGATTAGTAGTAATATCATATACTAATAACTAAATTAACATACTTAATCTAATCAAATTTGGAAAATTGAACTTACATTTAGAAACATGGAAGTATTATTTTCAGTAAAGATTGTAGGGGTACATTCTTTTTAGAAATTGTTATATTTCATCAAGCGTAACTAGATATCAATACCATTGTAGGGGGTAGGGGTGGAAATAGGCTAGGCTTTAAACACGGGCCTTCGGCTTAGCCTTCAAAAAGTCTAGTCTAGCCTATTTAGTAAATAGGCCAGACTCATATACAGACCTATCATTTGGCCTATTTAACTAAATAGGCCAGACTTTTTTTCACAAGGTCTAGCCTACAAGCCTATAGGCCGGGCCTATTTAATTATTTTGTGATTTCTATTTTAATATTGTATAAAATAAATAAAATATATAAATTAATTATAATAGTATCAACTTATTTGTGCATCTAAACTTCACATCTCATAATTTGTATACAAGTTTTAATAAGTGTAAAGACTTATATATAAAATTAGAAGTATAAAATTTCAAGCCTATTTAAGACTTAAGAGTCAACATTTTAAGTAGGCTTTTAAATAGGCTTTCAGGCCTTGTTAAGCCTTTTGAAGGCCTAGGCTCAGGCCTAAAATTAAAATTACAAATAGGCTCAGGCTCAGGCTTACAGTCTATATTTTTAAACAGGCTCAGACCTATTTTAACTAAGCCTACCTAAGCCTAGCCTATTTCCATCCCTAGTAGGGGGTTAATTTTTCAAATATAAATTAGTTCAAAGAGGCTAAAAATCTCCCATTTACCAATGGGTAGATGGTTGAGCTGGTAAGTGGGTTACAACCCCCGTAAGGAGGAGAACGCGTGTTCAAATCCCGGGAAGCGCTCTCATTGGGAGAGGGGACAACCTTGCCTATGTGGGCAACACTCCTACCCCTCGAGTCCGGATTAAACCGGACGGTAATTTACCAAAAAAAAATCTCCCATTCTTTTTTTTATCAGAGATCTCCTATTCTTTTTTTTTTTTTGCATTTATGCATCGGTAAATTTAAATTTAAAGTGTATAAATAACAATAACTTTTGATAATTACTTCGCCAATGAATTTCGCTTATACAAGAGAAGAGTAGAGAACGATATAGAATAATTTCCTCAAATAATAACTATAAGTTCATAACATCTCACCTTTGACATGAGCTATAATCTACAAGTTCTTTTAGAGGAATCTACCTACTGGTTTCTTCCTTTAGCATGAGGGAATTACGTAGCTAGAAGTGATGCTTTATTTATAGTTTTATTTTGTTTGTTTTTAGCCTTTTCCTTTCCTCATGCATGTATCAAAAAAAAAAGGAAAAAAAAAAAAGGAAAAAACGTATGTACATGTTGAGTTTTGCTCAGAGAGCCTTCTTTCAATCCGAGTAATTGTTACTTATCCACAGGCAACTAATAAAAAACTCTTTTGTTGTTTATACATTCTATCAACGAGCAGGCAGGGGGAGCAAAAAAATAATTTTAGATTTTAAAAAAATGAAAAAATAAATTACTATATAAAAGTGGAATTTTCAACCATTAGATTACATTATAGTATACCTATAGTAATAACACTAACAAGTCAGTTTAGCTTTAATTCAAATGCTAAATCATTTTATTGCTCTCAAATTATGGACTGAGGTTGTTAACATGTTCCAGCTCTGTATTAGGACGTATAATTGATTATTGATTTTTTGGTCTTATGCTCTTATTGTTGTCCTTATATGCCATCATATATGCAAGAAGGAACAATTTACTATTACATATTTTTTAGTCTGCTGCTTCTGAAATACACGTTATACTAACAACTTGAAGATGATCACCAAAAACAAATGCGAAAAATCTCAACAAAGAACTTGAACCTAGGATAGTTCATATTAGTAGTTTTTGATAGTTCATCGTTTGATTTTTGTAGGATGATTTGGTCTCGTCGGATCTTTGACTAGCTTTGGTTGTCATGTCTTTTTTGCCGGCGTTCTGGCAACAATCAGAGCTTTTGGATAACTTCCTACCACAACCATTCAAGGCTGTCATAGGATATACTTGAATCTCATCATCTTCAGAAAAACATTCATCATATAAAGATCCTGAACCTGTACACTCAAATTCCTGTAGGATTGAACACCTTAAATGAGAAACTTATAAGATGAAAGAATATAGTTCTGCTATAGTTTTTTTAATGACAAGGGAAGTTTAATTTCCAAGCCCTACCAAACCTTTCTAATATAAGAAAAGTAGATTTGAATTAAGTTTGCCAAAAATCAATGTTAAAAATACCTGTCTAAAATTTTATAGGTCATAAAGACCCAATATGTTTCACACATAGAACAATAACAGCACCATGAATGATTCCATGCATATCAAATATCAATACTTGAATTCAGGTTCTTATAACTAAAAAGATTTCTAAAGAGGTGCTTTCACCAATTTTTCCATTAAGTTTGAAATGTTATGTTAAGGTAGAAATGAAAAGTGAAAATATGACTAACAAGCAATGGTTTCATTAATCAACAATAGTTTCATACCCTAGATCTTGACTTTACATTGGGGGGTGTCAAGCAAGGATTAAGATCCTTCAGTAACAAGTCATCTGGACTTCCTATGATTGTCGAATTCTCAGAGCTGAGTTCCTGCATAAAATGTGAAAGGGATTAAAGAAAATATTTTCTGATATTTTTAGAACCACTATTGAAGCATAAGTTGTAAATTATGAAGCACAATACACTAGGAAAAAAATTGATTATGGTTGGATTTATTTTGAATTTTGCAGAGAAAAGTCACACACTGATTACTCCCTTTGAGTTCACAACCTCATACTGAAAGCTTTAAGAAAATGGCTTAGACATATGATTCTACTTGTATAATCACATCTTTGCATGACTCTATTTATTTGCGGTGAGTGACATATCATTTACAAATTATCTACACTTTTCAATTTATGTTTTTCAAATACAGAAAACTCACCCAAGAATTAATAGCAGCATGTGTTGGTGTTCTTGGAGAATTTCCATGATCTTGAAAACTTGACTTCGCACGCTTATC
Source organism: Mimosa pudica (assembly GCA_029929735.1). Taxonomy (NCBI): domain Eukaryota; kingdom Viridiplantae; phylum Streptophyta; class Magnoliopsida; order Fabales; family Fabaceae; genus Mimosa; species Mimosa pudica. Next base: position 5,280,176 of record JAKELP010000020.1, read on the forward strand.
AGCCTTAACCTAGATAAGAACGAGGCAATAATCATTTCAATACCTTCTTCTCAAGTGTCTAAAATGTATCAATTCGTTCTTACAAGGAAGTAACACCGAAATCAATAGTCTAAAACCAACACTGGAAATGCTTTGCTTTAATCTCAATAGCCAACACAGAACTAACAGCCTAAATACCAATGCAACCAAATTTCAACTTCTGATTCTTAAGCAGAACACAAAGGCTACCTATGGTAAAAATGTGCAAACATATATGCATGATACAATCTGATATATAATATACATACCTCTGCGAGATCCTCAGCTAGGCTTTGAAGCTGACCAGTGAGAGAAGAGACTTGCTTTTGAAGAGCTGGAATAACTTGTTTTGCCTGAGTCAACTCAGAGCCTTGCTTCTCTAAGAGCTCTTGGAGCTGGGAATTCATCACATCAGGGAACAGAATAGCACTTTTAAGTGACTTTATTTCTTCCCTTTGATTCAAACACAAATCTTTCAACTTCTCCACCTGCAATCCCAATCAACCAGTAACTTCATAGGATAACACGAACATTATTTCTCAGTCTCAAACCTCTAGCTGATTAAATTATAGAGACTCCAAACAATATTATGTTAATTACATCTTCATTAACATCCATCTGATCATCAGACAATAACAAAGGCAACTCCACAGGTTAACTAAACCTTCATTAACATTCATCTGATCATTACACAATAACAAATGCTATCCCACAAGTTAATTACATCTACATAAACATTCACCTGATCAACAAAGGCTACTCCACAGGTTATTTGCACCTTCACTAACATTCATCAAATCAACAGGTGACAACAAAAGGTATTCAACATGTTAATTACATGTACATTAACATTCACCCATCATCAGGCAATAACAAAGGCTATCATGATAATTGCATCATCATTAAAATTCGAAGGGTCTGCTTAGCTCAACAGTAAGCTCATTTGCCGTGGGATTTGAGGTCGTGGGTTCAAATCAGCCTCTATGCATAAAACATAGGTAAGACTGCTTAGTATATTCCCATCCCCAACACTCTCACCAAGTGATGACTAGAACTAGGTTGACCATTTTTTCCACCTTCATTAACATTCATCTAATCATCAGGTAACAACATAGGCAATTGAACATATTAATTACATCTTCATTAACATCCATCTAATCACCAGGCAAAAACTAAACCTACTTCACACGTCAATTAAATCTTCATTAACATTAATCCAATCACGAGGCAATAAATAACAAAGGCCATTCCACATGTCAATCAAATCCTCATCAACATTCAATCATAACAATTAACAACACAAAATCAAAAGCAACTACTCACCTCTCTATTCTTCTCCTCAAGCATCAACTTCAACTCCGCAATCTCGGCTTCCATCTCCTTATTCACACTCAACAGCTCCCTCTCACTCCTCAACACCATCCCCAGCGTCCTCGTGTTCCCCCTCACCTCCGTCAACGCCTTCACCTCCTTCTCCTTCACCGCCTTCTCCGCCGTCTTCCCGAACAGTTTCTTCTGCAATGCCGACAATCCGGTGGCCCTACGCGCATTCTTCTTCAAGTCCTCCGCAATAATATCCGCCGGAATCAACAATCCACCGCCACACTTAGTATTACTGGTCTTCTTTACATCAGGCTTCTTCTCTATTAGCTTTTTCACCATTGAAGTGAAGCTAGGCTCTGCTTTGGAACTCTTTGCAGCTCTGGTTTTGGATAGATCGGAGGGTTTAGCTTTAACAAGAGCACGAGAGGAGGAAGAAGAAGAGGTTGTTTTGTGGTTGAGTTCAGAGGAGGAAGAAGGATTGGAGTAATGAGAGGAAGTTGTGGAAGAACGAGAACTGTAGGAAGTGTAGCGAGAGGAAGCCATTGGAGATTGAGGTTTTGTTGAGTTTGAAGTTTGAAGTGAGAGGGAAGAAGAAGAAGAAGAAGATATTGATTGATTGATTTTTTTTTTGTTAATGTTTGTGTTTCGGAAATGTTGATGTTTCTTGGCCGTATAGGATTGATCCACGTGGCGCGTGTTTGTGTATTGTCTTGTTTTGGCGCTGTCTGAAATTTGAATTTTTTGGCGTGAATGGGGCGCGGCTTGCTTGGTAGTAGTAGAACACTGATTTCATTCATTTTACTACCTTTGAGATAATCAAGTTTGAACATGTCGAACTTGTTGATCAATAATTACTTTATTCGCAAATACTACGTATAAGATTGAATTAATATTTTTTCTAAAGAATTACTAAAAATGTGACTATGTTATAGTAATTCCGGCCAAAAAAAAAGACTATGTTATAGTAATAGAATCCTTCCCTTTTAAAATGTTTCCTTTTGACTGAATTGTGGTTTCTTAAAAAATTAAATTAAAATGAGATAAAGACAATGAATATGTATGAAATATAGTATCATTTTTTTAAAGTGCACTCATTTATGAATAAGTAAGAATGAGGATGATTATGCCAAGTTAGTTTTTGATATATGTGTGTTGTAGCACTAGCAAACCATTCCTGAGTTAATCAATCTTAAAGGATTATGGGTTGGTTTTCCAGAGTAGCACTTAATTAGAAAGAGGGTGATTATGAAAAAAGAAGATGAAATAGAATGTGAGAGAGAAATTAATAAATGGGCAAAATAAAGAAGTGCATTTATTCATCAAGCAAAGTTAAATAATACCTTACATTTTTGGGATAAGATCATTAAACAAAGGACTAATATTACAAGATGGAGGGAGTATAATTTAATTTGCGAGAATTTTTCTTTAGGGCAAAAGTGATGATCTAATAATTAACTATTTTAATTTGGACATAAATAATAAATGACTATTTCGCGGTGCATAAATAATAATCAACTTTGTACCCGGTGCAAAAATAATAAAACCGGTACTAAATGTTAATTTGTAGTTTTGCGGAATCTTTCTGATATTAATTTCTAAAGTGAACAATATTTTTTTACCCCTCACAATTAAAACTTAACCCTTCTTCCTTCTGCCTTTCATCTTCCCAAGCTAACTAGTATCACAGAGGTTTTAATTGGGAGGGGCAAAAATGTATTTTTCACTTTGAAAATATTATCAAAAAGGTTTCACATAACTACAAATTAACATTCAACACCGGTTTTATCATTTTTGCACCGAGTCACAAAGTTAGATGTTATTTATACACCGCGAAATAATCATTTATTAGTTTTGCCCAAACTGAAATAGTTAATTATCATATCAGCGCTTTTGCCTTACGTGATGATATGTAAAATATGTTATGTTTATAAGAGACCTTTTAACTTCTTTAATCTCTAAAAAGAAATCAACCTTAAAAAATTGAAAGGAGTAAACAGACCTTATATTAAAAAACATTATAAAATAGATTACATTTCAAGTAAAACATGTGCAACTCATTCTTAGCTGATGCAAAATTAATGTATTTGACATACATAGCTAAATATGAGTTGCACTTGATCATGGAATCAGTGCTAAACAAAATTCAAGGACCTTTAAACAACTAATACTCCCTCCAATCCAATTATAGGACCAACTAAGGAGTTGGTTTTAGTTTTAAATATAAGATCTTTGATTCTAATTTTTGTCAATTCCTTTCCCGATTATCTTTATTGGTACTCCTTAAATAATAATCAAATAAGAGATGCATCATGCAAGAGGAAATAAGGAAAGGAGATCTGGGGTATTTTTAGAAAAAACACAACTTACTAGCTAATTGACATCCCTAATTTAAACAAAGTAATTATATATGTCATTTATTTAAGAATATAAGAATTACTTTAATTAAGGAGAGAATGTCTCTAGGAATTTAATTTATACACGGATAAATTTCAAATGTCTCTAATGGATAAAAATATGCTTTTGCAATTGAACTTTTGTTGTGTTCACTGTTCACATATCTTTTTTAACAAAATATTCAACTAGTTATATTCAAACAACACAATGCCAAATCAAAAATCATGAGGAAGAAGTTTGCTTTGACTCTCTGGTTACATAAGTTTGATGGCATGGATTTTGTTTTATAAACCGGCCAACTAAAGATTAAATTAGTTAGTTAACTACTACTCCCTCCGGTCCTAATTATAAGTCGCCTTTGACTTTTTTGGAAAATCCTAAAAAAGAAAAATAAGTAAACATAAATTGATTTAACTGGTTTTTACCCTTAAACTAGTTTGTTTAACTTATAAACTAATGACTAATATAAAAATTTATCAAATATGTCATAATTTAATAATATATTTTGTAACCTTAACATCTCTAAAAAAAGTCAAAGGCGACTTATAATTAGGACAGGAGGGAGTATTCCCTTTTTCTATGTATATAAGAGCTAAATTTTTGAATGGTTTTATCCCTTTTTATCAGAGTAAAGCCAAATTTTTTAAAGTATTTATTGAGTTTTTTCCACTTTATTACACCCATCATTATTGGCCCCTCTATTCGCATTTGATGGAGTAATAACTAGCAATGAATTGATTCCAACTTACAAAATAGAGTCAAAATGCATAATTCAACCCGGAACAATGAATAAACCAGGAGTTTTGTTTTTTTTAACAGAGCATATATATGCCGTTGTCAATGCATATGTATACTTGAAGACTAATCAATTTATTGCTTGTTTGGATTTGATGTTATAACGTTTTTAAATGGCTTTTCGATCATAATTTACAGTTTACAGAATAAGTACGCAAAAAAGTTTAATTTCAACTTAAACGTATTTAATTGCAAATAATAACTAGTAATTTATAATAAGAACAATCCTAGAATCGTACATATGTTATGGAGTCTTGAATGCATTAATTTCTATACGGTTAATCTGCCCGCACCTAGCTACTGTTAGGGATGCAAATTGAGTACTTGGCGAGTTGGCGGCAAATTTTTAGTTGAATGTAATCAATGTATTACGAAGATATAATCAAACTTATTTTTGCACTGTCAAAGGACAGCAATAATGAGTTTGATGTTGTTTTTTTTAATGAAGTAATGATTGAGGATTTTGACTTTTGATTAACCCTTAAAGTAACGTTTTGAAATTGTGTATGTTTATGATAAAAAAATTTGTGTATGCTAATTTTTGAATCAACAAAATTTGTTCAATAACTATAACTAATAATTTAAAATAACTTTTCTATGACAGTAACACCTTTAGTATACAAGATTTCTTCAAAACATTGGAATATTTCACTTAATGATAGACATTATACCTTTTTATTGGTAATCTAAGATTGTCAAAGAGTGCCGACTGTGGACACATACTAAGGGAATCTAATCATCCTGGAACTGAAATACACACTGTGCAGTCCCATTGCAAAGGATATCTATTCATCTACCAAGAACTCTGGTAGGATAACATAGCTTTTTTTTAAAAAAAAATATTACTTATAGTCCAAGTAACTTTATTTCCACTTTTATACATGCATGCACACAAATAGAGAGCTGAGTATTTCATCAGGAAACATATCAAAGAGAATCACCATTGTATGGTTTGCGAATCAAGCAGAGATTTTCCTTTCTCCTAGCAGTAACACCCATGATTTCAGTCAAGTCTAAATCCTCTGGTTTCATTCCATAAGGAAGTTCCCAATCAAAGTGGTACAATAAGCTAGCCAGAGGAAGCTCAATGTTTGCCAAACCAAATGCAATCCCTGGACAAATTCTTCTTCCTGCTCCAAATGGAATGTATTCCAATTTCGTTCCTCCAAAATCAATATTACGGTCTTGGAACCTCTCTGGTACAAACCTCTCAGCATCATACCAGTGGTTTGGATCCCTTCCAATTGCCCATGCATTTACTAAGACTTGAGTTTTGATTGGTATCTCATATCCATTAATCTTACAATTTTCTCTGCATTCCCTTGGATCAACAAAGGAGCAGGAGGGTGTAGCCTCAGAGTTTCTTTGATTACTAATTTCAAGTAACTTAGTTGTTCCATGTCACTATCTTTGATCAATTTCTTCCCTTTAAAAGCTTTTCTAACCTCAACTTGTGCCTTCTCCATCACTCTAGGATTTCTCATCATTTCTATCATAGCCCACACTGTTGTTGTTGATGAAGTTTCAGTTAAGGCACCAAACATATCCTACAATAAATTATGCCAACAAGTTGGTCATATATACCTTCAACCCTTTCTGAAATTAGTTGATAAGTCTCTTAGCTTTTTTCCTTAACAGAAGTGGAACAAATCCAATAAATTTTTAGACAAACTCATATCGTTACATTCCTATAATTAATTGTCATGGGAGTCTAACTTATATGTTAAAATGAGCTAAAGCCACCATGAACAATAATTTTCTTAATATAATATATACCTTCACTCATTTCTCTAATTAATTGAAATGGGACTCTAACTATTATCCTAATATATTAAATATTATAGAAAATATTTCATAAGGATTAAAGAGCTAGCGCTGACCCAAATAACAGCTTTGATGTTGTTGTTTGTAATATTGATAGCGAGGCTTTCACTTTGTTGGATTCGCAAGAGAACCTGAACAAGATTTTCTTCCACTTCACCAGCAGAATTATCTTTTGATCTGATCATAAGCTTCTTTTGATTCTCCTTGAGAACATCCTCCAAAATCCTGTCTATCTCCTTATGAAACTTCATCAGCTTTGCGTCCAAAGCAGTTATTACAAGATGAGGAACATTTTTCATTAATGAAGGGAATAAATCCACAAAGCGATACCCACTCGATCAGTTTCACTGATTCATTGAGTAGTTGTAGAAGCTCTTCTTGTTCGTTGCCAAATGCTACCTTTGTGACTATAGTACTTGTCAAAGAGTGAATCTTGGTTGTGAGATCCACAACCGAACCAATTGATGACCCAACTGAGTCTATTAACTTAGATACCTGATGTGCAAATAGTAAGGTAAAGGATTTCAAATTCCATTATTAAACTATAGTCAAGAGTATTATATACCTATTTTACACATGAATTTTGTTTTTTTTTCTTCTATTTTATATCTTATTTTTATCATTTTCTCTAAATTAATTACCTGTCTTACAAAATAATATGTGCTTACCACTCTTTTTTATATGAGGCCGATAACAAAATTAAACGAATTAAAAAATTGGTTGAAATTAGTTAAAAATAATAAATACACATGTTGAATGAACTTTTTTTCCATATCTCACCTACTCCCTCCAGAACTAATTGTTATAAAATCCTTTTGACTTTTTTTTAGATAAATTAATAAGAATACAAAATTAATAATTTAAACTATCTTTAGTTATAATTTTCCTAAAAATTAATTTTCTACTTATAACTTAAATTATATTCTAATTACATGTGATCAATATTTTAATTTAATGGTCTTATTTACTTCATTAGCTTTTACAAAAAAAGTTAAAGGAGTTTTATATTTGAGACCAGAGGTAGTATCTTATTATCTTATAAATGGCAAGTAAGAAAGAGAAAAAAGGGCAAGTAAAAGAGAGAAATAAAGTAATAAGAAGTAATAACTTAATATAATAAGAGAGAACATAAAATAGACAATGTCTCAAAAAATCTAAATTGATAAGAAAAGGAAACACCTTTTTCTAAAAATTGCCATATCTAAATAGATCACTTACTTAAAAGTAATATAGACGAGTACCTCATCTTGTCGGATATAGGAGAATGATTGGACCCTCTTGACACTTAGGAGCTCTAAGATACATATTTTTCTCATCTGTCTCCAATAATCGCCATAAGGAGCAAAGACTATGTCGGTTGCTCCATAAGAAAAAATCTTAACACTACTAGACTCATGAGACCTCTGAACAAAGGCAAGATCATGTGCCTTCATTATCTCCTTAGCCATATCTGGGGATGATACTACAACTGTAGAAAGCTCACCAATTTGAAGGTGCATTAGAGGTCCGTGCTTCAAAGATAGCTCTCGAAGGATGTGGTATGGACTTGAAGAAGAAGATGGTGAGGACAGTGTTGCTACTACTAACTGATGAAGGTTTCCTAGTATAGGAAGCTTCCATGGCCCCGGTGGATTTTGAATCTTGGCTTTGTTCTTTGGCTTTATGAGCTTAAGGAACAAACATATTAAGAGGAAGCAGATGATAGTAAAAAGCAAGTGAAATATTTGGATTTCCATGCGTCATATATTTTAGCTTCGACTCAAAATGGCAACATTTGATTGATTTATTGATGCATGTAAGGACTATATTTGTGGTCCAACACGGTGCGTGTAAATAAATATCAAATCTCTGTGAAGACTGGCTGATACTTGTAGACCATTCATTAAGAGATAGCATCTCAATCACGAACCAATTTAGTTTCTAGACAAATTTAAGATAGTTTTTGGCAATAAATATCTCCAGGGGAAATCAATCTTTTGGGTCCCCATTAGATGTTGGCTCACTATATGCGACAAATTAAACATAATCTCAATCATATATATCATTGTAAGAAATTAATCAAATTTATAATGGATAAAAAGATTTGTTTTATAATCAATTGTTTCTTCATACTTTTCCTCGAACTGGGTTAACAATCCGATCGGTAACCTATTACACAGAATAAACGGTAATATGCCTCACGTACAATCTAGGTTACAAGAACCTAGAAGGGATTTGCACAACATATCACCCAACCAAAGAAAGCAGGGAGAGAAGCATAGAGAGACTTGACATCCACAGGGAATTCGGGTGACTAAACAAATGAGGGAGAGCTACTTTTATATAGAGTTCAGAGCGAATGCTAGAAAGGAAGAAAACCACTGTCATCAATGTCTGGAAATTCGGGTGACTAAACAAATGAGGGAGCTCCCTTTATATAGAATTCAGAGCGAATGCTAGAAAGGAAGAAAACCACTGTCATCAATGTCTCTCATCAATGTTGTCAATCAGTCATTATGACAAATTCTCTCAAATCAGTAATCAATCGCCTATTAATTGTTGATTGGTCAACTGTCAAATTCTCCTGATCGTTTCTCATATGTCGAATTGTCTTCCGGACAATACGACCCATCAAAGGCGAACCCAGACATATTTTCCAACACAAACAATATAATGAATTGATTCATGTGAATAAGCAGGGTCAAAACATAGAATTCAACTCAAAACAAAGAAATTTGCATTTGGTAAGCCAACCCTTGTGCATGTGCTCGTGTCTGGACACATCTACTTGAGGACTAAAGTAATTAGTCAGTTTGGAATCTAGGTCTATACATACACTAGTAAATTAATTTTTTTTCTTGGCTCAAAATCTGATTCTGGCAGTTCAATTATGTTTGACTTTTAGTGCTGGTCAATAAGTCACATATAGCCCAAAGAGAAGAGGGAAATTCTACAGGGAGAAGGCTGAATTGCAGCATATAGGAAAGGGGTCTTTTTCAAAAGTAAGATTATTGTAAAAGATCTAACTAGCTTAAAACCTATCCAAATACCAATTGAATAAAATAAAAGTTTTCTTCTACCATTGGTTAATTCAAAAACCCAATAATGATCCGCACAAAATGATGACTACATTATTGGATGGATAGCTCACGATGGGCTTAAAGTACCAACGAAAAAGAAAATAAATGGTGGTAACAAAGAAAATTGGGATTCCATAGTATACACATATACTAGGGAATCCAGTGTCCTGCATGAAAAATACTGTACAGACCCATATACTCAGGGGAAATAAAGACTCATTTATATCATGAACTCTTGCTTTGTTAACAAAGCTTCTATTATTGGCCAAAAAAAAACAAAGCTTCCTATTTTTATTATTATTAATATTACAGTCCCAAATAAACATATAGCCAAGTTCTCTATCTGGAACTATCACAGGCAGGATCAATTTTGTAAGGTTTGGCAATCAAGCAGAGCTTTTCCTTCCTTCTACAAGTAATCCTCATGGTTTCATTCATATCCAAATCCTCTGGTTTCATCCCATATGGAAGTTCCCAATCAAAGTGGTACAATAAACTAGCCAGAAGAAGCTCAATGCTTGCTAAGCCAAATGTTATCCCTGGACACATTCTTCTTCCTGCTCCAAAAGGAATGAACTCAAAATTTGTTCCTCGAAAATCAACATCACAGTGTTTTTGAAACCTTTCTGGTATAAATTTGTCAGCATCATACCAATAGTTTGGATCTCTTCCAATTGCCCATGCATTGACCACAACCTGTGTTTTAATGGGTATATCATATCCATCAATCTTGCAATTTTCTCTGCATTCCCTTGGGAGTAAGAAAGGAAGAGGAGGGTGTAGCCTAAGAGTTTCTTTAACCACTAATTTTAAGTAACTAAGTTGTTCCATGTCACTATCTTGTATGACTTTCTTTCCCTTAAAAGCTTCTCTGATCTCAGCCTGTGCCTTCTCCATTATTTTAGGATTTCTCATCATTTCTGTCATAGCCCACTCTGTTGTTGTTGATGAAGTATCAGTTCCAGCAGCGAACATATCCTACAATTAATGATGCCAACAAATTAAAGATAAACATTACATGCATCCTAAAGTTTTGTGGTGCATCCAACAACATAAAGTGTTTTATAGGTGCATCATTTAGTACCATAAAGCAGTTCTAATAATTTAGTGAAAAAAATTGTTAAGCCTCATGAAAATAACTTCATGGCATTGGATTTTTAAGAAATAAGTCCGCAAATTACTTTAAGGTACTGGATACACACCTAAGGAAACACTATAAATGCTGATAACTGTACCATATATTTAAATGTTATGGCTTGTGTGTGTGCGTTGTGTGAATATTTTAATTAAATATATGAATTTATTCATCAACCCTCTACCCCAATTTATACTACTAACCCCTTGAAAACTTCTACCTTAACTGGTTTACTCACATATCCAATTTCCATTTTTCAGTACTTTACTAAGCACACACCCACATACACCATTTCTTGAAACATGTAATCAACTTCATGGTAGACAAGGAGTACTTACCAAAATGACAGCTTTGATGTTGTCATTTGTAATTGAAACATCAAGGCTTTCACTTTGCTGGACCTGCAAAAGAACCTGAACAAGATTTTCTTCCCCACCACCAAGCCCTTCTTCTCCTGATCTGATCAGCAGCTTATTTTGATTCTCCTTTATAATATCATCTAAAATATTGTCTATTTTCTTATGAATCTTTACCAGCTGAGCGTCCATCTTAGTTATAATAAGATGAACAAGTTTCAATGAAGGGAAGAAATCCACAAAGCGAAACCCACCCACTTTCCTTATTTCAAAGAATTGCTGCAAAAGCTCTTCTTGTTCCTTTCCAAATGCTACCTTTGTCACTATAGTACTTGTCAAAGAGTAAATCTTGTCCGTTAGATCAATAACCGAACCTACTGATGATCCAACTGAATCTATCAACACAGATACCTGATATGCAATAACCATGCAAATTAAATGAGTTAAAACTGATGTTAGACTAGATCTTACATTAGAGGACCTCAGTCAGCTAATGTATATGCATATACACAAATATAATCTTATATATAAGGCGCTTCTAATATATTTCACACATACAAAGAACAATCTTAAATCTATCAACTCTGTCTCAAAATCAAACAACTTTTTAATTTTATCATTGTTTAGTATTCATTTGTACTACACCGCATTAAAATAAAGTCTAATACATAATAAAGAGAAAATTGTACTTTAATAGTAAAAGTTTAATAATGTGACATATAAATAAGACCAAACAAAACATTTCATCTCTATCTATAAATAGGAGAAGAGGAGAATATAACTATATATAGTACCTCATGTTGTCGGACAGAGGAGAATGATTGGACTCTCTTGACACTTAAGAGTTCTAAAGTGCATATTTTTTTCATCTGTCTCCAATAATCTCCATAAGGAGCAAAAGCTACATTTGTGTATCCATACGTAAAGACCTCAGAACTAGACACATGTGATCTGTGAACAAAGGCAAGATCATGGGTCTTCATGATCTGCTCAGCCATATCTGGAGATGATACTACAATTGTAGAAAGCTGGCCAATTTGCAGGTGCATAAGAGGACCATACTTGAGAGATAGATCTAGAAGGATATGGTGTATAGGTGAGGGTGATGACCTTGATGCTGCTATTAACTGATGAAGATTTCCTAGTAGAGGAAGCTTCCATGGCCCTGGTGGGATTTGAATGTTAGATTTGTTCTTTGGCTTTGTGAGACTACAAAGGAACAAAATTAAAATTATCAAGAGGAAGGATGTAAGAAGCAAGGCAGAGAATTGAGTTTCCATATTATGTGTCAGAGCTTTTAGCATTTGATGGCTCAGTTGTTGCATAAATAGAGTCAAGTGATACACACACGTGCTAGGCTCAGGTCAACATTTACATTCAATAGATTCCATTCACATTGGTGCCTTTTTTGTATTATCTCAAAAACAGTATTTTAAAAAGCATACTTTACCACATATGTGTAAGATAATAGTGTTTTAGATTTAAAATGCAGAAAATATATAAATTAAATTATGATTGTATATTTATCACTTCATAATTAACTCCCCTTCCCTTTTGAACCAAACAAACATCCATTTTCCTCCACTCCACCAAACCAAACAAAACTAATCACTCTTTCCTATCCCCACCTCCTTTGTCAAAATATTTAAGAGGATAAAATCATTTGAATTTAAAATTTTAATAGAGAGTGGAGGGAAATTTTAGAAAAGCCCACCTCCCTTTTTTTAAAAGTACCCCCTCGCTTTACTCTCCCTCAATCCAAACACGGAACCTTCATTAAAATGAACCAAACACTACTTACTCATAAAAAAGTGAAGTACTAGTAGTTTAGTAGTGAGAATTACTTGTATTTATTTAAAGTTTAAACCATCTACATATAATCTGGATAATTTAGATTTTTTGGCTTACAGAATAATCTAGGTTTTTTTACATGCACTGAATAATCTAGATTTGAATTCAAGTTAATTATATATTAAATTAAAATATTATAATAAATTCAAATATAAATCTTCCGATTTAAATGATATGATATGTTTTCTTTATATACTTTTTACTTTTTTTATATCCAAATTCCAATGATCTGATATTTGAACTCCCTCCTCATGTATTTAATATTTTAATTTGATATTTGGCCAAAAATAAATTAGTTTGAAAAGTGGGAAACCGCCAAAGAGTTTCGGTCCTATGCTGGCTTATGAGGATGAGAACTCTTCACCATACTGTATCAACAACCCCCTGCTTAACTTTTTCTATCGTTTATCAATGATTACGGCTAAGATTTTAATTTTTCTATCAGACTCAATTTACTTGTTTATTATTCTAGTTCTCTTTTTTATGGTGTTTCTTTTGTAGTTTTTTCTTTTAGATTTCTCCTTTAGTATTGTGGGGCAGGTAATCTTTCAGGCATATCAACGACTCTACACTAATCTGAATCGCTGATTGTGGGCATCTGATACCTGACTAAGAGATTTAACATGTTTCATACTCAAGGCTGAATGAGTTGCTTTCCATTAAATTAAACTAAATGCTATTAGCTTTCTTATGTAGTTTTTCATGGATTTGTTTTCATACTTTTGTAATTCTTTTCTGGTATTGGCAAAAATATTTTAATGTACATGGGGAACCGTGAAAGAGTATTGCTATGAGGATCGGGAACTCTTCACCATTATTAGACATCCTAAACATTTGATTAATTTGAATGATTCATGCTAATCTTTTATTTTTCTAAAGAATATATTATATGTTGAAACTATTTAAAAAAATGTTGCTTATCAATGCAACGAGGATGTGACATAATAATGACGACCAACATGTGTAATGCACATGAGGGTCCAGTAATCACGGGGAAAAGTAAGTTACCATGTGACTTAACTAAACAATGAACTTGAGTCTTTTTTTTTAGAAGAAGCAAAATGATATATATATATATATATATATATATATATATATATATATATATATATATATATATAAATGAAGTTTACATAGATTTATAGGATTTTGCCAGAACAAATTGCTTAGATAACTTAAGTCATTTCTTATAAACTGGTAATACTAGATTTTACTTTAGGAGCTGAGTAGGCAGGTAACTTAAAAGTATGTCGAGTAAAGTATATCAAATCTTATGAACATAGACACACGCACTCCAAGCACTATTAATCGACAGTGACGTCGTGTAATCCATGTAGTTCACCCCACCTACTTGCTGCTTTTATTGATCGACACAATGGCGTCGTATGATCTAAGCATGACTGTTGATCGGCACAATAACGTCCTATATTTGAGTGACTTGCTGCTTTATGGTGAAAGGATTGAGCATAAATTTTCCGGAGTTCCATATAGTCAATGTAGTGCCAGTGGAAACTCTGTTTGCAGTCCAAGCCAGTGCCGACCTGAGGCATGTGATGGAAAACGTAGTTGGTTCACACCGTATACGTTCCCACTGTAAGGGCCCGTTTGGAAGTAGGAAAGTTTTGTGATGAATCTGAAAGTGAGGAAAGTGTTTCAGTTTACCAAGAAAGCAAATTAGGGGTGGCTGTTTGGTTGGCTAATGGAAGAATTTGAAAGTGAATTTTTATTAAAAGCACATGGACCTTAAATGACAGTAATGCCCCTTCTTATTGTAACATTCCCAAAAAGCCCCTGATTGAAAAAAGAAACCCCCACTAGGAGTCATCTCTTTTTTCTGCGAAGCTTGATTGTCTCTAGCTTTAAACCACAAAAAAAGCTTGTGCCTTAAGTTCGATTTTGGTGTGGGTGAATGAAAGGAAGAATGAATACGAACAGGAATGGAGAGTTTTTTCGAGAAGAGAAGGGTGTGGTTTCAAGTGATGAAAGTGGGTGTGGTGAAAGTTAGAACGAAGAAGAGAAGGGCTTATGCAAAGAAGGAAGACTGTTGCACTTCTTGGATAAACTCGATTGTGCCGAAATGAAATCGAGTTTTCTTGGGCAAACTCGATTTTCCTAGGTGAAATCGAGTTTTCCTGGGTAAACTCGAATTTCCTAGGTGAATCGATTTTAAACCTCAAAACGGGAAGACAACTAGTAAACGCTGCACTTTACAAATGCAAACCTACAATATGACAAAGATAACATCATTTACAACATCAAACAACACCCAGACAGATTTTTACTATGTAACTATAGTTTGGAAAACAATCATTGCTAACCCATCAATTTTAAAGTGAAAACCAATTCATTTAAGCAAGCAACACACTTCACACACACAAAACACTTCAAATTAAACACAAACAGGGTCATGAAGAAGAAATGCAATCATGTTTGGGTTCACCACCAGTGCCTAGACAAAAATAAAACTACTCCACCAATATGAGACTACATTGATCACCCTTAGCTTTGTCTCCTTACTTGGCACAATGTCCAGCTAGCTAATATATATGAGTTCAATGTCACCCACGCACTCAACAGAGCCAACTCACACCTCCTCACTAGTAAACTCGTGTGTTGCCTGAAACTCCCAACCCACAGCTAGCTAATATGAGTTCACTTTTTTGATGTATTTGTTGAGAGTAAATGAAGGGCAATGTGGTATTTAGCACCTGGGCCCACACTCAATTTTGGTGGGAAGCCAAATTTGCATTTTCAGAATTCAATTTTGGAGGGAAACTGAAATGCACACTTTCAGCAGACCAAACAGCCTAAGAATCTGAAATAAATTCACTTTCTAATTCTGAATTGTACTTTCATGCTTCCAAACGGGCCCTAATTGATGAGCAGGAATGTGCTCGAGCAGAATTAAAATCTTGCAAAAAGATCTTCTCATATGACGCCATTTTCGTATAAAAAAATATGGATAAGATAAGGCTGCGTAGCAGTAGATAAGAAAGAAGAGGCATCTTTTACATAGGTAAAATTAATGTAAAAGTAATTAACTTTTTCAAAAAAAAAGAGGCCCTTTCAAAATACTAACTAGATAATATTATCTAAATATTACTCCAATTTTAGTTTGTCAAAGTCAGTAAAAATAAATGTCACTTTGCCAACGGTTAATTTAAAAACACAATAAGGAATTAGTGATCCACAGAAAGTGACGATATTATTGAAGGGATAGCTCATGAAGGACACAGACTACCAAAGGAAGAAGGGAATAAATGCCAAGAAAAAAATTGCGATTGCATGGGTGTACACATACTAGGGAATCCAATGATCTTGCATGAACTATGTACAGGTCCACTGACAATGCATTTTTTTTAGTTATAGTCCCAAATCAAATTATTCACTTTTAATCACCTACACACACAAAAATAGAGAGTTCAGTACTTCATCTGGAACCGTCACATGTAGGATCAATTTTGCAAGGTTTAACAATCAAGCAGAGCTTTTCTTTCCTTCTAGCAGTAATTATCATGGTATCAGTCATATCTAAATCCTCAGGTTTCATCCCATATGGAAGTTCCCAATCAAAGTGGTACAATAAGTTAGCTAGTGGAAGCTCAATGCTTGCTAAGCCAAATGTTATCCCGGGACACATTCTTCTTCCTGCTCCAAAAGGAATGTACTCAAAATTTGTTCCTCTAAAATCAATATTACAGTTTCCTTGGAACCTTTCTGGAATAAATCTCTCAGCTCCATACCAATAGTTTGGATCTCTTCCAATTGCCCATGCATTTATTACAACCTGAGTGTTAATGGGTATATCATATCCATTAATATTGCAATTTTCAGTGCATTCCCTTGGGAGCAACAAAGGAAGAGGAGGGTGTAGCCTCAGAGTTTCTTTGATCACTAATTTCAAGTAACTAAGTTGTTCCATGTCACTATCTTCAATGACTTTCTTTCCTCTGAAAGCTTCTCTGATCTCGGCTTGTGCCTTCTCCATTATTTTAGGATTTCTCATCATTTCTATCATTGCCCACTCTGTAGCTGTTGATGAAGTATCGGTTCCAGCACCAAACATATCCTATAATTAATGATGCCAACAAATTGTTGATAAGTTTTATGAAACCAGCTATCTTGTGTGTTGACTTAACATAATGTTACGAAAAATCTAGTTTAAGCAGTTGAACCAGGGCAATTGCCCGACAATTAGTACAATCATGAGTTTTGGATGGTCTTAACAAAGATTATGGGTCAACCCAATTATATTCCTCACTTGGTGAGAGTATTGAAGGGGTAATATACTAGGCAGCCTAATCCTTGCATTTTGTAAAGTGGCTGATTCGAACCTACGATCTCAGACCTTACGGCAATCGAACTTACTGTTGACCCAGTGCAATAGTCTGCCAATTAGTAATCCTAAAAAAGATTACTAAAACAAAAATACTCCATGATGGACTGTTATGTGTTTCATTTATATTAAGGGTTAAGGTGTAGAGTTAATAATACATGTCAATTCATGAGGTCCGAGTTGGCTAGTCACTGATTGACATCTCAGTGAGATGGGTTGAAAAACATTGTTTTGATAAATTTTATGCTATTTGCGGGCCAACCCATAAGTACCCCCTCCGGTCCCTAATGTAAGAGTTAGCCGTCAAAAAAACGCTTCTTAAGAAAACATGTGAATGTTAGTTGAGTGTATGCTTCTTTTCCAAAATTGCTCATATTTATTATGATACTTATAAGAGAGAGAAATACATAAGCATTAATAAATATGAAAGAGAGTTAGGGGTAAAGTAGGAAAAAATGCATTCAATGAGGAGAAAATATGGGGTGAACTCTTACATTAAGGACCAAAACCATTCAAATTTTGAGCTCTTACATTAGGGACCAGAGGGAGTATTTTTTAACAATATGATTAAACACAAAATTACAAATTCAACCCAACTCATGCGGCAAAATTGATATAATAAAACATCAAATACAGCGTTTCAAATTCAAATATTGCAAATTGACCACAACAAAATTCACAAAGTTTAAAATCCATCTCCAACTAATATATATCTATGATTGATAGTTAGTCAATGTTAGATATTATCTTGAGCATTTTCCTTTTATACTGTTAAATATACCACTGTGTATATTTCAAAAAAATTGTCACTGTTAAATATATCAAAAAAATATACCACTGTGTAAGTAAAACAAAACAAAACTAATTTTTCAAAATGTGGTAGCCCATGGGTTAACAAGATAGCCTGTCATGAGTTGTGCAGAAAAGGTCTAAATGCCCCAGAAGTATCCTTAAAGTGGCACTGGGTGCCTAGAAGTTTTTTGGGGGAAGGGGACAATTTTCCTTGAAACTGTAGAAAATGGGACAAATTCACCCTCACTATTTAAGATATCAAATTGGATTGTTAGTGTTGATTATTTCATGCACATGACACTCCATTTACTCCACCTTATTACTCCTTACATGCCACCTTATCAATTTATTTCCAACTAAGTCCAGCCCTTTCTTTTCCTCTCCCTCCTTTCCTCACATATCTCCCTCTCATCACCATCTACAATGACCCAAAAAAATACATCTCTGCAGCTTATGGAGAACAAACAACTTTTTAAAATTAAATAGTAGGTGTTGAATGCATTGAAAAAAGGAAAACTTCATGGCATTACATATATGCACTTCAAATTACTTTAAAATGCTATATACACAACAATATACTACCTCAGGTCCTAAATATAGGACCTAATTGACTTATTTTAGGAGAGATTAAGGTTGCGAAATAGGTTATTAAATGATGACATAATTGATATATTTTTAGATTATCCATTAGTTTATAGGTAAAATAAACTAGTTTAAGGGAAAAAATTAGGTAAATCAATTTATAATTAACTTATTTTGCTTTTTTAAGGATTTTTTAGAAAAAGTCAATTAGGTATTATATTTAGGACCGGAAGGAGTATTATAGGATGCTGAAAATAATGTAACATTAAACGTATATTTAAATATTACGATTTTTACACACAAAAAATATTTTAATTAAATATATAATTTTAATCATTGGAAATGACAGAAAATAACTTAGAAATTTCAAAATTTCAAACGTGATTTGTATTTTCTAATTTCTATACTCAATTAGTTGATATTATTATCCAACTAATTAAAATGCTCTATTTCTATTTGAGATTTTAAAATTTTTATATTTTTCTGTGTTTGTCACTATTAAAACTTTTACCTCAACCAGTTGATTCATAGGTCCAATAACGTAACTTTCATTTTCAGTACCTATGATGGATCGGAAATACTAACCCAAATAACAGCTTTGATGTTGTCATTTGTAATTGAAATATCAAGGCTCTCACTCTGCTGGATTCGCAAGAGAACCTGAACAAGATTTTCTTCTCCACCACCACTCCCTCCTCCTGATCTGATATGCAGCTTCTTTTGATTCTCCTTAATAATATCTTCAAGAATCTTGTCTACTTTCTTATGAATTTTCATCCACTTCTCCTCCATCTTAGTTATAACAAGATAAACAAGTTTCAACGAAGGGAAGAAATCCACAAAGCCAAACCCACCCACTTCAATTGATTCAAGTAATAGCTGCAGAATCTCCTCATGTTCGATTCCAAAAGCTACCTTTGTAACTATAGTACTTGTCAAAGAATAAATCTTGGACGTTAGATCAACAACCGAACCTACTGATGACCCAACTGAATCTATTAACTTAGATACCTGATATGAAATAGTTGGAAATTAAAGTTATTAAAGGGGTTAAAACTAGTATTAAACTCGACTTACATTAAAGACAGAAGAATAGCCATTATACACAAACAATCATGTCATCCTATTTATAATTATAAGGCACTTCTAACTTTGTTTAGTGATACCAACGGAAACTAATATTATACGTTGTTTATTAATATTCACACCATGGCATGAAGACAAATAAAGTCAACACACACTAAATGAAGAGTTAAATTATATTCCCTTATGTCCTTATTATAAATCACCAACTACTTGCAATTTTTGGTTCTTAATATTAGTCACTAACTGCCGCATTATATTTTGCTTTCCCACTTTGCCTCTATTATTAATGAAGATTGAAAATGGAAAATTGAAAACATGTCACTTAATGAAGAGTGAAGTTGGAAAAAATGGCGAATTTCATATGAATTTTAAGATTCAACTACCATTCCTTTGTATGTGCGAAATGAGAAGTTGGTGACTTATATATAATAAGGACCGGAAGGAGAATATTAATAGAAAAATTTAATGACGTAACTTATAAACAAGATTCAAATGAAACACTTTCTACACTTTGAATATGACAAGAGGAAAATATATAGCAGTACCTCATATTGTCGTATAGAGGAGAATGATTGGACCCTCTTGATGCTTAAGAGCTCTAAAGTACATATTTTTTTCATCTGTCTCCAATAATCGCCATAAGGAGCAAAAGCTATGTCAGTTGATTTATAAGTAAAGATATCATGACTAGACACATGGGATCTTTGAACAAAGGCAAGATCATGAGTCTTCATGATCTGCTTGGCCATATCTGACGATGATACCACAACTGTAGAAAGCTGACCAACTTGAAGGTGCATAAGAGGTCCGTACTTGAGAGACAGCTGTCGAAGGCTACGGTGTGGAGATGAGGATGATGACATTGATGCTGCTATTAACTGATGAAGGTTTCCCAATAAAGGAAGCTTCCATGGCCCTGGTGGGATTTTAATTCTAGATTTGTTCTTTGGCTTTGTGAGCCTGATAAGGAGCAACAATATTAAGAGGAAGGAAATAAGAAGCAGGATTGAGAATCGGGTTTCCATTTACGTGTATACGTAATAGCTTCAATAATTCAAGCGTTAGCATTTGATCGATCAATTGGTGTATAAATAGTGTCAGGTGAGATATAAGTATACGCAAGTGCAAGGCTCGGGCCACATCATATTTGATAATTTCCACTAGTATTGGTGCCCCTGATTGTATCAGCCAAAAAACAATACTTTCAGTCTTTCATGTCATCCAGAGTATAAATAACCTGAAAAAGTTTGTCAATAAAATATAAAGGTTAAAGAATTAACACTTTTAACTATTTTTTCTAAGCTAACACTTTTAGTTTCATTTAATGTTAAATACCCACTCATCAAATGTAAAAAAGCAATTTTATGATTGATGGTGGAGAAAAAAAATGAAAAATTTATATATTTTACTAATTATTTTTATATTTTATGATATAGAATTAGTTTTTCTTATTCACATTTAATAATATAATTACATTTTAGATTTAATGACTGAGATATAATTACTGAGAATTAGCCAAAAAATACTAAAATGAAATTTTGTGCAATCATAAAGCCTTACAAGATTAAAATGATTTTTTTAAAGTGAAAACTACTCGCAAACACACCCATGTTAATAAAATAGATTATTAGTGAGAAGCTAAGCACATTTAGACCTAGTAACTATCATTTGAAGCGTTAGCATTTAATCGATCAATTGGTGCATAAATAAAGTCAAGTGACACACACACATAGACACACACGCACGCACGCATACACACACACACACACACAAGTGCAAGGCTCGGGCCACCATATTTAATTAATAGATTCCATTATTATTGGTGGCTGCTTGTATCAGTTTAAAAACAATACTTTGATGCCACAGTATAAATACTACATCCGGTCTTAAATATAAGTTCACTTTTGAGATTTAATTTGTCCCTAAATATAAGGCTAATTTCCAGTTGTCTCATCTCATATATATATCCATCTTTTTTTTATACATACATACATATATATATATATATATATATACATCTTTTCTCAGTCTCACCCCATTGTTTACCTTTTGGAAAATTAATTTCATGTGGGAGGAGAAATAAATGTAGACATTATATTATTGAAATAACACATAAAAAATGGTCAACCCAGTTCTAGTACCCACTTGGTGAGGGTGTTGGGAAAGGAATATTCTAGGAAGTCTAACCTATGTTTTTCGCACAGTAGCTGATTTGAACTCGCGACCTCATACCCACAGGCAAGCGAGCTTATTGTTGAGTTAAGCCGGCCGGCCCTTCTATTGGAATAACACATAAAATTACCTAATTTAACTACTTTCCTTAATCTCGCTAAATTAGGTAAAATGACCTTATATTTAGGAATGAAACGAGTATTAAATATATACTCGAGAGAAAATTTGTCTACTTATAAGACATAAAGACCAAAGCAAATGCACTTTTAGTCATTTTTCCTAATAATGTTAATTATTCTATTTAAAAAGTGATTTTAAATTAAATGTTGACAGAAAATTCTTATATTTTAATTTTGTTTAGTTATTTTATATTTTAAAAGTTAGTCTTTCTTATTCACATTTAGTTATATATAATCACCTTTTAAGGTTTGGTAAGCCGACATATTCGGTTGAATAGAACTAATGAATGGTACGGAGCTGCTAGCAAAAAAGATTAAATGCATACTTTTCAAATATAAATAGCTTAAATAAAATTTGCTGAAAATAATAAAAGACTAAAACAAACTGTTTATTCTAAGAGAAGACGATTTACAAACTCCCTTAACTTGAGAATAACCTGTTTATTTCTATATTATTAGAAAAAGATGAGTGGTGAGAAGCTAAGCATATTTAGACCCACTTAATATATATTATCTGAAACGTTTAATATTATTAAAAAAAAATTGTACGTACTCTATGTTGAAAGTTAAAATTACATTTAAAAAATGTTGCTTATCATTTGCAACGAGGGAGTGGCTTGTCACGTAACGATGTGTGTTGCATACCGGACTCCGTTTAGTACGAATAATTTGTATGAATGCAATTACATTATCCCACAAGTGGGAATTGTATACATGTTTCTCGTGAACTTAAAATAATTTGTGCTATTTTCATGTAAAAGTCAAATATAAACAAACATTGATATTGCTTACGCCCGAAGCATATTGCAATATACTACCATGAATGTTGCTGGCCCTTTAATTTATTTATTTGGATTATTGCCATGTTTAGACGAAAAACTAACACATCAGGTGATCACAGTCACACATATATTACTTGCCATATGGGGTTTTCTTTATCACGGCTTGCCATATGGGTTACTAAACTATAACTTTGACATTTGAGGACAGCTCGCTATACGTGTTTAATTTCTTGAGATTTTTTTCGGAAGCCATGAATGAATCTTCTTATTATCACGTTACTCCTCATACATTTTTCTGGAGATTCAGTATGCAAATATCTAATCACCGAATCTTGCTTCCATGTTACCTCAACTCTCAAATAAAACAAAACACCTGTTCGTTTAAACTTCCGAATCAACTATACTCTTATCGATGCTTTTGTATTTGCGGAGGCTGAGTTTTAAAGCTCATTATTACCTTAACCTCTGCCTCACTTCCCATCATGTCGCTCACTTCTCCGTCGGGTTTCTTCAGTACAATTCTTTCTCCGGTGACCTTGAAGAAGGCGACGATTGAATTTGCAGGGAAGAGGCTTAGGGTGGTTTGTTAGAGTGTTGAGCAAGGGCATCTTTGGAAAAAAATTGTAAAATTGAGAAATAGATCTTATATTTTTGACCAAAATTGAGTCTCTTAAAAATGTTTTATATTAAGGACAAGAGGGACTATATAATTTAATTTATAAATAAATTATTTTAATGAGTAATATTTTATAAAATATTAATAAGAATCAATATATACATATTATACAATTAAATTTAATTTTTAAATAATATGTTATCAATTAATAAATATTAGTGAAAATGAAAAATAATTAAGCTAATAGTAATGAATAAATTTCATATAATAAAATGTAATTTAAGAGACATATTTATTATAAGTATAAAATTGAAATACAAAATATTAAGTACTTATGAATATGAAAATCAATTTATATACACTAATATAATTTTTAATATATGAATATTAAAATAATAATTAACAAATATTTCATAATATACTAGGCTAAATATAACTCAAAGTATATATAATAAGATGAAATATAATAATATAATAATAGTGGAAGCTAAGCTTCAATATTGTAAATATAATATAGTTTACAGATTATATTACAAGGTCCTCATAGCTCCATTGGAATTGGTTAATGTATCAGCGAGTGCAACTGAAGAAATTCCATAGGAAAACTCAATTCCATGGGTAATCTATGGGAAAATTGAGTTTTCGCCGAAAATTCTGTCTCTGACAAGCTATTTTTTTTTTCTACTGGTTGGGAAACGGATAATTAGTTAAGTACATACGGGTATTAGTAACTACAATTTGAATCACCTATATTATGGTATTTTGAATTTCAAGTATAATAATGACATGATTGTTTAAAATGTTAGATTGGTGATTCAACTACCTATTATAAGCTCATGTAGATAATACCAGCTAGCTAGCTAGCCTCTAATCTTTGCAAAGAAATTCGTGTATGAACTAAGATTGTCACGTTATCTATGATATGATCAATTTGAATATATCAAACCACGTCATGTAAATATATCAAACCACATCCGTTGGCCAAAAAAAAATATCAAACCACATCATTAAAGATTGTCCATCCACTACAAAAAAAAAAAAACTCAGATATATATGCAGTAATAAAAAACCGCTACTAAATTGAGTTCAGCGGTGGTTTTGGAAGTCAACTGTTAATAAGCATAGATTTGACCAAAACAGAATTTAGTGATGGTACGTTAGGGGGGTCGTTAAAGCCCCAAAACGGCCACCACTTCGCTAAATAATTTCTTGCGCATTAACTGTTTTTAAATTGGTGGGTGGATTCAGTTAAAAAAAGAAAGGACGAAAGCCAAAAAATGATATATAACTATTGGCCAAGGAACAAAAGTAGTACATAACTATTTCAAGGTACAAAAATGATACCCAACTTTTCCATGTGATCAAAAATGATAGTTTCACTAATATGACAATAATATTAGACATGAAATGTCCAAAATACCCTGATAATTAAATAAACTTTTACTGGCTGGCGGTTAATTTAGGGCGAAGGCCCAAAAATGATACATAACTATTGGTCAAGGAATAAAAATGATACATAACTATTGCAAGGTACACCAATGGTACCCAACTTTTAACATGGAATTAAAAATGATATTTTCACTAATATGATAATAAGATTACACATGAAAAGTCCAAAATGCGCTTATAAATTAAATAAATTTTCTTCCCCACCCTCTCCTTCCTTAGCTTCTTTCTTCTACCAATACTTCCTTCAATAAATAACTTGTCCACCAGCGGCTTCAACTCTCAACAACTCGTTAGGGCGATCATGTTGCAAAAACATGAAAACAGAGAAGTTAATCACCCACACTTACACATCTTAAAGCACATCATTTCATTACAATAGAGAAGTTAAATGAGAGCAAAAGAGTGGTGCGTGTAGCAAAATGAAATGAAATGATGTGCTTTAAGATGTGTAAGTGTGGGTGTTTAACATCTCTGTTTTCATGTTTTTGCAACCTGATCGCCCTAACGAGTTGCTGAGAGTTGAAGCCGCCAGTGGACGAGTTATTTATTGGAGGAAGTGTTAGTAGAAGAAAGAAGCTAAGAAAGGGGAGGGTGAGAAAGAAAATTTATTTAATTTATAAGCGCATTTTGGACTTTTCATGTGTAATCTTATTGTCATATTAATGAAAATATCATTTTTGATTCCATGTTAAAAGTTGGGTACCATTGGTGTACCTTGCAATAGTTATGTATCATTTTTGGGCCTTCGCCCTAAATTAATTGCCAGCCGATAAAAGTTTATTTAATTATCAGGGCATTTTGGACATTTCATGTCTAATATTGTCATATTAGTGAAAATATCATTTTTGATCACATGGAAAAGTTGGGTATCATTTTTGTACCTCGAAATAGTTATGTACTACTTCTGTTCCTTGGCCAATAGTTATGTATCATTTTTGCGCCTTCGCCCAAAAAAAATTGGTGGGTGGATAGAGCTGGGACTTCTAGTCTGACCTGCCGAGTTGAGATCGATAACACACAGAAAAAGGTTTGGAAAAATTCAACCCAAATTAAAATAAACTAAAAGAAAGCGAGCTAGCCCGTTTCAAAAGTGGGTTGGTTTGAGTTAGTCTGAAATCTCAATTTTACATGCAAAAGCTTGTATTTGGGTTGGGTTGAGCCCGGAAATACATAAAAAAAAGCAGGTTGAGTAAAACAATATTAAGCCTGAATAAAAATGGGCTAAAAGCGAGCTAACCCAAATTAAAAGCGGGTTAGTCTGGTTGGCCCATTCAAATTGGGTTAGCTCGAAGTCCGAGCTCTATTCCTTGCTTTCACTCTTACACATGTTGGTCATTGTTATTATACCACGTCGTTGTTATTATGATAAGCAACATTTTTTAAATAATGTTTCAACACATAACATATTCTTTGGAAAAATAAAAAAGTTAGCATGAATCATTCAAATTAATCAAATGTTTAAGATGTACTGTAATAGTATGGTACACTTTCACGGTTCTCAATGTACATTAAAATATTTCATTTAGAAAAACAAAAAATAGCGTCAATCATTCAAATTAATTTTTGGTAAAAATATATTTCAAATTAATTAAATGTGTAGGATGCATAATAATTGTGAAGAGTCTTTTTTCTGGTTGTTTTTATTTGCCAATACCATAAAAACATTACAAAAGTCTGAAAACAAATACTAGAAAACTACATAAGGAAGCTAATAAGTAATTGTACTCTAGTTTAATGGTAAGAAACTCGATCATCCAATTTAGAGGTTAGAAGTTTGATCCCTGCTTGGGTATGAAACATGTTAAATCTCTTGGTCAGTTGTTCCATCATTGAAATACCCACAAATAGGGATGGGAATAGGCCAGGTCGGCCTTGTAAGGCCTGCGGCCTGGCCTGCCAGGGCCTGGGTCGGCCTGATTAAATTTAGGCCAGGTCCAGGCCCAGGCTTTTTGTTAAGGCCTGTTATTGAGAACAGGCCAGGCTCAGGCTTTTAAAAAAAGCCTGTGAGGCCTCCAGGCCGGCCTGTTAATGGTTCTTAGTAAAAAAAAAAATAGGGGAAGTCCACATGAACAATCCACACACTTGGTCTTGGCCCAATTCCATTCGGTCCACATCACCTCACTCTGTCACTCAAAGTCCCTCACCCAACCTAAACCCTAAGTCCCCACTCCTCAGTCCCCACTCTTCTCCTCACTGAGTCATCTTGTTGAGGATTCTCAGTCATCACTGTCTCAGATTCTCAACATAAACGGCGTCTCCGTCACTCCTCACTCTTAGTCATCACCGTCTCAGATTCTCAGTCATCACTCCTCACTCCTCACTCTTAGTCCTCACCGTCTCTCATTGTCCCTCACCGTCGCTCCTCCCTCACTCTCTCAGTATCTTACTCAGGATTCAGGACTCACGTGTCACGTCTCAGAAGTCAGAACTATTTTTTTGGCTAAACGGTGCATGTATGTATTTCTGTGGCTTCTTAGTTCTTATTCTGCATATTTGGATGAGTTTGGGTTTTCCGAAATTTTGTTAAATCATCCCTTTGTTGGGTTTTCCGAAACTTAATATGTGATTAAGTTTGGTCCCGTCTGTTGGGTTCTCTGCTTTGTTAATGAAATTGATGGGTAAATGGGTCTTCATGTTATATGCGTTTTTTTAGATTATATACTAATAGGTTGGCTTTATTTTGTGAAATCTCTTTCAAATCATTCCACACCATGTAAATATTGAATAATAAACCTTAGTTTAAAAAGATGTCAAGTTTAAAGGATTCAAGGAATATCAAAATTGGTACAGCTGGACATATATTGAATGTAAACTTGAAGCTACATTTTTGCACTTCAATTTATTGGTGCTACTGGACTTGAAGCTACCAAGTTTGCTTCAATTTGCATATTAGAATAGACAATTAGACATATATGCAGCCTAGAATAGACATCAAAACTAAATTCATGCAGCCTTCTTTGCACTTCAATTTGCATCTGTATTGCCTTATTTATTTATGAGTTCCTGAATTTATGGCCCATTCTTGTTAGAAATTTGGATTAGCAGCTCACTCAATTTCCCCCTGCCTTTCTTTCATGTGCACGAAGTTTTTATTATAAGTGGTAACAATTGTAATTTTTAAGTTGCTTTGCTGTACGAGGATACAATCTGAATGCACAAATATAAAATTCACAGATTAAATTGTACTTATTGACTACATGTATCTGCAAGTCCTTGTGACTTTAGTTTAAGTTTCTTGTGCAGCACATTGCATGCTTAGTTTTGACTCTGATAATGATTTTATTGTTTACCTTTTCTCTGCTTTTCACCAATGTTTGGTGTATTTATGCATTCTTGCAGTGACATGACACAACACGCCAAGTTTCATGAGGTTGAGGATGAGAGATATTACTACATTTGAAAGTGCAGCTGTGCAGGGCAGAAAAAGCTATAATGTTTTTGTTTTATTATATTTATACTGCCCTGTTTAAGATCAGGGACATAAGTATTTTTGACTTCAATGTAATGATTTTATTATGTTGGCCTCAATAGTGGTTTATTTGTTATTAAGATGCATTATATTAAATAATTCTGAATTAGTTTGTTCCTGAAAAAAAAAACAGTAGGCCTCTTAGGCCTGTTTAGGGGTGTTCAGTTTGTTCCAGCCTGTTGGCCTGGTTCGGCCTATTTGGCCTGTTTATGATCCAGGCTTCTAACAGGCCTAAAAAGGCCTTGCCTTAACAGGCCAGGCCAGGCCACAGGCCTGAAAAATTCTTAAAAACAGGCTACAGGCCAGGCTTAAACACTATCTTGACAACCCAGGCCAGGCCTATTTATGGTGTGGCCTGGCCTGGCCTGGCCTATTCCCATCCATGTGGGCCACAATCAATGATTTAGATTAGTTTAAGGCTGTTGATATGGTTGAAAAATGATCTGTCCCACAATATTGAAGGAGAGAAATCTAAAAGAAAAACTCAAGAAAAAACACCGTAGAAAAAACAAGAGAACGAAAACAACAAACAAGTAAATTGAGTCTGATAGAACAATCAAAATCCCCAGCGGTAGTTAGGGAACCTCCTATTCCCTCAGATTCCCCTCATCTCATCCATCCAAAATTGTCCAACGGTTAACATATACCACTCTCTGATCTCTCCCATTATTTTCTCTTTAGTAACCGCCCCTAAAATCTCTTCGATGTGACCTTTGGATTATTTTGGACGAGTAAGATAGGGGAACAGGATGAAATAGGAGAGAAGGGAATAAGAGGAATCCCATACTAGTGTATATAGTGCAAATAAAGGTCCACTAATCACCGGGAATAATAACTTAACATAGGTTATTTACACTTGAGGACAACCCATATGTGTTGTTTACATGTAAATTACTCATGCCTTAGCAAGTATAGTGCCCACTTCTATTAACATCAAATATAAATTTACTTTAACCTTTTATTTTAATGCAAACTACTCCTGTCTTACAAGTATTGAAATTAGATTATATATCAGTTTATAAGTAAAATAAATTAGTTTTTTTTAAAAAGACAACTAGAGACAATTAAAGTGATAAATTTTGTATCCTTAATTTTCCCAAAAAGTTGAAGTGATCTTAGAATGTTTAAGATGAGTTCGGTTGAGACCTATATAAATAACTTTTCACTACTTTTTTTAAATTACCCCTGTTAAAAGCTTCCGAATAATCAAAAAGCAAAAAATCACCAATTCTAAACAAATTTAAGGTACTTTTATGCGAAAAGTAAGTGCCTTTAGATAGGGAGAGGGTGCCTCAGGAGAGAAGACATATAATTTTTCACCAAAACCTCCATGAAAACACTTCCTTAGTATTTTCTTTCTCCTTCACTCACCAACTCTGGATCCGGCCATTTACTCGTGCCAGGAAAGGTGAATCAAACAGTCTTGCATGGTTTCCTTAGTTAATCAAGATCATATCTTCCCTCTCTTAGTTCTTTTTCTCCCTTTCACTCCACCATTGCAACTTTCAACAAATTTAATCTTAAGAGGATATGCCTTTAGATAGAGAAGGTCATCTTCTTCCTTATCTGCATCTTGCATGTTGAAGAACCTTGTTGATCAAAGCTTCAAATTCTTGCATGTCCATGTTTTCTTGTACATCCAATGATCCTCTTTAACAAAGCTAGGAAAAATAATATTTCAACATCAAAAGTCTTACATGTTGTTGAAAAGAGTGTGGTTTCCCTCTTTTTCCCGATTTTTAGTTTGAATATGAAGATAGTTTCATCTCAGCACGTGGATAGATGGACCGATTACAATTGTTTCTTGCCTTCCCAGTCTAAAGATTCAAAGGACATTTCAGTTTGGGATCTTCTTACAGGGCAACAGGATCCTATGTCTTTAAAATTGATTCATCTTTATTCAGATTTGCTCTCAATGAATTTGCAAAGGTTTCTCATATTGAATGCATGTCTGAAGCAAATTTTAATCATTTGCTTAAGTTATATGAAGGTTCAACATATTGGGGGTCTTCGTGCTCTTGAAGTTTCAACTATTCCCGTTTGCAACTTACTATTATTTGGGTTTATAATCTGAATTCCAATATAGAATCATGAACAAATTTTGCATTAATAGAATTTGTGAGTTCTATAAATGTCGTTATAAATTTCATGGGACTTTAAACTTAGTGCCGGATTTAAGTCATTTTCTTTCAAACCATTTTTTGGTAGATGTCCCCATTTCCTCTCATGAGAGTGAAGTTAGTGGCATAATCATCATCATCTCTCCACGTTGATGGCGTTATATAGATATGCAATGACAGTTCAAAGATTTTCGATATACTATTATAATGCTTGGTCATATCCTGATATTGGAATTTTGACTTTATGTTTGTGTTTAGGTGTGTTTTTCAATAATTATAGTTTTAGTTTAGTTATTAAGCATCATGAATGTGTTGTTAGTTTCTATATAAGTGTGCTAATGTAAACTTCTTTAATATTTAGTATATTTTGTCATTTTATAAAAAAAGATACTTTTGTGCAAGAAATATTTACATGGAATATCAATATTTTAGTTCCTATAGTTCTTGACTCGGCTTTATCTTATTTTAGTCCCTAGACTATGATTCAGTGTAACTCAATCTTTATCATTAGACGTTATTGTAAGGACCTTACTTAGGTCAAGTTACTTTCTCCAGGTTCTCAAGTTCTTTTAATATAGGAGTGACACGTGTACTTTTATAACAACCAATTTGTTATAAAAGGACACGTGTCACTCCTATATTAAAAGAACTTGAGAACCTGGAGAAAGTAACTTGATGTAAGTTTTTCCCTTATTGTAACTCAACCCCTAAATTTGACAATTGTGTGACAAACATAATCTCAATCACTATTAGACCATATTGTAACTCAATCCCTAAATTTGACAATTGTGTGTGATAAACATAATCTCAATCACTATCAGCGTTATCAAAAAAACAAAATTAATCATGTCTTTTTTTTTATCAGTAAAAATTAATCATATGTCTGACAATGGATACAAAATTTGTTTTTACAATTAATTTTGTCTTCATATTTTCCTTCCACAAAATATTCATTTGATCAAATTCAAAACAATACAAAGCCAACAATGATGAATTGATGCAGGTAAATAAGATGAGTCAAAACACAGAATTCAAGCTGGAACAATGAAACTTGGATTTAGTACGCCAACTCTTGCGCCTGTGCTCTTGTGTGGATGCATGTACTTGTGGACTTAAGTGAGTGTTTGGCAGCAAGGTAAAAGCGTCTAGAGTAATTTTTTTCTGGCTCAAAATCTGATTCAGGCTAGTCAATTATGTTTGAAACATATTGCTGATCAATAAGTCAATTATGGCGCCCAAGAGAAAAAGGGAGATACTAGGTGGATCGGATAAGTGCAGGATTGTGCTAGTGTAGCATAGGAGGGTCCAATAAGGACCTTAGAACTGTGATGTAGTTTGTTTTTTTTTTTACATTTGTATTTTGTATAAAAAAAGATGGATAAAATAAGGATGCGTTGCAGTAGATAAAAAAGAAGAGGCATCTTTTACATAACTAAAATTAATCCAAAGTAATCAACTTTTACTTTTTTTAAAAATAGACCCTTTCAAAACACTAACTAGAAAGTATTATCTGAATATTACTCCAATTTTAGTTTGTCAAAGTCGGTAAAAATAAAAGTCACTTTGCCAACGGTCAATTTAAAAACACAATAAGGAATTAGTGATCCGCAGAAAGTGATGATATTATTGAAGGGATGGCTCATGAAGGACACAGAGAACCAGAGGACGAAAGGAATAAATGTCAAGAAAGAAAATTGTGATTGCATGGGTATGCAAATACTAGAGAATCCAATGATCCTGTATGAACTCTGTACAGGTCCATTGACAATGCCTTTTTTTTATAGTCCCAAATCACATAATTTTCACTTTTAAGCACCTACTCACACAAAAATAGAGAGTTGAGTACTTCATCTGGAACCATCACATGTAGGATCATTTTTGTAAGGTTTGGCAATCAAGCAGAGCTTTTCCTTCCTTCTAGCAGTAATACTCATGGTATCAGTCATATCTAAATCCTCTGGTTTCATCCCATATGGAAGTTCCCAATCAAAGTGGTACAATAAACTAGCCAGAAGAAGCTCAATGCTTGCTAAGCCAAATGTTATCCCGGGACACATTCTTCTTCCTGCTCCAAAAGGAATGTACTCAAAATTGGTTCCTCTAAAATCAACATTACAGTTTCCTTGAAACCTTTCTGGTATAAATCTCTCAGCATCATACCAATAGTTTGGATCTCTTCCAATTGCCCATGCATTGACCACAACCTGAGTTTTAATGGGTATATCATATCCATCAATCTTGCAATTTTCTCTGCATTCCCTTGGGAGCAACAAAGGAAGAGGAGGGTGTAGCCTCAGAGTTTCTTTGATCACTAATTTCAAGTAACTAAGCTGTTTCATGTCACTATCTTCAATGACTTTCTTTCCTTTGAAAGCTTCTTTGATCTCAGCCTGTGCCTTCAACATTATTTTAGGATTTCTCATCATTTTTGTCATAGCCCACTCTGTAGTTGTCGATGAAGTATCGGTTCCAGCACCAAACATATCCTACAATGTTTCAAATTCAAATATGGGTAATAGACCTAATCTACCCTCCAAGTAACCACCCAAGAGCACTGGGCACCGTAAACTAACAATAGACCCATATTTGCACTCGAAGTAACCAAAATGGTTAAAAAATACCCACGGTGGACGGTCAATCACTTTTGACCATTAATTTGCTCATGTGGCAGCCACGTGGTTAAATTTTTGTCACGTAGGATATGTCATGTGGGCCTACATATAGAAAAAATCAATTCCCTCTTGGGGTAGGGCGGTGGTTCTATTGGAGGGAGGGGGTGAGGCTGTTTGGAAGTGATGAAGAGAGAGAGGGGGAATTGTATTTTTATTATATGTGGGCCCTACATGACAAATCTTACATGGAAAAAATTTAACCCACGTGACGGCTACATGAAAAGATTAACGGTCAAACGTGATTGACCGTCCACTCGGGTATTTTTTAAACACTTTGATTACTTTGAGTGTAAATAAGGGTCTGTTGTTAGTTCAGGGTGCCCAGTGCTCTTGGGTGGTTACTTGGAGGGTAGATTAGGTCCATTACCCTTATCCTACGTGGCAAAAATTTAACCACGTGGCGGCCACATGGGCAGATTAACGGTCAAACGTGATTGATCGTCCACTCGGGGTATTTTTTAACCACTTTGGTTACTTCGAATGCAAATATGAGCCTGTTGTTAGTTCAGGGTGCCCAGTGCTCCTTGGTGGTTACTTGGAGGGTAGATTAGGTCCATTGCCCTTCAAATATTGTTTGTTAGTTCAGGGTGCCCAGTGCTCCTTGGTGGTTACTTGGAGGGTAGATTAGGTTCATTGCCCTTCAAATATTGTAAACTAAGCACACCAAAATTCACAAAAAGTTTAAAATCCATGTCCAATTAATATATATTATTGATAGTAAGTCCATTTTATAGATTATCTAGAGCTCAAGCATTTTTTTGTTTATATTTTTAAATGGGTGAAGACCCAGTTTTGATACATAATTATTGGTCAAGGAACAAAAATAATATATAACTATTTAAAAGGTCACAAATGATCCTCAACTCTTGGGCATGAGATTAAAAAATGATATTTCTCTAATATGTCAATAAGATTACACATGAAAAGTTCAAAATACCCTTATAAAAAATAAAACTAAACACTTCTTCCCCACCACTCTTGCAACTTCAAATTCTAATGATGTGTGACTGAGGAGGGGGGATTCAAAGAGAAGCTGATGATGTGTGGTGGTGGTCATCCTTGTCCATAGGCAACTACTTATAAGGGCAACTTCTTATAAGGGCATTTTGGTCATGCACAGCTGTCGTTGTGTTTAGTTTTTTTAATAAGGGCATTTTATTTGGACTTTTCATGGGTAATCTTATTGTCATATTATTAAAATATCATTTTTTATCCCATGCCCAAGAGTTTAGATTCATTTGTGACATTTTCAATAGTGGTGTACTATTTTTGTCTCTTGACCAATAGTTATATATCAAAATTGGGTTTTCACCCTTTTTAGATCTACCACTATGTGAGTAGAACAAAACAAAAAATAATTCAAAATGGGCTAGCCCATGGATTAACAAGATAACCTGTCATGAGTTGGACAAAAAAGGCCTAAAATTCTTTAGAAGTATTCCTTGAAGGGGTAATGAGTATCTAGAAGTACAATATTTTTGGGGTCAATTTTACCGGGAAATTTAAAAAATGGGACAATTTCACCCTCACTGTTTAGGATGTCAAATTTAAATGTAAGTGTTGACTAATTTATACACTTGATACTCCATTTACGCCACCTTATTACTCCTTACATGCTGCCTCATCAATTTATTTCCACCTAACTCAAGCCCTTTCTTCTCCTCTCTGCCCCTTCTTCACATATCTCCCTCTCATCACTATCTACAATGACCCAAAAGTTATATACATCTTTGCAGCTTATGGAGACCACATAACTTAGTGAAATTATATACAAGGTGTTGAATGCACTTAAAAAAAACTTTCATGATTATATATATATGCATCGCAAATTACTTAGAAATACTATATGCACAAAAAAAATAGTATAGGATGATGAATGTACCTTAAACGGATATTTAAATATTACCATTTCACACACACAAGTATTTTAATTAAATATATAATTTTAATTATTCGAAATGACAGGAAAATAACTTATAAATTTCAAATTTTCAGATGTGATTTATGTTTATCAATATCTATTCAATATTATTATCCAACTGATTATAATCTTTTTAATGAGATTTTAAAATTTAGATATTTTTCTTTGATTGTCACTCTTAATAATCATTGGTCTAACCAAATTTAAACTACCAAGTACTAATAAGTCGGGGGAAATAAAGAATCATCTATATCATGAGCTCTTGCTTTGTTAACAAATCTTCTTTTATTATTATTATTAATATAGTACCAAATAAACATAGAGCCAAGTTCTCTATCTGGAACCACCACAGGCAGGATCAATTTTGTAAGGTTTGGCAATTAAACAAAGCTTTTCCTTCCTTCTAGCAGTGATACTCATGGTATCAGTCATATCTAAATCCTCTGGTTTCATCCCATATGGAAGTTCCCAATCAAAGTAGTACAATAAACTTGCTAGAGGAAGCTCAATGCTTGCTAATCCAAATGTTATCCCGGGACACATTCTTCTTCCTGCTCCAAAAGGAATAAACTCAAAATTTGTTCCTCTAAAATCAACATTACAGTTTCCTTGAAACCTTTCGGGTATAAATCTCTCAGCATCATACCAATAGTTTGGATCTCTTCCAATTGCCCATGCATTGACCATAACCTGAGTTTTAATGGGTATATCATATCCATCAATCTTGCAATTTTCTCTGCATTCCCTTGGGAGCAAAAAAGGAAGAGGAGGGTGTAGCCTCAGAGTTTCTTTGATCACTAATTTCAAGTAACTAAGCTGTTCCATGTCACTATCTTCAATGACTTTCTTTCCTTTGAAAGCTTCTCTGATCTCAACTTGTGCCTTCTCCATTATTTTGGGATTTCTCATCATTTCTGTCATAGCCCACTCTGTAGTTGTTGATGACGTATCGGTTCCAGCACCAAACATATCCTTTACAATGTTTCAAATTCAAACATAGCAAATTAAGCACAACAAAATTCACAAAAAGTTTAAAATTCATGTCCAATTAATATATACTACCTTCGGTCCTAAATATAAGACCTAATTGACTTTGTTTTGAAGAGAATAAGGTTGCGAAATAGACTATTAAATCATAACATATTTGATATGTTTGTAGATTATATATTAGTTTATGGGTGAAATAAACTAATATAAGGGAAAAATTTAGGTAAATCAATTTATAATTAACTTATTTTGCTTTTTTATAAAAAAGTCAATTAAATCTTATATTTAGGACATGAGGGAGTATTATTGATAGTAAGTCCATTTTATATAAAATCTAGAGCTCAAGCATTTTTCTTTTATATTTTTAAATGGGTGAAGGTCCTAATTTTGATACATAACTATTGACCAAGGAATAAAAATAGTACATAACTATTGAAAATGTCACAAATGATCCTCAACTATTGGGCATAAGATCAAAAATAATATTTCTCTAATATGACAATAAGCTACACATGAAAAGTCCAAAATACCCTTATAAAATAAAACTAAACACTTCTTCCCCACCACTCTTGCAACTTCAAACTCTAATGATGTGTGACTGAGGAGGGGGATTCAAAGAGTAGTTGATGATGTGTGGTGGTGGCCACCCTTGTCCACATGCAACTCCTTATAAGGGCAACTTCTTATAAGGACATTTTGGTCATGCACAACTGTCGTTGTGTTTAGTTATATTTTTTATAATAACATTTTGGACTTTTCATGGGTAATCTTATTGTCATATTAGTGAAACAACATTTTTGATCTCATACTTAAGAGTTGAGAATCATTTGTAACCTTTTCAATAGTTATGTACTATTTTTGTCTCTAGGCCAATAGTTATGTGTCAAAAGTGGGTCTTCACCCTTTTTAAATCTACCACTTTGTAAGTAGAACAAAAAAAATAATTTTTCAAAATGGGCTAGCCCATGGATTAACAAGATAACCTGTCATGAGTTGGACAAAAAAGGCCTAAAATTCTTTAGAAGTATTCCTTGAAAGGGCAATGAGTATCTAGAAGTACAATGTTTTTGGGGGCAATTTTACCTGGAAATTCAAAAAATCGGACAATTTCACCTTCACTATTTAGGATGTCAAATTTAACTGTAAGTGTTGACTAATTTATACACATGATAGATGATACTCCATTACGCCACCTTATTACTCCTTACATGCCGCCTCATCAATTTATGTCCACCCAACTCAAGCCCTTTCTTCTCCTCTCTCTCTCTCCCTTCTTCACATATTTCCCTCTTATCACTATCTACAATGACCCAAAAATTATATACAACTTTGCAGCTTATGGAGACCACACAACTTGGTAAAATTATATACTAGGTGTTGAATGCACATAAAAAAACTTCATGATACTCCCTCCGGTCCTAAATATAAGACCTAATTGACTTTTTTGAAAAATTCTAGAAAAACGCAAAATAAGTTAATTATAAATTGATTTACCAAATTTTTTCCCTTAAACTAGTTTATTTTACTTATAAACTAATGGATAATCTAAAAATATATCAAATATGTCATGATTTGATATACTATTTTGCAACCTTAACCTCTCCAAAAAAAAGTCATCTAAGTCCTATATTTAGGACCGGAGGTAGTATTATATATATGCATTACAAATTACTTTAAAATACTATATGCACAAAAAAATATTATAGGATGATAAATGTACCTTAAACGGATATTTAAATATTACCATTTTCACACACACAAATATTTTAATTAAATATATAATTTTAATCATTGGAAATGACAGGAAAATAACTTATAAATTTAAAATTTTCAGATGTGATTTTTGTTTATTAATATCTATTTAATATTATCATCCAACCGATTAAAATCTTTTTAATTAGATTTTAAAATTTAGATATTTTTCTTTGATTGTCACTCCTAATCATCATTGGTCTAACCAAATTTAAACTACCAAGTACTAATAACCCTTAGAACTTTTAACTCAACCAGTTGATTCACAGGTCAATAACTTTCAATTTAACTACTTATGGTGGATCCAAATACTAACCCCAATAATAGCTTTGATGTTGTCGTTTGTAATTGAAATGTCAAGGCTTTCACTGTGCTGGATTCGCAAGAGAACCTGAACAAGATTTTCTTTTCCACCACCACATCCTCCTCTGGATCTGATCTGCAGCTTCTTTTGATTCTCCATAATAATATCCTCAAAAATCTTGTCTACCTTCTTATGAATTTTCATCAACTTTTCCTCCATCTTAGTCATAACAAGATGAACCAGTTTCAATGAAGGGAAGAAATCCACAAAGCGAAACCCTTCCTCTTCCATTGCTTCAAGGAATAGCTGCAGAAGCTCCTCTTGTTCGTTTCCAAATGCTACCTTTGAAACTATAGTACTTGTTAAAGAGTAAATCTTGGACGTTAAATCAACAACTGAACCTACTGATGATCCAACTGAATCTATCAACTTAGATACCTGATATACATTAATAGTAAAAATTTAATGACATAACTTATAAAGAAAATCAAATAAAACATTATGTTTCTACCCTACAAATATGACAAGAGGAGTATATATAGCAGTACCTCGCATTGTCGGATAGAAGAGAATGATTGGACCCTCTTGACACTCAAGAGCTCTAAAGTACATAGTTTTTTCATCTGTCTCCAATAATCGCCATAAGGAGCACAAGCTATGTCAGTTGATTTATAAGTAAAGATATCACTACTAGATACTTGGGATCTGTTAACAAAGGCAAGATCATAGGTCTTCATGATCTGCTTGGCCATATCTGGGGATGATACAACAACTGTAGAAAGCTGACCAACTTGAAGGTGCATAAGAGGTCCGTACTTAAGAGATAGCTGTCGAAGGATACGGTGTGGAGATGAGGATGGTGACATTGATGCTGCTATTAACTGATGAAGGTTTCCCAATAAAGGAAGCTTCCATGGCCCTGGTGGGATTTTAATTCTAGATTTGTTCTTTGGCTTTGTGAGCCTAGTAAGGAGCAACAATATTAACAGGAAGGAAATAAGCAGCAGGATAGTGAATTGGGTTTCCATTTACGTGTAATAGCTTTAATAATAATAATAATAATAATAATAGTTCAAGCGTTAACATTTGATCGATCAATCGGTGCATAAATAGAGTCAGGTGAGATATACGTATACGCAAGTGCAAGGCATGGGCCATAACATATTTAATGTTATCCAGAGTACTGGTGCGGTGGTGCCTTATTGAGAAACTCAGCTCAATATTGGTGCGATATTTATATTTAATCTATCAATTGGTGCATATATACAGCCGAGCATTACTAGTGGAGTACTCAGTATTCAGTAACTTCGCTAGTATTGGTGCCTTATTGTATCAGCTCAAAAACAATTCTTTCAGTCTTTCTTGTCATTCAGAGTATAAATGCATGTGAAAAAGCGATTTAACAGATTTAACATATATACACAACTGCAAGGCTCGGGCCACCATTTTTAATAGATTCCATTATTATTAGTGACTGCTTGTATCAGCTTAAAAACAATACTTTTATGCCAGAGTATAAATATTCCCTACACCCGTGAATATAAGTTTGCGTTTGAGATTTAATTTGTCCTTAATTATAAGATTACTTTCCCCTAGTCTCATATATTTATCCATCTTTTGTTTTCTGATCTCAAACTCACCTCATTGTATATGTTTTGGCAAATAAATTTTATGTGGGAGGAAGAATATAGAGGGACATTCTGTGTGTTAGCCTAGACTTATTATGGAAAAGTGACTTATTTTCTATTTTTTTTTTTTTAAATTACTTCCTCCGGTGTCCCACACCCTTCGGGTGCAGACTAATCCGGAGTCGCCAGCCGGGATTCCCGTAAACGGGGTAACTGACTTCCCGGGGGTTCGAACTTGGCACCTTTGGGCTAAATGGCGGGATCCACACCTTGGGGATCCTCTTCAAACCATCAAGCTACGCCCCCCCTCCCCCCCCCCGGGCGACTTATTTTCTATTTGACTTATCTTCAAGTAGCTTATTTAGACAAAATAAGTCCAGCCCAAACACACACTTGCAAAAAAGGAGTAAGGATAACTTTATATATACTCACGAGTATTAAATTACATAATTTAACTATTTTCTTTTAATATCTCTAAATTAGGTAAAATGACCTTATATTTAAGGATATATTTGGGAGAAAATTTGTCTTATAAGACATAAAGGCCAAAGTACATACACTTTTAGTCATATTTTCTAACACTGTTAGTTCTATTTAAAAAGTGATTTTAAATTAAATGTTGACTGAAAATGCTTATATGTTAATTCTGTATAATTATTTTATATTTACAAATTAGTCTTTCTTATTCACATTCAATTATATATAATCACCTTTAAGGTTTGATAAGTCGAAATTCCGTCAAATAAAACTAAGAACAGTGCTACTAGAAAAAAGTTAGATGCATACTTTTCAGATATAAATAGCTAAAATAAAATTTGGAGAAAAAATAAAGGAGTATAAAAATACTTTCTAACTATTTATAAAAAAATGATTATTTTGAGAAGACAACTTACAAACTCCCTTGACTTGTGAAGTAACCTGTTTATTTTCATATTATTAAAAAAGAATAGTAGTGAGAAGCTTAGCATATTCAGACCAACTTAATATAATCTGAAACATTTTATATTATTAAACAATATTTTAATGT
Organism: Mimosa pudica; assembly: GCA_029929735.1. Classification (NCBI taxonomy): domain Eukaryota; kingdom Viridiplantae; phylum Streptophyta; class Magnoliopsida; order Fabales; family Fabaceae; genus Mimosa; species Mimosa pudica. Next base: position 5,320,805 of record JAKELP010000020.1, read on the forward strand.
ATTTTAATATTCAGATTTCTAACTAAATTTCGTAGCTAATTACATAATGATATTCTTGAGGCTCACTAGGGCCATAATAAGCTTTCAAGCCCGCTTAACCAGAGGTCTCGAGTTCGAGCTCTGGGAATGCAGCCTGCCCCTTGGCCAGCACTTTGCCCTTAAGTGGAGGTTCCCGGTGCAGATCTGAATTAGTCTGAGCCCGTTGAGTTCCCCGTGACATAGGGGCTGGCCCAGGACACCAGATTAAAAACTCAAAAAAAAAAAAAAAGCTTTCAAGCTAAAAAAACTTTTAGAACGCCTACCAATGAAGTTATTCTTATACTAGTAGGGCCATAATATTTTTTTTTTGTGAAACACCACTGAGAAGTGAGAACTACCATAATGCCATAATAGTCTAGTCCATCAGTTCAAAAGACCAGGCCAGTCCATACCCCACTTCTCGTTGATTATTAATTATCTCCTTGGTCAATGCCATCAACGCTTAGATGCTCTCCTATTCTCTCTTCCTCTTTTATTCCAGCACTACTTTTAGAGTTCTACTTCTATATGTGAGAGTAAGAGGAGAGATAGGAATTTGAAACAACCTAAAATTGCAGCTAAGAAGCTCGCATCACCTTAGATAGGCAACTTTTTAATTAAACCGTTCGGTTGTTATAAGGAGAAACGTATGGAACGAAATTTTGAATTATTATTACTACTACTACTAAAGAAAAAGAAGGTTGAGAAGCATGATAAATTTATATTAGAGGTTTAGAAAGTGAGAATTTTGATGATATTGTTAATATTTTTGCACATAAGGTGATTGAGATGTTGTGAAGAAGAGAGAAACCCGCGAGGTAATCATTATTCTAGTTTATGGAATTGATTTGTAAAATGCGCATGAGGAGCTTGATTGAGTGCTTGAGTAAAGGAAATTTTATTCAATTTGGGAAGCATGAAGATTATTAGGAAAATTAATATGAAGTTCCTCACAAGGGACTTAATACTAAAAAGGTCCCATAAACTCCTCAAATTAAAGTAGGGTCCCTAGAGACCTTACTTTAATATACTTCAAATATCAAAAGATCAACGTGCCATTGCCTTAAGTAACAAATCAAAATCACTTCTCACTCATTCTCAAGCACGCTCAACACTCATTCTCACCCACAGTGCAAATCAAAATCGCCGAAACCTATTGTAGAATCGCCCAAAATCGAAGCCGATCACTACCGAAAAATCAATCACTCCAAAGTTATCTAACTATCCAAAGTCAAAACATGCTCAATGAAAGAGCAGACAAGTCTACACCTATAATTTGGCAAAGAGATATGGATAAACTTAGTTAAAAACACCAAAATCATAAATACTGATGTGTTTCTATCAGTCATCATTCAATTTATAACAATTAGGAATGTCAAGTAAAATCCCTTTGAAGCCCCAAAACAAAAAGATAGAAACTTTACAGTTGGAACTCATGGCAACTGCATATCAAGCTACCCACCACATACTCTAAAGCATTCCATTCAGATTTGTCTGATTGAAACCAGAAGAAAATAATTAATTTTTTTTTAAAAAAAAAACAAAATGGAAACGCAAAACCATGAGAAGTTGAAATAAATCCCCACAATATTGTTCACAGAAATGCAACAAGTAAAAAATAAACATTGTTTCATAATACAAAAAGAAATAGATAAACGACCCAGAAAGAGCTCAAATTTACATGAAAACTTACTTTAATTGAACTTCAGGAATAAGAAGCAAGAGAAACATGTTTGTCCATAAGGTGGCCATTGAAAATGGAAGAACAAATATTGATCAAGGCTTTTAAGTTTCACACAAAGGCAGTGAAGAAGATTGCCTCTGATTCGCACAAGGGCTTGGATTTGCACAAGGGTTTCCAACCCTAACAATGGTTCCCACCGTCGATATGGGTCCGAGAATAGGAGGACTGTTGGCCAACAGCAAGTCCGGTTGGTGGTGTGAAGCAGTAAGCGCGGTGGAGGGTGACGGTGGCCGTGCTCCTTGATCCGGTTGAAGGTATGAAGTTGGAAGGTAGAGGTGATTTGGTGTATTCTAAGTCAATAAGGGGCAGAATAGTCTTTTGGTATTTGGAATATAGGGATCCTACTTTAATATAGGGAGTTTATGAGACTTTTCTAGTATTAAGTCTCTTGTGAGGGACCTCATATTAATTTTCCCAAGATTTATTCTGTTTAATATCAATTACCTAAATATCAATAATTGGCACAATAAATAATAAAGAGTGTTTGTTAATCCAACGAATGATTAATAAGTACTCCCTCCGGTCCTAAATATAAGACCTAGATGACTTTTTTTTTGAGATGTTAAGGTTACAAAATATGTTATTAAATTATGATATATTTGATATATTTTTAGATTAGTCATTAGTTTATAGGTTAAATAAACTAGTTTAAAGGGAAAGATTAGGTAAATCAATTTATAAATGACTTATATTTTGTTTTTATAGGATTTTTCAAAAAAGTAAACTGGTCTTATATTTAGGAACCGGAGGGAGTATCATTTTAGTTAACACTGTTAAATTTTGCCTAACAACATTTTAGTATAATTGATACTTAGACAGCATTTGACATTGTTGACCAAAATGATACTTGCATATTGTTTATTGACATAATTGATACTTTTTATTATTTATTGTGTTAATTGATACTTGGGTAATTGTTCATTTGTCAAAATGATATTTAACTCTATAAAAATTTGGGTAAAATATATGATGTGAATCGAGTTGTAGTTTTAAGTTTCATTGACAAGGAATTAAAAAGACGAAGAAACAAATGAGAGGAGATTCCTTTATATAGAGTTAAGAGTGAACGTTAGAAAGGAAGAAAACTAGCATAATTAATGTCTCATTAATGTTGTCAATTAGTCATTAATGTCGTCAATCAGTCATTATGACAAATTCTCACAAATCAGGAATCAATCACCATTAAGTGTTGATTGGTCAACTGTCAAATTCTCTTGATTGCTTCTCATACATTGGATACTCTTCCGAATGATTCGACCAATCGAGGGTAATACAAACATATTTTCCAACACAAACAATATAATGAATTGATGCATGTAAATAAGCAAGGTCAAAACACAATTTTCAAGTCAAAACAATGAATAAAATTTGCATTTGGTACGTCAACGCTTGTTCTTGTGCCTGTGTGTGGATGCATCTACTTGATGACTAAAGTAATTGAGTGAGCTTGGGATCAAGGTCTATACATCTAAATTAATTTTTTTTCTTGGCTTAAAATCTGATTCTGCTGTTCAATTATGTTTGACTTTTAGTGCTGATCAATAAGTCATTATAGCCCAAAGAGAAGAGGGAGATTCTAGAATCTAGAGGGAGAAGGCTGAATTGCAGTATATAGGAAAGGAAAGGGATCTTTTTCAAAGCAAAGATTATTGTAAAAGATCTAACTAACTTAAACCTATCCAAATGGCAAATACCAATTGAATAAATTAAAATAAAAGTTTCTTCTACCATTGGTTAATTCAAAAACCCAATAATGATCCACACAAAGTGATGACTACATTATTAGATTGATAGCTCGCGAAGGGCTTAAAGTACCAAAGAAAATGGAAATAAACGGCGGTAACAAAGAAAATTGGGATTCCGTTGGTATACACATACTAGGGAATCCTGGGAATCCAACAATGTCCTACATGAAATATACTGTACAGACCCATATACTCAGGAGAAATAAAAACTCATCTATATCATGAACTCTTGCTTTGTTAATTAGCAAAGCGTCTTTTTTATTATTATTAATATTGCATTACCAAATAAACATAGAGCTAAGTTCTCTATCTGGAACCACCACAGGCAGGATCAATTTTGTAAGGTTTGGCAATTAAGCAGAGCTTTTCCTTCCTTCTAGCAGTGATACTCATGGTATCAGTCATATCCAGATCCTCCGGTTTCATCCCATATGGAAGTTCCCAATCAAAGTGGTACAATAAACTAGCCAGAGGAAGCTCAATGCTTGCTAAGCCAAATGTTATCCCTGGACACATTCTTCTTCCTGCTCCAAAGGGAATGAACTCAAAATTTGTTCCTCTAAAATCAACATTACAGTTTCCTTGAAACCTTTCTGGTGTAAATCTCTCAGAATCATACCAATAGTTTGGATCTCTTCCAATTGCCCATGCATTGACCACAACCTGAGTTTTAATGGGTATATTATATCCAACAATCTTGCAATTTTCTCTGCATTCCCTTGGGAGTAACAAAGGAAGAGGAGGGTGTAGCCTCAAAGTTTCTTTGATCACTAATTTCAAGTAACTAAGCTGTTCCATGTCACTATCTTCAATGACTTTCTTTCCTTTGAAAGCTTCTCTGATCTCAGCTTGTGCCTTCTCCATTATTTTAGGATTCCTCATCATTTCTGTCATAGCCCACTCTGTTGTTGATGATGAAGTATCGGTTCCAGCACCAAACATATCCTACAATTATTGATGCCAACAAATTGATAATGAGCTTTATAAAACTACTTATCTTGTGTGTTGACTTGACTTAAAATAATGGGATAAAAGCATAACCCAGTTTAAGCAGTTCAACAAAGTGCAATAGCTGGCCAATTAGTCCAATCAAGAGTTTTGGATGGTCCTAACAAAGATTACTAAAACAAAAATATGATGAACTGTTATGTGTTTCATTATACTTGGATTTTTTATTTCTTTTATATTAAGGGTAAAGGGTAGAGTTGGTAATATGTGTAGGGTTCGGGTTGGCTAGTCACAGGTTGACAGCTCAGCAAGATGGATTAAAAACCACTGTTTTGACATATTTTATGTGAGTTGCGGGCCAACCCCTAAAGCTATTTTAACAATATATAAACATAAGATTACAAATTAATGCAACTCATGTTGCAAAATAAATATAATAAAATATTATTATCCAACTAACTAAAATCTTCTATATGAGATTTTAAAATTTAAATATTTTTCCTGTGTCTGTCACTCTTAATCATCATTGATCAAACCGAATTTAAACAACAAGTATTAATAACCCCTCAAAACTTTTACCTCAACCAGTTGATTCACAAGTATTTGACTTTCGATTTCAGTACTTATGGTGGATCGGGAATACTAACCCAAATAATAGCTTTGATGTTGTCGTTTGTAATTGAAATATCAAGGCTCTCACTCTGCTGGATTCGCAAGAGAACCTGAACAAGATTTTCTTCTCCACCACCACACCCTCCTCCTGATCTGATCTGCATTTTCTTTTGATTCTCCTTAATAATATCCTCAAAAATCTTGTCTACCTTCTTATGAATTTTCATCAACTTTTCCTCCATCTTAGTTATAACAAGATGAACAAGTTTCAATGAAGGGAAGAAATCCACAAAGCGAAACCCACCCTCTTTCATTGCTTCAAAGAATAGCTGCAGAAGCTCCTTTTGTTCGTTTCCAAATGCTACCTTTGTAACTATAGTACTTGTCAAAGAGTAAATCTTGGTTGTCATATCAACAACTGAACCTAGTGATGATCCAACTGAATCTATTAACTTAGATACCTGATATGCAATAGTTGGAAAATTATTAAAGGGGTTAAAACTGATTAATATTAAACTCGACTTACATTAAAGAAAGAAAAATAGCTAGTATACACACACAAACATCTCATCCTATTTATAATAATAAGGCACTTCCAACATTGTTTAGTTATACCAACGAAAATTTTAAATCTTATTAACTCTAATTTAAAAACAAAGAACTTTTCAATTTCACCTTGTTTATCAATATTCACTCCATCACATAAAGACAAATTAAAGTCAATACAAAATAAATGAAGAGTCAAATTATACATTAATAGTAAAAACTTAATGACACAACTTATAAAGAAAATCAAATAAACATTAAGTTTATACCCTATAAATATGACAAGAGGAGTATATATAGCAGTACCTCGTATTGTCGGATAGAAGAGAATGATTGGACCCTCTTGAAACTCAAGAGCTCTAAAGTACATAGTTTTTTCATTTGTCTCCAATAATCGCCATAAGGAGCACAAGCTATGTCAGTTGATTTATAAGTAAAGATATCATTACTAGACACATGGGATCTTTGAACAAAGGCAAGATCATGGGTCTTCATGATCTGCTTGGCCATATCTGGGGATGATACCACAACTGTAGAAAGCTGACCAACTTGAAGGTGCATAAGAGTTCCGTACTTAAGAGATAGCTGTCGAAGGATATGGTGTGGAGATGAAGATGATGACATTGATGCTGCTATTAACTGATGAAGGTTTCCCAATAATGGAAGCTTCCATGGCCCTGGCGGTGGGATTTGAATTCTAGATTTGTTCTTTGGCTTTGTGAGCCTTATAAGGAGCAACAATATTAAGAGTAAGGAAATAATAAGCAGGATAGTGAATTGGGTTTCCATCTACGTGTAATAGCTTTAATAATTCAAGCGTTACCATTTGATTGAGCAATTGGTGCATAAATAGAGTCAGGTGACTCTATTTTTATGAATCTAACACTATTTTAATCTATTAATATGAAACAAACATATTTATAAAATATGAAACTAACACTCAAAAAAACATTAAATGCATATATACTTTTCAAATATAAATAACTAAAATAAAACTTGGTGAAAAAATAAAGGAGTAAAAGCGTATTTTCTAGTCAATTATAAAAAAATATTATTTTAAGAGAAGAGAACTTGCAAACTCTCTTAACTTGACAAGTAACCTGTCGATTTGCATATTATTAAAAAAGATGAATAGTGAGAAGCTAAGAATATTTAGACCCACTTAGTATCATCTGAAACGTTTAATATTATGAAAAAATATTGTAATCTATGTTGAAAGTTGAAACTATATTTAAAAAATGTTGCTTATGATTTGCAACGAGGACGTGGCTTGTCACGTAACGATGTGTGTTGCATACCATGCTCCGTTTACGAAAATAATTTGCATTGTATGAATGCAATCACATTATCCCACACAATTATGCATACCGTATATGTGTTTCTCGTGAACTTAAAATAATTTGTGTTATTTTCATTTAAAAGTCAAATATACACAATTATTGATATTGCTTACGCCCGAAGGATATTGAAATATAATACCATGAATGTTGCTGGCCCTTTAATTTATTCATTTGGATTTATTGCCATGTTTAAACGAAAAACTAACACATCAGGTGACTCCACATCAATTAAAAATCAAACATTACTTGCCATATGGGTTAAATAAACAAATAAACAAGGGAAAATGACAAATAAATACCTCCGAATGTCCAAAAGGTCAAGTAAGGAACTTAAACTTACAAAAAGACAAGTAAGAAACTTCAATAAAAATTGGAACATAGTTATTAACATTTGGAACATAGCAATTAACAATTGTCTGGTTCGTTCATTGTCCTTCTGGAATTCCGAGTTCCTTACTTGTCATTTAGTTTGAGTTCCTTACTTGTCCTTTTGAATATTTGAAGGTATTTATTTGTCAACAAAAAGACAAGGGAAAATTGGAACATAGTTATTAACATTTGAAACATAGCAATTAACAATTGTCTGGTTCGTTCATTGTCCTTCTGGAATTCCGAGTTCCTTACTTGTCATTTTAGAAGTTTAAGTTCCTTACTTGTCCTTTTGAATATTTGAAGGTATTTATTTGTCATTTTCCCAATAAACAATAACTTTGATATTTGAGGGCAGCTCTACGTGTTTCCCGGTAAACGCGCCGAACGTGGATTTTGTGGAAAAAAAAGGCTTAATTTCAAATCAAGAGTAGCGTTCAATAACTAAAAACTGGAGACGGCCAACCTGAGAGGACACACGAGAAGCTTGATTGAATGTTTGAGTAAAGGAAATTTTATTAAATTTGGGAAGCATGGAGATTATTTCTGTTAATAGATAATGTTGGAAAGAAAATTGTTAGGATATTTTAATTAACCATAAAAATCGATTACTCGTAAAAGTAACTTTTGGGGATGCATGTAACATGGTCGATTGAATGCTTGATAGAAATAAGAATTGTAAGGGATAGAAAAACTATGAAATTGACTTATTTACATAATTTGTAGAAAATGAGAAACTCAAATATATATATATATATATATATATATATATATATATATATATATATATATATATATAAAATATTTGAGTTTCTCATTTTCTAAAAATTGTGTAAATAAGTCAATTTCATATATATATTTGTAAGGGATAGAAAAACTATGAAATTGACTTATTTACACAATTTGTAGAAAATGAGAAACTCAAATATATATATATATATATATATATATATATATATATATATATATATATATATATATATATATATATTTGAGTTTCTCATTTTCTAAAAATTGTGTAAATAAGTCAATTTCATATATATATATATATATATATATATATATATATATATATATATATATATATATATATATATATATATATATATATATATATATATCCCCTTGTATACTCATACACGTTAACTAAATTTGGTGATAGGTGTTTTTTCCATTTGAGACGTTGGTGGTGATTACAAGTGCTCACATTGTCCCGTTATTTAATCAATCACTCTTGAACCAATTTTGGTGCTTGTGAGAAAGTGACATAGTATTGATGAATACTACCTTCGGTCCTAAATATAAGATCTAGATGACTTTTTTTTAGAGATTAAGGTTGCGAAATAGGTTATTAAATTATGACATATTTGATATTTTTTTAGATTAACCATTAGTTTATAGGTAAAATATACTAGTCTAAGGGGAAAATTAGGTAAATCATCAATTTATAATTAACTTATTTTGCTTTTTTAAGATTTTACAAAAAAGTCAATTAGTATATTTAGGACCGGAGGGAGTATTACTGAATATTGTGTAATGATTATATCAATGTTCAACAAAATCCTCTAGTTCTTCCTTACTGAATATAAATAATGGGTGCTTCCATTAAGAACTGTCAATAACAGAATCAACATTGCATGGTGTGGGAATCAAACACAAGTGGTTCTTCCTTCTCTTTGTTATGCCAAATTTCACACTCATATCAAGATCCTCTGGTTTCATTCCATGTGGGAGTTTCCAATCGAAGTGGTAGAGTAAGCTAGCTAGAGGAAGCTCAACGTCTGCTAGACCAAATGCAATTCCAGGACACATTCTTCTTCCTGCTCCAAAAGGAATGTACTCAAAGTTTGTTCCCTTGAAATCAATATCATAATTGCCTTGAAATCTCTCTGGAATAAATCTCTCAGCATCATACCAAGAATTTGGATCTCTTCCAAGTGCATATGCATTTATTATAACTTGAGTTTTGATGGGTATCTCATAGCCATTAATCTTGCAAGTTTCACTGCATTCTCTTGGAACCAACAATGGAACTGGTGGGTGCAGCCTCAAAGTTTCTTTGATTAGTGACTTTAAGTAACTAAGTTGCATCATATCACTATCTCGAATTACTTTCTTCCCTTTGAAAAGATTTCTAACCTCAGCTTGGGCCTTTTCCATGACTTTAGGATTTTTCATCATCTCTGACATAGCCCATTCTAGTAATGATGATGAAGTATCGGTACCACCAGTAAACATATTCTGTATTCAGGGTGCACACAATGATACCATTATTTTCATTATCAAGTAGCTCATGGATTCTAATATGAGTAAAAGTTGAAAGAGATAGATCATATATTTGAACACATCACACTTATAAAACTCCTTTTCAAGTGTAACTCATAACAATAATGTGCCTAATTTGAATGCTGACTTCGAATGAAAGCACATTTGTTAAGAATAAAAGTTTAAAGAACGACTCACCCTAAAAGATTTCTAAGAGTGAGATGGGACTTATAACATAGTCATAGTTAATGATTGTCTCTTTCCAAGGCCGGAAGCCTAATAATTTAGTAGCTTGTGTTAAATTAGTTGTTTTATGATCTTCTGTCGGATTCTAAGTGCATTATTTTCCATTTTATACTATCTCACTTTTGGTCGAACACAAAGAAACATGCACATATGATATTTTATAACATAGGTAATGACTCATTAGACCAACACACACATGTGTGTGTAATTAATTAAGAATACTAACCCAAACAATAGCTTTAATGTTATCATCTGTAATTGGAACGTCAAGCTTTTCACTTCTCTGGATTCGTAAAAGAACCTGAACAAGATTTTCTTCCTCAAAAATACTCTTATCTCCTTGTTTTCTTATCTGTCTCTTTTGGTTCTCCTGGATGATGATATCATCCAAAATTTTGCCCGCATCATCACGTATCTTCACTAGCTTTGCTTCCGCTCGAGTAATGAGATGGATAAATTTCAGGGAAGGAAGTAAATCAACAATTTCAAATCCTGTCAATTTATCTATTACTATGGAGAGAATTTGCAATAGCTTATCTTGATCTTTATGTTTGTTCCCAAATAATATCCTCATAACTATAGAGCTAGTCAATGAGTAGATCTTGCTAGTGATATCGAGTACAGAATCTTCTGATGATTGAACGGATTGAACGGATTCTATAAGCTTAGATACCTGACAAAATGATGTAAATGTTAATGAAGAAGTCAAATATTGAATTCATTGTTTTATACACACACACGTACACAAACACAAACACACATACACACAATACATGCTTTAGATAATAGAATCAATTGTTTGATATATACAACAACAACAAAACAGCTCTCTTTTAATTTATTATGTAGGGATAGTTAATTATAGAGATCCATTCAATAACTTTTAATTCTAGTTATTTATATGTATTTATCAGTTATTTATAATTCTTCCTCCGATCCTAGATATAGGTTTGTTTTGACATATATTTATATAAGAGATAGTTTTTTGGCCATGGCTCAAAAAATATCATTATTGCTTTTCTTTTATTACATGTATTAAGTTATTATGCTTCTCTTGTAGATAAAATGGGAATTTAAAACAAATTAGATACAATGACATCTAAGTCCTATTATATTTTACTCTTATTAATAAGAAGAAGCAATTGCCAAAAAAGTGTCTCTTATATAAATATAAATTAATTACCTAGTTATTGTATCAACCAACAATCATTATCAAAGTTACTTAAAGAAAAATCAGTTTAAAACTAAATTAATGTTATTAACGGAATACACACACACATATGACTATAGTACCTCATCTTCTCGTACAAAAGAGAATGATTGGACCCTCTTGGCGCTCAAGAGCTCTGAAATACAAATCTTCCTCATCTGTCTCCAGTAATCACCATAAGGAGCAAAAGCAATATCGGTTCCTCCATACGTAATAATCTTACCAGCAGTAGCAAACTGTGGCCTCTGAACAAAGGAAAGATCATGTGTCTTCATAATCTGACTGGCCACATCGGGAGATGACACAACCACAGTTGAAATCTCACCAAGTTGAAGATGCATGATAGGTCCATACTTTTTAGATAACTCTCTCAGTGCTTCATATGGAAGTGGTGATTCTGCTGCTGCTAACTGATGAAGATTTCCAAGTAGAGGAAGCTTCCATGGCCCTGGAATTTCAAGTTTTTTCCCTATATTTATTTGCTTTCTAAACCAAATGAGTAATAAGAACAAGATGAAAGGAATAAGAAGCAAGGAAGAAAAATTGGATTCCATCAAAAGGATTTTCCTTCGCTTCAAACAATTTGTGCATTATTAAAGCGTGTGTCTGTGTTTTTATACTGTGAAACAAGTGGCAGTGTTTAAGATACAAAATATCTTGAATTTAATCTGGTACCATATATCAACAGCACGTGCATACATATAAGGTTGATGATGAAACTTGTGGCAAATAATGACGAAACATGCTGAGGTTTCTTATCTCCTTATAAAAGTTGTGGTTGCTGCCCATATATAGGGTACACTTTCATTCCAGTAAAAATTCCAAAACAAGCGAAATATATCTTGTGATAATGGGGAATTGAAGATAAGGTAGTGAAAATCAAACACGTACATGAATAAATTGATTTGACAAAATTGGCCTCGTGAGCTTTTTCAAGCTGAAAAAGCGTTTGCAAATGTAGTTGAAGATCGTTTATCAATGAAGTTCTTATATCGGTAGAGTTTGAACCTACAAACTTTTTGTTATGACCATAAAAACATAATGATAAACAAAACTAAAAGAAAAAAAAGTTCACAACCGATACTTTAATTAAGTTACCGTAAGTACTTCCTCCATTCCATAATATAAGAGTCTAAAAAACAAGTGTCTGAAAAAAACATGTGAAAGTTAATTGAGTATCTGAAGTTAATATTTTTTCCAATATTTTCCACATTTATTATGATACATTTAAGAGATAGAGATGCATAAGTATTATTAAATATGACAAAGAGTTAGGAGGCGAAGTAGGAAAAACACGTTAAATGATGAGAAAATGTGAGATGGACTTTTATATTTTGAACCAAAACCATTCAAATTTTGAGCTGTTATATTACAGAACGAAGGGAGTATTAGATCAGTGAAATGATAGCTTAATGAAGCTTGTGTATGTTTATACCTTTTAATTATGGGTTTTAATAAGGGGTAAATAATATATTTTTGTGTAACACAGGGAACTACCATAATGCCATGATAGTCTTTAGATCATACTCTAACAAGGCAGTCCATGTCCCACTTTTATTTTATTTGCGTCAGCCACACAAAGCTGGGAGAGTGGGAGGAACAATTTATAGAGACTTCTCGTTGATTATTAATTAATTCCTTTGGTCAATGCCAATCAATGCTTAGTTGCTCTCCCACATTCTCTCTTCCTGTTTTATTCCTGCATTACTTTGAGAGTTCTGCTTCTCTATGTGAGAGAGTAGGAGGAAGATGGGGATTTGAAACAGCCTAAGGTTGCAGCTAAGAAGCTCGCATCACCTTAGATAGCTAACTTTTTAAATTGTTCTGGTTGTTATAATTAAGGAGGAATATATGGACCCAAGTTTTGAATTATTATTATTATGAAAAGAAAGGAAGGTTGAGAAGTATAGTTAATTTATATATATTGTTGTTAGGATATTGTTTATTAGACGTTTAGAAAGTGAGAATTTTGATGATATTGTTAATACTTTTGCACATAAAGTGATTGAGATATTGTGAAGAAGAGAGAAACCCAGCTAATAAGTAATCATTGTTCAAGTTTGTGGAGTTGATTTGTAAAATGCACATGAGGTGCTTGATTGAATGCTCGAGTAAAGGAAATTTTATTAAATTTGGGAAGCATAAAAATTATTCTGTTAAATAATGTTGGAAAGAAAATTGTTAGGATATTTGAACCATAAAGTTCAATTACTGAAGATAACTTTTTGGTTATCTAAGGGTATCCCCACCCGCGTGTCAAGTGAGACTAATCTCTCACTGTTCTGAAGTCCCATATAGGGGGTAGACAGCTGGCCTGTGAATTTGCTCCATTCGCAAGAGTTGGGGATCGAACCCCCAACCACTTGCTTAAGGGACGAGAGTACTTACTACTCACGTCAACCCGCCAGGTTATTACTGAAGATAACTTTTGCATGTGACATAGTTGATTGAATGCTAGAAAGAAATAAGAATTGTAATGAGAAACTCAAATATATATATATATATATATATATATATATATATATATATATATATTCTTCCTTATACGTATACTAATACATGTTAATTAAATTTGGTGATAGGTGTTTTTTCCATTTGAGTTGGTGGCGATTACAAGTTTAAGAGTATATGAAAAAGGAATGTAAAGATAAAGCAAGACTTGGTGAAGAGTTTATTTGATTTGACTCATTTAAGTGTGTACACGCACACATATATAAGATAATAGGTTGTTAGATAGTAGCCGCGTGTATACAAGTAATTGGTCAATCTAACGGCAATTAGACAGAATTTAATTTGATTATTGTAATGTCTCATTGTAAGTTATAAGAGTTGAAGATGAGTGAATAATGTCTCATTGTAAGTTATAAAGATGAAATATTTAATTTGATTACTGTATCTCTTAATATGCATAGTTCGACTAGAGATGGTTATCCATATTATTAAGTATATTTATAAGCTCCATAATTGCACACATATTTTATCTGAATTTTCTTATTTATCACATGTTTTGGGTAAATAAATAGATAGAAATATAGCAATACTCATATGGTAAAGAAAATGATAAGAAATACAGGTGTGTGAGATTATGAGTTGAAATTGCTTAATTTTTATATATGTGTTGAGGAGTTCACCATCCCTTTCTAGTTAATGTGAGTAGGAACAAATGGACAAGTATAAGTACATAAAAAGAATGGAAACAATAAACAAAAAAAAGAGAAAAAAGGAAGAAAAAGGTTCGCTGGAAGTTATATTAGCCCTCAACGAACGAACTGCGAATCTACCCTAAAATGCACCAGTTCTGCCAATTTCTTTGCTTTTTTCTTGCACGAAACATTTATTTTTCGAAGTAAAAGAAATTATGGGATTGTCATCATCACTTGATATATCTATAAATATATAGAAACAAGATATCCGTTCATTAAAATTAATTGACTATAAATATGCTTGAAAATGTTTTTTAACAAATCAATAAAAGCTAAGTGATTTGATAATTGAGTGGAGGTCGAGCGCCTTGTAATCATCTTTTATCTTTCTAACAAGCACCAAAATTGGTTCAAGAATAAGTGATTAAATAATGGGATAAAGTGGAAAATCAATTAAAAATTTGAGACAATCTCTATAGTTTTCTTAGCAAAGAGAATATGTCAAACCCAACAATTGCCTCTTATGAAAAGAAAGTGACATAGTATTGATGAATATTATTGAATATTATGCAATAACTATATCAACGTTTAACAAGATCCTCTGGTTCTTTCTTACTGAATATAAATAACGGGTGCGTCCATTAGGAATTGTCAATAATAGAATCAACATTGTATGGTGTGGGAATCAAACACAAATGGTTCTTCCTTCTCTTTGTGATGCCAGATTTCGCACTCATATCAAGATCCTCTGGTTCCATTCCATGTGGGAGTTTCCAATCGAAGTGGTAGAGTAAGCTAGCTAGAGGAAGCTCAACGCCTGCTAGACCGAATGCCATTCCTGGACACATTCTTCTTCCTGCTCCAAAGGGAATGTACTCAAAGTTTGTTCCCTTAAAATCAATATCAGAATTGCCTTGAAACCTCTCTGGTATAAATCTCTCAGCATCATACCAATAATTTGGATCTCTTCCAAGCGCATATGCATTTATTATAACTTGAGTTTTGATGGGTATCTCATAGCCATTAATCTTGCAAGTTTCACTGCATTCTCTTGGAATCAACAATGGAACTGGTGGGTGCAACCTCAAAGTTTCTTTAATTACTGACTTTAAGTAACTAAGTTGCATCATATCACTGTCTCGAACTATGTTCTTCCCTTTAAAAAGATTTCTAACCTCAGCTTGGGCCTTTTCCATGACTTTAGGATTTTTCATCATCTCTGACATAGCCCATTCCATTACGGATGCTGAAGTATCGGTACCACCAGAAAACATATCCTGTATTCAGAGTGCATACAAAGATACCATTATTATCATTATCAAGTAGCTTGTGGATTCTAATATGAGTAAAAGTTGAAAGAGGTAGATCATATATCTTAACACATCACACTTACAAAACTCCTTTTGATGTGTAACTCATAAGTCTTTCCAAGTAAGCCTAATAATTTAGTAGCTAGTGTTAAATTTGTTGTTTTATGATCTTCTTACTAATTCTAAGTGCCCTTTCCATTTTATATTGTCTCACTTTTGGTCAAATACAAACACAGATGCAGATGATATTTTAGAACATAGGTTATGGTAGATTAGATCAACATATATATATTTGATTAGGAATACTAACCCAAATGACAGCTTTAATATTATCATCTGTAATTGGAATGTCAAGGTTTTCGCTTCTCTGGATTCGTAAAAGAACCTGAACAACATTTTCTTCCTCAGAAATACTCTTGTCTCCTTTTGCTCTCATCTGTCTCTTTTGGTTCTCCTTGATAATATCATCCAAAATTTTGCCAGCATCATCTCGCATTTTCACTAGCTTTGCTTCCGCTCGAGTCATGAGATGGATAAATTTCAGGGAGGGAAGCAAATCAATAATTTCAAATCCTGCCAATTTATCTAGCATTGTAGAGAGAATTCGCAATAGCTTATCTTGATCATTATGTTTGTCTCCAAATGTTATCCTCATAACTATAGAGCTAGTCAATGAGTAGATCTTGCTCGTGAGATCGAATACAGAATCTACTGATGATTGAATTGACTCTATAAGCTTAGATACCTATATGTTAATGAAGAAGTCAAATATTGAATTCATTGCTATATACTCCCACCGGTCCCTATTATAAGAGTCGGCCGCCAAAAAACGCTTTTTAATAAAATATGTGAATGTTAGTTGGGTGTCTGAAGTTAATGTTTTTTTCAATATTGCCCATATTTATTATGATTCGTTTAAGAGAGAGAAATACATAAACATTAATAAATATTAAAGAGAGTTAGAGGCAAAGTAGGAAAAAACACATTAAATGAGTAGAGAATGTGAGATGGACTCTTATATTAGGAACCAAAATCATTCAAATTTTGGACTCTTAAATTAGGGAACGAAGGGAGTATATATAAAATCAATGCTACGTGTTTTAAATAATAGAATTCAATGTTTGATATATACAATAACGAAAAAAAATCAGCTCTGTTTTAATTTATTATGTAGGGATAGTTAATTATAGAGATCCATTCATTAACTTTTAATTCTCGTTATTTATATGTATTTTTCAGTTATTTATAATTTTCCCCCCATCCTAGATATAGGTTTGTTTTGATATATATATCTCACAAAATTATTTCAACGCATTATTTTTTTTGACAGAAAAATTTCAACGCTTTAGTAATTAATTAGAGTAAAATATACCATCTCTTCTATTTTGAAAACATACAATTTATTAAGCCAATACTTTACCATTAGAAATATTCTGTAATGATTATAAAAACTAATTTCTAAATTAAGATTATATTCTATTTATTATTTTACCTTTCATTCTAATAAATTCTTGAATAATAAGACTACTAGAATTCTTTGGCTAAAAGAAATTCATTCCGATTAGATAACTTAAAATAAATTATTGCTTTTTTATTACATGATCTTTTTTATCTTATTAATTACTCTTATTTCTATTTTTTAAAAAAAGTTAATTATTGCTCTTTTTATTATTGCATGTGTTAAGTTAAATAATAAGACTACTCTTGTTATGGTATCTAATATTTGTTACTCCCATATATAAAAGATATTTTGGCGATGGCTCAAAAAAAATTTAATTATTTCTTTTTATTACATTTATTAAGTTATTATGCTTCTCTTGCAGATAAAATGGGAAATTAAAAACGAAAATTAGAGACAATGACCTCTAAGTCCTATTAATGGAATATATACATAATTAGGATATGATATGAGTACCTCATCTTCTCGTACAAATGAGAATGATTGAATCTTCTTGGCGTTCAAGAGCTCTAAAATACAAATCTTCCTCATCTGCCTCCAGTAATCACCATAAGGAGCAAAAGCAATATCGGTTCTTCCATAAGTAAGAATATTACCAGCAGTAGAAACCTGTGGCCTCTGAACAAAGGAAAGATCATGTGTCTTCATAATCTGCTTGGCCACATCTGGAGATGACACAACCACAGTTGAAATCTCACCAAGTTGAAGATGCATGATAGGTCCATACTTATGAGATAGCTCTCTCAGTGCTTCATGCGGAAGTGGTGATTCTGCTGCTGCTAACTGGTGAAGATTACCTAGCAGAGGAAGCTTCCATGGCCCTGGAATTTCAATTTTTTTCCCTTTGTTTATTTGCTTTCTAAACCAAATGAGTAATAAGAACAAGAGGAAGGGAATAAGAAGCAAGGAAGAAAACTTGGATTCCATCATATGGGTTTTTCCTTCGCTAACAATGTATGCATTATCAAAGCGTATATGTGTGTGTTTTTATATTTCGGTGAAACAAGTGGGAGTGTTTAAGATACAAAATATCTTCAATTTAATTTGCAAATTAAATTCAAGATATTTTGTAACACCCCAAAATTCTATGAGAATAAATAAGACAGTATTTGGAATCTGTATGTATTGTTTAGTATTTAGGAAATTTTAGAAATAAATTTAGGAGCTAAAAGATATCTAGAGATATTATAATAGGCTCAAAATATCTTCTCCAAATTCATCTCCATCAAACTCAATTCATTCTTATCCATATTCATTCAATCTTGTCCATTCATTTCATAAATATCTTCCTCTTTTTATTTATTTTGATTTTTTTAAAACTCACCTACATATAATTATATAAACTCCCACTTCATCTTCATCATTATCACCGACACTATCTCTTCCTCAATTCTCTCTTCACGGCCTCACCCACACACTGAGCTCATCACCATCAATCTCTCTCCTTCACACCCAAATCGGTCTCTCTCTCAACTCTCTTACTTTTCTCTCCAGCCACCGTTTCTATTCACAATAGGGAAATTATTTAAAAATTAATTAAAATGATATAGTATAGCAGTAAAAAGATTAGGTGTTACATATTTTGTATCTTAAAAACTCCCACTTGTTTCACAGAAACAAGGCATACATATAAGACTGATAATGAACGATGTGGCGAATGACGAAAGGTTTCTTATCTCATTATTATAAAATAAAGTTAGTGGTTGAGTACCATATTTAGGATACACTTTGGTTCTAGTAAAAATGTCAAAACAAATACCAATTGGTAGTTAGTTGAGCTTGTAAGTTGACTACAATCCCGTAAAGATGAGAAAGCGTATTTTAATCACGGGAATAGCTCTCATTCGAAGAAAGGACAAACTTACCTATGTGGGTAACACTTCTACTATTTGAGTCCGGATTAGTCGGTTGCCAATAAGCGTGAGTTACCGGGCAGTGATTAAAAAAATGTGAAAACAAGAGAAACCTATATGGTGATAAGAGGTAATTGAAGATAGGGAAAATCCCATATAAATCCCTTCCAATACCCAAAAGGACAAGTGAGGAACATAAACTTCCAAAAGGACTATGAAGGAACCAGCACCTACTTGTCATTTTAAAATTTTGCGAAAAGACAAAATTGCCCCCATCCTAAAACACAAATTGCGAGAAGAGGGTGGGTGTTAGGGTGACTTTAGGGTGGGGTAGTGATGACTCCCCATATTTAGTGGTTTTTAGGAAATATTTTATTGTATTTGGGGAGTCATTAATTAAATAAATAAGTGATTTTGTTGTGAATTGGAAAGAAAGTAATTTGAGGATTATATGAGTGATTCTTTTGGAAAATCTGAAATTTAATTGAAATAGGAAACTTAATATATTAAAAGAAATATTTTGATGAGAAGTTTCCTATTAATGAGATTATGTGATTGAGTCATTGTGATTATTTCCTATTTCTTTCTCTTCATGAATGCAGATTTTAAAAAAGGAAATGAAGAGAAAGGGGCATACAAGAAAAGGAAAGAAAAGAAACTTAACAAGGCAAAGACAATATGGTGTTGGGCTATTTTATTATAAATATACACATGCAATTGAGAAGAAAGGAGGCTTGGTCATAATTCTTCCCATTCCTAAAGCCTAAACACACACGAGTTGAAGAAAAGGAAGCAAGTGGCGCACTATATTGGAAGGAACTTTTGAGTCTTGGCTTCTTGAATTATAAACACACTCACAGTGACGCAGGAGGAGGCACAAAAAGACGGAAGACCAATCAATCATAAGATACACACACACGCTGGAAAGAAGAGGTTGCTATTATTGAGTCATCTTGAATATCTCTTGAGAAGCTATTTGGTTCTTTGTCTCAATTTTTCCTATGATTTCATATTGGGTTTTGATTTCTTTTGGATTGAATTAAACTCTATGTGTGACTAGTTTTCTTTTACAACCTAGAGTACTATGAACTTGTTTGTAACTTAGTATTTTATTTCCCACTATTTAGTCATGGTTAATTTGATTTAGTTTATTTAATCTTGCTATTATTGATTAACTTGTTTAGTGCTTGATCACCATTAGACATGTTTAGGGAATTTAGATTTGGACTCGGAAGAGGGAATTTTAAATAGACCATGGGATTAAATAGTGTAGGATTGGATTTTAATTTGATTTGCGACTATGATAGGAATATACCTAGAAGCCCTACATAGTCACATTAGAGCGGTACCGAGATAAATTAGCCTAGTAAATTAGTGCAAGACATTGTGTAATTAAGCTAGGCAAGGATGTAAGTGGACCGGAAGGCATTTATAGACACTAGTACTCTAGATTAGCTAGTTAAATTAACTCATAATTAATTTAGTGGGGAATAAAATCTAAGAAGCAGATAAGGGTTTAGTAGCTCTAGGTTGTTCTTTTGACTCGTGAATTTCATTTGTGTGAATATTTGTTTTGTTTTATTTTCTTAGATATTAGGTAATTAAAATAAATTTTCTTGTATTTACTCAACTTGAATGAAAATAGGAGATCTAATGCCTAGTTATTAATTGTCTGAGTCTCTGTGGGATCGACCTTGAACTACCACTTTACTAAATTTACGATCCGTACACTTGCGGAGTTTTTATCAAAATTTTGGTAGCATCAAGTTTTTGAAGCCGTTGCCGGGGACTCAAGGCAATTAGTAATTAGAATTAGAAATTCTTTAGTAGTTTTAGTTTGAGTTTTTTTTTCTTTTGGAGAAAATAGAAAGATGGACTATTCAGAGGCTAATTATAAGTGGTATCGTTGTTATTGCTGTGGAAATAATCATGTACCTGAGAATTGTCCATTTTTGCTTTGGCAACAAACTTATGTTGATAATTTGTCTAGGCGTAGTTGGAATTTTGAGCAAGATGAGTGTTGGAACCCACATTTAGATTCTTATTCACATGTAATAGACCCACCCTTCATGTCTTATTCACATGTTCAAGAAAACATTGATTATGAGAACTCTTATTTAGAAGAAAGACTTGATAGATTAGAAATATTAGCCGATACATGTTTGACAATGCTAGAGGAGAGTTTGAAAATGCAAGAGAATTATATCACTAAATTTGAATCTAGCGTACAAAATATTGTAGTACAGGTGAGTCAAATGTGCAAAGACCTTGAAGAAGTGAAACAAAATCCCTCCTTAAATCATAGTTCCCCTTTGTTATCTAATGAGATTGAATATGAGGAAGTTGAGGATAGGGATGAACAGGAAGTTAAACAAGATTTAGAGATTGTCTTAGAGTCTGAAACTGATATAGAAGAAAGTGATGGGTGTCTAGTTGATCTTCAAAGTATGAATTCAAATGCTTGTGATTCTGATATACATGTTGATGTGAGTGTTTCTATAACTGCTTTGGATTATTCTCCTATTACTGTTATGACTCTTACTGATGAGAGTCAAATTGATTTTATTGGATGCTCATTATTTTTAGAAAGACATACATCTAATTGTTTGTATGAGCATATTATAATTCCTTTGAAATCAGTGATTGCTTGTTCTTTGAAATTGTCTATGATTGAAAAGGCACAAGTAATTAGTTTGATTGATTACTTATACTGTTTGAAAAGGAATGAAGATGAGGTGATTATGGTGTTTGATACTTATGACTAAGATTTGTTTGGAAAGTCTGGCTGAAGACTTTAAACTTAGCGCTTCTTGGGAGGCAACCCAAGGTTTAGGTATTTGATGCTTTGTTTTTGAGTTTGTAGGATTTTTTTTTTCTTCTTTTGGCCCCAAAGGAAGTTTCAACTTGATCTTGATGGACTAGGAGCTAAGAGTGAAAATCGAGAAGAGGAAGGGGAGTATTCTTCTAACTTTTTCTTGATTTTATTTGACTAAGAATTGTTTTGGTGATGAGTCTTTATGCTGGTTGATATGTGTGTGATGATTAGATTTGATGGTGTACCTCTTGAGTACTTTGCTTGCTTGATATGGAACTTGAAATAACTTTATCATTCTTACACTTGCTATGGATATTTTTGTAATTCCACTACTTGTGTTACTTGTTCACATTGGGGACAATATGACATTTAAGTGTGGGGGTATGAGGGTATCATTGTTCTCTAAAGATTGTCCTCAAGCTTTCATTTTGTAAAATTTTCTTGAAAAAAAAAATTCGCCAATTTTGGGATTGATTTAAACTTGAAACAATTGGATTTGATTAGACTTTGATTTCATCTTCTTTGAATGTAAGTGAAAAGGCAAGCTCTTTGTTTTAGATAAATTACTCTAGTATGTCAAAAAGCCCTGTGAGGAATTTGAGCCTTAATTTTATTCTTTCATGAGTGAGTACATCTATTGTAATTTCCCCTCTAGAACTTGTCTTGAATCTCTTTTGACGCTCAAATCTCTTGCATGCATAAAAATGATTAAGGCCTTCGTTTCATAGCCAGTTTAGCCAAATAACCATTCTTTTTACATTATTTCCATTGCTTAACCCCTTTGAGTCTGCTTTTCTTTTAAAAAGAAAGATTGCATATTTTAGCCTTTGAATTCTTTTGATGCAATTTTTCATCTCTTATCTATTTCTTCCATTTACGCTTTGAAAAGTGTTATACTATATTCATATGGAAAGGGGTGAAGGAATTAGAAAAGGAAAAGGGGAAATATAAGTGTTAAAGAAAGGAGAAAAAAAATAGAAGTGAAAAAAAATAGAATAAAGGTGAAAAAAAAATGAAGGTGAAAAAGGAGAAGAAAAAAAAATCACACAAAGTGTGAAAAAAAATAAAAAAAGAGAAAAACAGAAAAAGAAGAAGATGAAAATAAAAAAAAATTGAAGAATTGTAGAGTTGAAAAGAGTCAACCCCTATGTGCTTGTTAAGTTATATGATTCCTTCATTCCTTACTATAATTAAAATGGTTTAGCACTTTTCAAATATACCTCCATCTCATATTCATTTCATTATCCTACCTTTTTCATTACAACCCTTAAAAGTCCTTTTGATTTGTGTGTGCATTGAGATATAAGAGTGGATATCGAGATGATAAACAAGCCTATGGTAGCTGGATTACATAGATGAAATTGAGTGAAACACAACCCCTATATACTTTGAGAGTAGAGTGTAAACACTTGACCGGTGAGGGACATGCTTTTGTGATTTATCTCTGTCAAATTGATTGCCTTATTGCTTGTATTTGGGGATGGTGAGAGAGATTTCTAAGAGGATTTAATTGTTGAGAGTTTGAATTGATTTCAACTTTGTGATGATAAAATCTTGATTTCATTTTTTTGTGCTAATGTGTTAACAATTGGAAATCTTGAGGACAAGATGAGAAAGCGTATTTTAATCACGGGAAGAGCTCTCATTCGAAGAAAGGACAAACTTACCTATGCGGGTAACACTTCTACTATTTGAGTCCGGATTAGTCGGTTGCCAATAAGCGTGAGTTACCGGGCAGTGATTAAAAAAATGTGAAAACAAGAGAAACCTATATGGTGATAAGAGGTAATTGAAGATAGGGAAAATCCCATATAAATCCCTTCCAATACCCAAAAGGACAAGTGAGGAACATAAACTTCCAAAAGGACTATGAAGGAACCAGCACCTACTTGTCATTTTAAAATTTTGCGAAAAGACAAAATTGCCCCCATCCTAAAACACAAATTGCGAGAAGAGGGTGGGTGTTAGGGTGACTTTAGGGTGGGGTAGTAATTTGTGTTTCAGGTTCACAAAATTTTAAAATGACAGGGAGGTGCTAGTTTCTTCATAGTCCTTTTAGAAGTTTAGGTTCCTCACTTGTCCTTTTGGGTATTGGGAGGGATTTATTTGAGATTTTCCCTTGAAGATAAGGTATTGAAATCAAACAAGGGAATAAATTGATTTGACAAAATTGGCCTAATGAGCAATGCTCTCATCAACAAATGGGGTTTATTTGTTTATTTAATATTAATAATAATAATTGGTTTTATATCAATAAATATAATTTTAATAATAATAATTGGTTTTATTTATCTATATTAGGAATTAAAAAGGAAGTTTTTAGTGGGAGCTCGGGATATTCGTGGACTATTGTTGAGTGGAAGAAAAATATCCAGACATGGGTGGGACCATTTTATTAGCAAAAAATAAACAGATGATCTTATATCCTTATTTTTCTTATACGTATAAAATGATATACAAATATGACATGAGAACTAATTAACAAGCCATATGCACATATCAAACTTTGCACCAAATTAATCACCAATCTCTTTTCATTGAATGACTGAAACTATAATAATATCATTGTTCATTGATGCCTCAAGTCATAAAGATAAGAAGAAAAAACTAATAGTTTTGTGATGATAAGAAAAAAACTATAAGTCACAGTAATTTTATTGTTTTCGAAAAGTAGTACAATTTCCCTCTCACAAGCAAGTAAACACCGGACCCTTATTTTGTGACCCTTACACTATACCTCGATAAGCAATATATTTATGAATGAAAAAGTCTTAAATTATGCATCATCATGAATGTTAATACACCAATATAATTATCAGCGCGCGCACATTATGAAGCAAATCATAATCACTATAAATCTCTCTCTCACACACAAACTAGTACTCCGGTAACTCAGATCTGTATGTACACATATATAGTTTCATAATAATATGCTTCAATAGGAATTGTCATGAAGATGATTATCCAGTGTATGCATGGTGTGGAATCAAACACAGCTTGTTTTTGCTTCTCGATACAATACTGAAAGTTTCAGTCATGTCTAAATCCTCTGGCTTCATTCCATGTGGGAGTTTCCAATCAAAATGATAGAGCAAGCTAGCTAGAGGAAGCTCAATGCTTGCTAAGCCAAATAAAATTCCTGGACAAATTCTTCTTCCTGATCCAAAAGGGATATACACAAAGTTTGTCCCTTTAAAATCAACATTACAGTTATTGTCGTTAAATCTTTCTGGGATAAATCTTTCAGCTTCATACCAATGATTTGGATCTCTCCCAATTGCCCATGCATTTACTATAACTTGAGTTTTATTGGGTATTTCATAACCACTAATCTTGCAAGTTTCTCTGCATTCTCTTGGGATCAACAAAGGAAGAGGTGGGTGTAATCTTAGAGTTTCTTTGATTACTGATTTTAAGTAAACAAGCTGTTGCATGTCAACATCATGAATTGCTTTATTTCCTTTGAGAGTTTCTCTAATCTCAGCTTGTGCTTTCTCCATCACATTTGGATTTCTCATCATTTCTAACATGGCCCACTCCATTGTTGCTGCGGAAGTATCAGTCCCACCAGAAAATATATCCTGCATTAATGATGGCGGTCACGAATAGTGATAGCAATTAATTAGCTAGATATATTAAATTCAGATGATCATATCTATATATAGAGTCACTGTCAATCACATTAATTATAATATGTGTGGCTAACTCGCTAAAGTCCAGACTTACCAAAATATTAATTTATGCATGGATTTAGCAGAGTAATACCATATATTCACTAGCTAACCAAATGAAAAAAAAAAAACAACATGTACAAATTTTGAGCTTTAATTTAGGACATATTTAGCATTGGCTCACATTTAGTCAAATGCCATGACAAATTAAACTTTTATACATTCCTTTTTGATAAAGTATATACTCCCTCCGTTCCTAAATATAGGACCTAGATGACTTTTTTGAAAAATCCTAAAAAAAGCAAAAAATAAGTTAATTATAAATTGATTTACCTAATTTTTTCTCTTAATTAAACTAGTTTATTTTACCTATAAGCTAATGTATAATCTAAAAGGGTAATGGACCTAATCTGGCCCCCAAGTAACCACCAAGGAGCGCTGAACACCCTGAACTAACAACAGGTCCGTATCTGTACTCCAAGTAACCAAGGTGTTTAAAAACTACCCCGGTTGGATGGTCAACAACGTTTGACCGTTATTATGCCTATGTGGCTGCCACGCGAGCACCTGCTTTGCCACCTCTGCTTGCCACGTGGGTAAATAAATGGACCTAATCTGCCCTCCAAGTAACCACCCAGGAGCACTGAGCACCCTGAACTAACAACAGGCCCATATCTGCACTCAAAGTAACCAATGTGTTTAAAAACTACCCCGGGCGGACGGTCAATGACGTTTGACCGTTACTATGCCTATGTGGCTGCCACGTGAAGGCCTGTTTTGCCACCCGGCATAATAACGGTCAAACGTTGTTGACCGTCCAACCGGGGTAGTTTTTAAACACCTTGGTTACTTGGAGTACAGATACGGGCCTGTTGTTAGTTCAGGGTGCTCAGCGCTCCTTGGTGGTTACTTGGGGGCCAGATTAGGTCCATTACCCAATCTAAAAAGATATCAAATATATCATGATTTAATAACCTATTTCGCAACTTTAATCTTTCCAAAAAAAAAGTTATCTACGTCTTATATTTAGGAACGGAGGGAGTACTATAGTTACCATCAACAAATCAAATATTATATCAAGGCTAGATAGTATAATACGTACATTAAAGAAGGTCGTTAATAGTAAAGTTTACTAACCGCAATGACAGCTTTGACGTTGTCAGTTGTGATTGGGATCTCAGGGCTTCCACTACGTTGGATTTGTAAAAGAACCTGAAGCAAATTTTCCTCCCCATAACCACCATTGTCTTCTCTAAACAGCCTCTCTTGATTGACCTCCTTATTGATAATATCCTCTAAGAACTCGTCCATCTGCTTACGAATCTTGGCCAACTTTGCTTCCACTCCTGTTATGATATGAATAGCTTTCATTGATGGAAACAAATCAGAAAAACCAAACCCACTCTTAACCGCTGTATCGATCAATTCCATAAACTTGTCTGTTTTGGATTCGTCTCCAAATGCTACCCTCGCTATGATTGCACTTGTCAGAGAGTATATCTTGCTCGTTAGATCAAATTCTAAACCTGCTGATTTCCCAACTGATTCTATCAACTTCGATACCTGATAAAGTGAGGAAGTCAACCAAGTAATTGATTATAAGGTCTAATAATGCTTTGGAAGCATATACTATAAGGACAAAAACAAACAGCTAGGTAAAAGTATGAGATTCAAGAACATATCTTTTATTTTTTGCCAGCAGGGGACCAAGAACATATCAAAAATATAGCAACATGCAAGATGCATGTGTTGTTTAACTCAAAAATATTTTTTTTGCCAACGTTGAACTCAAGAATATGCTTAACTAGTACACACACATATGTATGTATAGTCACTAAATATGTTGAAATAAATTAATTGTAAATATTTTCTATCTCTTTAACTTTCAGAGGCCTTGAAGTTCAAATTAAAAAACTTTCATATGACTCAGGTCTATTAATATTCTTTTATTTTTCATCACATTCATGTTGATATATATGAATCAATTGTGTGTGAGATTGATCCTCGGATGATAAAAGTTTAATTATACCAATTAATTTGATATAACTCTCACCTCATAAATTATATACTCTAAATTCATTTTTCAATCTTATTACTCGTACTACATATATATATACCTGATCTTCTCGGACAGATGAGAAAGATTGAACCTTCTTGGCACTGAAGAGTTGTGAAGTGCATATTCTTCTCATAAGCTTCCAGTAATCACCGTAAGGAGCAAAAACGATGTCAGCGGAGCCATAGCCCATAAGCTTATGAGTGAGAAGTTGTGGTCTGTTGACAAAGGCGAGATCATGAATCTTCATAATTTCTTGGGCGATTTCTGGGGATGATACAACTACTGTGGAAAGCTCGCCAAGTTGAAGATGCATAATAGGCCCATATTTGATAGAGAGATCTCGAAACAAGTGATGTGGAAGTGAAAACCTTAAGCCTGCTAATTGATGCAAGTTTCCCAGTAGAGGCAGCTTCCATGGCCCTGGCAATTCAATCTTGGCTTTATTTTTTGGTTTTGCAAGCCAAAGCAACAAGAAAAATAAGAAGAAACTTAGAAGTAAGAAATCAAAATGGGATTCCATACGGGATTGCATCAAGCTGATCTAAGTGTTATAATATTGATCAATGTGTTATTTAAACTAAAGTTCTCCCTGTATTTAATTTTTTTTTTGACGTAGTCATCTCCTTATATATTGAATTAGTATATATTATCTCTCTTTCACAATCATTAGAGTCAATTTACTTTTTTATGGTGATTAAGGAAACAAACTAGACCCTTAAATCTTAATATATACAACTTGTTATTTGATTATATCATACTCCCTCCGGTCCTCCTAATTCACTTTTTTGGAAAATCCTAAAAAAGCAAAAAATAAGTTAATTATAAATTGATTTACCTAAATTTTTCCCTTAAACTAGTTTATTGTACCTATAAACTAATGGATTATCTAAAAATATATTAAATATATCATCATTTAATAACATATTTCGCAACCTTAATCTCTCCAAAAAAAGTTATCTGGGTCCTATATTTATGACCGGAGATAGTAATTTATAAGTAAAATAACTTAGTTTTGAGAATGACAACTTTAAACAATTAAAATTGGTACATTTTATATCTATAATTTTTCTAAAAAAGTCAATTGACTCTAATTAAAATAGGAAGAGTATTTTTATGAATGGGCATGAACGTTATCAAAAGTCATATCCTTATGGTACACCTTTATTTGGAATAGAATATGAAAGGGAAAAATATAATTCTCAGTGAAATGAGAAGTACTCCTAATTAATTCGTGGATGATAGAAGTTATTTGTTACTTTAATGAGGGTTAGTTGGTGGATTTATAACTAAGTCATCCCCTTATTTTATGCCTTTAATTATATAGTTGCAATTTTTTTTAAAAAAAAAACTTGTATCACTTCAAAATTTTCAAAAGGGTACAGTGGTGCACTAGTTCATTGTCCATATCTGGCGAAAAAAAGTCGGGAAATTTGCATTCTAGTCCCTGGGAAGGGAAATTATTACTGGAAGGTCCCTACACATTCCAAAATAATTATCAAGTCCCTTGGGCCTTTCCTGCAATTATTTGCTTATGTGCAATGACCATTTTGCCCTTATGAAAGCATAAAAACCCAAAACATGCACAAGATAAAATTCACATGGGATGGGAGGGACTAGTCAGGGACTTGCTACCGCGGGTGTGCCTACTTGCTACCGCAGGCTTGGGGACTTGCTACTGAGACGTTAAGTGACCAACATTCCCTCCCAAGTGTCATTCATATCTGAGGGCCCTTTAATTTAGCCAGTGACCACTTTTTGTTATTCCCCCGATATGTGCCACACCATGTTTTTCAAAAACCATTTTATTCGCATGGGATGCGAGGGACTAGTCAGGGACTTGCTACCGCGGGTGTGCCTACTTGCTACCGCAGGCTTGGGGACTTGCTACTGTAGTAACAGATCAGCAAAACACTCTACTAGTCAGGGACTAGTCAAGTATTTCCCAGTGCAGATGTTCTCCGTAAAACACTCTACAAGTATAGCTTTGCCCACAACTTTGCACTGGGAAATACTTGTAGAGTGTTTTGCTGAACTGTTACTACAGTAGCAAGTCCCCAAGCCTGCGGTAGCAAGTAGGCACACCCGCGGTAGCAAATCCCTGACTAGTCCCTCCCATCCCATGTGAATAAAATGGTTTTTGAAAAACATGGTGTGGCACATATCGGGGGAATAACAAAAAGTGGTCACTGGCTAAATTAAAGGGCCCTCGGATATGAATGACACTTGGGAGGGAATGTTGGTCACTTAACGTCTCAGTAGCAAGTTCCCAAGCCTGCGGTAGCAAGTAGGCACACCCGCGGTAGCAAGTCCTTGACTAGTCCCTCCCATCCCATGTGAATTTTATCTTGTGCATGTTTTGGGTTTTTATGCTTTCATAAGGGCAAAATGGTCATTGCACATAAGAAAATAATTGCAGGAAAG
The DNA here is from genome assembly GCA_029929735.1 of Mimosa pudica. NCBI lineage: Eukaryota > Viridiplantae > Streptophyta > Magnoliopsida > Fabales > Fabaceae > Mimosa > Mimosa pudica. Next base: position 5,350,579 of record JAKELP010000020.1, read on the forward strand.
GCCCAAGGGACTTGATAATTATTTTGGAATGTGTAGGGACCTTCCAGTAATAATTTCCCTTCCCAGGGACTAGAATGCAAATTTCCCTATATTTTATTGAGCCTGAAGCGTTATTATATTATTCTGAGTTTAAGAAAATAACAGTTGATCATATTCAGTTTTTTATATTATTTATAGTTTATACATAAATGTTTTGTGTGTGTGTGCATGGACATTTAATTTGTTGATTATTGCCTTTTATTTTAATTTTGTTTTAATTATGATTGGTCTTATATATTGGATTGAACTTGATTAGAACCGCTACTCTTAAATTTCTATCTTAGCAAAATTATTAACTGATTAAGAAATTTCAATAGTTTGATTGTAAGTCAAGTAATCATTTTGTAAAAGTCATGGTTGGCATGAGTCAACCGTACTTAAAAAATTCTGTGTTCTTCAACTCAATTTTTAACTCAATTTGATTTGGTCTATAATTCTTCTTTATCTGTCCTTCTACACCCTTCAAATAATGCCACCAATAAATTATAATCTTCATGCGTTAATAAAATTCAAAATGCAGAAATAAAATTATTGTTGATCGATTGAAAATACCGCAAGTGTACAGTACAGAATTGAACATGCTTAGAAATTGTGATTCATGGGTTCAACTCCAATATTCATGTACTAGTCACTTCATCATCAAGTGACTTAGCTTACATATATATATTTCTGGATTTTAGCTAGTGTACTAATGTAACGATAACAGGCTTAAACTCTAAGATTTTTGAAGTGTTCGGTTATTTTAACAGGGATGTTATATTCTTATTCTTAACATGTACGTCCTATAATTAAATCATGTCAGCTAAGGAAGCCCATTCATTAATGTGTGTGTGTGTGAATGTTGTTCTTGTTATGGCCCCAAGCCTTTACTTTTGACTGAGTGACGACTCCCTTTTTTAATTAAATTTGACATATATATTGGTATATTTGTGGAGTCATTCATACAAAATTAAAAAGATTTTGATCAAGATATTGATTGAATATCAACTCGATGCATGATTTGGAGATTTGAAAATAAAATATCTTAGTTTTAAAATAAGAAAAAACTATTTTGGTTTAAGAAAAACATCAAATCTATAGATACAAAATTACAAATAATGATTTATTATTATTATGTTAAATTGTTTTTTGTTCCTCCTTCAATTCAGATCAGTGACGTGGCAATATTGGATCCTTAGGGTGAGTAAAGTCATTGGTCTTGACATGAAACGGGCCAATAATGAAGAAGCACAAGACAGTGTTTGGAATGAATAATTGAGACCTAAAATTGAATGGGCTTTCACGTCACGTGTAAGGGAGGACCTTTTAATCATCCTCTTCTCCACCAAGCACGAGGAGTACGGAGTGTGCAGAAAAATCTTCATCTTTTGCACTGTCTTCCTTGTCTTCTTGGCCGTTTTTGAGGGACATGCATCCAGCTGTGGCTTTTTTTGGTGGTTTTCTCACTTTCCCTCTCATTTCTTTTTAATTCCTCTTTCATGATTTCTGGGTTTTGGTATTTGTAGGATGATTTTAGTGTAAGTTATGGGTAGTTAGTTATTTTTGTATTAAGATTATTTTTAACCTTGTCATGGATTTAGACAATGAACTTGACTTGAAAAAGTTTTTTCAAATATCTATGAATCTTGGTCAAACACATTTTTCATTATGATGCTAAAGAGAGTTTAGAAAAGTCTCAAGAAATGAAATGGATATAAATATTCTTAAACTACTTCTCAATAAAAGTGATTTGCTAAATGAGTGGAGGAGCGCCCTTGTATTCATCTTTTGTATTTATGACAAACACCAAAGTTGGCTCAAAAGTGAGTGATTTAATAATGGGATAAAGTGGCAAAACAATAAAAAATTTGAGACAATCTCTATAGTTTTCTTCAGCAAATAGAATATGAGCATGTTTGGATTCAGCTTCTGGAGAATAGCTTCTGAGAAAATAGCTTTTTGAAAATAGCTTTTGAGTAGAATAGCTTTTCTGAAGAATAATTTTTGATGAAATGAGAGTGTTTGATAAGTTTTTGAGAATAACTTTTAAGAGTAGCTTTTGAGTAGAATATAGTTTTTCTGAAAAATAGTTATGATTAATAGCTTTTCATTTTTCTTTTATTTGAAATAAGTGTTTTTCCTAAATGAGAGATCGAAACTTTCAGCTGGAAAAGAAAAAAAAATATAGTTTTTCTCAAAATAGGTTTTGGAACCTCAAACCTAGTTTTTCTTCTCAAAATAGCTTATCCAAAAAAACTAAGGGTGTGGAGAAATGTTTTTTTTTAATATGGTTCTTTAAAAGTTGGTTTGGGTAAAAGCTGGTTTGCGAGAAACGATTTATGTTTGGATCCGTAGTTGCAGAAGTGTTTTTTTTCAGACTAGTTTTACAAACATGTTTGGATGGTGATTTTGAGAAACAAGTTTAGATGAGAACATGATATTTATTGAATAATACACAATTAAAATATTCATATATTTTCAATAATTTAAAATTAAAAAATTTAATAGATTAAATTGCATAAGGTTTCCAATAATTGCAAATAAGAAAAAATTAAAACATTAAAATGCATATAAATTAGAGGTCATGTCTATCACATTACATTTGAATGATTCAATTCCATAATTAGTTGTATCAAAGATGTTCTACAATTGGATCTCGAATCCTATCACGGATACGATTCATGCGAGAAGAAGATGATGTAGAAAAATTTGATGATGAAGCCTCTTGGCTTTGATGACAATTATCTTCATCTATCAAACTTTCATCTTCATAAACCAGTTTCTCAGAAATAAGCTGGTTGGAGAATCTCCAAATTGGAGTTTCTCATAAACCAGTTTCTCAAACCAGTTTATCCAAATAAGCTGGTCAGAAATAAACAGGACCCAAACATGACCAAAAACCCAAAAACTGTTTATATAACTCCAACCAGCTTATTGGGGTCCATAAACGGTTCCCAAACACACACTAAGTGTTTGGGTGGCTTTGTGTGAAACCTAGGTTTGAGAGTCAGAATAGCTTTTGGAAATGTATCCACTATGTCATACCCAACAATTGTCTCTTATGTAAAGAAAGTGATATAGTATTGATGAATATTACTATTAAATATTATGTAATAATTATTATCAACGTTTAACAAGATCCTCTGGTTCTTCCTTACTGTATATAAATAATGAGTGCTTCAATTAGGAACTATTAATAACATAATCAATATTGTATGGTGTGGGAATCAAACACAAATGGTTCTTCCTTCTCTTTGTGATGCCAGATTTCCCACTCATATCAAGATCCTCTGGTTCCATTCCATGTGGGAGTTTCCAATTGAAGTGGTAGAGTAAGCTAGCAAGAGGAAGCTCAACGCCTGCCAAACCAAATGCAATTCCTGGACACATTCTTCTTCCCGCCCCAAAAGGAATATACTCAAAGTTTGTTCCCTTGTAATCAATATCAGAATTGCCTTGAAACCTCTCTGGTATAAATCTCCCAGCATCATACCAAGAATTTGGATCTCTTCCAAGCGCATATGCATTTATTATAACTTGAGTTTTGATGGGTATTTCATAGCCATTAATCTTGCAAGTTTCACCGCATTCTCTTGGAACCAACAATGGAACTGGTGGGTGCAGCCTCAGAGTTTCTTTGATTACCAACTTTAAGTAACTAAGTTGCATCATGTCACTGTCTCGAACTACTTTCTTCCCTTTAAAAAGACTTCTAACCTCAGCTTGGGCCTTTTCCATCACTTTAGGATTTTTCATCATCTCTGACATAGCCCATTCCAGTACAGATGCTGAAGTATCGGTACCACCAGAAAACATATCCCGTATTAAGGGTGCACACAAAGATACCATTATTATCATTATCAAGTAGCTTATGGATTCTATTATGAGTTAAAGTTGAAAGAGATAGATCATATATCGTAACACATCACACTTGTAAAATTCCTTTTGATGTGTAACTCAACAATAATGTGCCTAATTTGAATACTGACTTTGAACGAAAGCACATTTGTTGAGAATACAATTTTAAAGAACTACTCACCCTAAAATATTAGCTTGAAGAAAGGGAAAGCTATTAAGTTGCGTGTGAGATTCCTAAAAGTGAGATCGGACTTATAAAATAATATGGCTAATAACTGTCAAATAAGTCTTTCCAAGTAAGCCTAATTTTAGAAGGTAGTGTTAAATTAGTTGTTTTATGATCTTCTAACTAATTCTAAGTGTTTTTCCCATTTTATATTGTCTCACTTTTGGTTGCACACAAACACACATGCACATGATATTTTAGAACATAGGTAATGACAGATTTTACCAACATATATATATATATATATATATATATATATATATATATATATATATATATGTAATTAATAAGGAGTACTGACCCAAATAACAGCTTTGATGTTGTCATTTGTAATTGGAATGTCAAGTTTTTCACTTCTTTGGATTCGTAAAAGAACCTGAACAAGATTTTCTTCTTCAGAAATACTCTTGTCTCCTTTTGCTATCATCTGTCTCTTTTGGTTCTCCTTGATAATATCATCCAAAATTTTGCCGGCATCATCACGCAATTTCACTAGCTTTACTTCCACTCGAGTTATGAGATGGATAAATTTCAAGGAAGGAAGCAAATCAACAATTTCAAATCCTGCCAATTTATCTAATACTAAAGAGAGAATTTGCAATAGCTTATCTTGATCTTTATGTTTGTCTCCAAATGTTATCCTCATTACTATAGAGCTAGTCAAAGAGTAGATCTTACTCGTGAGATCGAATGTAGAATTTACAGTTGATTGAACTGACTCTATAAGCTTAGATACCTGATAAAATGATGTAAATGTTAATGACGAAGTTAAATATTGAATTCATTGTCTCACACACACACACATAAAATCATTGTACGTGGTTTGGATAATAGAATTCATGCCTTTTAAAATTTAGAGAAAATGACAAATAAATGTCACTTGACTTGGACAAAAAAGATGACTCCATTTACGAAAAAGACACATAAGGGCTTATCCCCAATTTCTGATAAATGTAATTTATGTCAAATGACTTTTCTGTCCTTCACTCTCTTTATAATTGTTAAAATATCACTTCAGGAGAGTGAAGGACAGAAAGTTCATCTATCAAAAACTTCAATTATCCCAAATTTCAAAATTAATTTTATATTCTATTTATTATTTTTCCTTTCATTCTAGAAAATCCCTTAATAATAAGACTCAATAACAAGACTACTGGACTTCTTTAGGCTCAAATAACTTCATCCAGAGTAGATAATTTAAAATTAAGTACATGTACAAATTGAATAATATTTTTAATTTAATGAATGTATCCTTGGTTATATTTGTTACAATAGGTTAAGGTGCAAAAATACTCAAGTGATTGTGACAAATGTATTGTGCACTCAACACCATATAAGTTTGGATTATATTTCATAGCTGCAGAAAAACATGATTTTAAGAATAATTTTGAATGATAAAGAAATGACAAATTTAACAAGAAGTTTAAGACCTAAATACCACTCCTTGGTATGTGAGAAATTGATAGTTGCTGACTTATAATAATTAAGGACCAGAGGGAATAGTAGGGAAAGAGAATTTAAATATGCACTGTACCATGAATTAATGTTTCTCAAAGTGGGTATATACTGCTCATATTAAATATGACCATGAAAAATATAATTATTTCTTTTTTAAAACTAGTAGTGAGTACCTTATAAAAGGGCGCAAAGGAGTAAAAGACAATTAAATGAATGACATCAATAAAAAGTTTATATATGTTGCCCATAGTATCCTTATTAATTGAGAAAGAGAACTTCAAGAGAGTACGTAGAAAATTACATGCATGAAGGATAGGGAAATTTGTAGTGTAGAAACCGTCGGGTGATAATTATAATGCAATAAATGTAATGATATTAATATAAGTAATTAAGTGGAGATCAAAATGGGAAATTAAAAACAAAATTATAGACAATGACCTCTAAGTCCTAGTTTACTCTTAATAATCAGAAGATGCCATTGCAAAAAAAAAAACTATCTCTGATATAAGTATAAATTAATTGTCTAATAATTATTGCATAAACCAACAAAATCAATATCAAATGTACTGTAAAAAATCATTAGAAAACTGAAATAATGTTATTAATGGAATATATATATATATATATATATATATATATATATATATATATATATATATATATATATATATATATATATATATATATATATATATATATAGTACCTCATCTTCTCGTTCAAAAGAGAATGATTGAACCTTCTTGGCGCTCAAGAGCTCTAAAATACAAATCTTCCTCATCTGTCTCCAGTAATCACCATAAGGAGCAAAAACAATATCAGTTCCTCCATACGTAATAACCTTACCAATAGTAGAAACATGTGGCCTATGAACAAAGGAAAGATCATGTGTCTTCATAATCTGCTTGGCCACATCTGGAGATGACACAACCACAGTTGAAATCTCACCGAGTTGAAGATGCATGATAGGTCCATACTTATGAGATAGCTCTTTCAGTGCTTCATATGGAAGATGTGATCCTGCTGCAGCTGACTGATGAAGATTACCAAGTAGAGGAAGCTTCCATGGCCCTGGAATTTCAATTTTTTCCCCTCTATTTATTTGCTTTCTAAACCAAAGGAGTAATAAGAACAAGAGGAAGGGAATAAGAAGCAAGAACGAAAACTTGGGTTCCATTATGTGTTTTCCTTCGCTTCTAATTAACAAAGTATGCATTATCAAAGAGTGTGTGCGCGCGTTTATATTTCTGTGAAACAAGTGGGAGGGTTTGAGATACAAAATATCTTGAATATATTAATTAATTTGGGTTGGTACCATATAACATCAGCACTTGCATACACATAAGGTTGATGATGAACCATGTGGAAAATGACGAACACGTTGAGGTTTCTTATCTCCTTATAAAGTTGTGGTTGATTAACCAATAACCGTATATATAGGATATATAGTGTACACTTTGATTCTAGTAAAAATGTCAAAACAAGCACCAAAGCACATGGGAAGTTGATTGAGTTGGCTGGGTAATAATTCATTTGACAAAATGATATTTAACCAATAAATTTGGTAAAAATATATGATGTGAATGGATAATAGAGTGAAGCCATAAAAAATTTTTTTGATTAAAGGGTTTTCATTAATAAATTATTTGCTTAACTGTTACTAGGAGATGAATGCATGAAGAGAATAAGGGTACCACTTCCAACGAGAAAGAATAAGGGCACCGCTTCGGTGACGATATAGTTAAAAGACATAAGAGTAGAAAATGAGTGAATAACGTCTCATTCGAAGTTATAAAAATGACATATTTAATTTGATTTTTGTATCACTTATGCATGGTTACACTAGGGATGGTTATTCATATTATTAATTACATTTTCTTATTCAACTTGAAAATTTAGCCAGTAATGGGCAAAGGAAAAATACTAGCTTGTCTATATTTATTTTGCATTTCATTTTTCTTACATGAAACATTTAATTTTCGAAGTAAAAGCAATTATGGGATTTTCTTATAAATATTCATGCTATTGTCATCCCTTGCTATATCTATAAATATATAGTAACAAGATATCTGTTCATTAAAATTAATTGACTATAACTAAATATGCTTGAAACTGTTTTTTAACAAATCAATAAAAGTGATTTGATAAATGAGTGGAGGAGCGCCTTGTACTCATCTTTAATCCTTCTAACAAACACCAAAATAGGTTTAAGAATGAGTGAATACTAAATAATGGGATAAAGTGGCAAATCAATAAAAATTTGAGACAATCTCTATAGTTTCCTTCACAAATAAAATGTCATACCCAACAATGGTCTCTTATGTAAAGAAAGTGACATAGTATTGATGAATATTACTACTAAATATTATGTAATATTTATTATCAACCTTTAACAAGATCCTTTGATTCTTCCTTACTGAATATAAATAATGGGTGCTTCCATTAGGAACTGTTAATAACAGTCAACATTGTATGGTGTGGGAATCAAACACAAATGGTTCTTCCTTCTCTTTGTGATGCCAGATTTCCCACTCATATCAAGATCCCCTGGTTCCATTCCATGTGGGAGTTTCCAATTAAAGTGGTAGAGCAAGCTAGCAAGAGGAAGCTCAACGCCTGCCAGACCAAATGAAATTCCTGGACACATTCTTCTTCCTGCCCCAAAAGGAATGTACTCAAAGTTTGTTCCCTTGAAATCAATACCAGAATTGCCTTGAAACCTCTCTGGTATAAATCTCTCAGCATCATACCAAGAATTTGGATCTCTTCCAAGTGCATATGCATTTATTATAACTTGAGTTTTGATGGGTATTTCATAGCCATTAATCTTGCAAGTTTCACCGCATTCTCTTGGAACCAACAATGGAACTGGTGGGTGCAGCCTCAGAGTTTCTTTGATTACCAACTTTAAGTAACTAAGTTGCATCATGTCACTGTCTCGAACTACTTTCTTCCCTTTAAAAAGATTTCTAACCTCAGCTTGGGCCTTTTCCATCACTTTAGGATTTTTCATCATCTCTGACATAGCCCATTCTAGTACTGATGCTGTAGTATCGGTACCACCAGTAAACATATCCTGTATTCAGGTTGCACATAAAAATACCATTATGATCATTATCAAGTAGCTTATGGATTCTATTATGCGTTATAGTTGAAAGAGATAGATCATATATATCTTAACACATCACATACACTTATAAAATTCCTTTTGATGTGTAACTCAACAATAATGTGCCTAATTTGAATCTGACTTTGAATGAAAGCACATTTATTGAGAATACAATTTTAAAGAACTACTCACCCTAAAATATTAGCATGAAGAAATTGAAAGCTATTAAGTTGTGTATGAGATTTCAAAAAGTGAGATCAGACTTATAACATAGTCATGGTTAATAACTGTCAAATAAGTCTTTCCAAGTAAGCCAAATTTTAGAAGGTAGTGTTAATTAGTTGTTTTATGATCTTCTGTCTAATTCTAAGTGTTTTTCCCATTTTATATTGTCCCACTTTTGGTTGCACACAAACACACATGCACATGATATTTTAGAACATAGGTAATGACAGATTATATATATATATATATATATATATATATATATATATATATATATATATATATATATAATTAATAAGGATTACTAACCCAAATAACAGCTTTGATATTGTCATACGTAATTGGAACGTCAAGCTTTTCACTTCTTTGAATTCGTAAAAGAACCTGAAGAAGATTTTCTTCTTCAGAAATACTCTTGTCTCCTTTCTCTCTCATCTGTCTCTTTTGGTTCTCCTTGATAATATCATCCAAAATTTTGCCAGCATCATCACGCAATTTCATTAGCTTTATTTCCGCTCGAGTTATGAGATGGATAAATTTCAAGGAAGGAAGCAAATCAACAATTTCAAATCCTGCCAATTTATCTAATACTAAAGAGAGAATTTGCAATAGCTTATCTTGATCTTTATGTTTGTCTCCAAATGCTATCCTCATTACTATAGAGCTAGTCATAGAGTAGATCTTACTCGTGAGATCGAATGCAGAATTTACTGTTGATTGAACTGACTCTATAAGCTTAGATACCTGATAAAATGATGTAAATGTTAATGAAGAAGTTAAATATTGAATTCATCGTCTCACACACACACATAAAATCATTGTATGTGCTTTAGATAATAGAATTCATGACTTTTAAAATTTAGAGAAAATGATAAATAAATGTCACTTGACTTGGACAAAAAAAGTGACTCCATGTACAAAAAAGACACATAAAGACTTATCCCCAATTTCTGATAAATGAAGTTTATGTCAAATGACATTTCTATCCTTCACTCTCTTTATAATTGTTCAAATGCCACTTCAGGAGAGTGAAGGACAGAAAGACCATCTATAATAAACTTCATTTATCCTAAATTTCAAAATTAATTTTATATTTATTTATTATTTTTCCTTTCATTCTAGAATATCCCTTAATAATAAGACTCAATAACAAGACTACTAGAATTCTTTGGGCTCAAACAATTTCATTCAAAGTAGATAATTTAAAATTAAGTACACGAAAACTTGTTCAATTTACAAATTGAATAAAATTTGTGATTTTTAATGAATGTATTCTTGGTTATATATGTTACAATAGGCTAAGGTGCAAAAATACTCAAGTGATTGTGACAACTGTACTGTGCACCCATACCATATAAGTTTAAATTTTGTTTCATAGTTGTAGATGCTTCATAGCTGCAGAAAACATGATTTAAAGAATAATTTTGAATGATAAAGAAGTGGCAAATTTAACAAGAAGTTTAAGACCTAAATACCACTACTTCGTATGTGAGAAATTGGTAGTTGCTGACTTAAAATAATTAAGGACTGGAGGGAGTAGTAGGGAAAGAGAACTTAAATATGCACTGTACCATGAATTAATGTTTCCCAAAGTGATAATATTACTGCTCATATTAAATATGGCCATGAAAAATATAATTATTTCGTTTTTTAAAACTAGTAGTGACTACCTTATAAAAGGGCAAAGGAGTAAAAGACAATTAAATAAATGAATGACATCAATAAAAAAGTTTATATATGTTGCCCATAGTATCCTTATTAATTGAGAAAGAGAACTTCAAGAGAGTACGTAGAAAATTACATGCATGAAGGATAGGGAAATTTGTAGTGTAGAAACAGTCAGGTGATAATTAAAATGCAATAAATGTAATGATATTAATATAAGTAATTAAGTGGAGATCAAAATCGGAAATTAAAAACAAAATTATAGACAATGACCTCTAAGTCCTAGTTTACTCTTAATAATCAGAAGATGTCATTGCAAAAAAAAAAAACTATCTCTTATATAAATATAAATTAATTCTCTAATAATTATTGTATAAACCAACAAAATCAATATCAAATGTACTCCGATCCTACTGTAAAAAATCATTAGAAAACTGAAATAATGTTATTAATGGAATATATATATATATATATATATATATATATATATATATATATATATATATATATATATATATATATATAGTACCTCATCTTCTCGTTCAAAAGAGAATGATTGAACCTTCTTGGCGCTCAAGAGCTCTAAAATACAAATCTTCCTCATCTGTCTCCAGTAATCACCATAAGGAGCAAAAACAATATCAGTTCCTCCATACGTAATAACCTTACCAATAGTAGAAACATGTGGCCTATGAACAAAGGAAAGATCATGTGTCTTCATAATCTGCTTGGCCACATCTGGAGATGACACAACCACAGTTGAAATCTCACCGAGTTGAAGATGCATGATAGGTCCATACTTATGAGATAGCTCTTTCAGTGCTTCATATGGAAGATGTGATCCTGCTGCAGCTAACTGATGAAGATTACCAAGTAGAGGAAGCTTCCATGGCCCTGGAATTTCAATTTTTTTCCCTTTATTTATTTGCTTTCTAAACCAAAGGAGTAATAAGAACAAGAAGAAGGGAATAAGAAGAAAGAAAGAAAACTTGGATCCCATCATATAGGTTTTCCTTCGATTCTAACAACGTATGCATTGTCATAGCGTGTGGGCGTGTTTTTATATTTCTGTGAAACAAGTGGGAGTGTTTAAGATACAAAATATCTTGAATTGAATTTAATACATATAAGGTTGATGATTAGCCACGTGGCAAATGACGAAACACAATGAGGTTTCTTATCTCCTTATAAAAGTCGTGGTTGAGCTGAGTGACCATTTATATAGGGTACACTTTGATTCTAGTAAAAATGACAAAATAAACACCAATGGATATATAGTTTATTGAACTAATAAATAGGCTACAACACTTGAAAAGATGAGGACGTGTATTCGAATTCTGGGAAACACTTTCATTGGGAGAGGGGACATTCTTGCCTATGTGGCAACAATACTATTCTTTGAGTTTAGATTACTCGGTTTCCAATAGGCGCAAGTTGAAAGGTGGTGATTAAAAAAATATCAAAACAAGCGAAATATATCTTGTGATAGGAGGGAATTGAAGATAAGGTACTGAAACTAAACACGTGAATAAATTGATTTCATAAAATTGGCCTCAAGAGCAATGTTCTCATCATCAAATTAGGTTAGTTTATTTATTTGATATTAATAATAATAACAATAATTGGCTTTTATATTATTAAATATAATATTATTAATAGATTAGATTAGATCAATAGAATTAATAATAAAATAAAAAAATATTTAATAGATAATAAATAATAAGTTATTTATAAAGCTAAAGATGAGTTTCTTGAAATGCATGTGGACCAAAACTATCAACATTTTCCTGCGAAAATGATTCTAAATCAAGCCCTCCAACTCAAGAACTTCCAGCCTAAACTTCAGCCTCCTTGCATCTTTCTTCATTAGTACCTTCAACTAGATTACTAGTAACTTTGACATTGTTTTTGTTCAGAAAAACTTAAATGAAAGAAAAGTTCGTTGTAGCAAACCTAGTTGACCATAGGCAAATAATCTCTTTCCAACCATCCTATTTTCTTAACCAAACAAGCAAATATGCATCGTTGTAGATAAACTTTGCAATCATAGATGCACATGATGCCACATTTTGCATAGTAGGGTCTACAGTCGCTTATTATAGTCGCAGGTTTTTATTAAACTATACTACCTCCGGTCCTAAATATAGGACCTAGATGACTTTTTTTTGAGAAGTTAAGGTTGCAAAAAATTCTATCAAATCGTGACATATTTGGTATATTTTTAGATAATCCATTAGTTTATAAGTAAAATAAACTAGTTTAAGTCAAAAAATTAGGTAAATCAATTTATAATTAACTTATTTTGTTTTTTTTAAGGATTTTTCAAAAAAATCGTTTTATTAATTTGTTTTGTTTCATTCCTTTTTATTTTCTGTTTTATTAAGAGCTGAAGTTGAGAGTGGCCTTTATAGCTTTAATCCCAAATATTAGAGAGTGATTCTGTGTGACTTGAATAGCTTTGGTTGTCAGTGAAGATTAGTGTTATGAAATTTTCCTTGTATGTTAGTTCTAGCTAGACCTTTTAACTAACTGCTGTTTTGCGTTGATGTTTTGGTTAGTTATATTGTTGTAACTGTTTTCTGTTAGGATTTGTTGGGTAGTTTCGGCAGGCTTAGAGAAATTATAAGGACTAGACGAATAACCACAGGGGCTATATAAACCCCTTAAACTCATTTTTTTTTTAGGGTTAAAGATCATTTAGACCAATGAACTATTTCCAAAGGTTCAATTTGGCCAACAAACAATAAGTGGTCTCATTCTAGCCAATGAACAATAAAAATGGTTCATTTTGGCCAATCAGTCACTGGAAAATACTAAAATACCCTTTGGGACTTAAGAAATATAATTTCTGAATATGTGGGTCCCACGTTTAAAAATAAAAAAATATCACCCTACCCCACCTCTCCCTCTCTCCTCCCTTCTTCGGCTTCCTTCCTCCCTTCACCGTGCTTCACCTTTCTAAAAAAGAAGGGTGGTGTACAGTTAGGTATAAAAAGCTATTTCATCGTCAGTCTTTCCACTCCATCATATTCTCTTCTCTCATGCATCACCGTCTAAGATAAAAGAGAGAGAGAAAGACAGAGAGAAAGAAAATCTTGTTCATAATAATGGAAGGAAGGAAGGAAGATGATGAGAAGACAAGACCAGCGCGTAGAGGAAGAGGAAGAGGACGAAGAAGAATGTAAGGCGGCGAGGAAGCAAGTAGTAAGCAAAAGATTTGGGCCTCCTTTTCAACTGTCATGTTTCGCCGGAACCTCCGCACATGGCGGCGCCACCGGTAACCCTGTAAGAATGTAAGTCTCGCTTAAAGCGTGACTTCGCAGCCGGCTTCACCGATTGAAGCCCCGTAGGGACGTCGATTGGCTTGATTTTAGTGTGGAAAGGCATGACTCCAGATTAGGGCTCCTCAATTGGAATACATCATTAGAGCTAATTTTTGTAACTGGAAGGAACAATTAAAACGGAGATGAGGAAATAATGAAAAGCAAGTGTGTGTCTGTGAAATTCTAGGACTAATACAGTGTCGTATATAATCAGGATGAAATTAGCGAGAAAAAGAATGATATAAGTTGAAAAGTGTGGAAACTGGAAAGCAAGTGATTTTGGTTTTGTTTGTGCTTTGTATGATGAGGTGAGATTAGATATGGATAAAGTTGCGAAATAGGTGATAACACGATGAGATTATGTGGATCGTGGAGAAATGAAGGGAATTAGCGATCGTGGAGGCGTGAATTCCATGGGAGCGTGAATTGAAATATTTGGAAAGAACATGGAGGAGTCTGAGACTAGAGCATGAGCTGTACAGTGTATATGGCGATGGATTGGATTGTTCTGGAGGAAGGAATAGGATAAGGAAAAGAGGACGAGAGAGGGAGTGGTGGGGTAGGGTGGGTATTTGTTTAATTTTTAAATGTGGGACCCACATATTCAGAAATTATATTTTTTAAGTCATAAAGGGTATTTTAGTATTTTCCAGTGGCTTATTGGCCAAAATGAACCATTTTTATTGTTCATTGGCCAGAATGAGACCACTTATTGTTTATTGGCCAAATTGAACCTTTAGAAATAGTTCATTGGCCCAAATGATCTTTAACCCTTTTTTTTACATTGTGTTGTTATATCATTGGAATGACATTAAGACCTGGAACTATTTTCTATCTCTTCCCTTTCTCTCTGAATTTCTCCATTCTTTGTACCTTTACCTATCAATTGCTTTCAGAGCCTTTCTTGCTATTTTTCTGTTCAAATGGGACCCCAAAGCCAGTGTTCTTCTTCGGCTTCAAATTCAGTGAATGAGGAGGAGAACCAATCAGCCATGCAACAGTTTCAGGCACAAGGTAATCAGCTCACCACCCAGTTTAATGGCATCTCCACATAAGTGCAAAACCATATAGCCCTATTTCGGACCTTTCTTGAAATGCAAGAAATGCAAGAAAGGCATATGGGATAGAAATAATGGTTTGATAGGCTGAATGGGAATAATGTGAATGGTGGGAATAATATTTCAAAACTTAAAACTATTTTCTCTTCCCTTTTTTCTCTATATTTCTCCATTCTTTCTATTTTTACCTATCAATTAGGAGGAGTTTTTTTTATGTAACGTCAAAACCTTGAGTTGCAATGCTTAGTTATTTAACGCTTGTTTTTAAGTTTATTACCCTAGAGGAAGTTCTTATACAATAACAACAAAGCCTTAACTCATTGGCTGCATATATAGATCACATGACGGAATTGTGTTTTATCAGTAGTCGTGTTTGGCTATATATGATTTTTGATCAAAAAGATCTCGTTGGATCTAGAGGAAGTTCTTATATCATGGAAATTTTGCTTGAAATCTTGCTAATGATCACACAACTAGAAAAGAGCCATAGATGCATTGGGATTGTGTTAAAAAGCCACTTACTTGTAATGCATTGGAAGTTGGAATTGATCAGGATTTGCGTGAAAAAATGTTGCCTCTTATATTGTTTAGTCTAGTTTTTGGTTGTTGTATTGAAATATTTTGAGCTTTATTTATGTCCTGACTGAATGTCTTTTGATCATTCAATGGGGGCCGTGTTTTATTTTATTGATTTTCTTGTGTACCAGGTCAAGGAACAAGTGAAGAAAAGAAGGCTTTGTACCATTGCAATTACTGTAAAAAAAATATTACAGGAAAAATACGCATTAAGTGTGCCACGTGCATTGATTTTGACATATGTGTAGAGTGCTTTTCTGTGGGAGCTGAGATAACACCTCATAAAAGCAATCACCCTTACAGGGTTATGGTCAGTAATGGCTTAACTACATTGCCTTCTTTCAAAATTATATGTTGACGAGTTTATGGACAGCTTTAATTTTTCACAGCTTAACTCTTTTTTTTTTTTTGCATTCCTTTTGGGGAATATTTGGCCGATTTCTTAAAGATGTGATTCAATTTCATTACTGAATCTGTGCTAAACTAAAACTAGATAAATTTTATATTGTTGTTTGAATTAGCATGCATATCATTGTTGTTTTATTCATATGCCATGCAGATTTTTGACTGCCTTGTTTTATTGTGATTGCTTCTTTACAGAACAATTTATCTTTCCCTCTCCTTTGTCCAGATTGGAATGCTGATGAAGAAAATCTCCTTCTGGAGGTATTTTCTTTAAATTTATTTCTTCTTAGGATTGTTGGTTACTGGCGGTTATGAATTATGAAATGTACCGTTTTCTGTTCAAAGGGGAAATAACTTTCTTATAATGTTGTTTGCTTTATTTTCTTGGTTTCAGGGAATTGAAATTTTTGGCTTGGAGAGATGGGCAGAAGTTGCTGAGCATGTTGGGACAAAGAATAAAGAAGCATGCAAAGAACATTATAGGAATTTTTACTTGAACTCACCAACGTTTCCTTTCCCGGTATGATACACATCATAGAAAGCTGCATCGTCATCCTTATTGTGCATATCTCATTAAGCAATATTAATTTCCCTTTTCAAATTGTTTTCTAGGACATGTCCTTTGTTGTTGGAAAAAACAGAAAGGAGTTGCTTGCTATGGCTAAAGGGCAAGGCGATGAAAAAAAAGGTCTTTTTCAATTTGTACCTGTTTGTTTAGTTACTAGTTATTGAAGTGGAGTTTATTTTAAGGGTTAAGGGTCAAATCTAGCACTCTACTATTGTCAAAAGTTCTCCCAACATAAACAAGAATTTGATGGCTCAAATGTATCACACATCTATTCAAAAATGACTTAAATCTAGCATTTCCGTCAATTTTAACGGATTTGACCGTTAAGTTTGACCAGAGCATGTCACGTCACCCAATTTTGCCACGTCACCTACCACGTCACCCAATTTTAATAACATTCATAATTCATTATTCACTGTTACTTAATAATTAAGTTGCAGACATGGCTAATATCATTTGTCTGTATATCAATATTTTTTTTTTCTTGGATAGTTTCTTTGTATATATTTGTTTGATAAAAAAAGATGAAATTTCTGGTTGCAATAAGCATCAGGTGCATTTTTTGTGGCTTTTGTTATGTATGTTTTTAGCTGCTTTTAACTCAACCTTTCTTGATTTGTCTCTTGTGGTTGGCTCAGGAATTCCTATGGGGAATCTTAGTATCAAGGATGAATCTCCATTTACTCCTGTCAGAATTAAGTAAGGCAATGATTCTTTTTTGAATTGGCTCATGCCACCTTTAATGCCTCATTCTCTGATATCTATTCATTGATCAGACTTGAAGATTCTGATGAAGCTGGTAATTCTAGCCGTTTACAGTCTGTTCGCACCGCAAGTGCACGGGTAGCGCCAAGTAATAAAGTGATAAGTAGAGTATCGTTCCCACGAGGATTTGGTTCTAAAACCCGGTCAAGTAATGATTATCGCACTCTCGCTCAATTTGAGTGATCCAAATGTTGAGAGTGAAGTGTAACTATGTAAAAATTGAAGCAAGAATTTTGGAACCAAGTTCCCTTGGAACCAATAATTGAAGCAAGAATTTTGGAACCAAGTTCCCTGGAACTAAGGCTATGCAACTGTTGCTGTTGTTGTTTCTCACGCTGAGCAAATGGAGATAACAGAGAGCTCACGAAATATAGAGGAAGATGTGACTGAGGTAGGGAGAAAAGCGAGCCGTTGAGGTTGAGGGAAGGGAGAGAGATGTTGCAGTGTTGAGGTTGAGGGAGAAGAGTGCTTTGTACAAAGTTGAAGTTGAGAGGGAATTCTGAAATTAGGTCAAACAAAGCAGGGTAATTTGGTCTTTTACTTTCATCATTTAATTTCAGTTTGTCCTCCAAAGCCTCAACTGATATTTCAGATTTATTTGGTCCTACTTTTTAATTAATTTCCTATTTTGGTCCTTATATGAAATTCTCCCTTATGATATTGGGGTTCCTTCAAATAAAGGACTATTTAGTCATTTTACACAGTCATTTTATTTCATTTAAGGACCCAAGTCCTGCTGTGAAATTTCAGAAAGCTTTGATCTCACACTGAAATTAATTATCTACCTTGGTCCTACATTGAAATTCTCCCTTAAAAGAATAACAGCTTTTTGCATTTAACTGACGTTACCTTTACATGTACCGCTGTTGCCATGAGCATGACTGTTCTATGTGTCTCTCTGACCAATCTATTTTGATGAACTGTCCAACTTAATTTTTTCTGTCACTTGGCAGATCCTCAGTTAGAAAAATATTCTGGAGGAAACAAGCCAAGTTCCTCTGGAACTGAAGGTCCTTCTTTAGTAGAGATGACTGGTTATAACGCCAAGAGACAGGAATTTGATCCTGAATATGATAGTGATGTTGAACAGTTACAATGATAATGGTTGCACAAACCGATCTATACGGTGTCTTTGATCGAATTAAAGGAAGAGCACCACAATCAAATCCTTCTGATTGGCCTGCAAGAAGAAAACAAAATTTTGAATTAGTTTTTGTATGAAATACATTCTGAATCAAATTCCTATTATGTATAGGTATAGTGTATCAGTTTAAGCGCATTAAAGGTGCGCTAGTATATAGTGTGATCTGTGGAAGTGTTGGGTTATCCACCGTACTTAGTCTTCGAGCAATGGTACAAATAATGATATAATGTACTAAAAATCAACTAATGCCAATTGATTTTCAATGATGGTCAATTAAACTTATTTTCATGTTAATCTCACTTGAGAGTCTATAATATCAAATGTACCCTATAAAGGCATACAAATCTATGGAATTATCATTTTTCTTCTTTGATAACGTAATATTATTATATTTCGTAACATCATCACAAATGGATGAGGAAAGAGAAGAATTGCAAGTTGTATGTCACATCATCTTTGAATTAACTATCTGTGATACCCAATACAACAATAGCTTCTTTGAAGATGAAAACATAGGAGTGGAAGAGAAAATATGTGTGTCATCATATGTGAATGTACAAGAAGAAGAGATTGGTGTTAGAAATATTAGGATCATATTAAATGAGTTGTATCTTGTAAGTGGTTAGTGGCCCTATTGCCTATATAAAGGGTCCTATCCTAAACATTTTAGTGTGTGATATTTATGAGAGTCTCCACCAAAAGGGAGAGTTAACTTGGTCTCTCTCCTCATTACCCTAGTGTTAGAGATTTGTTTTGTAAATTCATTTCCTCAATGAGGAGTGGTCATCACCTCTATGAGGGGTGTTTTGATCTAGTCCAAGTGGATTAGAATATTGTTGTTGTTTTTGTATTCTTCTTCATCATCTATCAATATAGAGATTTGTTTAATTCTTCATCTTGTTCTCTTTCCCTACCAATTTGTCAACATGATACCAGAGCCATAGATGATCTTTTATGAGATTAATTCATGTCATTATCACCAAGAATCTGATATAGTGATTCATGTGTTTCAAAAATCCTAAGATGGATAATCAAAAATCCATTCAAGAACCTCCAAATCAAGACTTGGCTTGTAGTGCTCAAATTTATGCTGCAATCCTTTGCAAATTACTTGAAGACATTATTCAAGAAAGTGAGCAAGATTCCATTTCCCAAGAACCAAGAGACGAAGAAGGTGAAGGCTTCCAAGATCTAAGAGACGAAGAAGGTGAAGGCTTCCAAGATCATAATAATTTTTCTGATTCTGGTAATAATATGCATTGCAGAAGGAATAATTAATGTTCAAGAGGGCCCACTTCAAATTGAGGAACACATCAAGACTAAACATTTATAGTGCTTCAAGCAGATTGATAGAGTGTATAGATCTTTAGCTTTCGGAGTCCGTACGAGAGAATCCAATTACAATTACAATTGGAGAGAAATCTTTGTCTTCTATCAATGAGTTTGGTGAGTGTGATGATTCTTTATCCAGTTCTTATATCTCTTCTATTCAATAATTCCCTCACATCCAAAATTTATGAAAGGAAGATGAATTTTGATGCTATGTCGAGATTCTTGGAAGGTTCCTAATAGGTGTTAAAAGTTTCTTGGGCTACTTGTTTTCTGGATTTCATATCCTCTTTTGGTTTCATGTTTGCCTAATTGGTGGTAGAAAGTTTTCTTTGTCATTGCTAGTTTTACTGGAATTCAACATGTTCAGTTCTGTTTGAATCATTTTTAAGCTAGTGCCTATGTTGGTCAACCAAATACAAATGATTGAGCAGACAAGCGAGATGCATGATATAAATTTCTCTACTTAGATGGATTGGTGTCATGGTGGATTGCAATTTCATAAAAAAAAATGGCATATGAGGAATTATGTATGTTACTTTCACATACCAGTTATATCAAGAAATAGAATTTTGTCTTGATCTGTTGGAGCTGGACTTAGGAGATTAATAATGGAGTCCACATTGCACTTGGTTTTGAGAGTTCGTGGTGGTATGCAGATAATGTGAAGACTAAGTTGATGAATAAGATTAGCTTGAGGAGAAGATGACGAAGAGAAAGATTAGAAACAAATATCTTTTTGAAGACACACGGAGGAAATTGTATTCCATTTTTGTTTTTGTACAAGATCAAAAGAACTCGATCTAATTAATTCACTAAACCCTATTGTTTGTATTGACAAGTTGACACTTTCATAAGTTTAAGTAGTGTCAACTTGAGGGGGTGTGTTAGAAATATTAGGATCATATTAAATGAGTTGTATCTTGTAAGTGGTTAGTGACCCTATTGCCTATATAAAGGGTCCTAACCTAAACATTTTAGTGTGTGAGATTTATGAGAGTCTACACCAAGAGGGAGGAGAGTTAACTTGGTATCTCTCCTCATTACCCTAGTGTTAGGGATTTGTTTTGTAAATTCATTTCCTCTATGAGGAGTGGTTTTCACCTCTATGAGAGATGTTTTGATCTAGTCCAAGTGGATTAGAATATTGTTGTTGTTTTTGTATTCTTCTTTATCATCTATCAATATAAAGATTTGTTTAATTTTTCATTTTGTTCTCTTTCCCTACCGATTTGTCAACAATTGGTCCCTCTTATTCCTGTTGATATTTTCGAATTGTAAGGTATTGATGACCTTTCCACTTTATGAGATTTGTAGGAGGCTAATTTTTTTTTTACTTATGAATAGCATTCTATGTGAGGAGTTGACCACTTATACAAAAGGGTACGATTGAATATGTAAGGGAAGTGGTGGGAAGATATTTCCTTTTGTTTGATAGATAATATATATAGATGGTGATTATTTCTTTACACAAAGATGACCCTTATTATTTTCAAACCATGATGCAACTGACTAGATTTTAAAGGCAATATTGATTGTATGGGAGTTGAAAGTCAAAATATCAAACTTTATGATCCTTAATTTAAAATCTCATAAATTAAGAAAGTTATGTGTAAGTGGAAAATTAAGTTTAAAATGTATAAGTGGAAGAGACCTATTTAACTCTTTAACAAAATATTAAGTGTTTCACTGTAAAATCTAAAACATTAATCTTAGATCCCCAACAAAGGCAAGAGTTCCAGAATTAAAAAAGAGTAAGAGACGTACATTAGAGTAATCCATTGTTCGAATTATGTACCTGGAAATAAAAAAGGGTAAGAGTTGATTGTTGGTGTAAAAACCCCATTTTGTCCATTCCCCAACAAAAATAATGAGAATTTAAAAAACAATAAATATAATTTAAATTGATGTTAGTAGAATACAAAAATAGTAATTCAAAATTTGAAGGCTGGTTTTAGTAATGTAGGTTTGATTTGAATTTTTTCAAGAAATGGGAATAAAATGATAAAAGTAATGAAATTTGAAATCAACCTAAAAAAGTGCGGTTAAAGTTTACGAATCACAAGCAATAAATAATGAAAAAAAAAATCATAGGTAAATTGGGGAAAAACTTACCATCCACATTTCCACACTTCTCATAATGGACACTTGCCTTTTGTTCTATTGCAAGAAGGCTATATATAATCCATTTGGACACACCAACCCGCCACAAGGCCACAACTATTCCATTGATCCGTTCATTCATCCAAGCACCTGTATGTAAACACCAATACTGACTCATCTCATACTTATCCATTCATTCACCATCATTCCCTTGATTTTGAGAATGGAAATGCTATACGCTTAGCTCTACATAAACCCATAAATGTAATCACCAAACCATTAATCATATGGATAGTGCCAATTTCAAATTAAGAACTTCAAGAAGCAACTCTCTCGTAGATTTGGAGAAATATAAATTGTTTCAAAAAATTGTTTGGTGTCATCCTACGTTTTGAGTACCTACTCAGCAAAATTGGCTAATCTCTGATTCCTTTCTAAAATAAATGAATAATTTTTTTTTTCTTAAAAGACATCCAACTAGACACACATTTTTTAATCAAAAACGTTGTGTACTTTGATACTTCAAAATTGCACATGTTTTTAGTTAAAATATTGAAGACCAAATATTTTAAAATAATACTAATTAATTTAAGGGTATCGTGTGGGTGCCTACAACCTACCCCTAAATCATCAAATATATTAAACCAAGGGCGAAAGCCAAAAAATGATATATAACTATTAATCAAGGAACATAAATAGTACATAACTGTTGCAAGGTACAAAAATGATACCAACTATTGGGCATGAACAAAAAATGATATTTTCACTAATATGAAAATAAGACTAGATATGAAAAGTCCAAAATGCCCTTATAAGTTAGTGAAATAATTTTAAAATAATAAAAAATTATAAGGGCAATTTGGACTTTTCATACCTAAACTTATTGTCATTTTAGTGAAAATATCATTTTTATTCATGCCCAATAGTTGAGTATCATTTTTGTGTCGTGGAATAGTTATGTACAATTTTTGTTCCTTGGTCAATAGGTATGTATTATTTTTGGGTCTTCGCCCTTAAACCAATAACAACATAGTATGAATGGAGTCAGCATCTGATTTTCTATGTACCCTCCATCTCATTTGCCTCTGAATGATCTATTGACTTGACTTAAACAATTCATTATCTCAAGCAAAGATGATGAAGTTTTACTTAAAAACATCATTTCATTCTTGAATGACATTTGGAGGAAACGCAATAAGGCTGCTCATGGAGGACGTATCCCTCATCCACATGACATTCTTAGGGATTCTCAGTCCATAGTAGCTTTATCTGAACTAGCTTTTCTTGAGAAGGTCAATGCACCAGTCGGTGCTCAAGCGTCAGTCACCCCAAATTTCTCACAAGCATATAAGTGAAATGTTCTGGTCAAGAGGTGGAAACTTCAGTGTTCTTCCTTCTGTCGCATCTTGGTTTGTTTTGAGGGGTCTCTTCTTCAAACTTTCACCTGGAAGCGATCTTCCATCTCCGGAAATCTTTTTGCTATGGGTTGTTTCCGTTTTGCTCTAAATTGGATTCATAAGTCTGGCTTGCCCAAGGAGCGCCTCACCATATGGAATGTTCGTAAGCGTAGTATCGACTTCAATTGCTGGGCTCCTTCAGTCTCACATGTCATTGCCAGAGATGTTGTTCTTCTAATCCGCCCTTTCAACTTGCTTTCTATTTATTTGCTTGCCGATGAACATTTTAATTCTTTTCCATTTCATTTTCATGATGTAGTTAGAACTATGTAATCCTTTTTATTAATGTCATTTTGTCTTTTTTTATCAAAAAAAAATAACAACATAGTATTAATTATTATCCATATAATCTCACCTAATTTAATTTATCAGGAAACAAATCATTTTTAAATAAATATCTAGGATCGATTTGAACTAAAAAAAATTGGGAGGGAAAATTGATTACACTTATGACTTGTTCACACTTTTAACCAACTGACTATATCTACAGAAAATATAAGTCAGAGTAACAGAGAAAATATAATTGAGAAAGTAATTAAGAGAACATATTGACATGTATTGATGAATGAGAGAAAAGTGAGAGGAGAGATTGAGAGAGATGAAAAGTAGAGAAAGCTGAACAATTTGGATTTGGAAGCTTAGAGAATATATGAAAAAACTAAGGTGAGAAGAGGAGTGGAGAGAGATTAGAGATAGAGAGTGAGAAAAGAATAGGAAACAAATGAAATGAAGGGTTTTGAACCAACTGACTATATATCCCTTATATCTTTACCTATTTTTTATTCATACCCAAATAAAAAAATTATTTTTTAGGGAAAATGGAGGGGAGGAGAGGTTTGAGAAGAAGGAAGAAGACGGAGGGGAGAGGAGACTAGGAGAGAGAAGAGAGTGACAGGATTTTTTTATTATTTTCTGTGGGTTCCACATCAGCAAAATTAATTAAAATAGAGTCCCTTGGGACCACACTTTAATTTCCCAAGTTATTGGGACTTTTTCTATATTATGTTCCTTACAAGGGTCTTGTAATTAATTTTCCCTTATTTATATCATAACTGCACATTTTTTTTTCTTTTCTATTTTTTTAATCCCTTATAACCAGTTCAAGGCTTCAAGCTGAGTTTTCTCTTTTCTGTTTTCTAATTGATTTGTCACCAAAACATCCTCAAATATTTCTACTTTCACCACTTAGATTCACAGAACACACAAATTCTGACGAACCCTCTTCACAATTTAGCTTTTCCTACAAAACCCACTTCTCAAAAAAGCTTCTTTTTTTGTAAACTCTCTCACTTCAAAATCATATTTTTCTGTTTAATTCATTCGATCCTGAATCTGAGAGCTATTGGGTCGTTTTAGATCATTAAATTTCTCGAATTCGCTTCAGGGATTTTCTTATCTCAATAAATGGGTCGTTCTCGTGGGAATTTCCACGCTGATGAAGACCCAAATCAAAGGTTTGATTTTTTTTATTTTTAATTGTAATTCAATTTGTACTCATACTTGAAAAATCAATTTTTTTTTATTTAATTATGCTTGTCACATTGATTTTGTTGAAAAAGTTATGTTGCTTTAGTTGTTTTGTATTGTGATATGTGTTGATGCTATAATTGGTAAGTGTGATCATGGTTTGTGATTTTTGAATGGGCATTATATGGAGAATTAGCAACATTGATGTTATGTGTTAGTTAGTTAGTTACCGTTGAGATGTTAGTATATGTTTTTCTGTGACATTTGTTTTTTTTACTCTGTAGGTCAAGGAGAAAAAAGAATGCTGCTAGTGGAGATATTTCAGAACCTGGATCAGCAGGTTTTGTTTTGTTTCATTCCTTTTTTTCTGTTTTATTAGACAAAGGGAAACAGTGAACTTGTAGGACGAGATCTATTGGTGAATAATATACCCAAAGAGTTAGTGAATGATAGAGCACTATGACACTATATGATCCTTGTAGCCGACCCCACGTAGTAGGATAAGACTTTGTTGTTGTTATTAAGGGCCGAAGTTGAGCTGTATCAAAAAAAAAAGAGCTGAACTTGAGAGTGTTCATGGATTGCATGCCTTTATAGCTTGAGTTCCAAATACTCTCTCTGTTTACAAATATTATATCACTTTCCTAATTTAATTAGATTAAGGATGCTAGTTAAGTTAGTTATTAGCACGTGATATTACTAATCTACCCTATCCATATATCTTTATTCTCAATCTCAATCTCTTACTTGTTTATTATATGTAAACATTATTAGGGTTTATTTGAAAAAAAGTTGGGAAGAATTAGAAAGTTGCTTATATTTAGGAACAAATTGAAATTTGAAAATGATCTTATATTTAGGAACGGAGGGAGTATATGATTGATCAAAATAACTCGTTGGCTACATAGATCACACGACGCCATTGTGCTCTATCAGTAGTCGTGTTTGGCGATATATGATTGATCAAAAGATCTCGTTGGATCTAGAGGAAGTTCTTATATCATGGAACTTTTGCTTGAAATCTTGCTAATGATCACACAACTAGAAAAGAGCCATAGATGCATTGGGATTGTGTTAAAAAGCCACTTACTTGTAATGCATTGGAAGTTGGAATTGATCGGGATTTGCGTGAAAAAATGTTGCCTCTTATATTGTTTAGTCTAGTTTTGGTTATTAAATTGAAATATTTTGAGCTTTATTTATGTCCTGACTGAATGTCTTTTGATCATTCAATGGGGGTCCTGTTTTATTTTTATTGATTTTCTTGTGTCCCAGGTCAAGGAACGAGTGAAGGAAAGAAGGCTCTGTACCATTGCAATTACTGTAACAAAGACATTACAGGAAGAATACGCATTAAGTGTGCCATGTGCCCTGATTTTGACTTATGTATAGAGTGCTTTTCTGTGGGAGCTGAGATAACACCTCATAAAAGCAATCACCCTTACAGGGTTATGGTCAGTAATGGCTTAGCTACATTGCCTTCTTTCAATTATATGTTGATGAGTTTATGGACAACTTTCAGTTTTATCTGTGAAGTACTAGAATGTTAGATGGAAT
The DNA here is from genome assembly GCA_029929735.1 of Mimosa pudica. Classification (NCBI taxonomy): domain Eukaryota; kingdom Viridiplantae; phylum Streptophyta; class Magnoliopsida; order Fabales; family Fabaceae; genus Mimosa; species Mimosa pudica. The sequence continues at coordinate 5,376,888 of JAKELP010000020.1, forward strand.
TTTCACACCATAACTCTTTTTTTCCATTCCTTTTGGGGAATATTTGACTGATTTCTTAAAGATGTGATCCAGTTTCATTACTGAATCTGTGCTAAACTAAAGCTAGATAAATTTTATATGGTTGTTTGAGTTAGCATGCATATTATTCCGATTTTATTTATATGCCATGCAGTTTTTTGAGTGCCTTGTTTTAATGCACTTACTTCTTTACAGGATAATTTATCTTTCCCTCTCATTTGCCCAGATTGGAATGCTGATGATGAAATTCTGCTTCTGGAGGTATTTTCTTCAAATTTATTTCTTCTTAGGATTGTTGGTTACTGGCAGTTATGAATTATGAAATGTACCAATTTCTGTTCAAAGAGGAAATTACTTTCTTCTAATGTTGTTTGCCTTATTTTCTTGGTTTCAGGGAATTGAAATGTATGGCTTGGGGAACTGGGCAGAAGTTGCTGAGCATGTTGGGACAAAGAATAAAGAAGCATGCATAGAACATTATAGGAATGTTTACTTGAACTCAAAAACGTTTCCTCTCCCGGTATGATACACTTCGTACAAAGCTGCATCGTCATCCTTATTGTGCATATCTCATTAACCAATATTAATCTCCCTTTTCAAATTGTATTATAGGACATGTCCCATGTTGTTGGAAAAAACAGAAAGGAGCTGCTTGCTATGGCTAAAGGGCAAGGCGATGAAAAAAAAGGTCTTTTTCAATATGTACTTGTTTGTTAGTTACTAGTCATTGAAGGGAAGTTTATTTTAATAACATTCATAATTCATTATTCACTGTTACTTAATAATTAAGCTGCAGACACAGCTAATACCGCTTGTCTCAATATGGATATTTTTTTTCTTGGATAGTTTCTTTGTATATATTTGTTTGGTAAAAAAGATCAAATTTCTGGTTGCAATAAGCATCAGATGCATTTTATGTGGCTTTTGTTATGTATGTTTTTGGCTGCTTTTCACTCAACCTTTCTTGATTTGTCTCTTGTGGTTTGGCTCAGGAATTCCCATGGGGGATCTCAGTATCAAGGATGAATCTCCATTTACCCCTGTCAGAATTAAGTAAGGCTATGATTCTTTTCTGAATTGGCTCATGCTACCTTTAATACCTCATTCTCTGATATCTATTCATTGATCAGACTTGAAGATTCTCATAAAGCTGGTAATTCTAGCCGTTTACAGTCCAATACAAATTTAGGTAAAAATAGATAGGTTTATATAACCAATTGCTTTCATAAGCTAAATGGGTTCATGTTGATTCTCTTTTCTGTATCTTATGTTTCACTTGCTTTCTAGAATTGGAACCTGGCTCTGCCAGTGGCTTGCATGCTGCTAACCAGAGGGCATCCAATGTGGGACGGGGCAAAGGTGGTCCTGGAGTTATCAAAATAGAAGGTATGTACATTTGGTCCGGAGCCCTTCATGATGATGACTAGTTCATTCCTTTTTATTTTGCTTCTACAGAATAAATTAAGAAAATGTTAGTTTTCACGTACACAATCTTTTCACACTTGTGGGCTACATAAATTAAAAGAATAACAGCTTCTTGTATTTAACTGACGTTACCTTTACATGTACCACTGTTGCCATGAGCAGAACTGTTCTATGTGCCTCTCTGACCGATCTATTTTGATGAACTGTTCAACTTTAATTTTTTCTGTCACTTGGCAGATCCTCAATTAGAAAAATATTCTGGAGGAAACAAGCCAAGTTCCTCTGGAACTGAAGGTCCTTCTTTAGTAGAGATGAGTGGTTATAACGCCAAGAGACAGGAATTTGATCCTGAATATGATAATGATGCTGAACAGTTACTTGCTGAAATGGAATTCAAGGACACTGATACAGAAGACGAACGGGAACTTAAAAAACGTATTTTGCATATATATTATAAAAGGTAAGCAACCACACTGCTTTTCCAGAGTTTTCTTTCTTAGCCATGTACAATCAATTGCTGACAGTGCATTGTATAACAGAATATATTGTGAGACTGAGACTGATGCAAACTCTCCCATCTCTGAATTTTTTCGCAGGCTTGATGAAAGAAAACGTAGAAAGGATTTCATACTTGAAAGAAATTTGTTATACCCAAATCCTATCGAGAAGGATTTAACACCTGAAGAGAGGACACTATGTCGAAAATATGACCCATTCATGCGCTTCCATTCCAAGGAAGACCATGATGAATTGCTTAAAACAGTGATCTTTGAGCACAGAACCCGGAGGAGAATTGAGGAGTTGCAGGTTTGATACATTTGATAGTGTTCGCTAATTATTCGAGACTGGCTTTTTTCACTTATTTCTGGAAATTAAAAGAAATTTCGGTGTCTGAATATATATTGTTGAGTTTGATTCTTAGGTAAAAACAATCGGGTTGATAGTGGGCAAACTTGTGTCATTACCTCATTTAGCAATAAGGCCCTTCAGGTTATGCCATTTGTTTTGTGTCTTAACATGCGATGCCTTTCTTAGGCTTAAATTCAGGGTTTGTCTGTTGAAGTATAACAAATTTCAGTTCAGATGATGGAGTAGACACTGCAGTTTGTACTCAGCAGTTCCTTAGGATTTATCTGATTGCATGTGTGAAAATTGCATAAATGGTATTTACTCATATCTGTAATTCATGCTGTTGCAGGAAGCCCGAGCTGCTGGTTGCCGCAGTTCAGCGGAAGCAGATATATATCTTGAACAGAAAAGAAGAAGAGAGGCAGAAGAAAGTGCTCATAGGTTAAAAGAAAGAGCTCAAGCCGGTGCAAACAATCATGGTGTTCCAAGTGCATTCATGTCTCCGGACTCTACTGGCAAGGATTCAACTGCAAGAGCAGCAGGGCCTGCGGGTTCAAGCTCTGTCAATGAAATGGATGTGACAGGATGTTATGGGGCTGACTTGCTTTCTGTATCTGTAAGCATTCAGTCTCTCTCCAATTTACTCTTAACTAATTATTTTTTCTGTATATCACAGTTTACTCTTGCTTGGTTTAGCCCAAAATTAGTTTGTCTTGTTTTTTCAATCACTATATAATCTGATAGAGACTTGGTAGTATAATAGGATACTAAGCCCCACATTGAGTATTATGGGTCTAGGAGATGCTTGATAGGGTATTTGAGTTAGTTAGTTTTCCCATTTCAACATCCATCTTTGGGGATAGTGTTAGTCCTCTCAAAATGAAACTTCTTTCAGTGGAATCCACTTTAGTAGCAAAACTTTTTTTATTCCGGTATTCGCATCATCATGTCGCTGAATGGTTAAGTGATAACAAAACAAGCCTAAGTAGATTTGAATGAAATAATTTAAACCATGTAAAAATGGAGTAATTGGCCTTTTTGTTTCATGTTTTTGAACATGTCCTTTGTGATCTAATTGCCTAGTTTTTTCATCCTTTTCCTGAATTTATGGTTTGCAACTTTCTGGCCAGGAAAAACGTATATGCTGTGAACATAGGATGTCTCCAGCCACCTTCCTGAAGATGCAAGAGATTCTATCTATGCATATATTGAATGGCAATGTCAATGCAAAATCTGATGCATATAGCATATTCAGAACGGATGAAAATAAGGTTGATGCTGTGTACGATTTTCTCGTGAAGAAGGGGATTGCTATGTCCTGAATGTGATATATCTCTATATAGATATATTATCATACTTCCTCTCTAACATGCATACTCTCATTACCATATTTCTTCTATCTCCAGGAAAAAACAATTTTTAGATATTGGGATATCATTGTATCAGCATATTTTTTTCTAATTGAGGCAACAAAATTCTTGGTGTGCAAAATTTACTCTAGTGTCAATGTACACGCCTGAGTTGATCATAGTTCTGTCTTTTGTGTTCTCTCCCTTTACTATTATTATTCCCACTTGACATGAGAGTGATAGCCTATATACATTGACGTCCAAATGTAGTTTTTGTTTAAAGCCAGCTTGTGTATTTGATGATTATAACAATTTTTTACACTGCAAAGTTCATTCTTGAAACATTATCAGGTGCTGAATATTTTGGGAAAAAAATTACATTCAATACATACTGCACTTCTAAAGGGTGGAAAGTTACAAATCGTGTATAGATTTTCACAACCACCAAGAAAAGTTTGGTTAGAGCAGGGACCAACCATTTTCAAGCTGGTGAACAAATGTTTTCATCCCAATTAGTATAAGTTGTGTGTTTCATATAAGCAAAAAAGGCGCAAGTATTTCAAAGAATATCATATTTTTCCAAACTTCAAGTTCTTATAGAGAACAATATCTTTGGACCAAAAAGAAATATAATAAAATATCTACATATATGTACTCTTCTCTAGTTTTAGTTATAAGATCATGTAAAATTGCATATGATATATAATAGTAAAATTAAGTAAGTATATTATTTGACTCTTAACTTTAAAAAAAAATCAATTTGATTTAATAATTAGGATTAAAGAGGGTACTTTCAAACCATTTGACCATAAGCTTATTACCTCATTCATAATAATGTTTTCATATTTCACATAAATGATTAGGAATTACTCCTAGTAGTTTTGTTTAGCAGGGTTCACGAGATGGGATTGGGACACTTCTCTCCCATGTTTCGTCTGGAAAAAGGTTCAGGAAAGGGTTTCCGTCTCGTGTCCAATCCTATCCCGAACTTTGTACCATCTCGATGGGAAATGTGACAATATCGGTACAGGACAGGAAAATCCCTAAATTTTTTTTGAATCCTTTTCATTAAAAATATGTATTTGTAAAAAAAATGTAACACTTTTATTTTTATCAAACAAAGAAATTAGTTCAACATTACTTCTACAATACATCTTATACAATATAATAAGCTAAAAATTTATTAGGATCATATTTTTCATGAAAAATGTCACATACTCTCATACATGATACAAATGATACAATATTTTATAAAAAATATATATATAAAAACACAAATATAGACGGGACTTGATTCTGAAGATTAATTTTGTCCTGTCCAAAATATTTTAGAGAAAGGATAGATTGTGCGGGACGGATTGAGACAGAAAAAATTTGCACACTCATAGTTTTGTTATTAAAAGAAGGGTAAAGGTGCAAAACTAGCCACCGTAAATTTCCAAATGGACAACTTTAGCACCCGTAAATTGGATGGTGCAAAACCGTACATTATAAATCAAAATGGGACAAATTTAGCCACGCCGTTAAGTTGAAGCTAACAGACGTTTGTGTTGGCGTGGGGCCCACCTTCATTAAATCAAAACGTCTGTTAGCTTCAACATAACGGCGTGACTAAATTTGTCTCATTTTAATTTATAATGTACGGTTTTGCACCATCCAATTTACGGGTTCTAAAGTTGTCCATTTGAAAATTTACGGTGGCTAGTTTTGCACCTTCACCCTTAAAAGAAAAGCCTCTCCATTTTTTTTTTATCATAAAATAAAGTACAAGATGCTAACGAACTTGAAGATAAGATAAACTGGTATAGCCACTTACTACTGTCCACACCATTCACTTAAGATAAATGCTACAAAATCCTTATTGCAAACAACATAGCACAAACAGTAAAGAGGCCATCAAAGAACATGAAGATCTTCAGCCTCAGATCACAACTCTACATTCTCTCAACATCCACTCCCTCTTCAAAGCTTCAATCTTTCCTCAAATCCATCAAAGTTTCATCACATGGAAACTTCTCCCACCACAAACCATCATCAAAATCTTTAATATCTCTCAAAAAGCATGCAACTTTGGACCTTCCACCTATAGTCCAAAACTCAATGATGAAGAAGCTTCAAGATTCAGATTCAAGATTTCTCATGGTGGGGGCTGTTTCTGTGGGGATTTTTATGGTTCTGATTGGAATTGAGAGTGAGAAGGCCTTGGCTTTAGGCCCTGAAGGTCCACTAATGGAGGAGTTTTGGGACAATGTAAGGAGATATGCTATCTATGCCCTTACTGTTAGTACAGGAGCTATTTACACCATTTTTCAGCCAATAGTGGAGTTGTTGAAGAATCCCTTTTCTGCAATTCTCATTATTGCTCTTTTTGGTGGTAGTATTTATCTTGTTTCTCAAGTTCTTTCTGCCATGGTTGGTGTCACTGAGTTTAGCTATGACTATGGATATTAAGTTGCTGTAATCCATGTCATTGTTCACCCTTTGGTGTTACTAATTTCAATATGGTCTTGTGGAGAGCAAAATTATGTATGTTAGGCATATCTTGTGTTAAGAATGTGAGTGTATGATAATTTTTCTCTGAAACGGATATAAGAGAATATGAGCAATGTTTTTATATTGCTTCAGTGACATACTTTGTTATTTAAATTTATGATTGCATTTTAACAATGGTGATGTTTTGCACTTAGAAATGGAAACATCAACTTAGTTCGTGACGATCTAGGAGGGTGTGAATAATCTTTGGAGAATAATGCGTTTGCTGTCTGAGGGCATAATTGAATCAACCTTTTTAGCTTTCTACCCCGTTTTTTAGTGTACAAGAGAAGCGCATGTTCAAAACTTGTTCAACAAATTAATAAGTAGAATCACAACTTCAGAATGTTTGCTTTATGTGTATATGATTCTCAAAGGTTATGCATACTTGGGCTACCTATGTGACTGCATAAATAATACCAATAGTCCAATACACAATCTGAATATTACTGTTCACTGTACAAGTATGCTAGCCGAAGGTATGTTCTGCCCTTGAGTTGAAAAAAGGGGTAGTGAAAATAATTATTTTAAAATCAATTAGTGTTAACATATGATCATAACTGGTGCATAAAGTAAAAAAGAAAAAATAAAGTAAAGAAACAACTTTATAAACCTAAGTAGTAAAAAGTACCTGGTTCAATTGATTCTTCCTGCTCCAAAAGGAATATACTAAAAATGTGTCCCTCTAAAATCAATATTTTGAATTATTATTTCCTTGGAACCTCTCTGGTATAAGCCTCTTTTTACTTCTAATTAGTTGTTTATATGTATATATAGACGTTGTTTAATACATGTGAGAACATAGATGCCTTTGCTAATGTCAATGTGGTTTCTTCAAGAGTCCAAAGTATGTAAACCAAGCTTGGGGATTCCCTGTTTCAAAATGATAATGTATGTGTGGATTTCATATCATCGAGTTGTTGCCTATTGTTCTTGCTGCTAAAAGGCCAACCAAGGTTTTAGTCCGTACTTGATGAAGGTGTTGAGGAAAGAAATATTAGTTAGTTTTATTAACTCTGCTTTATACATAGAAAATGATTCAAACTCATGATCTCAGACTCCACGACACGCGAGCCTACCAAGTCAGCCCCTTCAATTGTTCCTGTTGCTAAGTACAATGAAATTCAGAACACAACCATAAAGCTCAACACTTGATAAAAATATGCAGAGACAATAATTTCTTAAGTGAACAAGGCATTCAATATCAGATTATTTTTCAGGATAAATAAACAGTAGTTGAAATTTCATCACCGTCAAAAGTATGTAAATGATCCAATTAGCCAACAAATCAGATCAGGGATTATTACAAACAATTGATGAAACAGAAAAATGATAGGGAAGGATATTTGAATAATAAAAGAAAATGGAAGATCCAGGGGCAATGGGACGACCATTATTAACAACACAATTATCATAGTGAATCCTTTTGAACACTTTGCGGTTCACCAAAGTAGCAGAACTGAACAAGCCACAATGAAGGTGAATCTTGGAGATGCCACAATTTGATGCCCCCATGTTTGTTATCTTGACCAAGTACACTGGCATTCCATTTGCATGAGAAGCCGCTTGTTCTTGATGAATCTCTATGTCCTGCTTTGAGCAGCTTGTACCTATGCGCTTTATGCCTTTCTTTTCATCTGAAATACTTGCATTGATTAACAACTTACCCCTTACATGCAACGTTTTTATTTGATTATATTAAAGTGAAAATCTTCCTTAAGAAGTATTCTGTTATGCATATTTGACACCATTAAGTTTTCTCGAGTAGAAGACAACTATATAGGGCCAAACAGTTTGATTCCCACTTGGTGATGGTACTGGGGAAGGAAATATATTAAGCGGTCTTACCTCTACTTTTTGCAGGGAGGACCCTACAACAAGCGAGTTTACTGTTGAGTCAAGCCGGATGATTTGACGTACTCTAAAGATATCCTTGATGCGATCTTAGATATCAAATAAAGCTTATTTCAATAATGGGTAAAGGTGCAAAACTAGCCACCGTAAATTTCCAAATGGACAACTTTAGCACCCGTAAATTGGATGGTGCGAAACCGTACATTATAAATCAAAATGGGACAAATTTAGCCACGCCGTTAAGTTGAAGCTAACAGACGTTTGTGTTGGCGTGGGGCCCATCTTCATTAAATCAAAACGTCAGTTAGCTTCAACTTAACGGCGTGGCTAAATTTGTCCCATTTTAATTTATAATGTACGGTTTTGCACCATCCAATTTACGGGTTCCAAAGTTGTCCATTTGAAAATTTACGGTGGCTAGTTTTGCACCTTCACCCTTCAATAATTACTTACTAGTCTCATCTTTTATGTAATTGATATCCCCTTTTGTTTGTACAAGGATATGTGAAGTTCGACATGTCTGGAAGTACAAGGGAATGTTACTCTGCAGTTTTGATTATGTTATAACCAGTATTAATAGTTGTAGGTTATTCATGGTACACATGAACGCTCCTTAACGATGCAAACATTTAATGCATGTTGCCTATGTATCTCTAACATGCATCTAGATCTGTTGTTTTTGGTGTCCAAGCACTGTAAAGAGTTGATACAATATTAGAGATTTAACAAGGATGAGATTTTTATAAACTACATACTAGTATCATTTTTATCAGATTAGATCCCCTTTTTGATTGTTCAAGGATATGCGAAGCTCAACATGTCTGGAAGGAAAAGGAATGTTCTTTTGCTTATGTTATTGATAGTATTCAATAGTATGTTATTTTATGGTACATATTAGAGATCTAATCTCCTTTTGCTTATGTGTTCATGAAAACCCCTAAATGGTGCACAAGTTTAATGTATATCATATATAATATACCTAACATATCATATATAATATACCTAACATCAGTCACTTTTGGTGTCCAAGCGTTGTAAAAGTAATGGCCATTCGTTACACTAGCATACATGTTATTTCCACTCTATTTGAAGACTGATCGTCCGATCCCTTGCTGTCTGAAGTCCTATATAAGGGTAGGCAGCTCCCTTACTGTCTGAAGTCTTATATAAGGGTAGGCAGCTCGCCTATGATGACATTATATTTATGTACCTGATAATTGCATAAGCTTTCGGGGAATGTTGATGGTTGTGTCTGTAATGGATGATCCCATTGTTTCTCCAGTGAAAGTTTTTGTTCCAGCATCCTCCTTGCTAGTCAAGTCTCTCACTGCGTTGCAACGAAAAAAAAGTTGGTAATATTTACATCAGCGAATGATCATATATCAAGTTCATTTCAATCTTTTAATTAAAAAAGAAAGTCCATTTCAATCTACAACATTAAGATTGGTTTTAGGGGAATGTGATCATCAAAAGTCAAAACATAATCCAAACTACTCACGAACGCAGATGATTGATTAATTAATATATATTGTCAATGTTATAGATAATTATAAATATTTTTGTATTATATTTTAGGATAAGGTAAAGGCAGTATTTTATCCTCTATAGCATAAATACGTGTATGGTTTCTATTATCAAATCTACAATATTCGTTTAATGCAGGACCACGTTTCTATTATTGGACAATACTCCCTCATCAGTAACATAAGAGCTCAAAATTTGAATGGTTTTGGTCTCTAATATAAGAGTTTATCTCACATTCTCTCTTCATTTATTGTGTTTTTTCCAACTTTGCCCTAACTCTCTTTCATATTTATTAATGCTTATGTATTTCTCCCTATTAAAAGTATCACAATAAATATGGGCAATATTGGAAAAGAAGCATTAACTTCAAACACACATCTAACATTCACATGTTTTTTTAAGAAGCGTTTTTTGGCGGCTAGCTCTTATATTAGGAACTGGAGGGAGTATATAACATAATAAGGGTCTGAGCAATCTGCAATAGGCTAAAATATACTTTTGCTCCCTTATGTTTGTATCAAGTTTCATTTTAATCTTTTATGTTTTGAAAATACACTTTTAATTCTTTTGCTAACACCATTAGTTTCACTTAACGAAAAATGATAACTAACCAATTTTAAATGATTATTAAATATTAAAAAATGTTTAGATTAAAATATTTTAGTGTAGATAATCTTATATTTTCAAAATTTATCATTTTGACCCCAATTTAAGGGTGAAAGTGCAAATATGATACTAAACTTTACCAAAAGTACGTTTATAATACTAAGGTTTCAAAAGGTGCAAAAATAGTATCCAACTTAGGGTTCAAGTGCATATATAGTATTTTCACTCAAGGGAAAAAATTCATATATGAAAAGACTCTTATGCCCCCATTCCTCCCCATAAGAGTCTTTTCATATCTAAATTTTATTTCCCTTAAAGTGAAAATATTATATTTGCACCTGAACTCAAGTTGGATACTCTTTTTATATCTCGCGAAAATTTAGTATGAGAAACGCTCTTAAGGGCAAAGTTTAGTATCATTTTTGCATCTTCGCCTACAATTTAATTATGAAATAATCCTTTAAATTTATATGAAACTAACGGTGTTAACAAAAAAGGACTAATAGTATACTTTTTGAACATAAAGGACTAAATTGAAACTTAATGCAAACATAAGATACCAAAAGTATACTTTAGTCATCTATTTTATCTATAAGCATATTTCTTCTGATCATAAAACATCTGCACGAACCTCTGTAAATCAATAGTTAAAAATTGAGAGGGAAAAGAAGGAGTATCTATAAAGAGTTACCTGTGAAGAAAGTGAAGAGTAGGGCCAGAGAGATGATCAAAAAGCTTGGAGTTGATGGAGCTTTCAATTTTAACACTACCCTCATCCTCAACTGCCTTTAACCTGGCCATAACAAACAATTAAGTACATAGTTGTCTATATTGAACAGGGGAGAAAAAACAGAGAGACACGCACACAAATATTACAACAAAGACATTGTTTAAAATAAATGTTCAACAAAGTTTGAGCCTAATGATATGTAAATATTGATCCTTTAACCAGCTGGTATCAAGTACTCTTATGAACCTCCATCTACCAAATAGTATTCACAAAAAACGCCATAAATCTATTCAATTCCGGATTCATTGTGATGAGAAAAGTTCATAGAACAATTGAATTACCTTGAGCAATTAACTGACAGCGGAAATTTGAGATATTCGGATTCGGACTTAATCCATATATTGCTTCAGCCATTTCTTTACAATGTATTGCTTCTGACTTATACTTGCAGTCTTATGGAATTTACACAAGGGTAATAACGTTTCCTTTTCGAAACATAAAATTATTCCGATCAATAAGCTCAATCAAGTTAGTAATGATTGTCTCTGATTTTTTTTATAAAAAATGATTGTCTTTAATTACACTATTGATATACTAATTAATATCATAATTCTTATATTCTAGAAGTTTTCAAAGGACACTGTAGTCAAAATCATGAGGATACAAGTGAGCATAGGCAAGAACGGGTTTTGATAATAGAAAAACTCATGAACACGTAGAGTTAAATTGAGAGACTATAATATATCACACATAAACATGTTTAAATATTTGAGATTGAATATACAAAAAGATTGTAATCATAGAATTCAAGTTGAATGATTTGAATGGAGAAAAGTTACTAAGGTTTTATGTAATTTTAAAGACCAATGTAAAAGTGAAGTCTAATTGAACTGTCATTAGACCCACAATGTCCCACAATGTTATATGGTAGTGAATGTTGGACATTTAAGTAATAGAATGAACATAAGATGGGGTGATAAAGATGAGAATGTTGAGATTAATATGTGGTCATACGATAAAAAATAGGACCTTGAGTGATCATATTCAAAAGAGTCAGGGACCATCAATTGGGGAGAAAATGATATAAAGTCGCTTGAGGTGGTTTGGACATATTGAAAGGCGACAATTAGAAAATTTGATACATAACATTTAATGAATTGTGAAGTTGGAAAAAGTAATAAATTTAACATAAATTTTAAAACCAATCATCATTCTTTGATATGTGAGAAATTGATAGTTTGTGTTTTATAATAAGGACTAGGGGAGTACTTCATTATTAAGGAGTACTTTCTCCTATCCTTATTATAGGTCACAAACTACACATTTCTCACATATCAATGAATGTTATTTTAATCTTAATAAAATTCATGTTAGATTTGTCACTTTTTAACCTGACGGGTTGACGTGAGTGCTAAGTACTCTCGTCCCTTAAACAAGTGGTTGAGGTTCGATCTCTAACCCTTTTGAATGGAGAAAATTCACATGCCAACTGTCTACCCCTATATGAGACTTCAGAACAGTGAGATATTAGTCTCACTTGACACGCGGGTTGGACTTTACAACAACTGTTTACCAAGAGTAAGTACTAGTACTTAATCTCTTCAGTCCTAATTATAAGTCACTAATCGCCCAAATTGTACTTACAAAGGAAAAAAGGTTAATGGAAGTTGCATCATTAAATTTATCTTTTTTTATTTTTCCTTTCCATTTTTACCCCTCCCAGCTTTATCACTATGACTCACTATCATTTTTTCTCTTCATTAATCATCTATCTTTATGAGTATACACTACAAGTGTCTTTTTTATCTTCTCTCTCTTCTATCTTCTAATGTTCATTTTTCCCATATTTAATTAAAAAAATCTTTTTTTCCAATAATAAGAGTATATTTAAAAAATTTTAATAAATGAATTAGTCAATAATATTAATAATATTAGTTGATCATTATTAAGAACTAACGTTCAGAGGCTATTAATAACTTATAACAAGTACAGGAGAAGTAGCTGTAGTTCAAGACTTGTACTCAGTGGTACGAAGCTTAGTAGACAGACTCGACAGACTCGGATTACTGTAACTTACGAAAAAAAAAATCATCTGTGTTGGAAAAATAAATCACACTTTCACTGCTGACACTTTCACTGACAAGCGGTAACTATCATGATAGATTATTGTAGTAAAAGTATCAAATATATAAAGGACAAACCACCTATTCCTATTATTATCTCTTTGAAGTTTGAACTCCACCATCCCCACATATCATCATCTCATCTTTCCTCCAATGGCCGCCGCCGCACCGGAACCGTCAAAGCACCGTCTCTTCAGCCGCATACGACTGGGCAACTCCTCCGACGTACCCCACATCCACAAACTCATCTACCACATGGCCGTTTACGAACGCATGGAAGACCAGTTCGCCACCAAAGAGTCCTCTCTCTCCTCCCACCTCTTCAAATCCGAGCCCTTCAAAGCCGTCACCGTCTTCATCCTCGAGGTCTCTCCAAACCCTTTTGACGAAACCAATGATAACCCCTTTTATAAGCCCAAACTTGAGACCTTCAATATGGACCGTCCGATTGAGGACCCTGATAGGGAGGACTTTAGATCGGACGGTGAGGATGTGGTGGTTGTTGGGTTTGCGTTGTTTGTGCCGAATTACTCGACGTTTTTGGGGAAGGCGGGGTTTTTTTTGGAGGATATATTGGTGAGGGAGTGTTATAGGGGGATGGGGTTTGGGAAGATGTTGTTGACTGAGGTGATAAAGCAAGGTGTGAAGATGGGGTGTGGTAGGCTTGAGTGGACTGTGCTTGATTGGAATGTGAATGCTATTAAGTTTTATGAAGGTATGGGTGCTAAGCTTTTGAAGGATTGGAGGCTTTGTAAGTTGACCGGTGATGCCCTCAAAGCTTATGCTGAATAAATCATGTTTGGTCCAGTGTTGTAAGAGTCTGGTCGGATGGTCGGACCAGTCTAAGTGTCCACTGCTTCATATTATTTTAGCTCAACAGTTATGTTATTGGGTTGACCGTCAGTTCGACCATGTTGAACCATGACTTGAATTGGCTTTTACAGCATTGGTTTTGTCTATGTTTTCTTTTGATTGTGGTTTGTTTTGTTGTGTTTGATCTATGTGGTGTGGTTGGGTATTTATGAATAATGTTTGTGTATTATGTTGTACACAAAATAATTGTTTCAGTTTTACTGTCTAGTTTCTGAGCTATGTCTACTTGAATTTGAAGGCAGTGGTGGAAATGAAGATTGGATGTTTGACTTAAATTAAGTTGTCCATACATATGCTTAGGAAGAGGACTAGTTCTCTTACTAATACAAAATTGGCCTAGTGGTGTGAGACCCGCGAGATCTCTTGAGGTCTAGAATTGGTATGATAGAGAAGATTATGCTTGTATCACGGGAGTTGAAGTTATGAACTCTAAAATTAGAGTGATCAGTTGCTTAGATAGATGGCAATATTATGATCCAGATATAATGCTCATTGTGAGTTAATATATAAAATTAAGAAGAGAAAAGAGAAGAATGGTCTAAGCTTATGCTGAATGATGCTTGATGATGTTTGGTTTTGATTTGAGCTTTCTTTTAAGTTGTGGTTCGCTGTGTTGTGTTTGATCTATGTGGTGTAATTGGGTATTCATGAATAATGTTTCTGTGTTATGTTGTGCACAAAAATAATGTCCAATTCTACTGTTAAGAACTGTTTCTTAGTAATGTTTACTTGAACGTGGTGTTGGAAATGGAGTATGAATGTGCGACTGAAATTCAGTATGTTGTGCATACATTTGCTTCAGGAAAAAGAGTGGTTCTTCTGATGGAAAAAAAAAATGAACGATTGTGTTTTGTATAAGCTTAACATAATAATGGCTATGTATGTTTAATCATTAATGAATAAAGAGATTCATCAAAATAGGACAAGTGAAACAAGCACTTATTTGAAGTAGTCGTCCGGTTCCATTCTGATACGAAGCAAAATATAATAGGATTTTGGCGTTTCCTTGTGTATTGGTGTTTTTTTTCTAAACTTTGAGTATGTTTGGATGGCAGAAAAGTGATAAAGGAAACTGAATTAAATGTTTTTTTAGTAATTTACATATATCACGGGACCTACAAATTTTTACATCTCATCATTACCTAATTTACCTCTACTTTCCATCTTTACCCTCTTACACTCAATTCCATTTCCATAACACATTTTCCATCCAACCAAACGGTCCCTTTGTCTTTGTTCAAATCCCAAATTTTTTACGCTTTTCTTTCTTTTTGAGAAAATTAATTTTACCTTCATGAAGAGAGAATTACAACAAGAAAACTTTAGAGTTTGAATCGATTCAGGGCTGTCCTTATTTAACATATTTAGAGTTAATTATTTAAAATCAAATCCTAGATATATTTCTAGGGATTTAATGATTGTACTTCATATAATACTTTTTTATTGCTTATATTAAAAAACCAAGAAAACTTTGGACTTTGAGCTGATGTGGACAAAACACCTATCACGCCTATCAAAATTTGAAGATAAAGCAAAAAACAATTTTAAAGATAAAGGCATGTCTAAGTTCCACTCCAATAAAAAGAAATAATGGACAGACATGGCGCGGGTGGACAAAAGTCTGATGGCCCGATTGGCCCATCATGACCCGATATAATCTTATGCAAAAAATGGTCCGTAACAATATGGCCCAGGACTAACCCGATTAGGACGTGACTGACCCGAATATCAGGTAGGACAGGACTAAGGCATATGCTCTATGACCAACAGGACGGCCCGATCCGATTATTTTAATATTTTAGTAAAAACATTTTAATTAATTAACACAATCATCACACTATTATATAATTAATCAATTAGTTATATAGTTTAAAAATAATTTATTACACTTTTTTATTTTCCCACATAATTCATTAATTAATTTATTTAATGGTTGAAAAGTGGAATTTTTTTAATTTTATTGTAATATAAAAAAACTTTTGGACCAACATGGTCTGTCATGTGGCCCTATGATCATGTCCGACCTAATCACATTAACATACTTTTTTCCTCTAAATTAATGTATTCAACTTTTAAAATATTTATAATTATCCTTTTTTCCTCTAAATTAATGTATTCAACTTTTAAATTAACCTATATATAATCTAACTAGCACATTAACATACTCCCTCCATTCCTAAATATAATATCACTTTAGGGAGGAGAGTTTGTTCCTAAATATAAGATCACTTTTTAATTTGACTCAAATTTTCCCCAAATTACCCCTATACTCCCTTCACCTAAAAAATAGTGGTTTGAAGGAGGTGAAAGGATATTTTTGAAATTTCATGTAATCATTGGAATATCTTCCTTAATCTCTCCAAATTTGCTAAAGTGATCTTATATTTAGGAACGGAAGAAATATGCTATAATTTCTTAGCATAATTTGATTCCTTAACTTACAAAAAAAGTCAAGAAATCTTATAATTAGAAGATGAGGGAGTATTAAATTAGATAAAGTTTTACATAAATAAAAAAAAGATGTAATAAAAAAATAAAAAAAAAAGAACACAGGACAAGAACTAAATGACCCTGTCCAGAACAAAAAAATGAGCACAGGACAAGAACGAAGAAATTGCGCTGGAGAAGGATTTTTGAGAAGTCGTGCAAAATTGGCAAGCCTCAGCCGTAAGGATGATGAGGAGAGAAAAGCAGTCAATGTGGGCAGGTGGCTGTGCCTCGAGGAGTTTTTTTTTTTTAAAAAAAAAACTTATTTAAAAATAAAATGGGTCCACGTAGATGTTAAGGCAACAAAAATATCATTTCTGTCCCCAATTATAACGTATATAGGTAATCAACGAGGGGAGTAGGAGTGATCATCCATTATTGGATCAAAGTTATCAGTCACCCAACAGATATGCACACGTGCAAGTAGGTGCTGAGTCTGCTGATTGCTGACAAGTCTAAATAGATCGACACAGGTAACAACAAACTTGTTAGCCCACAACCCAAACTATAGAACATAAGCCCAAAGTAGCTTCCAACTTAAATTGACATGAGGAACAAGTATTCGGTAAAAAAAATAAAACAAGTAAAATGGAAATTTAACGAGAAAATAAGAGAAAAAGACGTACAGAAAATAATATTTACTGAGAAAGACCAATCAAATTGTAATAATTTGGAAAGATGAAATGTCAAAATATAAATTTAAGCCTAGTTGACCTCATTCAATCTCTCACTCAAACTCTTGGCTTTCACGCCCTATTTCGAAACTAACATTAATTTTATTTTCCTCCAAAATTAAAACCACTAATCATCCATATCCTTTTACTTAAAAAATTATTTTTCCGTTGAATACATATGAATGGAGAGCACCTATGCTAACGCTTCATTGATTAGTTTCTGAGCATCAATCGTTTCTTTAGAAAACAGTCGACGATAAATGCTCTTAGGATGCGGTTGAGATCCTCAGCACTTCTTAATATATCATTTGTCATACTACGATCGATTGAAGCTTTTGACACGTAGAAGATGGCCGGTAATCTTGAGGTTTACATTACATAGCTGGGAAGAATAACAAAACTGCACCAATGTCAATGCCAGCAAGAGAGAGTGCTTTAATTAGCTTTCCAACATCGCTAGTTTAGCTTTCTTTTGTCTTATTATTATTCCTCAATATAATACCCATAAATTTCTTGCGATTCTCGTATGTAGTACTACTAATTAGCTTAAATATTTCATATCTTCCCAATTAAGCCATCAGTTAGCTTATATCCTAAGCTGCCGCCACACATGCATGCATATATAGATTGTTGCTAATTGAGGGGATATTATATTCTTGGTCAAAAATGTAATGTGTGTGCTTTCTTCAATAATATATGGTAACATACACATGACTATAATGAGTTAATATAATCTACATAAACCAATATTTATACCCTACTCAAGTACGAGGAAAACCCACCAACTCCTAAGCTCTTCAACCTTAGTTTCTCGTTACATCACCATCTCAACTTCCTTCCATGGCAACTCAGGTGGAGCCAATGCCGGAGAGCCACCGTCTCTTCTGCCGCATACGACTGTCGAACCCTTCCGACGTACCTCACATCTACAAGCTCTTATACCAAACGGTTGTATTTCAACACATCACAGATCAGTTCAATGCCACAGAATCCTCTCTCTCATATGAACTCTTCAAATATCAGCCCTTCGAATCCGTCACGGTTTTCATCCTTGAAGTTTCCCCAAACCCTTTTAATGATAGTGATGATAAGCCCTTTTACAAGCCTAAAAATCATATATTGAATCTTGACCGTCCGATTGACGATCCAGAGAGAGAGGTTTTTAGATCTGATGGTGAGGATGTGACTGTTGTAGGGTGTGCGGTGTTTTTTCCGAATTTTTCGTCACTTTTGGGGAAACGTGGGCTATATGTGGAGGATATTATAGTGAGGGAGTGTTATAGGAGGAAAGGGTTTGGAAAAATGTTGTTGTCCGAGGTGGCAAAACAGGCGGTTAAGATGGGGTATGGTGGGGTTGACTGGATGGTGCTTGATTGGAATGTGAATGCTATTAAGTTTTATGAAGGTATGGGTGCTAAGGTTTTGAATGAATGGAAGGTTTTTAAGTTGACTGGTGAAGCTCTCAAAGCTTATGCTGAATGATGTGATTAGTGAAGTTTGGTTTAATTTTGTTTTTCTCTTATTCGTCGTGCTAATTATTGACTTTATTTGTTTTTTGTTGTGGGTTGTTTCTTGCGTTTGATCATTTATCCGGGGTAATTGGGTATTTATGAATAGGAAAAAACTTACCTCAAGTACTTGACCTAAATTACATCCATTACCCAATAAGAATTTGACAAATGTCCAACTAACCCCATACACAACTGACACATGGAGGAGAGAGAAAAGGAGGAGAAAGTGGTGTGGGTTAGTTGGACATGTGTCAAATTCTTATTGGCTTAATGGATGTAATTTAGGTCAAGTACTTGAGGTAAGTTTTTTCCTTATGAATAATGTTTGGCTGTTTGCGTATTATGTTGTACACAAAAAAAGTACAATTTTACGGTTTACAATTGTTTCTGAAGAATGTCCCCTTAATAAAGGCAGTGTTAGAAATAAAGTTTGAATGTATCACTCAAAATTGCGTTAGTCTGTTCTCCATATACATGTGCTTCACTAAGACTGGTTCTTCTTGCAAGATTAAAAAAGATAAGAATTGAATAGTTCCATATAAGCTAGCTATGCATGTTTTTAATCAATCAAATGATTGATAAAAATAACTTAAGTCAACGTATTAAGCACTAATTTATCAATCAATAGCACGTCGTCCACCACCACCTTTTTGAATTTGGTAGATTAATTTTTGGCTAATAGACTCATTTTACTGTTCACTTGGAGTTTTAACGACTGTACATAAGCTAAGATGCTCTTGCCATGTGGGGCATTTAATGCTAGATGCTGTTGTTGAACCAATAAGAAGAGTTGTAGTTATCATTGACTTTTATAAATGTAACAAATTGTTCAGATAATAACTCAATTTAATAATTTTTTAAAAATAAATTTACCCTATAAACTAGGGCTGCAAAAATGACGGACATGACCGGACCACCTATATGCCCTGGTCATGTCCTAAATAATTGTCGGGCCAAAATTTTTGGCCCGAGACCCGGTCATATCCTGTTTAGCCCGACACTAAGATCGGGCAGGACATGACCGCAGGGCCACATGATGGACCATGATGGTCATGTCAAGCACAAAATGAGAGAAACTCAACCCCAATTTTAGAAATAACAAAGGAAAAATTTGATCATCATTCATCAATAACAATTAAGAAGCATCAATGCAATGATAAATATAAAGAGTCCCATATAGCTACAACAAAAAGGAGTTAGTGATCACTTTGAATATAGCTCTCGACCAAAATAAAATCACTTTGAATATAGCACCAACTACTCTAAATTGAAAATTAAAGAGATAGTTGAGTGACTTTTAAATTAAGATGGTTAACTGAAGATTAATAAAATGCAAATACAATTGTTAACATAACCTGATAACTTACTCTAGAGATATTAATAAACATTAATCATATAGGAATAAGCTATTATAATAGAAACAAGCAAAGAAAAAAACATTTAATAGAAAAATTAATAAAACTTTTTTTTATAAAAAATATTAATAAATAATAAAAAAATTATAAAAATATTAATAAATAATCGGGCCGGGCCGCCCAATTGGTCATGGAGCATATGCCCTGGTCATGTCCTACCCGATGGTCGGGTCAGTCATGTCCTAATAGGGTTGGTTCCGGGCTACATCGTGACGGACCATTTTTCGTATATGACCGGGTCAGGTCGTGGCGGGCCAAATGGACCACCGGGCTTTTGTGCAGCCCTACTATAAACTAATGCATGATCTAGTTATACGTAATCTATATGTTATATCAAGTCATATATTTAATTTAATTAATTCAATGAAGGAGTATGACTTATCAACCATTATATATTTAATTCAACTAGGGGTAGAACTGTTTCTGTTGTGTATATTCCTTTGAAGGAAGTGTTAGAAATGGATCTTAATGTGTGACTGAAATTTAGGATGTTGTTTTGGAAACCAGGAGATAGGGATGGTTCTATATATATAAGCTAATAATCATAATGGTTAGGTATATATATTTAATTAATCAAGTGATTGATCAAACGAGCAAGTGAATCAAGCACACGATGTTAGAGAAGCCACAATTTGAAGCGTTTCAAACTTTCAATCCTGTGGTGGGAATTGATTTTGGAATAATACAAGCTAAGCTTTATTGCTAGAGCTAGTAATTTGAGTCTAGCGCGTCAGTTCACCAACCAATTTAAACCTGCTTAGTGAAGGTTTGAACTTTGATTTTGGAGACCCTAAAACAGTGTTGGGTCTAAAAGGCTGACCTTGTACGGTCGAGAGGGTAAAAGGCTTGCAGGGTCAGCCCATTAGGCCCCTTTATCTTTTAATTTATTTATTTTATTTATTGATTTTTTTTTTACTTTAGTGGTTAATAATGCTACAAATCTTGTTTCTTTCATCTTTTTATAAAATTCAAATTCATAAAATATTTTGATTTATGTGATTTCAAACAATATTTCATTTGTTTTAAATCTACGGAATTTAATTTCCACCAGGATGAACAGTAAAGTATATACATACTTGTGCATTATTGTTGTTGAAGTGAGGCATATTGTGTAGATATGAACCACGTACACTAACACATCTGAAAATGAAATATGTTGAGGCTATTTTTACGTCTAAAGAGAAAGCACTGTCTGTGGCTAGTTTCAGAGATCCACAGACGAAACTTATACAGTGATTTTCTCTGTATTTGTGGTGATTTAGCTGTGAGCGTATTATACAGAAAAATGCAATAATAACATGTACACATTATTGGCAGTGAAAAGCATCTAATATATTATACTACTCCTTCCTTTCTTAAATATAAAATATACGACGTTGTTGACTTTTTAGATAAGTTATTATAAATCAATTTGTTTGATACTTGTTTTAGAATTGTTTATTTGACTTATAAATTAACATATAATTTAATAATGCATAAAATATGTTATGGTTGAATGATTAAGGGCTCATTTAACTTTCTAAATCTCTACGAAAATACTCTCTCCATTCCTAAATATAAGATTACTTTCATACTTCAATTTGTTCTTAAATATAAGTAACTTTCTGATATTTCTCAACTTTTTTCCAAATAAACTATAATAACACTTATCTATAATAAACAAATAAGAGCAGAGGAGTGCGAAAATAAGGTATATAGTTAGAGTAGATTAGTAATATCATGTGTTAATAACTAATAATTTAAGTAGCATCGTTAATGTAATTAAATTAGGGAAAGTGATGCGATATTTAGGAACCCAGGTAGGTAGTACTAGTCAACAATAAAGGGAGGAATATTATTAAGATTCTCAAAAAATTCGTACGCCTCTCAATACTTTGCTCATACAATCTTCTCATATCATGTTGTGGGTGAAAATTACTTGAACAACTAAAAAAGATGAACTGAGTTTTCATGCATGCACTTAATGTCACGTCCTAACCAGCAAACCATAACATGTGTCCTTGTTATACTTCTCACATGTTGCTCTGATACTTTCTCATTCTTTAATCGTACAGATGGACATCGATGCTCCAAGTGATGGATTACCGTAAAATTTTAAAAACTTTGTTGAGAAAATTTAGAAAACAATAAACGCGCAAATTTTGGGATTGTAATTATCCATTTCTTGATGATTATCGATTGCTTGAAGCAGCACGAGGATGGCTGCGGCAAACGGCGACAGCGATATTATTGGTGGAGAAATAGGACACGTATATGCATGTAAATGCAAAACTTAATTATGAGAAACTAATTTAATTAATTTTCAAAAAATTCTAAACGTCTACGTCTTCAGGTACATAGAAAAATACAACTGCATTTGATCTATCTAGAAAAATCATCATCTGCAATCAAATGTTTGGAGCTTATTAATTATGGGTACGTATACGTGTCTATGCTTATACAAGTTGAAGTATCAATAAATTGTTGAAGAATGGATAACAACAACAATAAAAAAATGCACATTGAATAAGAGTTTTCTCAAAATCATAGAATTAATTATTTACCCTAAGTTACACTACTAGAAAATAGACTTTTCACGACCATAAGTAACACGTAAAAAGCCAATGCTGGTCGTTGATAAAAAACGCGGTGGCATAACATGTAAATAATTGTTCAGGCGGAGCCTTTTCACGACCACACTTTCACATGTGGTCGTGGAAAGAACACCTTCCACGACCACACATATGAATGTGTGGTCGTGGAAGGTGTGGGTACCCTTCCACGACCACAGGAAGGGAGTTGTGATCGTGGAAGGGTAACCTTCCACGACCACAGTTATATAACTGTGGTCGTGGAAGGCTACCCTTCCACGACCACAACTCCCTTCCTGTGGTCGTGGAAGGGTACCCACACCTTCCACGTCGTGGAAGGTGTGAAACATTTGGCGCCATAAAACTTTTTATTTCCCTCCAACCTCACTCACTTCACTCATTTTTGCCTAAAACTTCGACCTAAAACTCTCTTCTCCGCCTCTCTCAACTTCGCCTTGTCATCTTCTTCACTTCTCTCACCCTCGCCGTCGCTCTCTCACTTCGCCTCTCGCCCTTGCCTTCGCCCTCGCCCCCGCCTTCGCCGCCTCTCGCCTTCGCCTCGCTCTCTCACTTCTTCTTCTTCGCTCATCACATTCCGCCGCCGCCTCTCCGCCGCTCAACCACACTCCGCCGCCGCATCTCCACCTGTTACACTCCTCCGCCGCTAATTGCTAGGTATGATTTTTTTTATTTTTTTTATTTGCTATTGATTGATAAAGTAATAGTAATAGTCATTGTTGTGTGTGCTTTTTTTTTATTTGCTTTAAAATCTTTATGAATGCCATTGATTGATAAAACTCAAAACAAATGCTTATTAGTCTCTAAATTGCAACTTTGGTTTTTCAGCATGTTGTGAGCTGTTATGGCCGATTAGAATTAGAAAGGAATGAAATAAATGATTATGTTAAAATCTGATTTGTGTATAGATAGTGATGTATATATTGATAGTGTACATTGGAAATTATAGTTACTTATTACTTCCATTACTGAATGAAATAGGGACTAAGTGGTGTTTGGTGTATGTTAAAATCTGATTTGGAGGAAAAATTAGGCATAAACTGATTTGATTAGTAATGTTATGCTGGCTGATTTGGACTTGATTAGAGAGTTACAAATTGCTAGCTAGTGTATGAATTGTGGATTGTTCTTGTAATATTCAAAAGTTAAGTAACCAAAGCTTATAGCCATGGATCGTGCTTAGATGGATGCTTTGCGAACTAGTGAAGAATATCAAAAAGGGGTGGAAGAGTTTATTGAATTTGCCAAAAGAAATGTGGCGAGTAAGAATGGAAAGTACTCGTGCCCTTGTGTGAAGTGTGTGAATGTTGATCGCAAGAGCCTTGACTCTATAAGGAATGACCTTATTTGTGAGGGGATCAATCGCCGATATAGGAAGTGGATTTGGCATGGGGAATTGGGAACTACCGTGGAACATTAAAAGCAGCGGAGGTGGATGATAATGATGATGATGAATATGTTTGCGATGTTGGCATGGACAACATGATAAATGATATCGCAGCGGAGTCGTTTGTTGTGTCAGACGAGTACGACAAAGTGCGTGGTGATGCTGAGACACCTTTGTTTCCAGGGTGTAAGAAGTATAGCTGTCTGACCTTCATTCTAACAATACTAGAAATAAAGACGGAAAATGGGTGGGCAGACGCGGGTTTCTCGAAAATGCTCGCAGCTTTGAGCAATATGTTCCCGGATAACAATGCGGTTCCGAAGACAATGTATGAGGCCAAGAAAATGCTAAGTAAGATGGGTATGGAGTATCAGAAGATACATGTTTGTCCCAATGATTGTATTTTATATAGAAATGAATATGAAGGGTTACATGTGTGTCCAAGATGTCAGGAGCCAAGGTATAAACAGAGGAAGGGTGCTGATGATGACGACGACGACGAAGAGACAAGCAAACCAAAAAAAGGTGAACCTTCGAAAGTAATGTGGTACCTTCCAATAGTTCCAAGGTTTAGACGATTGTTCGCGAATGCAACAGAAGCAGAGAATCTGAGGTGGTATTGTGATCAGAGAAATTCTGATTCTAGATATCTTCGACATCCTGCTGACTCTACTCAATGGAAAAAGGTTGATTCAATTTTTCCAGAGTTTGCTAGTGATCCTAGAAACCTCCGTCTCGGCCTTTGCACAGATGGATTTAACCCATTTGGGAGTGTCTCAAGCAAACATAGTGCTTGGCCAGTTTTGCTTGTCATTTACAACCTTCCACCTTGGTTGTGCACGAAACGGAAATATCTTATGATGTGTATGATGATTTCGGGACCGAAACAGCCTGGGAACGATATCGATGTTTATCTTGCTCCGTTGATCGAGGACTTGAAGATGTTGTGGAATGAAGGTGTTGATGTGTTTGATGCATACAAAAAGGAGACATTCAAGTTGCGAGCTTTGTTGTTTACCACAATCAATGACTTACCTGCATATGACAATCTCTCAGGATATAGTGTCAAGGGACATAAGGCATGTCCAACTTGTGAGGATGACACTAATTTCGTCCAGCTCAAGTATGGAAGGAAGACTGTTTACCTCGGTCATAGGAGGTTTCTTGATCGCCACCACCCATACCGTCGACTGAGGAAGCGATTTAATGGCTTTCCTAAGCATGCATCTGCTCCAATTCCGTTAACAGGTGAAGAAGTTTATCGTCGTGTTGCTAGTGTTACTGTGGAATTTGGTAAAGGAAAGAAGAAGAAGAAATGGACTAACATTTGGAAGAAGAGGTCAATCTTCTTTGATCTCCCTTATTGGCGTTGTCTTGATGTGAGACACAGTATTGATGTGATGCATGTGGAGAAAAATCTTGCAGAAAGTATTGTCGGAACGTTGTTACACATTCAAGGAAAAACCAAAGATGGGCTCAACGCTAGAAGAGATTTAGTTGAGATGGGTATAAGACAGCGGTTACATCCGACAATTAGTGAAGATGGAAAGAAAGCATATATGGAACCTGCTGCTCATACACTTTCCAAACTTGAGAAAACACGATTGTGTGAGTGTTTACGTGGGATGAAAGTGCCACATGGATATTCCTCTAATATTAGCAAACTTGTGTCAATGGATGATTTGAAGTTGACGGGAATGAAGTCTCATGATTACCATGTGTTAATGCAACAACTTTTGCCGGTAGCTATAAGAGGAATTTTGGAGGATGATGCGCGGAAGACTTTAATAAGGTTATGTAAGTTTCTTAATGCCATTTGCAGTAAGGTAATTGACAATGAAATACTCGATGAGTTGGAAAAGGAAGGTTATGTTATTTTGTCGCAATTGGAGATGCATTTTCCTCCAGCGTTTTTTGATATATCAGTTCATTTGATTGTTCACTTGGTTCGAGAGATAAGACTTTGTGGTCCGGTTTCTCTAAGGTGGATGTACCCTTTTGAGCAATTCATGAAAGTTTTGAAGGGTTATTCAAAGAACCCATATCGCCCGGAAGCCTCGATTGTTAAAAGATATCTTGTTGAAGAGGCAATGGACTTTTGCAAACCATACCTAAGAAAACCTGACGACGAGGAAATCAACCTGGATGAAGATGAACTTTCTGGTAAAGGGGTGCGGGGCATGAAAGTAAAGGGTGTAGAGAGAGTGGAGTTGTTACAGGCACATCTATATATCTTGAATAACATGAAAGAAGTGCAACCTTATTTGGCTGAGCATAAAAGGCTTTTGAAAGAGAATAACCCGAAGAAGAGTGATATGCAGATTTCAAATGAACATAACAAGTCATTTATTGGTTGGTTCGAGGAGTATGCGCGAAAACAAAAGGATGTGTCTGACACAGTAAGGTTGCTAGCTGTGAAGCCTCAGTTTATTGTTTTTTCATGGGGTGGTTATGAAATAAATGGGTATTCTTTCTCTACTAAGGTCATTGATTGCAAGCGCACCACACAAAACAGCGGGGTGATGGTTGAAGCTGAGGCAACCCATTTTTCTAGCTCTAGAGACAAAAACCCAAAATTGGCTACAACTACATATTATGGGGTTATTGAAGAAATTTGGGAAATCATCTACGCACCGCATTTCAAGGTTCCCATATTTAAATGTAAGTGGGTACATAGTAATGCGGTTGTGATTGAGCGCCAAAGCGGCATGATATCTGTTGATCTTAATAGGGTCGGCTACAAGGATGAACCATTTATTCTAGCAAGTCATGCGAAACAAGTGTTTTATGTATCAGACCCTACAATGTTAAGCTTTCCATTGCCTTGCAAAATAGAAATCAAATGGATTGTGCTCTCACAGTAAATGATGGTGATGATGATGAGATACAATTATTAGGCAAAACAACAAGAAATTTGTTAGATGATGATGATGATGATGACTTCTGTGCGGTCAGGAATGATCATACTGAGGGTATATGGGACATATGGGACGACAACACATAATGTTAGAAAATGTATTGATTATTGTTATTGTTTTTCATTTAATAATCTATCTAATATTATTAATTGTTCGGTGCTAATGTATGTAATTGTTCCTCTTTCACAGGTTATAATGGCAGAAAATGACTCCGATCGCGAGCAAGAGTATTATGAGGAGGCCCCACCACCCCCTGTGAAGAAGAAGAAAAGAGGGCCTACCAAACTTTCGAAAGTGATTGCTCTGACAGTTGAGCATAAAAAGAAAAACCATTTGGAACTAGATGAAAAGAATAGGCCTAAAGGGCCAACTGCAAAGCCATTTGCAAGTTATCTTGGAACAGTGGCGAGAAACAGACTTGACATCACAATAAATGAGTGGAAACACATTAATGACGATGTTAAGCAACAATGTTGGTTGGATGTATATGTATGTACATTCGTATTTTAACTCCATATTTGTGAGATATTGTGGTGACTAATCATATTTGTTTGTTCATTGCAGCAATATTGGGATGTGCCGGATACCAAAGATTTTAAAGAGTTCGTTTGGCAAAAAATTGCAAAAAGGTTTAGTGAATTCAAATATAACATGGCCAAGGACTACATATTTGGGGGGTCTAAAATGGGTGAGGATCCATGTATAGCATATCCCAATATTGAACCAGAGAAATGGAAGGAGTTTGTTAAATATCGGACGTCTGAAGCATTTAAGGTATATCTACTATACATGTATAGTTCATAACTTGGTTTTAATCTGTGTACCTGCATTATTAATATTTTATTATTGTGGTATATAGGAGATAAGCAAAAAACAACAAGAGATTCGGGCTAAAAATGAGTATAATCATACCATGTCCCGTGGGGGGTATGATTGGATGACTGATTATGTGGAAGCCGAGCGGCAACAAAAGTGGGAGGAGCAGCGGAAATCTATGGAAGCTGAGTCATCTTCCACTGTCTTAGAACCTTTACCTGACCTCCAACGCCATGTAACATGGGCAGCGGCCCGGAGGAAGAGACCAACTGGAAAATATACCAGTAACAAGGCTGAAGCGGTGGCAAACCGAATTGTGAGTGCTATATAAATTGTATTTAAACACTTACTTAGGATATTATTGTATATTAATCAATGTTTGTTCACTTTTGTAACAGAATGAACTGGAGGAGCAATCTTCTCAGGGGTCTTGGACACCGCAGGACCCCAGAATGGACATCCTAGCAACTTCGCTAGGGAGATTAGACAACCCTAGCCGAGTTGTAGGAGTTTCTGGGAGAGTTGGGGCAAAGGAATTTTTTGGGCCCAAAAAACGAGTGGTGTCTCGACCTAAAATGTCCACTGAGGAGCTTGATGCAATGGTGAATGCACGGGTGGACGAACGGATGGA
Source organism: Mimosa pudica (assembly GCA_029929735.1). Lineage (NCBI taxonomy): Eukaryota > Viridiplantae > Streptophyta > Magnoliopsida > Fabales > Fabaceae > Mimosa > Mimosa pudica. The sequence goes on from JAKELP010000020.1 coordinate 5,405,198, forward strand.
CGAACGGGAGAGCCAATGGCAAATGAGGTTTGAATATCTTACATCACAGTTAGAGGCTCTTCAAGCTTCCCAAAGAACAACTTCAACAATGAGTGAGCCAAGTGCACCTGATCCTCTTGATGACTACCACGAGGAGTGCTACTTACATCTTGACGAGCCTTCCCTACACCCTGTTGCTAAGGCTCTCAAGTACCCAAATCACACCACCATTCATAACAGGTCTATCCGGGATGATCAAGTAAAAGTGACAGTCATTTCCGTGATAAAGGGCCAAGAAATGACATGTGTTACATTTCGTACTAAAGAGGTCACAACTTTAGGGCAAGCAATGAAGAGCTTTATTGTTTGGCCTAAAAGGCTTGTGTTCGATACTGCTCAAGAAGCTCAACCACCAATTCTTCTCCCACAGGTACTCAAGTTGTCTATGAATTGACCTTTATTAACAATGTTATTGATATATGTGTGTAAAGTTGATGTGTTTCTTATTTTCAGAATTTTAACGGTGAGAAGTACCCATATCTGAATCTGCTGTGGACGATGCAACCAGGATTTGAGCGTAATCTTTTAATACCTGCTGGAGTCGTCAATCCACTAGTAGAGGAGAAGATTTGGTTGCAAGGTTCTCGAGACGTTAAGGAGTTCTTGATGATGGAAGAGCTTGAGCAAAGCTGGCTTGATTTGGCCGTCTGGTAAGTGTGTCATATTTTTATCAATATAGTTGAATATTGTAATGAGTCTTTAAGTTCTAATCCATTTCGCCATGTCTAATAGGTACTGTCACAATTTATGCCAAAGAACCCCAAAGGAAAAATTTTGCCGGTTTCTATGCCCTTCTAGACTGGCTTATGATGAAAACGCCTTGAAACTACTTAAAACGAGTAAGAAAACTCATTTTTGGGAGATGCAATCTTACGTCGAGCTGCATATGGGCCTTGATTGCGGCACTCTTTATTTCGCCCCCGTTTTGAATTGGTAATGAGTTATCTTTTACACAATATTAAATGTTATGTCTTAGTTTAATTAACACTTATTTTCACTTATTTCTTTCAGTGGACATTGGGCTCTGGCTATACTTTGCCCGAAAGAGTTCAAGATTTTTTGGTTTGACTCTTTACAGCAATTTATTAGCGACGATCACAGAAAAGTATTCCACAAGTAAGTTTCTCTGTTTTTTTTTTACTTTTATAGTTGATAATAATATATCTTTATACTATATATAACATTATTGTTATGATTTTATCTCTTTTTAAGAGGAATGTTAAAATGGCATGATGCGCAAGACACTGATTATTACACAACTACTCAGACTTCGATTCATGTTATAAACGTAAAGGTAAAAACAATTTTTATATTCATTTTCATTTATATTGCTTTTAGCCATACCCAAACTACCATGATATTGCTGATATTATCTGTGATTTATCAGTGTCCAAGCCAGCGGGGCTCTACAGAGTGCGGATATTATGTCTGCAAATACATGCTGGATATTGTATATCAAGATCAAATTAAGCAAGGGAGGAAATTCCAAAAGGTATGCACGCTTCTAACATATATCTCCAAGAAAATAGTGATTTCTAATTGTAAGTGGTACTTTCCTTGTCTTTTTTAATATTGTTTAATTATGTTGCAGCTTTTGGAGGGACTTTATGGACTTAGTAATGACTCGTTTAAACAAGATGAGGATATTGACTTTGTACGAAACGCACTTGCAGAATTTTTAATCACTATGTGAGGCAGAAATTGTATAGGCTTAGATTGTTGTAGCTGAATTTTGAACTTATTACTAGTAAGGCAAAAATATAAAACTTAGATTATGCCTTTTGTATTTTGTTGTCTAAGTAAGGTAATATTTATGGGATACGTTTTTGCAATTGCTCTGGTATTCTGTATTGTGCAGTAGTATGGTATTGAAAGTGGTTTGTAAATGATCTGCAAGAATGCAGATGACTATAAAATGCATTCACAAAATAAAAAAAAAAAACTTTTCACGTCCACATTTGCGTCAATGTGGTCGTGATAGGTGCTTCCTAAGAGGCTATCACGTCCACACATATTAGAGTGTGGACGTGATAGCCCTATCACATCCACACTTTATAAGTGTGGACGTGATAACTTCAAGCTATCACGTCCACTGTGGACGTGATAGGGCTATCACGTCCACACTCTCATATGTGTGGACGTGATAGCCTTTTAGGAGGCACCAAATAAGGTGCCTCCTAAGAGGCTATCACGTCCACACATATGAGAGTGTGGACGTGATAGCCTCTTAGGAGGCACCTAATTTGGTGCCTCCTATACACCTATCACGACCACAGGTTTGTAACTGTGGTCGTGATAGGTGCTACCTATCACGACCACAAAACTGTGGTCGTGAAAAACACACTTTTTTACGACGCGGGATTCCACGACCACCTATTTCTGGTCGTGAAAAGCCCAATATTGTGGTCGTGAAAAACCTTATTTCCAATAGTGTTATAAATGTATGCTTCTTCACTTATAATGAAATGTAAATCAGTTGATGTTGGTTTCAATATAAATGTACATTCTTTTCATCTCTCATATTCAGCATTATCCCCCTGATTATTGACCATCTCTGTTGACACTATCAAACAAATTAAACACAACAATAGTCCAAATGCATGTGTTATGCACTCTATAGAGCTTTAAGTACATAATAGTTCAAATGTGTCATATTTTCTATATAAATTAGAGTGAGTTGTTATATTCTTGCATGCTGATATTTTAAAGAGATTATCTCATACTTATTACAATTAACTAACTAAAATAATGTATAAAAAAATAAGAAAATACAGAGAGATATATATTTATACAAATTAGACACATAAATGATGCATGGATGACTCGAAAATAAGTACCTTTTACTTTTAAATACTCCCTCTCTCCCTAGATATATAAGATCTATTGGGGATGTAAATTTGTTTCTAAACATATGACATCTATCTAATCATTTTCATTTTTCTCCAATTTATTCTTATTAATTATGAAGGGTCGGCTTAACTCAACGGTAAGCTCACCAAATATATTCCCTTCTCCCGCACCCTCACCAAATGGGAACTAAAACTGGGTTGACTCTTTTTTCATTCTTATTAATTATGCATAAATATAAATAAACAAACGAAAGAAGGGAAGATGTGTGAATTAAGGTAGATGATTATAGTACTTTAGTAAAATCATATTATTTTAACTTAATTAAATATTAATTGTTTTTTTTTTTGGTAAAAACACGGCCAGTAATGTCTCTATAAGTAAGGTTGTTTGCTCTCTCAATAAGAGTGTTTCTCAGGATTCGAGCACATGTTTTCATCCTTAAAGAGTTGTGTAACATCCCAGCGCCTCGCTCTCGAAATTGTCCGCTTTGGGGAATCCTCACCCCTCACGGCTTTAAAACGCGTCGAGAGGGGGAGGTATCCAGGCCTATATATAGCACCTTTCGTTCTCCTCCCCAGCCGATGTGGGACTTTACAATCCACCCCCCTTGGGGCCCAGCGCCCTCGCTGGCACACTGACCCGAGAGGGGTGAGGATTCCCCAAAGCGGACAATTTCGAGAGCGAGGCGCTGGGATGTTACAAGTTGTATCCTACATATCAACTCAACTAACTACTCATTTGTACTAATTTTTAGTAATGTTATATAATTAAAAGATTTTATCTTTAGGAATTAAGGAAGTAACCTTGTCGTGTTTAATTAACTATGACAAAGGAAGAATATGAAGAGGAAGGTCGTAAATTTTTTGGGGTGATAACGGGCTTGATGGAAGAACCAAGGACGTGATGTAGGGACCATAAATCTCAAAGATGGACACAAATTATGGAGCTCCACATTTTGATGAGGATGAAAAAAAAGATGATGTCATTATTGTGTTAACTGTGCTCCTAAAAGAGATATTTTGTGGTGAACAATTGTGACACCTAGAAGCTTCATGACACTGCCCTTTCCAAATAACCCCACAATCCTCTCCTCGCCCCATATTTTTTTTATTTTAACTTTGATTCTTCTTCAATAATAAAAAGATTTGACCTATACTTTTCTTGTTTTTTTATGTCTCTACCTTCTGCCCATATTTCTCTTGTTCACTCATCTTTATCTCCTTTACAATTTGTCAGTGGACATGCATGCCTCACATAATTTATAAATTGTATGAATTTCTATAATTTTTTAAACAGTATATACATATATATAATTTAAAGTTACAAATTTTTGCCAGTATACTTAAATGATATTTAGTTTATTTTATCTTCTTTTGGCAACATTTAAGCTGTACATCAATCAGGGTTACTAATAAGAATTAATAGCGAAGCCTTGCATAAACGGTTAAATTTTAACACCAATCACCTTCAAAGAAGAAAGGATCAGGTCAAGAATAAAATAAAAGTGTATAGGAAAATGTTTGTCCACAACAGCTTTGATGATATATATATATATATATATATATATATATATATATATATATATATATATATATATTCTCGGCATAAAGTATAAAGCACCAAACTCATTAAATAGTATAGTCTATAATAGTCCAAAGTATGTTTATATCATGTATCATTTTGATTATTTATTTTTACATAATTTATCATTTTAATTCCTTAAAATTGAAAAATATTACTTTTGATTACTTTTTGTTAACATTACTACTGCAACAATAATGCAACAACAATAAAGTCTGATTTCATTATGTCATTGTTGCTTTATTAGTAATCAAATCTTTAAATATACTATTATTCACTAATTGATCTCGATCTATGATAAATATATCTTGTCCTATAAACTCAAGTTGTTAATTTCACTAATAAATTAAAATATTCCAACTCAATATATATCTAAACTCAATATATTTAAAGTGACTCATAAAAAAATAAGAGCAAACGAATAATTTATTTGTAGATAAACATAAATAAAAAGTTGATAAAATGATGGTGATATTGAAACTACTACCTCCGGTCCTAATTATAAGTCGCCTTTGACTTTTTTGGAAAATTCTAAAAAAGAAAAATAAGTTAATTATATATTGATTTAACTAATTTTTACCCTTAAACTAGTTTGTTTAACCTATAAACTAATGACTAATATAAAAATTTATCAAATATGTCATAATTTAATACTCCCTCCGGTCCTTAATGTAAGAGTTCAAAATTTGAATGGTTTTGGTCCCTAATGTAAGAGCTCACCCCACATTCTCTCCTCATTTAATGCATTTTTTCCTACTTTACCCCTAACTCTCTTTCATATTTATTAATGGTTATGTATTTCTCTCTCTTAAAAGTACCATAATAAATATGGACAATTTTGGAAAAAAAACATTAACTCTAGACATTCAACTAACATTCACATATTTTCTTAAGAAGCGTTTTTTTGGCGGCTGACTCTTACATTAGGGACCGGAGGGAGTAACATATTTTGTAACCTTAACATCTCCAAAAAAAAGTCAAAGACGACTTATAATTAGGACCGGAGGGATTACTTATAAACGAAAAAATGCCACAACTATGTGTCCAAGTAATAATTGCAAGTCTTGTATAGTAAGGCTTACTATAAATAGGAGGGAGGCTTCTAGCTTAGAGTCCCACTCATAATTAACAACACAAACCATAAGGGTGACTCATTAATTCCATCCAAGACCACCGTACCGTCTCTATATTCTGTCTCTATCTCTTCCCTTTTGTATTCTTGAGGACCTTCCATCATGTGTTTCCATAGAAGAGAACAGATACCATCCCTTCAAATTCAGATGGATCAAAGTAGTGAAGATTATTATTGGATTCTGCAACAACAAGAAGGTAGTGGTGCTGAAAAGTCTCATCATCATAATCATGATCACTTTCTTCCCAAAAGAATTTTGCAGTTTGTTTTCTCAGTTTCTTTGTTCTCATTCTTACTTTGGTACTCCTATGGTTGTTCCATACTCCCTCGTGAAGAATCCATAAATGCCCTCTTCTCCACCTTCATCTTCTCCATCTTCTCTCACATCCTTGAAAGGAAATACATGTTCCTCATCTTCAATGCCATTCTTGCTTTCCTAGTCAAATTCTCACTTTCTATAGAGGAAGGTGAAGACATTATAAAAAATGGCTCCCTTCAATCTGTAAATGCCATACCAGTTTCCATAGAGGAAGCTCCTTCTCTTATGGTTGATCAACATCAAGAAACTGATATCAAAGAAGAAGTTTCAGAAGATGAAGAAGAAGATGATGAAGAAAACATTGAAGAAGCTTCTAGTGCTAAAGAAGATGGAGATAGTAATGAGGTTATTATGGTGGGGACCACACAAGATGGTGTTGAAGTTGATGATGAAGAAGAAGAAGAAACTACGGTTGCAGAAGAAAATGAGGAATTATCAAATGCAGATGAGTTGAACAGAAAGTTTGAAGAGTTTATAAGGAAAATGAAGGAAGAGATCAGGATTGAAGCTCAAACTCAACTAGTTTCTGCAGTCTAATATAGTATTATATGATTAATGAAGAAAAGGAAAAAGGGCCAAACTAATTATAAAGTGCTTTAGTCTGATTTTGAAATGACTAAGCCTTTTGAATATTGCGAAGCTAATATGTATGTCACGTCGTTTTAAGGAAGCTAGTTTAGTATTATATAAAATCTCTCTTTCTTTGCTTTATTTAAATGGTTTTGCTTCTTGTCTTTCTCTAGATTTAATGATCTTAAATCAATATATGAATAAACTGGCTTCTAGTTCTTGCTTCTCTAATATGAATGGTTCATCAATTAGAATCTGGAGAATGAGATAATTATATTCCTTTAATTTCAGGTTACATGGTTGTTTCAATGTGAACATGTAGATCGGATCGGTAGAAAATTAAAGCAGCTCTCAAGGATTTTTGTTTATCACAGGTAAAGAATTAGAACGAACCAGTTTGTTTATATGAGGAAAGTGCTAGAATGGGTAAGATAAACTGATAAACTATCACGTTTTGAAGGAATCTAATATATTAAAGGTTCCCCAAGAATAAAGAAACGTATTGGGATCAGTGTCTTCATAACCCTCAGAAATTTTTTATAGTTTGGGCCCCACATTTAATAATAAAAAAATCCACCAACCTTTTCTCTCTCCTCTCTTCTTCTCTCTCCTTTAATAATGTGTGAATTTTTTTATTATTAAATGTGGGGCCTACACATTCATAAATAATTAAAGTGAGCATATGCCCTGGTCGTGTCCTACCCGATAGCCGGGTTGGTCATGTCCTAATCGGGCTGGTCTCGGGCCACTTCGTGACAGACCATTTTTGCATAGGACCGGATCGGGTCATGACGGGCCAACCGGGCCGCCGGGCTTTTGTGCACCCCTACTTACAACTTCATAAAGACAAAGATAGGGAGCATATGTCAATTAGTGATATGTTCTTGTGTCGGTAGTAGGTTTTGATTAGAAATAGTCTGCAAAGCTATGATTCCCTATCTGCACTGGTTGGGGAAAAATATTAGGAAATATTTTATTTTATAATTATTAATTACTACCTCCGTTCCTAAATATAAGATCACTTTGACTAATTTAGATAGATTAAGGAAGCCCTTTCCAATGAATTAGGATTACATGATCTTCCCAAAATAATCTTCACTTAAATTTAAAAGACAAATATGGATTTGAGAGAGAAGTGAGGGAGCTAAGAAGTATAGGGGTAATTTAGACCAAAATTGAGACAAAATAGAAAGTGATCTTATATTTAGGAACTTATCCACTTCCCCAAAGTGATCTTATATTTAGGAACGGAGGGAGTATTATATATGTAAGTGACATTTACGAATAATAATTTTCTTATTCTTCTTCTAACTTCTTAAAAAATATGTCGGAATTGATAGTTTATTAGTACATTACTATTTTAATATCATTCAGATAACCAAGATTTAAAATACATGTATATTTTTCAAAGATTATAAATTTTCAAAATTCTTAAATTTAAATGTAAAACCTATAATTAATGTCATGTCGTAATTAATTATGCGAATTAATTATTTTGATTCTGATGGCCATCGATCAGATAGAAATGAGGCTATTATCATTTGCTCCTGGATGCGCATGGACAATGATCATCATGCATGAGATGATATTTTCCAATATTTTGTGGATGAGGAGAAAAAGATAGCTCAATTATTGTTCAAATTTACCAAAAGAGAACTTGTAATTAAATTAAGTTGATTAATTAATCACAGCTTTTAATACACCAATTGGCCTGGAAGAATAGGCCTTAAGTAATCTTGTACAAATAAACTTTCCACGCGTCTCCATTTTAATGTGCAGCTTCCAACTCTAGTTTCAACTTTCTACCCTCACCATACATTTTCTGGCTCACAAATTAATCTGCTCAAATATAAGGGAGTATGTCAATCACACATCTTTACCAAAAATATCAAACATAGGACTCTGGGAATTTAATTTTTTTTGGACACCGGACTCTGGGAATTTAATGTGAGTATTTATTTTCCATTTGAGTTTTTCTATTTTATTATTGTTGTTATTCAAATAAAACAATAACAATAAAGCTTTATCCCAGCTATGTGGAATAAACTACATGGATCTCACGATAATATTATGTTCGATCAATAGTCATGCGTAACAAGTTATACACACTTTTTTCAAAAGCAAAGTTCAAAAGCAAAGGAAAATGAGGCCATATGATGTGAATATAAATCTTTTAGTGATGAAGAGGACAATAATACCTTAACTAATTTACGTGGTACGTACTTCCATCAGGGCAAACTTCCATTTGAACATTTTGTATTCTAGAAAACAGATTTTCTTATTGCAATCTGACCTGAAAAATTACACATAATCATATATTCTAAGTTTTGCCTTTATAAATATTTTAATTTAATGTGTACCCTAGAGTATTCCAATAATATTCCTTAGAATATATCATTTCCTTTCCGACAAACAAAAGTCTCAACTTTATTTTGAACATTGTTGTTTTCTTTTTGTCATGTATCGGCGGAAACAGAAAGATAGCACACTAATTGATTTACAAAAATGTCAGGCCAAGATCATAAGATGCTTCAAAACAAAACAAAAAAATGAAAAAAATAACTCTGTATGTGTGTGTGTGTGTGAATATATGGGAGGCTTCTGAAGTAGCAGATAGTGTGGCTAGGAGAAGAGAGCTATACATATATATTCGATATTTGTTGGAGAAAATTAATTAAATATCAAGGACATGGGGTCTGTTTTATTCCAGGGGGTCACTCTTCTGGAAAGATCAATAGATCATATAGCATGATGAAAAGAACCTCAACAGCTTGGAAATTATTAATGGCTTAATAATTGCCAATATATAATTCATGTATCTATTTCCCAACATAAATTGTCTTTGTATGTAGAAAAATTTTCATTTTGATCTTTTAAAGATTAGTGGCAATGGCTATTCCCTCAGCTTATTCCTGATAACAGTACATTTTTATTATAAAATATATAACTACAAAGGACCAAGACAATTGGAATGATTAGGACGAGATACAGTGTAAATATATAATGATGAAAATATTGGAATTCTTTTTATATGTGTAATATAAAAAATAAACACACCTCTACTCGTTTAATTTATAAAGCAAGCAGTTCTTTTGGCTTCCGTTGCATTTTGAGATTACTTTTACTGCATTCATTCTTATTTTATTTTAAAAAGATCTCTCAAATTTTTTATTTTTTTTTGTTTGAATATTAAATAATCAGAGAAATTAAAGTTTAATTTTCGTTGCAATTTTAATGTTAGTGCTGATCATGTGGGCATAGTCAGAGAAATTCAAGGGTAATGCAATGAAGAAGATTTTTTTTTTCCTCGAAAATTATAATTTATTCTTGTTAACATCTGCGAAAATTATAATTTATGCCCGTTTAACATCTGCGTTTTCTTTTTTTTTTTGCGAAAATTATAATTTATTCCCGTTTAACATCTGTGAAAATCACCGTTCGATTTTTTTTAAAAAAAAAAAATTAAATTTTCAGCTAGTTAGCCTGCGAAAATTGATATTTATGACCGTTATTACGTTTTTGACCGTTATTATTTTGCTCTTATATATTTCATAAGAATATCTGTATTCTTTTATACAATTCTGCTCTTCTCTATTCTTCTTTCGATTCTTATATTATTTCTCCTCCTCCTTAATCTTCTAATTCTTACACTCCTCCTCATTATCAATTTTTCGGAGAATCTCATTAAGTCCATCAACGTATCCATTTTCCGGTAATCACGATTCATATCATCAAAGAATCTCTGGTTTGAATTTTGATTTTCTTTGAAGTCATTTTCACTAAAATTACTTAGTTTTCTTAAATATTTTTGCTTTATCATATACATCGTAACCTTTATACAATCTGCTCTTTTCTATTCTTTCTCTCATTCTTATAATCTTCCTTCTTCATCCTCCTCAATCTTCTCATTCTTACAATCTTCTTCATTTAAGTCCATCATCATCATTTTCCTACAATCACAGTTCACATCATTTGAATTTTTTTTTCCTTTTAAGTCATTTAATTAAAATTATATAGTTTTTTCTCTTAAATCTTTTGTTTCTCGCATACATATCTTAACATTTGATCATTTTTGTTGAACTTTTTTTTTTTAAATCATAGTAATTATTATAAATTATTGTTTTAATTTATTGTTGATTATTGCTATTGTCCTCTTCTCTTTTTCTCCTAAGTTATTATAATCTTTCTAAGAATTTCATTATTCTCAGGGATAATTTTGAGATTACATTTATTTATTATCATCAACATTTATACAACCACATTAATTCACTAAAAAGCTCTGGTTTCCTCTCATTCTTATAATATTATTCCTCCTCAATCTCTCATTCTCACAATCTTCTTCATCTTCAATCTTTTGGAGAAATTCATTACGTCAAGCATCATATCCGTTTCCCTACCATCACAGTTTACATCATCAGAAATATCTGGTTTGAAGTTTGATTTTCTTTAAGTTATTTCATTTGAAATTCCATAGTCTTCTAAAATCTTTTGTTTTTCATACATATTTTAACCTTTGAATATTGTTGTTGAGTATTGTTGTTATCTTATTTTCTATAGTATATTTATTAATTATTATTCTATTATTGTGGAGCATTTGCTGTTATTTTGTTTTATTATTTATTTATTTATATATATATATATATATATATATATATATATATATATATATATATATATATATATATGGTTGTATTATATTGTTTTATATTATTGTAATTCATTTCATCTTTTCCATTCTTCATCTCATCTTATTCTCAATATTCTCATTCTTATAATCTTTCCCTCCTCAATTTTCTAATTCTTATAATCTTTCTCATTCTCGAAATTTTTCGAGGAATTTTCATTAAGTTCATCACAATCATTTTCATGCAAGCAAGGTTCACACCATCAATAACAATCTCTGGTTTGATTAATTATTATTGATATTGAACATTATTGTTGTTGTGTTTGTTATAGTATTTATTATTAATTTATTGTTTTATTTCATTGTTGAAATATACTTTTTTTATTTTTCTTTCTCTCATTCTTATAATATTATTCATCCTCAATCTCTCATTCTTACAATTTTCCTCATCATCTTTTGGTGAAATCCACTACGTCAAGTATCATAGCAATTTTAATATCGTAACAGTTTACATATCAGAAATTCCTGGTTTGAAGTTTGATTTTCTTTAAATTATTTCATTGAAATTTCATATTCTTCTAAAATCTTTTGTTTTACATACATAGTCTTCTTGAAGTTTGATTATAATCTTTTTTTTTGTTTTCTTATACATATCTTAATCTTTGAATATTGTTGTTGAGTATTAGTTGTTATTTGGTTTTTCAGAGGATAATTATTAATTTATTGTTTTATTCTATTGTTCAGTATTGTGGTTGTTTTGTTTTATTATATATTGTTATTTCATTTATTTATTTATTTATTTATATATTATATATTTATTTCAGTATTGTGGTTTTATTATATTGTTATTTATATTATATTGTTTTACTAATTTATTATATTGTGATTTGTTTTATCTCTTTATTTTTTGTTATTGTTTGTTCTAGATTCATTCTTATTAGTGTTAGATTTATTTGTATTAGTTTTAATATTTATGCTATTTTATGTGTTATTATAATTGTTGTGAGCAATCCTCTGCCTATTTATTTAGCCGGTCCTAAACCCGGATAAAAAGAGTAGGTTGTGTTAGGCTTCGGCAGCCAACGTAAAAATTTGTCTAATCTTAAAGCATGGACACACACAACCATTTTAGCAATATGTCATCGAAGGACAGTTGACAGAAGAAGGAATATATAAAGAAGAAAGTGAATGAGTGTAGGATGAGATTTAGTACGTGGAATATTGGAACCTTGAGAGGCAAAGCTTGGGAGGTAATAGGAGTGATGAGGGATAGAAAGATAAATATTCTATGTCTACAAGAGACTAAATGAGTAGGTGAAAAGTCTAAGGATATTGACGGTTATAAACTTTGGTATACTGGTAAAGTGAATCATAGGAATGGTGTAGGTATAATTGCGGATGAAGTGTGGAAGAAGAAGGTGGTTGAAGTTTATAGAAGTGGAGATAGAATATTATTGATAAAAATGGTAGTTGAGGATGATACAATTAATATAATCAGTGCATATGCCCCTCAGATAGGGGAATAATTGGTCATAAAGGAACAATTTTGGGATGAATTGGAGAAGATGATTAAAAGAATTCCTAACACTGAAAAGATTTTTATTGGTGGCGATCTTAATGGACATGTTGGTAAAGATGCATGACAGTACACACAAGTTCATGGTGGTTTTGGTTTTGGCACAATGAATAATGAAGACCATTCTATTATTGAATTTTGTATGGCTAATAATCTTAAAATTGTTAACACTTGTTTTGAGAAACAGGAAGAACATTTAATTACATATAAGAGTGGAGGTAATAGATCACAGATTGATTTCTTTTTAGTAAGAAATTCGGATAGAAGAATGTGTATAAACTGTAAGGTGATTCCAGGTGATGGAGTGACTACACAACATAGGCCTTTAGTTTTAGATGTTTGTGTGAAATTTAATAGAAAGAAGAAGAGAGAAATGCTTCAACCAACAATTAGATGGTGGCAATTGAGAGGGGAAAAAATCAAAATTTTTAAGAATAGGTTAATGAATGAATGTATTTGGGACAAACAAGGATGTGCTAATGATTTATGGATATATTTAAGTATGATGATGAGAAAAATAGCAAAAGAAGTTTTAGGTGAATCAAAGGGCTATATTAGGCGTCAAAAGGAGACCTGGTGGTGGAATAATAATGTTCAAGAGAAAATTAAATTTAAAAAACAATGTTTTAAGGATTTGCAAATATGTGATAGTGAGGAAAATTGGGTAAAATATAGATTAGCAAAGAAAGAGGCGAAAAGAGTAGTTAGTATAACTCGAGCTAATTTCTTTGAGGAGTTTTATAAAGAATTAGGGACAAAAGAAGGGATACAAAAAATGTATAGAATAGCAAAGATAAAAGAGCAGAAATCAAGAGATTTAGATCAAGTAATGTGTGTTAAGGATGAAGAAGGTAATGTATTAGTTAAAGATGAGAGTATTAGGGATAGATGGAAGAACTATTTTTATAATTTGTTTAATGATAGAGTGGAAACTTTGAATTATACTATAGGTGATTTAGGGAATATTGATAGGAATAGCAGTTTTACAGATAATATTAAGATTAGTATTAGTGAAGTTGAGGATGCTCTTAAGAGAATGACTAAGGGAAAAGCTGTTGGTCCAGATGGTATTCCTATTGAAGTATGGAAATGTTTAGGAGAAGATGGTGTGTGGTGACTTACTAAATTATTTAATGAAATTTTAAGATCTAAGAAAATGCCAGATGATTGGAGAAAGAGTACATTAGTACCTATTTATAAAAATAAAGGAGATATTCAAAATTGTGTAAATTATAGAGGAATAAAACTTATGAGTCATACAATGAAGTTGTGGGAAAAATTAATTTAGCGTAGATTACGTAATGAGACTAGAATATCGAAAAATCAATTTGGTTTTATGCCAGGAAGGTCAACCACAGAAGCAATATATCTAATTAGAGGCTTAATGGAAAGATATAGAAGTATTAGAAAAGACTTACATATAATTTTTATTGATTTGGAAAAAGCATATGATAGGGTGTCAAGAGATTTACTTTGGAAAATTTTAGAAAAGAAAGAGGTACAAGTTGCGTATATTAGAGCTATTCAAGATATGTATGAAGGTGTAATGATTAGAGTTAGAACACCGGTAGATGATACAATTGATTTCCCAATAAAAATTAGTTTACATCAAGGTTCGGCGTTGAGTCCGTATTTGTTTAATCTTGTTATGGATGTTGTGACTGAAAGTATACAAGAAGAAATTCCTAAGTGCATGCTTTTTGCGGATGATATAGTAATTTTAGGGGATTCGAAAGATGAAATTAATTGGAAATTAGAGTTATGGAGGACGACTTTAGAGTCGAAAGGCTTTAGAATAAGTAGGAGTAAAACGGAATATATGTGCTGTAGTTTTGGCAATAGGCAAACTCATGAGGACATAGAAACTGTATTAGGAGAGGATGTTATACGTCAAGTGGATAAGTTTAAATATTTGGGATCAGTTATACAAGAGGATTGTGAGCTAAATGGAGATATCAATAATAGAATTCAAGTTGGTTGGTGCAAATGGAGAAAAGCTTCTGGGATTATTTGTGATCGAATGGTTCAAACTAAAGTAAAGGGAGAATTCTATTGAACAGCTATTAGACCAGTATTGTCATATGGTAGTGAATGCTGGGCAATTAAAAAACAGCAAGAACATAAGATGGATGTGTCAGAGATGAAAATGTTGAGATGGTCTAGTGGGTATACACTAAAAGATAGGATTCGTAATGATCACATTCGTGAAAGAGTTGGGGTAGCACCAATTTCAGAGAAAATGAGAGAATATCGTTTAAGGTGGTATGGACATGTTCAAAGAAGAGAATTGGATGAGCCAGTAAGAATAGTGGAACAGATGGAAAGGGAGCCGTATATAAGAAATAGAGGAAGACCAAAAAGAACTCTTGATGAAGTTATTCAAAGAGATATGGTTGTGAAAAATTGATCTGTAGGAATGACTAGGGACAGAGTTAAATGGCGTCGTGTGATCCATGTAGCCGACCCCATTTGAATGGGATAAGGTTTACGTTGATGATGATGACTCCTCGGTGTAGATTATCCTAATTAATCGCTTAACGCTATACATAACCATGACCATTCCTTTATTAATTATCTTGCGGTTGTACTCTTCCTAAAAATAACAGTGAATAATTAGTTCTTTGAAACAAATAAGGCATTTGAGGGCGATGAGTAGCCAAGACCAGAATTTATATCCACTTGACTACAATAAGAGCTGGGGATATTATTATTAGCTCTACCTACCTAATTATTATCAGTAGGTGCAGATTTAAGTTTGAAAAAAAATAAATATTTTGTTGTTATTGCTTTTATTTGGTTACAACTTAATGTCTGAAGTTGAATCTTTTTTATCCCTACACTCTTAGAAATCTATTTTAACTCTTCAGGTCATCAGGAAATGAATTGGAAGTAATAACATCTTATATGTAATACTATATAGATTAATGAATTAAATCGCTAAGGCTTGAAAATTACATGGAACGTAACTTTAGAAGATAAATGTAGCCTTTAAAACTAAACTAAATGATTAATTCTCCCATAATATAAATAACTTTGGCCTTGCTTTCATGATGGTTTGAAATTTGAATGGTTGATAGAATGTCGACTAATGATAGGCAAGTTTTGTTTCTGTTTTCGTATCCAATGCTTTCAAGCTAGTTTTGTTCAATTAACGGTAATTTCGACGCTTAATTTTTTTGAAATATTATTTTTCCATGTCTTTTATTATTACCAATCTTAATTTTTTTGTAAGAGTATCTATGATGGTGGGTGTAAATCATTCTCACTTTCAAGGTTTGTAAGATTTTCAAAATAAAAAGCATTGACAGTCTGCATTTATTTAATTCAGTGAGATATCCATCAATAAGAAAAATTTAATTATTTATTCATACAAATTACACACACAAATAATTTTTTTTGTTAATCACCGCCCGGTTTAATCCGGACTCGAGAGGTAGGAGTGCTGCCCACATAGGCAAGGTTGTCTCCTCTCCCAATAGGGGCGCTTCCCGGGAATCGAATATCCGTTCTCATCCTTACAAGGGTTGTAGTCCACTTACCAGCTCAACCAACTACCCATTGGTACATACAAATAATTTTAATGAACGTAGGTGCACCACAATAACTCATTTTTTTTATCGTCTTCATGTTTTTCTCTTTCTTACTCTTATTTGCACCTTGTGAGTAAAATGCAACTTGTCCATGATTTTAATTTGCACCTCAAGCGACAAGAAAATGAAGTGTTACAATTCCATTATCAATAATTCAGTGCCTATCATAATCCTGGATTTCAACTGTTACATTCACCATAAAATTTGACCTCAAAATAGTAAATGCTGCCTCATGCTTGTCGCACTGTACACATGAGTGGATATGGAAAAAATGAAATGAAAATAAAAAAAATTAATTGAGGTCTGTAAATGTCCACTTGGGAACAGCAGAGAAATTTTCGGGTATATTGCACTTTCTCAGTAAGAGTTATTCTTTCTGGATCCAATTTACAGTAACCAGAGCTAACTGTGTTGAAGAATCAAATTGTTTCATGAATTATTTTGAAACATGAAGCTTTTCTCAGGTACCAAAAGTCCATCTATATATGTTCTTCTATTAGTCTTCAACCAATTAATTTGTTGTGTGGCTATGAATTAAGACTTTTAATATATGTGTGTGTGTGTGTGTGTGTGTGTGTCATATGCATTTTCAACATTAATATTTGTTTTGAGGAATAAATTAGGACCGGAGGGAGAATTATAGATGCCATTAATTAACTTTATATAGATCTTAGTTACAATAAATTTTAGCATGTAAAATTTACCAAGAAATTAAAGGCAATTTCTCAGACAAACTTTTTAAACCAAAATGTAGTCTGGAAATGATTTTAATAGCTTGGAGATTTTTTTACCAGCTAATCAATGATTAAGGAAGAATAATCATTCCAGTAAGACGTTCACAATATTAATGACAACGTTTGATTACTATTTTTAGGAATTAGTTGAAAAATACAACTAAAGAGTTTATTAATGTTAACGCTTGTTGCTAATATTTAGCCACATAGTTTCTCCACTTTTTTGGAAATAAAGACCATATTTTCTGTGCAGTTTCTTCACTTTTCTTCAGATTTTATTTACCGCCTTCTGATTTATGCATGGAATTTTGTCCAGTAAATTGATGGCTGATCATCATTATGAGGTTCAACAAAAACCAGAACAAGAGCCCTTATTGCTTTCACTCTCAAGAAATAATCATTTTTCTAATCTCAATGACCAGAAGATGAAAGATTTACAGAGAAGAAGGGGTTCCAGGCATGACAGTACTGGTTCTTCTTCTGAGAATATTAATATCAACAAGGAAGAAGAAAATCTGATTCATCAAATCCCACCATTAGCAAACATAGATTATTCTGATAATTTTAAATCCAAGATAGATTATTCTGATAATTTCAAATCCAAGAGACTAGTCTTATTCTTCTTATCAGCCTACCTAGGATTAGGAACTCTCGCGTTCTACCTCATAAGGCATCAAATAAAGGGCATAGAGACTAATGGCTTCCTTGATGCCCTTTATTTCTGTGTTGTAACTATGACCACTGTAGGGTATGGTGACCTTGTTCCCAATAGTAAATTGGCAAAACTTCTTGCATGTTTCTATGTTTTCACTGGCATGGCACTTGTAGGGATGATCATGGGCAAAGCGGCGGATTACTTCCTTGAGAAGCAAGAAATCTTATTTGTAAAGACCATAATCCATGTGGGTGAAAATGTGGGGCCCTCAGAGCTTCTTGAGGAGGTTGAGGCACATAAAGTGAAGTACAAGTTCTATTTAGCATCAGCTGTTCTTATAATGCTCATAATTGTGGGAACTGTGTTTCTGTGTTTGGTTGAGAATTTAGAGTTTGTGGATGCCTTTTATTGTGTATGTTCTACTATTACTACTTTAGGATATGGTGATAAGAGCTTTTCTACAAGTATTGGACGTGGTTTTGCTGTGCTTTGGATATTGAGTAGTACTATTTGCTTGGCTCAGTTTTTCTACTATCTAGCTGAGCTTTATACTGATGGCAGACATAAATCTTTAATCAATACTATTCTTTCTAGAAAACTATTACGCTCAGATCTTGAGGCTGCAGATCTTGATCATGACAATGTTGTTAGGTAAGACATCGTTATATATTTCCCACATATTATTGTCTTTATGTGCTTCATTTGTTTATATTACAAAAGCACTTTTGTCTGTGGAGGCCATTTGAGGCAACATATATATATATTCTTTAGCTTTTATGTTATGGCTTTATGCTATTCTTATCATTCAAACAAATTTATGTCAAACTGACTTTTGTTGTAAAATAACCATATTGAAACATTAAATGACATTATGTAAAATTCAGTTCGGATAAAGATCACTATGCTAGGATAGGGAAAGACACAAGGAAGCCTCAATTAGGGAATTTGATGACTAATGACTAGGTCCCCTTACATGTCATTCTGTGGTATTTTGCCAAAGATAGAAACTGTTAGTTTTTAAAGTCCTTACCTAGAAGTTTAGAACTTTGTGATTTGGCCTTGTATATAACCATAATATGACGTAGGTGATCTATTACTAGTGACTTTTGTTATATTACAGGAAGTTTCTACCTTTGTCTTGATCATTATATATACATACATATAATTTAATTTTATCAGATAAAAAAGCTTAACTTTATTGATATATTTGTTTGTATTCTCAGCCCTGCAGAGTTCATTGTATACAAGTTGAAGGAAATGGGAAGAATCAATCAACAAGATATTTCTATTTTGATGGATGCTTTTAGGAAACTTGACTTTGATAAATCAGGAACATTGACTGTAGCCGACCTCAAATAATGTTCTGCCTCATCTTGACCTGAGATATGTAAGCAAAGAGAGCTAGTTACGTTACCAATATAGAAAATTTAAAATGAACTTTTCTTTAAAAAAGTGTTTTAAAAGAACTTGCTTTTGATAATTTGTGTCAAGCTGGAATATTGGAATTTGAATAAACTTTGGAACAGGATAGTATAAAGTGCATTACCAATTGGACATGATTGATTCTGCTAAAACAAAAGCTTTTCCCTTCTAAATGGCTTTAAAAATCGAATAAAATCAAGAGAATTATATAAGCAAAGCGATGCATGCATTCATCAAAAGCTATATTTTTTTAACATAAATTACTTGGCCAAGAATAAAAGTCATTTACTTAAATATTTGTGGCCACTAATTCTGATGCACCAATCTGAATTTTTGTTTGCTATTTAACTATCTCAATCAATTTATATTAAGACTATCCTTTAGCCACTACAATTTTTAAGTCCTCCAGATTCTGAAACTATGTGATCCATCAATTTCTCGATCTGATTAGTCAAATATTGGTCCTCTTCTTTCTGCTTCTTGAACACCCTTTTAAAAGTTAATCTCTCTATATTCATCCACTTAAACTCAAAACACTTTGCACCCTTTTAGATTATCTTTTTGGACCAATCTAAAGCTGAAACATGTAACTGTGATCTGCTAATGACAATCAATGAATATTCATGTTGCCATGTTTTCTTTCCTGGGTTAAGACAATGAAACATATCATAGATTGATTAGTTGTACTAATACTAGAGAAAAACAAAGAGAGATTATTATTATTATGGACCAAGCATGGGGTTCTAAAGCTAATGAGGACAAGAAACTATTTGTTTGCATGCACATGAACATGTCAGAAAATTCAGAGAACCTATTGCATTTCATCCAAAGCAAATTCACATGATCAAAAAGAACAAATGTATGAACAGATAAAGCTCAAGTCTTTATCATATCACTAGTAATCAGCATCATTTCCAGAAATTTTAGCTGACTTCTAGTATATTATTTCCATTATACATCTTTATGTTTTTGTCACATGGATCACTTTACAGGACAAGAGATTGATACAACAATAACAACTTGAACTTAACAACGTAACAATATTCAATCTAAATTATTTCCAAGCTGCTGATGATCCTCAGGATAGTGATGTTCTGCTCTTCCTGCTACATAATCTAAGATGCCTTCCCCCGCTTTTTCACCATGAGATTCATCAGAAGAGAACTTGGAAACTCCTCCAAAAGCTATTATGGCGATCAAGAAGACAGTGGTGGAAGCAAAGAGAGGCCAAAAGTATGCCAAAATGGTCACAATATTTGGACCAGCATAAAGAAGAAACAAGGAGAAGGATATTGATGTTGTAAGTGCTATTATGATGTAGTATCTGTATTGAACAAGCTTTTCTGGAACATCCATGAATGATGATGAGAAAGGGAGGGGTAGGGGAGAGAGAAGTTGTATATTTTGTATAAGGACCTTCCTACTGTTGGATTGTATTATATATATCTGAAAGATTCTGTATGGGAAATGATGTTTCTAATGATTTTTCAAACCTTGCTTGGCCCACATGCCACTTGGTGTATGAAAGTCATATGTTTCCAAAATTATCCCTCCATGACTCTAATTCCACTAATTTAAACAAGTCCACCAAAGATAAGGTACGAACATATATTATACCACTCACATCCTTTCAAACCAATCTCACTATACTTCTTGCTAGAAGATTAACAACGGTTCTTTTATTTTTATGATATTTATGTTTCAAACTAGCCTATTGCCACACAGAACAACATCTTCAGATTAATCTGGGTTCCAGGCTTGAAACAACTATTTCTCTATGTGGCGCTTTTACCACTATGTTGATTTGTTCCCAAGTCACAAACTCAATACTCATAATAAAATTATGATTATCAATATTGATCTTTTTTAAGAAATGAATAAATAATAGTCATGTCATATGTGAATATTGTAATATAATTGAATTACTATTATATTTCCATAAACATCTTTTAAGTTACAAATCTGTATAACTAAATTCCTTTGTGGCATGTCAAAATCAGACACTGGAGAGTATGGCTTTATTAGTGAGAAGAGACAAGGAAGGGGGTCAAGTGGCAAAATAATAATTAGTAGGAGGACCATTAATTAATGAATTAAAGGGAGATGAGGGAGGGGCAAGATAGTAATTAAGGGTGGTGGTTGATGGGAAATTGAGGGAATGGCATTGGAATAGATTCTTTGTCAGCTTCCTTCATAGGTCGGTTGGCAGTATTCTTTCTTTTTATCAATTCTTAACAAAATTGAATGAGCCTATAGGAAAGGAATTGCTTCTTATTCTTCCTTTTCCATAATGGTGGATTATCAACCCACTCTAATTAAATTATTAAGCTCCATTAAATTAATCAAAGAATTTTTGTGGGCTAACCTACAGCAAGCCCAAGTTTTGTTATATCTATATTCCTAAATATATGATTTTTTTGCCTAATTTGATGAGATGATGGATGTTAGTTAATTAACTAAAAAATTAATGGGTAATGGACCTAATCTGCCCCCAAGTAACCACCAAGGAGCACTGAGCACCCTGAGCACCCTGAACTAACAACAGGCCCGTATCTGGACTCCAAGTAACCAAGGTGTTTAAAAACTACCCCGGTTGGACGGTCAACAACGTTTGACCGTTACTATGCTTATGTGGCTACCACGCGAGCACCTGCTTGCCACGTGTGTATTTTAAATGGACCTAATCTGCCCTCCAAGTAACCACCCAGGAGCAATGAGCACCCTGAACTAACAACAGGCCCATATCTGCACTCAAAGTAACCAATGTGTTTAAAAACTACCCCGGGTGGACGGTCAATGACGTTTGACCGTTACTATGCCTATGTGGCCACCACGTGAAGGCCTTGTTTGTCACCCGGCGCCTTGTCATCGCCACGTAAGATGTGTTCATGTGGGTCCCACCAATAATAATAAACAATTTCTCTCTCTCTCTTCATCACCATCACCACAACCCCCAACACCCACCACCCCCACACACACCACCCCCTCAAACGTGGCAAGCAGAGGTGGCGTGGTTGGGGGGCTGTGGAGGTGAGGCAGTGGGGAACTGGGGAGGTGAGGGGGTGGCGTGGGTGGAAGTGGTGGGTGTTGGGGGGCTGTGGTGATGGTGATGAAGAGGGAGAGAGAAATTATTTATTATTATAGGTGGGACCCACATGAACATATCTTACGTGGCAATGACAAGGCGTCGGGTGATAAACAAGACCTTCACGTGGCGGCCACATAGGCATAGTAACGGTCAAACGTCATTGACCTTCCACCCGGGGTAGTTTTTAAATACATTGGTTACTTTGAGTCCAGATACGGGCCTGTTGTTAGTTCAGGGTGTTCAGTGCTCCTGGGTGGTTACTTGGAGGGCAGATTAGGTCCATTTAAAATACACACGTGGTAAGCAGAGGTGGCAAAACAAGTGCTCGCGTGGCAGCCACATAGGCATAGTAACGGTCAAACGTTGTTGACCGTCCAACCGGGGTAGTTTTTAAACACCTTGGTTACTTGGAGTCCAGATACGGGCCTGTTGTTAGATCAGGGTGCTCAGCGCTCCTTGGTGGTTACTTGGGGGGCAGATTAGGTCCATTACCCAAAATTAATCAATGATGATATTTCCCATTTCTTAATAATTTTATTTTCTAATTTTGTTTTTTTAAACCTTTTCTTGGTGATCAAGAATTATATTTCCTAATTCTACCCAGTCATAGTCAGTGAGAGACTTTTATTTTGCTCTTGATCATATTTCTTAAATTTGTATTGATGATCATCAATAATATGAATGCCATTTCAAATTTGAAAGGCAGCAATCACAATTGAGAACTTGAGTTTCAGTTAAAAATAAAAATAAAAATAATTGAGAGTTTGAGACGGTAAGGTCTCACATTTAATTTTCATCTAAATTGCAAGAAAGAGTTAAGAAGGATGTCCATTTTTTAAAAAATTCTTTTCTATGATCATGACAAAATAGAGTTCAAAAGTGTATTAAATGTTTCTAATCCTTGATAGAAATAGATTTTCCTCCCCGATGCTATCGACGAAAGTTAAAAATGAGAAGAAAATAAGCTAAACAACATAATTTGAGTAACTATATATTTTATGATTTAAGAAATTACTTGAAAACACCAAAAGATTATTACATATTGATATAAATGATCTACAATCTAAATCATTAATTGCAATTATTCTAAAACTATCAGGGTGATTGATTCAATTAGATTGCAATTTCCTAAAACTTAACGTGATATTACCAAAATGCTATTTTTTAAAATCAAAAGACGTGATTTCAGTTTCAGTCCAGCTGGAGGAACACAAGCATACAATGATATTTTCAATCAAGAGTTTAAAACAAAGCAATTGATTCCAAGACACAGCAATTGGTAGGCCTTGTATTCAACAGTGATTTTCCATTAATTTAAAATTTTAAGTGATAACTCTATCGCAAATTGTGGAGAAAAAAAGCGTCTAGGAAGCAAAATTAACATAGGAAACCAATATTATTAAATACGCACTCGTATATACTACCTCCGGTCCTAAATATATAGGACCTAGATGACTTTTTTTTGGAGAGATTAAGATTGCAAAATAATCTATTAAATCATGACATAGTTGACATATTTTTAGATTATCCATTCGTTTATAAGTAAATATAAATTAATTTAAGAGAAAAAATTAAGTAATTCAATTTATAGTTAACTTATTTTGCATTTTTTAGAAATTTTCAAAAAAGTCAATTAGGTCAGCGGAAGGAGTATTTCACTTTCATGAGTTTCACAAATATAAATAGCGCCCCTTGTGGAGCATTATTATTCAAAGTTCCTAGCTAATGGCTTTGCATTTGATAAGGGAAAAAGATGAACTCTTCTTCCCCCATGATATCATACTTAACATTTTCAAAAGACTTCCTCTAAAATCTCTAGCCCGGTTTCGATGTGTATGCAAAGATTGGAATGACCCCCTCAGGACCCCATTCTTCATCAAACATCATATTCATCTCTCAACTCATCATGATATCCCTTCCCATCTCTTATTACATTTTTCACGCCCTCCCAGGAAATTTAGTCTGAACTATGGTCTACTGGATTCTGTTACAAAAATCCTCATGCCTCTTGATCCACCTTCCCGCCATTATTATGGGAATGCTGACATCATCGGTTCCAGCAATGGCCTTGTATGTTTTAGAACTTGTAGAATAAACATTTTCCTGTGGAATCCAGCCACTAGAGAGGTCCTATATAAATATGTGGCCAAACGTGAGGATGGTATTTGGCGTACTATAGGATTTGGTTTTAACAAAGCGCTTAATGATTATAAGATAGTTGTAATTCATGACTTTACTCGTGTACACGTGTTTTCATTATCCACACTGTCTTGGAAGGAAGTACGGCCTGTCATGTTAGAGGCAGGTGTAGATATTAAGGGTCATATTTCAGATACTTTTACGGCTACTGATGAAGCTATTCATTGGATTATTAACAATTATCATTGTGGTTTCTTATATACATTTATACTTTCATTTGACACGTCAAGGGAAGTGTTTACTTTGATTCCATTTCCAAAATCATCATTAACTCAACTTCGGAATCTTAAGTTGATCACACATGACAACAAACTTGCTTTGCTTTGCAGCAATGGATTGTGGGTGATAGAGGAGGTGGCTACATCATCATGTGGATCTGGGCAGAGATGGAATTATATGAAGTTTAATTTCAGGAATGGCTTACCTGGCTTCAATCCTTTTACTAGTTGGAGGAATGAAGTTTTCTTTATTCATATACCGTGTGGGCATGAAAATATTAGTATATGGCTTCATAATCTCACCACTCACAGATTCGAGGAGTTTCCTATTGCTCCCATGGATACCCGTGTTATTAGTGCTTTTAATTATGTTGAAATAATTGTACCCATTTGTAATGAAAATTGAGGAGCGTAACATGCATCATCTTGAACTTTATTCATGAAAGATTGTACCTTTATTTTGATCATAATAATGTACTCCCTCCGTTACTAAATATAAGACCTAGATAACTTTTTTTGGAAAGATTAAAGTTGCGAAATAGGTTATTAAATCATGATATATTTGATATCTTTTTAGATTATCCATTAGCTTATATGTAAAATAAATAGTTTAGAGAAAAATTAGATAAATCAATTTATAATTAACTTATTTTTTGCTTTTTTTTAGGATTTTTCAAAAAAGTCATCTAGGTCCTATATTTAGGAACAGATGGTTTAAATTTTTTGCTCTATTCAACTTGGCTATGATATTAGGTAAATTAACATTTTTTCCTCCAAATGGCAGATCCATCAATTTATTAATGATAATGGATATTTTTTAATGGATATTTTTTTGTTATCCAAGGATATCCCCACCCACCATATATGGGGTAGACAGTTGGTTGGAGAATTTGCTCCAAACCACTTGTTTAAGGGGTGGGAGTACTTATCACTCACGTCAATCCGTCAGAATATAATGGATATCTTTTAATTGATGATGAAGTGAAGAAGCCTTTTGCAACCATTTAATTTAATTCATCAATGTGTTAGCTTGAAAAAGTTGGAGAAAGCATCTGAGCTATTGGATATGGGGCCCCACACCTGAAATTTTTTACATATATGAACATTAAAACTAGACTAAATCCATCATGCAAAATGCTTGTAAATGCATATGCCCAATACCTGATCAAGTTAGCCAAAATGTACATTGGGAGTAATTCTACTATACATTGTTTTTTTATTCATTCAACTTTAAGAGTAGTTTTTCATTCAATGTAGGAATACTAAATTCTCCTGTTATTCGTCCTTCTTCTATGAAGCAATGAGAAGAGTATGTACTTGGGAGCATTTAAAATATGTTAATAACATATATATATTTTAGCTGAGTTGTTTCAAAGGTATATGCATTTTAGTTTATTAATCCGTGACTTCACCTGTCCAATTTACATGATACTTGAAAAGAACGTAAACATCAGTTCTTGTCAATGATGTTTGAAGATATTCTTTGAAGGAAATTCTCAAAAATAACCCAGAATATATTTTTCTATGCTCATAATCAAACATGCCATCCTGCTGCTTTTTAAGTCTTGGTGAATCATGTCCTACTTATGCATATTTTTCTGCCATTAGTCATCTTTTGACAGTTTTGACAATTTTGTAAAAAGTCAAAAATTCAAGGAGTTTCTTATTGTTCCTAAATATGGCCGTGTTAGAAGTGCTTTTAATAATGTTGAAAGAATTGTACCCATTTTTGACGAAAATTGAAGAACACGCATCATCTTTTGAACTTTATTCATGGTATGGGAAATTGTTTTTGTTCAAAGTCTAAACACCTACGTTTGTTTTGATCATTAATTATTATGTAGTTTAAATTTTGTTTGATCTAGTTAGCTTTTCTACGATATTAGGTAAATAAACATTTTTCTTCCAAATGGAAGATCCATCAAGAAAATACTATTTTAAAAATCTTTCGATTTTCATAAAAATATGGTCCATGAAAATAGGGATAGAATTGGGGAATCACTGTGAATGGAAAAAGTGTTAGACACCCTTATAAGTTACAACACTTCCTTATGAAACGTCTGACATAGATTCTTTAAAATAATTTGGACCTCTAAAATATTCTAGTCACAAGAAAACAAAAAAATATATATAAAGAAGAAGAAAACCATTCAATGTGATATTTCTCATTTCTTATCAATTTTATTATTTTTTATTTTTTTACTTGAGAAGAAAATAAGCTGAACAACATAATTCGAGTAGCTATTCTTTGATTTAAAAAATTACTTGAAAACACCAAAATATTATTATTACATCTTGATGATATAAATGATCTACGATCAAGATCATTGATTGCAATTATTCTAAAAATATAAGGGTGGTTGATTCAATTAGATTGCAATTTCCTAAAAAATAACGTGATATTACCAAAATGCTATTTTTTTTAATTAAAAGACGTGATTTTAGTTTCAGTCCAGCCCGAAGAACACAAGCATACAATGATATCTTCAATCAAGAGTTTGAAACAAAGCAATTAATTCCAAAACACAGCAAATGGGAGGCCTTGTATTCAACAATGATTTTTCATTAATTTAAAATTTTAAGTGATAACTTTATCGCAAATTGCGGAGAAAACAAAGCGTCTCACTTTAAATAAAGGAAACAAAATTAACATAGGAAACCAATATCATTAAAGACGTACTCGTACATATAATATTTTTTTTTATCGAGAGTACATATAATATTTCACTTACATGAATTCCATCAATATAAATAGCGCCCTCTTGTTGTGGAGCATTATTATTCAAAGTCCCTAGCTAATGGCTTTGCATTTGAAGAGGGAAAAAGATGAATTATTCTTCCCCCATGATATCATACTTAACATCCTTAAAAGACTTCCTCTAAAATCTTTAGCCCGGTTTCGATGTGTATGCAAAGATTGGAATGACCCCCTTAAAACCCCATTCTTCATCAAACATAATCTTCACCTATCAACTCATCATGATATCCCTTCTCTTCTCTTATTACATTCTTCACGCTCTGAATATGGAAGGGACTATGGTCTACTGGATTATGTTACAAAAACCCTCATGCCTCTTGATCCACCTTCCGGCCACTATTATGGGGATGCTGACATCATCGGTTCCAGCAATGGCCTTGTATGTTTTAGAACTCATAGAACAAACATTTTCTTGTGGAATCCAGCCACTAGAGAAGTCCTATATCAACATGAGGCCAAACGTGAGGATGGTATTTGGCATAATATAGGATTTGGTTTTAACAAAGTGCTTAATGATTACAAGATAGTGGGGATTACTTTTGACCTTAGACGTGTAGACTTGTTTTCATTATCTACACGGTCTTGGAAGGAAGTGAAGCATGTCATGTTAAAGCGAGGTGTAGATATTAAGGGTCATATTCCTGATCAATTTACGGTTACTGATGAAGCAATTCATTGGATTATTACCAACGACTATCGTTCTTACACTAGATCTATACTTTCATTTGACACGTCAAGGGAAGTGTTTACTTTCATTCCATTTCCTGCATCATCATCAACTCAACTTTGGAACCCTAAGTTGATCACACATGAGAACAAACTTGCTTTGCTTTGCAGCAATGGATTGTGGGTGATAGAGGAGGTGGCTACATCATCATGTGGAAATGGGCAGAGATGGAATTATATTGAGTTTAATCTCAGTAATGGCTTATCTGGCTTCAA
Source organism: Mimosa pudica (assembly GCA_029929735.1). Lineage (NCBI taxonomy): Eukaryota > Viridiplantae > Streptophyta > Magnoliopsida > Fabales > Fabaceae > Mimosa > Mimosa pudica. Next base: position 5,433,495 of record JAKELP010000020.1, read on the forward strand.
TCATTTTACTATTTGGAGGAATGAAGTTGTCTTTATTCCTAACCCGTGTTGGCATGGAAATTGTTTATGGTTTTATAATCTCACCACTCACAAACTCGAGGAATTTCCTATTGGTGATCCCATATATAGCCGTGTTATTAGTGCTTTTAATTATGTTGAAAGAATTGTACCCGTTTGTAACGAAAATTGAAGGGCGTAACATGCATCATCTTGAACTTTATTCATGAAAGAATTGTACCTTTATTTTGATCATAGTAATGTAATTTAAATTTTTTGCTCTATTTAACTTGGCTATGATATTAGGTAAATTAACATTTTTTCCTCCAAATGGCAAATCCATCAATTTATTTATGATAATGGATATTTTTTTTGTTACCCAAGGTATCCCACCCACGTGTCAAGTGAAATCAATCCCTCGATGATCTGAAGTCCTATATATAGGGATAGACAGTTGACTGTTTACCTGTGCCAACCCGTCAGGTTATAATGAATTTTTTAATTGATGATGAAGTGAAGAGCCTTTTGCAACCATTTAATTCATCAACGTGTTAGCTTGAAAAAGTTGAAGAAAGCATCTGAGATATTGGATGTGGGCGCCACACCTGAAATTTTTACATATATGAACATTAAAACTAGACTAAATCCATCATGCAAAATGCTTGTACATGCATGCCAATGCCTGATCAAGTTAGCCAAAATGTACATTGGGGGTAATTCTACTGTACATTGTTTTTTTTTTCATTCAGCTTTACGACTAGTTTTTCGTTCAATGTAGGAGTACTAAATTCTGCTGTTATGCGTCCTTAGCTTCTTCTATGAAGCAATGAGAAGAGTATATAATAGGGAGCATTTAAATTCAAAATATGTTAATAACATATGTGTCTAGCGTATCACTCTCTGAAAACATACAAGATGGTATATGATTATTTTAGCTGAGTTGTTTCAAAGGTATATGAATTTGAGTTTTTTAATCTGTGACTTCACCTGATCAATTTACTAGATACTTATAAAAAACGTAAAGATCAGTTCTTGTCAATGATGTTTTGAAGATATTCTTTTAAGGCAAAACTCAAAAATCACCCAGAATATATTTTTCTATTCTCTTAATCAAACATGCGCACTTGCTGTTTTTTAAGTCTTGGTGAATTATGCTCCTGCTTATGCATATTTTTCTGCCATTACTCATCTTTTGACAGTTTTGACAATTTTGTAAAAACTCACAAATTCAAGGAGTTTCTCATTGCTCCCAAATATGGCCGTGTTAGAAGTGCTTTTAATTATGTTGAAAGAATTGTATCCATTTTTGACGAAAACTGAAGAACATGCATCATCTTTTGAACTTTATTCATGGTATAGCAAATTGTTTTTGTTCAAAGTCTAAACACCTACCTTTGTTTTGATCATTAATTATTATATAGTTTATATTTTGTTTGCTCTATTTAGCTTGTCTACGATATTAGGTAAATAAACATTTTTTTCCTCCAAATGGAAGATCCATCAAGAAAATAATATTTTAGAAATCTTTAGATTTTCATAAAAATATTGTCCATGAAAATAGTATAGAATTGGGGAATCGACTGTGAATGGAAAAAGTGTTAGACGCCCTTACAAGTTAGTACAACACTTCCTTATGAAACCTCTGACACAAATTGATTCTTTTAAATAATATGAATCTCTAAAATATTCTAGTTACACAAGAAAACAAAAAAAATATATAAAGAAGAAGAAAACTAATCAATGTGATATTTCTCATTTCTTATTTTATTTTTTTATCTTTTTAAACCTTTTCTTGGTGAACAAGAATTATATTTCCTAATTCTACCCAATCATAGTGAGAGACTTTTATTTTGCTCTTTATCATATTTCTTAAATTTTTATATGATGATCATCAATAGTATAAAGGCCATTTCTTGAGATTTACTGTAAGATCTCACGTTTATTTTTCATCTAAATTGGAAGAAATAGTTCACAAGGATGTCCATTTTCTTAATTCTTTTCTACAGTCATGACAAAATAGAGAGTTCTTTTTATACCAAAGAAAAAGAGAGTGAGTTCAAAAGTGTATTAACATTTGTAATCCTTAATAGAAAGTATATTTTTCTCCCCAAGCAACCCACAATAGTTAAAAATAAGAAGAAAACAACCTAAACAACATAATTTAGGTAGCTATTTTATGATTAAAAAAGTTAGGGTTAAATATCATTCTAGCCAATAAACAATTTGAAATGGTCAAATTGGTTAAAGAACAATAAAAAGGCTCATTATGACAAAAAAAAATAAAAATGGTTCATTTTCACCAATGAGCTACTTGAAAATATCAAAATAACCCTTGAGACCCACATTTTCAAAAATCATTTTAATTATGTCCCAGAGTTATTTTCAAAAATTGTTCTTTCGCCATTTTATTGTTTTTTTATCAATTTAACCCTTTTAAAATTGTTTATTTGAAAACAAAAAGTTACTTGATGATTACATATTGATAGAAATGATCTACAATCTAGAGCATTGATTGCAACTATTCTAAAAATATAAGGGTGATTGATACAGTTAGATTGTAATTTCCTAAAAATTAGCGTGATATTACTAAAATGCTATTTTTTTTTTAAATTGAAAGACGTGATTTTAGTTTTAGTCTAGCCGGAGTAACACAAACTATACAATGATATCTTCAATCAAAATTTTTAAACACAGCAATTGATTTTAAAACACAGCAATTGGGGAGGCCTGGATCCGTCCTCCCATTTCTCTGCGTCCCTCAGCCTCCCTCTAAACGTTCGTTTGGTTGTAGGAAACAAACTGAAGAGATAGAAAGTGAAAGGGTGAAAATGGAAAGTAAAAGTAAATTAGGTAATGATGGTAAAGTAAAGTTTGTGGGCCCAAAAAAAGTGTGAGATAGAAAGAGAAAACTTGTGGGCCTGAAATATATGTAAATTACCCAAAAACCTTTACTTTCTGCACTTTCTAATTCTTAGACACTTTGCTTGGGCAACCAAACAAGCCCTAAATAGTGGCACTTATTTTCATGTAAAGAGCAACAAACAAGCATTTTAATTTTAATTTACACTATCTTTCTTCCTCTTCATCTTCTGCGCGCTTTCTTCTTGGTCGTCTCAGTGTTGGGTGAACATTAGATTTCTGAGGTAAGTCTCCTAATTTCTGTTCTGTTTCATTTCAAGCCTTCTTCGTCTCTGTAGCTTTGTTTCTCTATACTGTTAAATCTCACAGAACAAAACCACATCTTTTTCGATTCGGATTTTCCTCACCACAAATCCACCTCTCCACGTATCTCTTTTTCGATTCCCCCAATTTTTATTTAAAAACCACATCTGATGCTACATGATATCCCCAAATTAATTACTTTTCAAGAAGGCAAGCCATTCATAAGCATGTGGGTTTTATTTGTGATTCTAGCTAAATACTCGAAATCCTAAAAAATTAAAATAAGTTAATTATAAATTGATGATTTACCTAATTTTTCCCCATTTTAGGTCTTATGGATAATTAAAAATATATCAAATGTGTCATGATTTAATAGTCTATTTCACAACTTTAACCTCATCAAAAAAAATAATTAGGTCTTATATTTAGGACCTGGTAGTATATTTTGTCAGATTATGTAGCATCAGATGTGGTCCTTTAATATATCATTCGTGAGTGATGAGCCCATGTATAATGTCCCTTTGTGAGAAATAGGTAGGCCAATGCTTTTTTTTTTTTTTTGGAGTAAAGTGGGCCTTTTATTGATATTTACAACTTTACATCTTTCTCATAGCATTACTTCAGATAGCAGTACATGGAAATAAACTAGATAGCAGTACATTAACAGATACAGGGGGAAGCTAGAAAAGTATTTGCATAAGCCGTGTGTGTTGTGAGTGCTATGACCTCATTGACTAGATGCCAGACCAATGCTTTCATGCTCTACAGTTGTGCTTTTATATGGGAGTATTTTGAAAAATCCTCTTTGGTGTTTGGAGTAGAATTTACTTAATAAGGTTTAGAGAACTCAGCTAGAGATGATTGAATTTAGTTGAGAAAAGTGGTGTCACTCATAAGAATTATGTCATGCACAATGGATTTTTAATTCAATGGTTTCGTAAATGGTATGACTTATAACCTTGCAATTGTAGTTCATCTGATATTTGTGATCCTTAATGTATGGTTGAATCCACTGGCATATACTTGCTTATTACATTGTTTCTTTTTGAGTGCCATTGCATCTTTTTATGGAATATATGAAAAAGTAATATAGGAATAACATGGCTGACTTTTTGGTCTGTATCAAATTGTTCCAGGTTCAGTAAAGCAGGTTCTTGATACAACAGTCATTGTCAATCAACAAGTTTTTAAATAAATATTTGATCTCTGCATATCATTATATTGAAGGATCTGGTGAGTCAACTGACTATTACAACAATATGAAACTAGTGTAACAGACTTTATCGCAAACTTGCAAGTCTATATGAATGGTATAAAGAAAAGAACATTATTGCTGAGAAAATGGGAGGCTGAGAAAATCCGGATTTCTTGTATCTTCTCAAATATGGATTAACAGTGATTTGTAATGCATTAATTTAAAAATTTTAAGTGATAATGTTATCGCGAATTGCGGAGAAAAAAGCGTCTTACTTTAAATGAAGGAATCCAAATTAATGACAAAAAAAGGAAACCAATATTAAACACATCGTACATATGATTAATACTTTCAACAGTCATGCGTTTCACTCATATAAACATTGCTCTCTTGTTCTTGTTTGCAGTATTATTCAAAGTTCCTAATGGCTTTGCATTTGAAGAGGGAAAAATGTGAACCCTTCTTCCCTCATGATATCATGCTTAACATCCTCAAAAGACTTCCTCTAAAATCTCGAACCCGTTTTCGATGTGTATGCAAAGATTGGAATGACCCCTTCAAGACTCCATTCTTCTTCATCAAACATCATCTTCACCTCTCAACTAATCATGATATCCCTTCCCTTCTCATACATCAATTTTCATACACTGAAAGGAACTATGGTCTACTAGACCCCGTTACAAAAACCCTCATGCCTCTCGATCGACCTTCTGACCATCATCACTATTTTCGTCACCGGATTAGTGGCATCATCGGTTCCAGCAATGGCCTTATATGTCTTGATAGTAATAATGGAACAACCTTTTTCTTGTGGAATCCAGCCACTAGAGAGGTCCAAAATGTGTCCAAAAGCGAGAATGATTATTGGTATGCTTTAGGATTTGGTTTTAACAAAGCGCTTAATGATTACAAGATGGTGGGAATTCATGACCTTAGTCGTGTGGATGTGTTTTCATTATCCACATGGTCTTGGAAGGAAGTACAACATGACATGTTAGAGGGAGTTGTAGATCTTAAGGGTGGTATTCCAAATACTTTTACCGCTACTGATGAAGCTATTCATTGGATTATTTCCAATAACCGTGGTCATCACAAGTTATTTATTCTTTCATTTGACACGTCAAGGGAAGTGTTTACTCTGATTCCATTTCCAAAATCATCATTCACTCAACTTAGTAACATTAAGTTGATCACACATGAGAACAAACTTGCTTTGCTTTCCAGCACTGAATTGTGGGTGATAGAGGAGGTGGCTACGTCATGTGGATCTGGGCAGAGATGGCATAATATTAAGTTTAATATCAGTGATGGCTTATCAAGCTTCAATCCTCTTACTATTTGGAGGAATGAAGTTGTCTTGATTCCTAGACCTCCTTTACCGTCTAATCAAGAAAATCGTATATGTCTTTATAATCTCACCACTCACGAATTCAAGGAGCTTCTTATTGCTCCCAGCTATTGCCGTGTTAGTAGTGCTTTTAATTATGTTGAAAGAATTGTACCCATTTGTAACGAAAATTATTGAAGAACGTAACATGCATCATCTTGAACTTTATCCATGATATGTTGCGAATTTACTTTGTTCAAAGTATAGACACCTACCTTTGTTTTGATCATTATTGTATAGTTGAGATTTTTTTGCTAATTTGTCTATAATTTTAGGTAAATTAACATTTTTTTCCTACAAATGGAAGATCATCAATTTATTGATGATGGATATTTTTTGATTGATGCTGAAGTGAAGAAGGCCTTTCGCAACCATTTAATTCATCAATGATGTTTGAAGATATTCTTTTACGGCAAATCTCAAAAATCATCAAGAATGTATTTTTCATGCTCATAATCAAACATGCCCACCTGCTGTTTTTTAAGTCTTGGTGAATCATGTTTCTGCTTATCCATATATTTCTGCCATTACTCATCTTTTGACAGTTTTGACAATTTTGTAAAAACTCACAAAACAACACTCTCATCATTTATTGAAACATATAGGAAGACATTGAACACTGCAGCATATACAGGTAGAATTCCCATAGCTTCTTGTGGAAACTTCAACAAATCACATTACTGAAATCTTCTTTGTATTTACATGTAAAAATCAAAAGGTTTCATTAATATACATATTTTCCATTAACATTATCCAGAAAAATAATCTTCAATGGTCTTTCCTCACTCTGCAGTAATTGCATAATTTAAGGTCCAATAATGTTAGACTTGAGTGCACCTCTTGAATAGATACAAGCCAATTTCAGATGTAATGCAACTTAAAACCTTTTGGAGGAGATTGTGCTTTTGTTTTTCCTATTATTATCTGATTTTGCCAATGCAGCTTCTTTTTCTCTGGCAGCTGCTTCTCTCTTCATTTTCTTCCACTCTATTTCCATTGCCTTTGTCAGTGCATCAACTTTCTTTGTGAGCATCTGAAAAACAATATATGATCTCTTTAATGTCTATTAAAAAACATGGTAAACAAGTCGATATTTAAGATGATGAGATGCATTGATTACCTTTATTTCATCATCTTTGGCCTTCAAACTACTGTCTTTAACTTCACAATACTTCCTCAAATTGATAACCTCTTTCTGAAGCCTATCATATAGAAAACCTGAAACCACATCATTGCTGCCCAAATCATTGGTGGTCTTGCTTTTGGACTCTTCATCCATGTTGACGCTAGATTCACTTTGTGCTGCTTCTTTTTCATCAGTGAACCTATTTAAATTTACATGTGTGTTGGCCTGAACCATGTTTTCTTTCTCACCACTATGAGCTACTTTATTTCTTGATGCCCAGATTCCTTTCTTCAACATATTTTCAGCAAGGTCCACAGCAACAGTTTCTGTTGACTTTTTATCAATTGACCTATGGAAGAAAGAACTTCCTATGGTAGTTCCTCTTGGTTGTGATGTGGACCTCTTTCTTATTCCACCATTGTTTGTCAGGAAACCCAAGATGGTAGGCTTTTCTGCTTTTGGAAACCCAGAAGTTGCATTGTATATAGAAGGGTCACTTGAGAAATGCTTTAAGCCTTCTTCCAATGTTTTTAACCGTAGCTTTAGTTTATCCTAGAGAAAGCATTCAAATAAGTAAAACTGCTACACAGATGTGTTAAATTTTCATATAGAAAAATTACCTTAAGTTGTTCTTCTGCCTTGGCTGTTCTCTCTGATATTGCTAGCTTGTCTTTCAACCGTTGCATCTCTGCCTGCATAAACAAGCATGTATATTCGATCTTGATGATCATTGCATGATCTTAATTTATTGTCTTAAAAAGGAGATAAGCCTATTAATTTTTTCTAAAAAATTAATTAACTCCTCTAAGCTTCTGTTGACTACACTCAGCTTTTATATAACTTGATCTTATATCATATAAACCATATGATCACTAATAATAAACCTTCAATTCCTTGATTAAAATACTTAACTGACATAAACCAAGAAAAAAGTTAAAATTAGCTTATGTTTGAAAATTTATTCCATCTTTCCACTTGTGACCTTAATGAGTACTCCAGTTCCTCTCCATTTATTTATCAGGTTTGCTAAATCTGTTTCGATAACCGTCTAGGGTAGTTTGGAAATATTAAATTTTGTCTTATAATTAGGAATGTCTGAGGCAAATGATGGACCTGTATGATCCTCCTTTCTTCCAGCCATTGCTTGACAGGCATGACTTTGTCTTTTTCATCCTTCCACTCATTAGCCACAACAGTTGCAACTCTGTTGGCAGAGACTTTTACTCTTGCTAGTTCCCTTTCTAGTACCTTCTTCTCCTCCTGAAAATATAAGCTAAACCTAGTCACTACATAACTTAACTAGGAAGTAATACTCTTAACAAACAAGCTTAGGATCTCAGCTGCCATAGGATATGCCTACTTGTAATTCAGAAATCTGTCGTCGATAATCGCGAATAGTATTTGCAGTAGCTGCACTTGATAGAATGGCCTCCTCAAGTTCTTGAATTGTTTGGCTTAGCTTCTCCACTTCTAAAACCTTTTGGCGATGAGTTTTTTCTAGAATTTTGTTCTCCTCCTGTATATGTGGTAGTTGCAAGTTAGTTGAATCACTTAATAATTCAGCACATGAACAAAATATGTAAAGGAAGAATAGAATATCATGCCAGGCATATCTCAATCTGTCTCTTCAAGTCAAAGTTCTGATTTTGAACTTCCTCCACTATTAAGGCCCTTTCCAATGCACTCCTGAGAATCCTCTCTGCTTCAAGCAATGCAGACTCTTTTGACTTTGTTAGTCTCTCCAAAGCTTTATTATCCTCTTGTAATGTTGAAATCTAAAGCAAGGACAGATGAAAGACTGTCAGTGTTTACAATTTACTCATGCTATTTCTCCTTCATGTCCTAACAAAATATAAGAGTTGTGCAAGGGGTTTGAAATATAATTTCTTAATCCCTTTTGTTTCCCAAATTTACATGTTTTTACTTAAGAATCCTATTGATCACACATAATAAGGATGCTTATGTGAAGGGTAATTCCTATACACATAATTAAACAAGTTATTTTAAGGATTTCAACACCAATTCATTACAAATACCTTATTCAACTAATTTCCTCAATATTCGTAAATTAGTAATTTTGCTAATTTAATATAAACAGGTGGTACTTCTCTGATTTTATTTTTAGGACGGAGAGATGCAACTTCATTTTATCCTATTTATAAGGCATCTCAATAGATTTTTCATGTAATTGTACAATTTTACCCTTTATTCGTGATATACTGACTTTATTTTTATGTGGTGTAATGGATATTAAATATAGGCTCAGATGAAAAACTGTCTGATTCTATAGTATAATTGTTAATGTTTAAGGTTTTCTTTGCTCTGTATGAAATATGCTATAAGTGTCCTATAAATAGGACTAAAGGAGAAGTATATACTTTCAACTTTTATGTCATCTCATATTTTGCTGAAATTTTTGTTAGGTGTATTACCTCATTCTTATACATTTTAATCTCAGCTTCAAATGGAGCAATGATGCTCTCAAATGGAACAGAATCATCATCCTGTTGATCTTCATGTAACCTTCTTAGAGCTGCTTCTGCAGCATATTGTGCAGCCTGTGCATCTTTCTTTTCATCAGCCATTTTCTTGATTTCAAGATTCTGCACATCAATATATTTTGAGAAGTTGCATATTAAGAGTCCAGAAATGTCAGCCATGCTTCCAATAAACAATAGGAGTATTATTAGTTGAATACACACCTTATTTTCAATGACATCCTCAGAAATTCGAATTTTTTCATCCAGTTTTTTCACTTTGCTTCTCAGCTGAAATTGGAGTAAAGACTATTCACATGAAGTATCAATAGTAGTACAGAGAAATTTATTCTTCTTGTTCTCTTCCAAAAGAAAAGGTGTGCATGATTCTATTTCATGTGATTTTCTCTCACTACATGCATGGTACTTTGGCATATCATGCGTCAAGCTTCTTTGGATTATAGCTGGTAAATATTGTTTTTGAGTTTAAATTAATAGCGTGTGTGATGTGGAGATTGTTGATGTATACTAGCTTGGAAGATATACCTCTCTTATAGCCTTATCTTTCAGAGCTTCAGTTGACCTTAAGGCCTTGATTTCACCCTGACATGTGGCTAGTTCTTTAACATTGTCTGCAGTAATATGAAGTCAAAATTTATCATAACACAAGACAGTTGACTTAAAAATAGCACTGAAGATCATTCCTATACAGCTTTCATCTTTTCCATCATCATCATGTCACTTGATAGTATATGCAATGAGTGACACAAACTATTTTAGAATCATGAAACAGAAGAAACTAAAGGTGGGGTCAGGTTTTAGATTACCAAAGGTGTATTATCATTTGTTTAACTACGTATCATGACCTTAACATATAAAATGTAATGTCAGAAAAAATGTGATGAACAGTTTATGTAAATACAATAACATAAGAAGGTAACTTGATTATAATATATCACTAGACATAAAAAAAAACATCTTCTGAAGTTCCTTTCATGTTCAAGAAACTAGAAAACCAAAAGTAAGATAAAATAATGATGCAGAAAAGAGAGAAGAACAAGAAAGATATGATAGGAACCTTTGAGCTGGTTTTGCAAACGATCAATTTCTAGCATGGCTGGGTCAGCATGAGGAACAACAAGAGATAGTTCTTCTTTAACATGTTCTTCATAGCCTCCCATTTTTCTAGCTTTCTTTAAGACTGAAAAAAAAAATGTAGAGGCAGGTTTGTACAAATGAACAATTGGAGTTTGTAAGGTTATATATATAGTAGCATTTGTTATTGGTGGTGAACAGAGGACAAAAATGCTGAGTCCAAAATTACCAACAACAAATGGAGAGGCTGCGTGGGTTAATTAAATTAACATGTATGTTACAAGTCTCTTCTTTCTACAAGAATTGATCTTTTTCATGAAATGACTTTCCCCTATATTGAAGCAAGCATGACTTGGCTTCAAGTATGATGTAAAAATAGCTGAGATATTCATTTTTATTTTCTACCACATAAATATTACTGTTACCCAGGAGTTGGATGATTTGTCACAACCTAGGTGATGACAGTGACTCAGAGTAGGTTTTCAATAAATTTTCAAAGTAGATTTCATTACCTGGTAATTTAGCAAAAAAATTAATAAATGTGGTTTGTTAAAGAACGGAAATATTGCTGAACAACTCCCACAGACAAGATATATATATATATATATATATATATTATATTATTCAAAGGTACATAAAATTTATTTAAGCAATCAAGTGCAATTTTAGTGGGTACAACTTAATTTCAATTATGTATAAAATGAACGACATTTGCACATTAAAAAGTTCACCTTACACACAATTTAAAAAGAATTGCATTGACTATTGACATACAGGATTTTTTTTGAACTGAATTGACATACAGGATTGACTCCTTATTATTAGGCCAATAAATTTGAAAATGAGAGATTATTCAACGATTTTCCATAAAAGATAACATTACAATATGAAGTTCTGTATAATTTGAATCAAAATAAGAAATAGTGGAATTGGGAATTGATATGATGAAAATTAAATTGACATTGTCATTGTCTGTCCATATCAATAGAAACGAAACAATGTAGGAATGTTCAATTGCTTAAGCGCAAAAATAGTGCTTATATCATTCTCTTCTCTAAAGTCAGTCACTCCATACATTGTATTTCTTACTACGGAAAGATAAATGAACATTTCCTGACTCTTTGTTTTGAAAGCAATGAACTAAAAGTGGCTTCAAAGAACAAATTTATATATTTTCACATTTATGTATCACCCAACTTGTCAATTAATGCCATCTTTGCTTGAAAGTCTAATTTCAATGAAAAATTTAAAACTATTAGCTTCTCTTTTTTCTATAAGCACTTTGCTACTAATTGTCTGCTCATTTAAAGGTTTACACATGGCGAGCTAGGAAGATTTCACCAACTACTACTACTGATACTCACTTCAAGACAAAAATATATAATAAATAATTAACTCTTAATAATAATAAATCGAATCAGATCAATTGGATTTTGAAGATATGATTATAAATAATTTCTTTGTTGAATTATGATGTTACTAACTCTTGTTTGATGCTGATGTTGATGAAAGTGAGATGCAGCTAGGCTTTAATTATTTTAATTAGTCTGAGTTAGGTAAATTATTGAGAAAACGTTTTATAAATTTATTAAATAACTTGGAATGAAATTTTTGTAAATAAATACTAAAGGAATAGTGCATTGTTTTCAAAAAGGTATAATAAAAAATCAATTATGAACTTTGCAGTTAACTATCTACTCAGTCTTAATCAAATTCAACCTAACATATCATTTGTTAGTATATACATAAACATTCTTGTTGATGTTTTTTCATTGAACTATATATGAATTGAATATTTTAGATCTTGATGATTCCTTAAATGAAATGATAAATTTTATTTGATCATAAATACAGGAGTTATATAATTTAAGATGTTGCAAAACTTTATTTAATTATTTGCAACTTATGTTTTTTTCAATACTTCTTATAGGATACGCATTCTACATCGATTAATTTTTTTTTATAAAATTGTAAGTGTTTTTTATAAACTAATGTATGTATTTGCAACGAAGGTCAATATACTCCACGGGCTATGGACTAGGTAGACTATGGACTAGGTAGAAGAGTACATACGGCTATGGACTAGGTAGGAGAGTATATACTCCTTCACCTCCCCTAACTATAGGACCGACAACCACGTGAGAGTAGGCCCTAGGGACACCCGCTTCACACCAATATATTTAGTATGTGGAGGAGAGATTACATGTTTTATTATGAATGTTGTGAACACTCCACTAAGAATTGGTCATTTCTGATTGATTAATGTTGATAAATTTTAGACACTATCCTTAACATATTGCATTGTGATATTTGATATAAAAAGGAACCGCAGGATTATTTGAAGATGATTAAAAAGAGGCATCTTACCCATATGGACTATGGAAAGCGATTGGACCATTATCCGTATCTCTCTTAAATATTAATTTTTTAGTTAATGTATATATATGGTAGATGATTTTGTTGCCAGTTATATATATATTATTATATGTTAGCGATGATGAATTTTATAAAAGATTACATACATATGTATCATAACCTCTGGATTCTTTTTGATTGAAGAATTTTTTTAAAAAAAATTGAGCAATGTGCTTCGAATAAGAAATTCAGCAGTATAGGTTAATATCATAGTTACAATAGTTATATTCTTGAGGAAATATATAGATGTTTGTATACAAATATATTGTTGACAGAAATCACACATCTTTTTTCATGTATTATAGGAATAGAAGTATAGAACAGCACAGAGGAGCATTTAATTTGGATATTTTAGTGCTTGAGTTTAAAGTTGGGCTTCAATTGCTGGTTTCCAGGCCCATAAGTTTGGGACAAACTAAATATCATAGTCACTCTTATTTTCCCAAGCAAAGCATGATATTCTTGAACACTCTAATAAACAACCCCATCATAGAAGGCTTTTTTGGTGGACTTCAACATCAAAATGTTCGGCCCACATGAAACTCTGAATGGATTATTGCTTCTATTCATCTTAAAAAGGAAAATAAAAATATAATCGTTTTATATTAGAAAGTATAGAAAGACGGATAAAAGAATAATGGAATTTCCCCATTTGTTCCAAAAAAGAAAATTAAAAAAGAGGTTCTAAAAGGAGGCAGATATGTAAGATATGTTACAACCTTAAATTCCATTTAACCATTAACTTACCATTTTATGTGTACTTTTTTGTTTTTGAAAAAAAATTATCCTCATGGATGTATATACCTTCGAAAATATTAATGAAAGTATGAAACTATATCTATTTTGTTAATAATAAATAAAAATAATTAACTTTTGTCAAAATCTTAACAGATTGTTACCAACTTTATAATGAAGATAACATCTTACCTCACTATGTGAGTGTTAGATGTCATCTTATTGAGATTGAAGGTTACCCTTTACCTCAAAAGCTACCATCACACAATGGATTTTATCTAATCGATCCCCTCAAGTGTAATTACTTATGTTAACGAAATTAGGCATATTCTAATTAGAAATGGCAGAATGGTTTTGTTCAGTGATTATATGGTTTAGATGCTATACGATCAAGTTATATAAAAGCTGACTGTAATTAACAGAAGCTTAGAGGTGAAATAAAGAAGAGGTCCACATCACAACCAAGAGGAACTACCATAGGAAGTTATTTACTTATTTCTTCCATAGGTCAATTGATAAAAAGTCAACAGAAACTCTTGCTGTGGACCTTGCTGAAAGTATGTTGAATAAAGGAATCTGGGCATCAAGAAGTAAAGTAGCTCATAGCGTGAGAAAGAAAACATGGTTCAGCGCAACACATATGTAAATTCAAATAGGTTCACTAATGAAAAAGAAGCAGCACAAACTGAATCTAGCGTCAACATGGATGAAGAGTCCAAAAGCAAGACCACCAATGATTTGGGCAGCAATGATGTGGTTTCAGGTTTTCTATATGATAGGCTTCAGAAAGAGGTTATCAATTTGAGGAAGTATTGTGAAGTTAAAGACAGTAGTTTGCAGGCAAAGATGATGAAATAAAGGTAATCAATGCATCTCATCATCTTAAATATAGACTTGTTTACCATGTTCTTTGATAGACATTAAAGAGATCAAATATTGTTTTTCAAATGCTCACAAAGAAAGTTGATGCACTGACAAAAGCAATGGAAGTAGAGTGGAAGAAAATGAAGAGAGAAGCAGCTGCCAGAGAAAAGGAGGCTGCATTGGCAAAATCAGATACTAATAGGAAAAACAGAAGCACAATCTCCTCCAAAAGGTTTTAAGTAGCATTACATCTGAAATTGGCTTGTATCTATTCAACATGTTCACTCAAGTCTAACATTGGACCTTAAATTATGCAATTACTGCAGAGTGAGAAAAGACCATTGAAGGTTATTTATCTGGATAATGTTAATGGAAAATATGTATATTATTGAAGTCTTTTGATTTTTACATGTAAATACAAAGCAGAATTCAGTAATGTGATTTGTTGAAATAAGTTTCCACAAGAAACTTTGGGAATTTGACCTGTATATGCAGCAGTGTTCAATGTCGTCCTATATGTTTCAATAAATGATGAGAGTGTTGTTTTGTGAGTTTTTACAAAATATTAAACTGTCAAAAGATGAGTAATGGCAGAAAAATATGCATAAGTAGGAACATGATTCACCAACACTTTAAAAACAGTAGGTGGGCATGTTTGATTATGAGCATAGAAAAATACATTCTAGGTGATTTTTGAGATTTGCCTTAAAAGAATATCTTCAAACATCATTGATGAGTTAAATGGTTGCAAAAGGCCTTCTTCACTTCAGCATCAATTAAAAAATATTCATCATCAATTAATTGATGGTTCTTCCATTTGGAGGAAAAAATATTTATTTCATTTACATCATCAATGGGTAGTTGGTTGAGCTGGTAAGTGGACTACAACCCAAGTAAGTATGAGAAGATGTGCTCGAATCCCATGAAGTTCTCTCATTAGGAGAGAGAATAACCTTACTTATGTGGGCATGTGGGCAACACTCCTACTCCCCGAATCTGGATTGTCGGTTGTCAATAGACGCATTACCGGGCGGTGATTAAACAAAAAAAAGTATTTATTTACCTATAATATTATAGACAAGTCAAAGTATATAATAGTGATCAAAACAAAGGTAGGTGTTTATACTTTGAACAAAATAAATTTGCAACATAGCATAAATAAAGTGCAAGATGATGCATGATAAGTTCTTCAATTTTTATTACAATTGGGTACAATTCTTTCAACATAATTAAAAGCACAAGTAACACGGCTATAGCCGGGAGCAATAAGAAGCTCCTTGAATTCGTGAGTGGTGAGATTATAAAGACATATACAATTTTCTTGCTTATTACACAGTACTTGAAATCTAGGAATAAAGACAACTTCATTCCTCCAAATAGTAAAAGCATAGAAGCTTGATAAGCCATCACTGAGATTAAACTTTATATTATGCCATCTCTGCCCAGATCCACATGATGATGTAGCCACCTCCTCTATCACCCACAATTCAGTGCTGGAAAGCAAAGCAAGTTTGTTCTCATGTGTGATCAACTTAGTGTTACAAAAGTGAGTGAATGATGATTTTGGAAATGGAATTAAAGTAAACACTTCCCTTGACGTGTCAAATGAAAGTATAAATAATTTGTGATGACCATGGTTCTTGGAAATAATCCAATGAATAGCTTCATCAGTAGCCGTAAAAGTATTTGAAATACCACCCTTAATATTTGCACCTCCCTCTAACATGTCATGCTTTACTTCCTTCCAAGACCGTGTGGATAATGAATACACGTCTACACAATTAAGGTCATGTATCCCAACTATCTTGTAATCATTAAGCGCTTTGTTAAAACCAAATCCTATAGCATACCAAAAATCACCCTCACTTCCGGACACATATTGGACTTTTCTAGTGGCTGGATTCCACAAGAAAAAGGTTGTTCTTTTATCACTACCAAGACATACAAGGCCATTGCTAGAACCGATGATGCCACTGATCCGGCTATTATGATAATAGTGATAGTGATGATAGTCAAAAGGTCGATCAAGAGGCATGTGGGTTTTTGTAACGGGATCAAGTAGACCATAGTTCCTTTCAGTGTATGAAAATTGATGTATGAGAAGGGAAGGGATATCATGATTAGTTGAGAGGTGAATATGATGTTTGATGAAGAAGAATGGGGTATTGAATGGGTCATTCCAATCTTTGCATACACATCGAAAACGGGTTCGAGATTTTAGAGGAAGTCTTTTGAGGATGTTAAGTATGATATCATGGGGGAAGAAGAGTTCATCTTTTTCCCTCTCCAAATGCAAAGCCATTAGGAACTTTGAATAATAATACTCCTCCAAACAAGAACAAGAGAGTGATGTTTATATGGGTGAGTGAAACTCATGAAAGTTGAAAATATTAATCATATTTACGATTTGTTTAATATTGGTTTACTTTTTTTTGCCATTAATTTTGTTTCCTTTATTTAAAGTAAGAAGCTTTTTTTTCTTCGCAATTTGCGATAACATTATCACTCAAAAATTTGAATTAAAGCATACAAATCACTGTTAATCCATATTTGAGAAAATACAAGGCCTCCCCAATTGCTGTGTTTTGGAATCAATTGCTTTTGATTGAAGATGTCATTAATTATATGTTTGTATTCCTCCAGCTGGACTGAAACTAAATCACGTCTTTTAATTTTAATAAAAAAAATAGTATTTTTCTTATCAAAAAAAAAAAAAAAAATAGTATTTTGGTAATATCATGCTAATTTTCAGGAAATTCCAATATAATTGAATCAATCACCCTTATGTTTTTAGAATAATTGCAATCAATGATTTAGATTGTAGATCATTTATATCAATATGTAATCATCTTTTTTCTTGATCAGCAAGCATAGATTTATTTATTAAACTAGAAAATTGAAATACAAAATAGGTCTGTAAAAAAGAAAATTCAAATGATAATACATTTTTGTCATGACCGCAGAGAATAATTTTAAAAAACGGACATCGTTCTTAGCGTACTCTTTCTTGCAATTTAGATGAAAATTAAATGTGGGATCATACTATTATGATAGTTGCCTTTCAAATTAAGAAATGACATTCATATACTATTAATGATCATCAATACAAATTTAAGAAATATTATCAAGAGCAAAATAAAAGTCTCTCACTGACTATGTATCAAAAAAGTCTCTCACTGACTAAGATTGGGTAGGATTAGGAAATATAATTCTTCGTCTCCAAGAAAAGGTTTCAATAATAAAAATTCAAAAATAAAATTAATAAGAAATGAGAAATATAATAGGAAAAAACTTACCTACATTTCTTTACCTCAATTTCCTCCATTTCCCCAATCAAAACTTGACACATGTCCAACTTACCACATCACCTTCTCTTTATTTTCTCCCTCCTCGATGTCATCTCTAACTCATCATTCTCAAACCCTATTCCCAATTCCCAAATAAAAAATAAAATCACGTCTCCCTCCTCCCCAGAGCACTCGGTTCCAGTGCTCCACACCCAATACGCCTCCTCTCTCTGAATCATCAGCAACAATCATTCCCACTTGGATGACCCTTCTCTCTTAATCCCCCAATATTCCCACCCATGGCCCAGGAAAAAAAGCAATATTTGATTGTGTAATGCCCTAAAAATCTTACAAGAGCAATACTAAATAAATGATACTTAATTACAACTAAAGATGATCTGGAAATTACTTCTTGATATTAATAAAACGAAATTCTTTACAAGATGTTCTTCTTGAACAACAGAGTATACAACATGTGGTTCTTAGAATACAAGACATCATATTTAAACTAAATTGCGTCCGGGATAACCGCCATAACACGTCCTGGGATCATGCGCTCTGGTACAAGGTGGGAACTGTCCACGTGTCATAATGGATACTCCCACATCCGACGACTTTATCTCCAACTGTTCAGGAATAACCTCCCACCAAGTCAGTGGTAATCTTTAGCGTCCACAAATGACTCTGTGCTACATTTCTTGGGCTACAACGAGTCGGGTTTGGTCCTGGTGTGAATTTTGGTGATGATCCCAACAGGTAGCTACTCGGGTCTCAGGCAAATAATTTGGTTCATTTCAAGATCGCCACGTGGCCACGACATTTTGAAATTCAAATTAAAAGAGAGACAAAAAGGAGGGTAACGGGTCACCATACACCCTTTTCCCTAATAAACCCTCTATCATAATAATTGATTATTCGAAAAAACCCCAAATTCTCTCTTCATGTTCTATATTGTTCATGTTAAACAAACTTTCTCTTGAGCAATGAAATTCAATTCTTGAATCCTGAGCAATCCAATTAAACAACGTTGTTCTGAAACACATAAATCATCTTACGTGAAAATCATCATGGTCGACATTTCCAAAGAAGACCTCTTTCAAATTATCAAATGACTCAGAGATTTA
Source organism: Mimosa pudica (assembly GCA_029929735.1). Lineage (NCBI taxonomy): Eukaryota > Viridiplantae > Streptophyta > Magnoliopsida > Fabales > Fabaceae > Mimosa > Mimosa pudica. Next base: position 5,452,359 of record JAKELP010000020.1, read on the forward strand.
ATCTCCTTCAAGATGTCCAATCTCCTCACTATTCTCTCAACTTACCAAACATTGAGTGCTCTTGGGGGAGGGAGGCGTGATTTTATCTTTTATTTGGGAATTGGGAATAGGGTTTGAGAATGATGAGTTAGAGATGACATGGAGGAGGGAGAAAATAAAGAGAAGGTGATGTGGTAAGTTGGACATGTGTCAAGTTTTGATCGGGGAAATGGAAGAAATGGACGTAAGGAAATTAAGGTAAGTTTGTTCCAATATGATATCACATGGATTAATTTTTTTCTTTTTTATATATTTTTATTTTCTTGTAAAACTAGAATATTTTTTAGAGGTCCATATTTTTTAAAAGAATCAATTTACGTAAGACGTTCTCATAAGCAAGTGTTGTAATAACTTGTAAGGGTTTCCAACACTTTTTCCATTCCCATTCAATTCCCCAATCCTATTCAATTTTATGGACCATATTTTTATGAAAATCGAAAGATTTCTAAAATAATAGAGTATTTTATTGATGGATCTTCTATCGGGAGGAAAAAATGTTTATTTACCTAATAACATAGACAAACTAAATAGAGCAAAAAAAATCAAACTATATAACAATTAATGATCAAAACAAACGTAGGTGTTTAGACTTTGAACAAATAAATTTGCCATAAGATGAATAAAATTCAAGATGATGCATGTTCTTCAATTTTCGTTACAAATGGGTACATTGATTTCAACATAATTAAAAGCACTACTAATACGGCCACATTTGAGATCAATAATAAACTCTTTGAATTTGTGAGTGGTGAGATCATAAAGACATATACGATCTTGCTTAAACAGTTCTGATGGAGATTTAGGAATAAAGACAACTTCATTCCTCCAAATAGTAATAGGATAGAAGCAAGATATATATGACCAATTATCGATATTAAACTTGATATTATTCCATCTCTTCCCAGATCCAAATGGCGTAGCGACCTCCTCTAATACCCACATTTCACGGCTGTAAAGTAAAGCAAGTTTGTTGTCATGTGTGATCAGCTTTGTGTTGAAACGGTGACTGAATTTTGATGCAGGAGACGGAATCAAAGTAAACACTTCCCTTGACGTGTCAAATGAAAGTATAAATGTAAAGCAAGGACTATGATAATTGTAAATAATCCAATGAATAGTTTCATCAGTAGACGTAAATGTATTTGAAATACAACCCTTAATAATATCAACACCTCCCTCTAACACGACAGGCCGTACTTCCTTCCAAGACAGTGTGGATAATGAAAACACGTCTACACGAGTAAGGTCATGAATCACCACTATCTTGTAATCATTAAGAGCTTTGTTAAAACCAAATCCTACAGTATGAGAAGTAACATACTCATTACTTTGGGGCATATATTGATATAGGACCACTCTAGTGGCTGGATTCCACAAGATAAGGTCTGCTCTATAAGTTTTAAGGCAAAGTCCATTGCTGGAACCGATTAGCCGCCCATGATAGCCAGAAGGTGGATTAAGAGGCATGAGGGTTTTTTTAACGGAATCAAGTAGACCATAGTATGTTTCAGCGTCTGAAAATTGAAATAAAAGAAGGGAAGGGATATCATGATGAGTTGTGAGGTGAATATGATGTTTGATGAAGAATGGGGTCTTGAAGGAATCATTCCAATCTTTACATACACATCGAAAACGGGGTAGCGATTTTAGAGGAAGTCTTTTGAGGATGTTAAGTATGATATCATGGGGGAAGAAGAATTCATCTTTCTCCCTTATCAAATGCAAAACCATTAGGAACTTTGAATAATACCCACAAGAGGGCGCTATTTATATGGGTGAAACTCGTGAAAGTTTAAGTATTAATCATATGCAAGGTCGTCAAAATCGTGATTTTAGGTAAACTCGTGGGAGAGACCTAAAATTGGAAAGGTAGAATCGTAGTCTCGTAAGAATATACATTTTTTAATCATTAATATTAACAAAAATTTCATTAATATTGATTGGCTTTAAAACTAAATGCGAGACCTTACAGTAAATCTCATTCTCAATTATGATTGTTATTGACTTTCAAATTAGAAAATGACTTTCATACCATTTATGATCATCAATACAAATTTAAATAAATATGATAGAGAGCAAAATAAAAGTTTCTTATTGATGACGATTGGGTAGTATTAGGAAATATAATTCTTGGTCGCTAAGAAAAGGTTTAAAAAACTCATTGATTGAAAAAAAAGAGTTTTAAAAATTCGAAATTAAAAAATATTAAAAATGAAAAATATCCTCATTGATTGATTTTTCTTTTGTTTATTTCCTTGTGTAAAATAGAATATTGTTTAAATTAAAGGCTCATTTTTCTGATCAGTTTATGGTAAAGGTTCTCATAAAAATGTGTTCTAACTTGTTAGGGCGCCGAACACTTTTCCGTACAAAATCAACTCCCAAATCCTCTTCTATTTTTATATACCATATTTTTATGAAAATTACTAGGTTTTCTAAAGTCATCACAGTTTTATAAATTTTTAGGGGCAACTATATTTATTTTTCCACTCTCCTTAGCGATCTAATTTGAAGCACGTGAACATTGAACTGATGAATAATATACTTAAGGAGTTGGTGAATGATAGGGCACAATGACACCATATATTTCATGTAGTCAACCCCACATAGTGGGACAAGACTTTATTGTTATTGAAGGTTGTACTAGACATAAGGTGACACTCAATTCTTAATAAAAGATACAAGTATCTAGCAAAATTTGTCACTCCCATCTTGAATGAAAAACACTTGAAGCCAAATAAATCAAAGAAAATATCCATTATTGTAGTACTCCAAATATACATTTTGGCCAATTTGATGCAGGCATGGGTATCCAATTACCTGCATTATGCATGATGCATTTAGTAGTCTAGTTTATGTCACATCTCTTTGCGTATTAAATTGTGATTGGAAACAAAGTACCCCGCTAATGTCCGTCGCATGACATCTCATAAAAGAGTTCAAAGCAAGAGTTGACTTGTGAGCATTTTATAATTCGAAGAACCATTACATATATCCCATACCAACATATTAGTGACAGGTCTTCAATTAATCTACAAGACATTTGAATTAAACATACTATACTGTAAATTCATGAGTACAAAATTTTGGCACAAGGCAGAGGAAAATGTGTAGAAATGAAGGAGTGCATCCAAAAACAGTTTCAGTGAGGAGAGTTTCTGGAAATTCCTAAGCCCATATAGAGTTCTAAGAAACAAGAATTATGCAGCAACCAATTCATGTGATTTTCTGGACTCCAACCATGACTTTGCTGCCACCTGTGTAGTCAAAAACCAGCCGGCCTGATCGGGAGCCTCGTGGAACGGAGAGTCCATTTCTTTCAAATGTGATTCAAGCACACTTGCCAAACCTTTGTCTGAATACTTGTGTCTCCCATGTCCAGTGTTGATACCAAGCAGTGGTGGCAGGTCCTCTCCTGATTCCAAAGTCTTGGACAGGTCATTTATCCAAACATGTAATGCAGTTATAGCAGCTCCTAGAGATAGACTCTTCAAATGCAAAGCCCATTGAGTTTCAGACCTGGACTGTACATCTGTATATATTTCAAGTGTCATCCCCATATCCAATAGATCAGATGCTCTCTCCAACTTATTCAAGTTAACACAGAGATCAATTAGACAGTTGCAAAAGGCCTTCTTTACTTCAGCATCAATCGACTCAAATAGTTCTGAAGCTTCCTTTCTAAAGTTTCCATCATTTTCATGGTCTTCCACCAAATATCTTACCACAGACCCAAGCTTTGGATTAGCCTTCTCAACACAATCGACAAGCTTACCGAGTTCTTCTTTTGGTGATTGAGTCATAACATTCAGAAGACAGCCACTAAAGCGATCATCCGGAACGATCCCCAGCTCCAAGAGTCGATGAAATGTCTTCACAACATCATCGATCCGCTGGGCTTTTCCATAGCACTGCACAAGTGATGTCAAGACAAATATATTAGGCTCAAATCCAGATTCTATCATTTCATTCAGCATCGCCTCTGCCTCGGATACTTGCCCGCTGCAGGAATATATGGTGATCAATGACGAAAATGTCCAACTGTCAGGCTTACAAGTTCCTGAACTTTTCATGTTTTGGAAAATTTCAATCGCTTCTTCTGCATAGCCAACATCAGCACACATAGCCAAAAGGGAATTATAAAGAACCATATTCAATTCCATCCCCTTTTCCTTCATCTCCTTATAAACATTCAGAGCATCCTCACTGTACCGCGATTTACAATAAGCTCGTAAAAGAGACGCATAGGTTGCATAATTGGGCGTAAATCCACCATTAATCATCTCCCTATATATATTCTTAGCCTGCCATGGCCTCTTAGCTCTCCCCATGGCATCCAACAAAGTGTTATACACAACCATATTAATCTTAGCACCAAGAGCCTTCATCTCTTCATACACATTCAAACAACCATCATAATTCCCCGAAATCCCATACATCCTAATCAACGTCGAGAATGTCACCGTGTCAATGCGCCACTTCTCGGTCCTAGCGCGATCATACAAGCTCAAAGCCATATCAACATTACCAGCCCTTCCATAGGCATCAATTATAGTAGAATAAGTGACATCATCAGGCTCACAACCAAAACTAGGCATCTTCTCAAACCACTCCACAGCCTTCAATGGCATAGAACACATCCTAGCACAGCTAATAATAGTCGAAAAAGTTACATTATCAGGCTTAACCCCTCTCTCAAGCATTTCATCAAACAGCTTCTCAGCCTTTTCATATTCCTTACACTTTCTAAACACCTTCAATGTCACATTATAAAGAATCACCTCCCTAGTTGGCCTAATCCTCTGCTGAAAAAACCCAAGAGCTATAGGGGCAGTTTCGGAATTTTCCATATTATTTAAAACAACAACAGCATCTTGTTCTAAAATCTTATCCCCTAATGTCATCAAAACCTCCAACACTTGTTTCTCACTAGGACCACATGAGTTCAATGAATGGGCAATCTTAACAAGAAAACTGTACCTTGAATCATAGGATTTTTTCCTAAGTTGTTTAGCTCTTGGGCTTCTAGGATTGACCCAAATGTAGCTTTTTGAAGAAGAAGACTTTGAATCATGTTCTTGTTCAGGTGTTGATTGTGTGATGGGGTCTTGTAAAGAAACATGGTTGATATAAAGTGTTTTGGATTGAGAGGAGAGAGGCGAAAGTTTAATGGGGTTGTTAAAGTTTCGAGCTTTGGGCTTGTGGGAAGAAGATGGAGATTTGTGGTCATGGAGAAGAGAGGAAGGTGAAGAGCAAAGATGGTAAGCCATGTTTTTTTCTCTGTTTTTGTGGCTTCTTTGGTGAAGAAAAGCCTTATTGATTGAAGGAGAAGGATAAGTGGTGAAGTTACGATATTGACCTTGGGTGGACTTGGTTGTCAAAAGTGATGTATGATTAATGAATGTGGCATGGGTGTGGACTGGAATGTCCATTCATGTGGAAGAAAATATCTTCCTCTTTTTGTTGAAGACTAATTTGGTATTATGACTTTTTTTATTGGAAGGCCTACATGTCAAGTAAGTTGATCTGAAGTGATGAGCCACTTGATTAAGGGATGAGAGCCATTTGATTAAGGGATGAGAGTACTTGACACCCATGCCAACATGAACATGACATTTCAAAGCCCTCGAGAGGCTACTTCTACCACTTGGTGATTGAACCACTTATTTTGATCCCATAATTTGAATTACAACTTTGAATGAGGCTAAATATAAAGTACAACTTATATCATTTAAACCTTTTTTTTTTGAAAAATAAGGATGTAAATAATAACTTATATCATTTATAAATTGATCTACAATTTAATTACAGATGACATGTGTTATAATTTAGTAATATGATTTCCTTCCTTAACTTCAAAAAAAAAGTCAAAGGGATAATGTATAAGAACGGAGGAAGTAAATAATACTCTTGTCAAGCCTAAATATAAGACCTTGTAGTGGATATGAATTTAGTCTTTAATACAACACCTGTTTTTCTAATTGTTCTTAACTTTTCTCAGGATTAACCCTAACATTGCACGTCAATAAAAATGAAGCACCAGAGCTAGAGTGGATATAATAAAGGTAGATGATTAGAGTGAATTGGTAACACTTGATTCGACCACATCTCTATGTAACATGCATGATTCGACCACATCTCTAAATATAATCACATAAAAAACTAAATGAAACCTGAAAATCTTGTTGTGCACATGAAATAAATCAAAGGATGTTGTGTAAGCATGACAACGTGGGGGATTAACAAAATGTTGTTCCAAAACGGTAGTTAGGCGAGAAGTGTTGCATTTGATTAAACCCTATAAGATAAAGAAATGACAACAGAAATTGTAGGAGAAGTAAGAGCTCTTCAAAAGCATGGTACCATTACTTTACCTCTCATTTCGAAGCTCACTGCAAGACATTTTCAAAGAAATCTATTTTTGTATCAAATCATGCAAATAGTACATACGTAGCCCGATAATCTCCTCCAATTTTATTTCCTAGGCACTAACTGTGTGAACATATATCAAAAACCATCTAACAAGTGTATTTAAGAACTTCCTTTTGCATCTAACATGCTTTACTTTTTTCCCTCTATTGCTTCTTCAAGGAGAGTTTGAAGATGTTATTAGATGTGGATGTGATGGGGAACAAGAAGAGGAAGAGATGTGGGAGGGTTTTCAAATTCAAAAACTTTGGGGAGGCAGGATATCCTGCGGAGTTTAAAGGGCCATTTCGTGAGAATGTGAATGCTTTGCTTGAGTTTGCCAATTGTGAGTCAAAATACTTAGGTTTTGGAATGCCCATTTGGTCTTTCCAACTTGAGGTTCATCGCCACCCTCCTTCCCATGTATTCTTGTTTGTCATTGAAGAAACAGTAACTGACACTTCTTTGAACCGTCATTGCAAGCATTGCCAATATGTAGGTATGTTAGTTGAGCTTCTTCATTCGTTAATTAATGATTACTTTTCGACTATATATAATTGTAGAAGAAGTATGTGCATTTTTATTCCAAGGATGACTTTTGCGAAGATAATTCAGAAAAAGTGATCAAAATAAAATACAAGGTCGTGTGGACATGTTTGACGTAAACTTGTTTGAATGATATATATGTTTAAAAGTCAGTGTTACGAAACTTAATTCTTAATTGGATTAGTTATATAAATACTCCGATCCCTCCGGTCCTAAATATAGGATCTAGTTGATTTTTTTGAAAAATCCTTAAAAAAACAAAATAGGTCAATTATAAATTGATTTACCTAATTTTTTCTCTTACACTAGTTTATTTTACCTATAAGATAATGGATAATCTAAAAAGATATCAAATATGTCATGATTTAATAACCTATTTTACAACCTTAATCTCTCCAAAAAAAAAGTCAATTAGGTCTTATATTTACGATGAATAATGTAAACGATGAGAAGAATTTTGTGTAAACATAGGTGTATATGTTTTTCAAATGATAATTCAAACATGCCCTTGATTAAACCTAAAGAAAAGCAAAAAAAAAAAAAACACTAAAAGTGAAAGGAAAAAAGTTAAAATTCAAAACTATTATGACTTTAAAGCAAAATCACTACACAAAATCAGAGAAATGATAAGAAATCTGTCCTATTTTTAGGCCGCTATGTTACTGAAAAATAAGTCACAAAATCTCTTATTTGCCATGGAATTTTGTTTTTACGAGTGAAATTATGTGACTAATTGCCTTTTTTTTTTGTATTGTTAAGCTCATTTTTCCATCCATCATTTTACCATAACATATATTTTTAAATAAAACTATATATTTCTTTGGTCTCGATCATTGTACCAAAACATATATTAATGTTAATTATAGAATATAGATTTCTTTGGTCTCAACTAGGTTTGACCTTTTCTACATTATCCCACACAAGCTGTATTTGTGTTATATGGACGATAATTACTTGATGTTGTGGCGGTGGGATTTGGGTTGAACATATATAGGATGGGGAAATCATTTCATATGCAATAAGAAGTATCACTTTGTGTTGCCATCAAAGGAGACTCTGGCTGCAAGTTTGAGCTGTGAAGTGGCAAGTGAAGCAATTACTGGATCAGCTACCAGCAATAACTACAATAACAATGTTAAGTCCAAATTAATAGAATTAAAGGGCCATATGATGCAAGCTGTTTTTCACTCTAATGGATTCGGTCATTTGCTCTCTGTTAATGGCCTTGAAACCGGGTCGGATCTTTCAGGGCATCAGATCATGGACTTTTGGGATCGCTTGTGCACCGGATTGCAGGCAAGGTCAGATAATTAATGGAGCATTTCCAAGGAAATGTCTCGTGTGTGTGTAAGGGATAATTAATGAACATACAAGTCCTTAGGATAAATGTGCAAAAGTAGCCACCGTAAATTTAAAAATGGACACTTATAACTCGGGTAAATTATTTAAGGGGGCAAAATTGTACACTGTAAACCAAAATAGGGCTAAAGTAAACTCCCTGTTAGGCAAAGTTAAACAGACATTTTCCAGACGTGACCCTACCATCAGTAAATGACATGTCATTCATTTAAAGGTGTAATATGTTGATGTGACTTCCTTTTTTCAGACGGGCTTTATTTTTTAGATGATTACGAAGAAGGTAGATTTCACATGATTTGGGGTTCTAATTGGTTTCTTATCGGAATGATTTGGGAGTTTAGGGTTCGTTTCAAGTGATTTAGGTTTCAACTGGATGCATTTCAGCTTCCAAAGTGAATTTTGGAATTGAAAACATCATTTACTGATAGTGGAGCCTAGGTCTGGAAAATGTCTGTTTAACTCGGCCTAACAGAGAAATTACTTTTGCCCCAGGTTTACAATGTACGGTTTTGCCCCATTTTAGTTTACAGTGTGTGGTTTTGCCCCATTCTAGTTTACAGTGTGCGGTTTTGCCCCCTTGAATTTACGAGAGTTATAAGTGCCCATTTTTAAATTTACGGTGGCTATTTTTGCACATTTGCCCCTTGAGTTTTAGTCAAGCTTTAATGTTTCAAACAACTAAAAAAAGTAAAAAAAAATGAAACAAACTACAATCACATAATTAAAACATGTAAAGTACAAGTTCTTGGTAAATTAACTACAAGTATCGAATTTGGCTAAAGCCATATAAAATTACTGCAAACACTTGATAAATTTTTTTGATTGTGTGTGTAGGAAAGTGAGCTTGAGTGATGTGTCACAGAAAAAAGGCATGGAACTAAAACTCATCAATGGAATAGCATATGGAGAGCCATGGTTTGGAAGGTGGGGCTACAAATTTGGAAGAGGATGCTTTGGAGTGACTCAACCGACATACCAAAAGGCCATAGAAGCCCTAAGAAGCATCCCACTTTACCTTCTAAATCACCAATTAATTAATGCAGACATAACAATCATCTTCTCAAGGTACCAAACACTCTCATATGACCAAACCCTAATCACACTTGGTGACCTATTTCGTTTTATGTTAGAGCTCAAGTCTCACCTTCCTCGCCGGGAAAACTACTACTCCGGCAATTCTTACAACACCGCCGACTTGTTCTCCCCCGAAGCCAATTGTCGGTGGTCTCCAAAGAGGATTGAAATGGCAACTAGGGTTATAGTTGAGGCCTTAAGAAGATCTGAGTCCAGATGGATCTCAAGACAAGAGGTTAGGGATGCTGCTAGAACTTACATTGGAGACACTGGTTTGCTAGATTTTGTGTTGAAATCTCTTGGAAATCATGTTGTTGGAAACTTTATGGTTCGTAGAAGCTTAAATCCTGTCACTAAAGTCCTTGAATATTGCTTAGAAGACATGTCAAATATTGTATTCCCCAATCCAAATCATCATCATCATCATCATCATCAAGAAGGTAATAATAATAATAGGTACAAAATCAATAGGGCTCAAGTGACAAAGGACATGTTTTATTTATACAAGTATATTTTCCTTAAAGACCCCAAACAAATTACACAAAAAGGAGCACCGATTTTCTCAGCAATCCCATTGGCAGCCAGAATAATCCTTGATACTAAGTTTCTGATTAAAGACTGCTTTGGAGAGCTTCCTCATATTCAAGCTCATAATCTTGGTGAGTTGGAGGGAAAACTAAGTCTTTATTGTACAATTACGTTGAGAAACTACTACCCAAACGAGGTGTTAGAAATGATGATGCCACCTTTTGAGTGTATCACATTGAATAGTGACGCCACCATTAATGAGTTAAAGCTAGAAGTTGAGAGAAACTTCCGAGAGATATATTGGGGATTGAGAAGTTTTACTGTGGATACTATTAAGGATTTGGAAGTTTGTGGAGGGAATGAAATGGTGTTTGGAATATTGGAAGAGGGTAGGAAATTGGTGGTTGAAGGGTGGATTGATAATAATATTAGTAATGTCAATAATGGGGACAAGAACATTATATGTAGCAACAATATAGGAAAGATTCGTGAGTTTAGTTATTATGATAATAATAATAATAATGGACTTGTGGAATGTAGTTGTGGGACTAAGGAAGATGATGGAGAGAGAATGGTGTGTTGTGATATTTGTGAAACTTGGCAGCATACGAGGTGTGTTCGCATTCCTAATGAAGAACAAGTTCCTTCTATATTTATCTGCAAGACTTGTGAGCAAGAAATTGTTATGTTCCCTTCCTTGCCATAGATATATAATATTATATATGTTTATTTCATTATCTCTTAATAGTTCTTCTGAAAAAGCAATTTCTAATTTAATTAGTAGTATCTCTAGTTTGGTTTCAACGCGAATGATCCATGGAACTAAAAGTTTCGGGTGCGGTTACTACTGTCATAACTCTTTTTTTAAAAAAAAATTGTGAATTTATTTCAATGTTCACAATATCTTCCTCTTTAACTAATTATTATTATCAACTCAAATGTTTTTGTTTAACAAAAAAAAACTGCAGCCTTTGGATTTCTCTCAATTAGACTCATAGATTGTGTTTTTATAAATACACATTGAAGCAGTGTCTTGCTTAATAGATATTTATATCTTCTTAATTCTTGTTAAAGATGGTGTTGAAAATATTTTCAGTACTAAACATAATCATCTCTCACATTATGAAATTCTAAATGTTGGTTTGTCTCATTATGAAAGAGTTGATTAGTCCATTGACTAAATTAAAATCCATCGAAATGTAGATTTTTTTTTTTTGCAATTTGATTGTCACTTCAGTAGACATTATATATATTAAGCCTGACACTCTCACTTTGCTTATTATAGCTTTCTTCGATATATACTCATACCACTCCCACTTTAGTAGATGTAATTAAGCCGGACACTATCATTTTTTGTCGTCTGTTTAACGTGCCCACATATTTACATGCCATCCCTCATCGTTTTTTTCCAACGACTATGGTCTCTTTTTTAGTTGTTATCGTATATCATTAAAAGCAATGTTTTCAGTAGTGTATATAATGGAATTATGCAAGCTTCTTTTAATTTGTTCATTACTTTTTGGTGCATGCCCCTTTTTTGTATTTATTACTTTATAATAAAGAACAAAGTGTGGGATGAAAATGGAAAACGCTAGCTACACAAATTAAAGTCATATTTGTTTCTCTATGTTTTTGTGAACTGATGTGTTCAAAAAAGTTGAGTTAGAATAATAGAACACTGACCTTTTAAGAAAGTTACTTTGCCTAAATATAATAACAAAAAAACGTAACTCACATAAAACAAACAAACAAAAAATCTGGGATTTCTTCTAAAAAATTATCTACCTATAAATAAAAACCTCTTCCACCCACGGCTAAACTTTTTATGGCTCATGGTTAGGCCCCCCAGACGTGGCTCCTCACACAAATTGTCTTTGGAAACGAGCAAGGGCTCTTGTGCTATGCACGACAAGCTGGACTTACAAAGCATGATTCTCTCCCCCATAAACTGAAGTAATGACTTTATCATGAGTCCAAGCAATAGCTACTGCTAAATTTTATTTCCTACCATTTTTAAAAAAAACAACAAACATGTCAAATAGATTTTCCTTAATTTTTTTGATTTCTTCTATATCGGGATTAATATGGACGAATGTGGCATCACAATATGAAGAAACAATAGCAGAAACTGTAAGTAGTTAAATTACGATTAATTTTCACACTCTTTTCACAAACAAGCCAAAACTTATGAAGTTGATTTTTTATGATAACCTAATGGTAAATGGGTTTCCATAAGAACGTAGTGCACACGAATAAACAGTGGCTTCTCAATATCACTTGCAGCATATCTTTCTTAGTTAGAAATGGTTTGGTAAAAATCATTATGTTATTATAAAAGTAAATCACAATACCGATGAGGTGTTGAGGTTTCTCATGGTGAGGAGGCATTGAAAGAATTCTGTAGATAGACCAAAAGTCCTAGGAAAATCTAGAAATAGATGCTTCGGCTGGTGCGAAAAAGGTCTTGGAAGTAAAAATAATCCTAACCATTATACACCACATATCACTCTTTGCATTAATGTTGGTGAGAAGGGTGTAATAAGGATTCCATGTTATGTTTAACTACTGAGAAGATTAATTCACAAGAAATTGGGGTATTTTGCAGTTGATGTACTCTCTCTCGTCCCTAATATAAGAACACAAAATTTGAATGATTTTGATCATAATATAAGAGTTCATATATTTAGGGTGTGATTTAGTGTATTTTTTGTTAATGTCGTTTATTTTACTTCCTAATCTATTCCACAACAAATCTACTGCACAAACCCATTATTAATTTCAAACATATAAGGAGTTAAATGTCCAATAATACTTTAATTGGAAAAATTTACCTAATCTACTTTAGGTAAATGAATATAACTCCCCACCTACAAAAAATCAATCAGCCACCTATAGCCCTATTTCCCAAGTCATGGATATATTTTTATTAAGTTTTTAATCCTGGTCAACTATACAGACAACAGATCAAATGGCATAGACAACAATTTATCCACCCGTCAATCATATAAATGCAATTTAAGAGAATCATGTTATATGAACAATTTTCACTTGGGACAATTTTTTTTTCACCAACTCTACATGATATGGACATTGAAATTTAGCATAAAGTTGGTCCCTTTAAAAGCTCCCTTCATTTGGTAGCTAATGAATCAAGAGTTATGACACAAATTAAAGTCCTCTCCTTCAAGTTGAAAATAAAAGTATCAAATTTGTAGCTAGTTAACTGGAAGCGCCACATAATTTTTCCACAGTTAACTCCATCAATGATCTGACTCAAATTGTGTTGCCACAACTTTTAATGGAATTTAACTGTACTAAAATCAAATCTAACAATTATTATAAAATAAATAAAAGTAACAAAGTTTTTCTTAGATCTATTAAGTTTTATGGAAACACATTGTTAACCTACTCACCTCGGATATAAATGGAATTTGGATAAATTAAAATGGATAAAAGATTATTTAATAAAGAGTGAAAATGGAAATAATACTTCTATTTTCAATTAAAAAAATAGTTAATTTTAAGAATCAAATATCATTCATTCTTCATTCTGGAATAACAATGTGTATGAGGGAGTATTTTTTTTAATACACTATCGTTAGATCATACCACTTAATTGAAAGAAAATTATAACTTTGAAGTATCAAATATGTAAAATACATTATTATATAAGTAAAGCTAAATAAGTAGTATTTGTTTATAACAGAGCAATAACTTTGGCTTTACTATTTTTTTGGAAATGACAGCAATTTAGTTTTTCACTTAACAATGAATCAATCATAAATGATAGGAGGTGGCGTATGAAAGAATTGTGTATGTTGAAATGGAAACGTGTACAAATACAAATGTTGTTCAATATACATGACATGAGGGGTACCTGCAAATTAAAGTGGACCTATTTCAACAAAAAGAATTGTAGGGAACAATTATTTCTAACATATAAGCAGGTAAATGTCCAATCCCACTTTAAGACGAAAAAATTATCCATGTTATATTGATTAACTAAATATAGTGACGACATGTAGTAAATAATCCAGTCCCTTATTATTATAGCTACATTTCTTCCCACTGACACCGAACACTATTTAAAATTAAAATATTATCTAGACAGTAATTTAACCTTGATTTGAAAGACAACCGCACCTCGTGTTTGACACTACTCATCTTCAATTGGTGGCAAAACATTCATCATTTAATATGACATGAGAGGAAATTAAATTCCATATGTCAAATGGTTCTTATTTAATAAATCCGGTACACTTTAGGCCTATTTTAGAATCCAACTACTCTATATCTTAGGTCTAACTTTATTTAAAAGAATACACTTACCTTATTTAAATTGCATAAAGACACTTATCTAGCTACAAAACTCCTTTAAACCCTTACGACTATAACTTTATTCCTGATTTTAATGTTCTATTACAATAATATACATATTTATAAATTCCCTTTTCATAAAATTGTTATATATTAATCGAAAAATAAAACAAAAAATAAGAGGCAATTAGTTCCTTTACAATCATATTTTTTTTAGAAAGTAGATGAAATAGCAAAAAAAACATTGTTTTAAAGTATAAGAAAGTAATCTACTTTCATGTAGTAATTTGGCGTGCATAATAGTTGGCATATTACATAATTTGCGAGAAATTTTTAAATTGTCTAGCTCTTACACAACATAAAACTCAAAATAAAAAATACATAACATGATATATTATCTGGATCATCTTTAGATTAATCAAGAAACATTCTGATTGAAAGCTGATGAATCTTTTGGCCTCCCTAGATCGGACTTTAAAATTAATTAATCAACATTAAGATTTTTAGCTGTTGAATCTTTGGGCTTGACGGATCGACATCCAAATATGAAGCATCTGTAAAAGACTGAACTACAAGAATTCCTGTAGAAAGACAAAAACATGTCAAAGGATAAATATATATTGAGGCATTAATAACTTTTCTTGGAAAAAACTTACCAGATTCCATAATTGCAGATGAAACAACATATTGTAAATGAATAAATGGGCATATATCATCCAAAGATGCATTCTTAATAACCTTCTACACCATATCTAACCAACCACCACGTAAAACACATATAACTATTTTTCCAGACCTGCTTTTAGGGGAAAAAAACATTCAGACAAATGATGACAACCTTAAATTAAACTCAAATATACTTACCCGCCAAGTTTGTTTCGTTTACAGGATAGGAGAATGCACATTTCTTTATCCCAAAAACCACTATTTTTAACTTAACAAATAGAAGACACATACTGAAGGAAGCCAACAACTTCTGGGAAAAAGAATTGTTAAACAATCATAAAATCAACTAAACTTGAGCACAAGTGGGAAGGTAATGCACTTAATTATTAAGTAATAACAGTAAAAGATATACACGGTAATAAAACCAACCAAATAAACAACCTTCGGGCAGCTCAGAGGCACTTAATTGAGCAGGAGTCCATATATCATAGGGAAATGAAGGAAAAATCCCAACACAATTTTTGAGATTAGTTTCCTTGACAATTTTCATGTGATATTGAGTTTGAATTTCAAGACCACCGTAATCAACTTTAGGCCTAATTATTTCAACTGAAAGACACGGAAAAAGCATCCACATAAACTTCTCCATGACTTCCTGACTATCCAATCGCAAAATCATCTTTGATGCCTAATTAAGGAAAAAAATTAGTAAAAATTTAATTAAGTGTATAAGACGAGTGTTAAATATAAAATAATAACCTTTTCATCATAGACTATTACGTCAATTGAAGACAATGTCTTCACTGAAGGTAGTCCCTTTCCCAAAACCTCAACATGCTCTACAGAATAAACCCTATCTATCTTTATGGCTAGTGAGAAGGGAGGAGAAGCAGGGTGAACCATAGAAAGGAACAACATATCAGGGGATGCCATTCAAAATAGAACAAAGAGATACAGTGAAATAAGAAAAATAGCAGTGATAGTATATATAGAATTCAGATGACTTGGGAAGGCAGCAAATTCGGCGGCATAAATGATAATAATGCATGCAGTTGGATATGTGGATATTAGGGGGTAAAGGTACAGTGTCAATATAAAAAGCAATCGTACTGCATTAAATACATATGGCCATGATGTCGTGGCTTAGGAATAGGAATTGGCTGACTAGAATAAGCTATTAGTATAAGCGGCTAACGAACAAATTGTACATAAAATATAAGCCGATTGAAAAACAGCTAGACTGCCTTAACTCAGCTTGGAAGTTGAGATTTATATGATATATTTTTTTTTATTCAAAAGGGCAAACACTAACGGCTTGAAGTTACAAGCGGGATCGAACCCGCAACCTCCCACCTAAAGGGGAGATGTCATACCACTGGGCTACAAGACCCTTGGTATTTATATGATATATTCATATGGCTTACTCTGGAATATGACGGCTCTTACGTGGCTCTTGACTCATGTTACTGTTCACAACAGTGACATGGCTTATATTAGATTAATAAAAAATGACATTGGGCTACGTGTGAGCTGATTGAATGGAACAAATAAAATTTAATGGATGATGTACTTGGATGGTTAAAAAATCAAGCGCGGGAGTATTTGAATGAGGGTGTTATGTCGCTATCATCTAACTCGGGTACCATTTCAAATGGACCGACTAATATTCAAGTTGCCGCCACTCTTTCCACATCTTCACGCCTATATAAGCAGTATTACCTCCCATATTTCATGCACCCACTTCCTTGGTTTGGCAAAGCATCCTGCCTAATTCGTCATTCTGTCAAGCTTGAGGCTAAAAGTCTGTGTCATTCTTGTGGAGCTGAGGATGAATTGTTGCTTTCTATGACATTTTTGGATTCTGACTACACATTAGATATAATCTGCACAATAGCTATTTGATTTTACTTTCCAGATGTCATGGCTACAGTTGTTTCCATCATTTTGATATGATTTAGCGTCCTGTCAAAACTCAGTAGCGTTGGATTGATCCTCTATTTATCCCCACTGCTAGGCGTTGTATTGATCCTCTATGTAGCCCTACAGCTAGGCCCTGTATGTATGATTTTATTTTATTTATTATTGGTTATATTCAGTCTGATTTGGGTCAAAGAGAATTTCAGCATGGTCCATTTATCCCAGAACATATATACAGAATCACTTTTTATGTGATTTGACATTTTTCTTCACATTAGGGATCTGTTTTCATTGTTTTGGATTGCTGTTTTATTGTCCTATAAACCAACTGTCACAACTAATGTGATTTAGCAAGAGGTGTTTGGACACATAATGCACAACATGGTTGGTTGCTACATTTTCAATTTAATTGACATTAATTAGCATTGTCAATCGTAACATCTTTAGCTTTCTCTTGAATTTTATCCACGTGTATTATTTGCAGGAATGATTGAAGAGGGACCAAATAATTGCAGAAAACTCATGCAACAGTCCGCTGTTTGGTTTGAATGTAATCAATTGTATTTTTTGGAAAGCACTAAATCTGAAGTAGCCTGATTGATTATTGTAACCAACAAAGACTTCTATGAATTATTATTTCCGGTCTTTTTTAATGTTTCCTTTAGGTAGAAGAAGTAATTTTATGTTGTTCTTATATACTCCCTCCGTTCCTAAATATAAGATCACTTAAGCAAATTTAAAGAGATTAAGGAAGACATTCCAATGAGTTAGGATTACATGAAATTTTCAAAATACTCTCGCTAAGTTTTAAAAATATTCTCTCATCTTCAAACCACTATTTTTTGGGTTGAAAGGATTATAGGGGTAATTTGGGGAAAACATGAGACAAATTAGAAAGTGATCTTATATTTAAGAACAAACTCTCTTCCCTAAAGTGATCCTATATTTAGGAAGAAGGAGTATCTGACTATGCAATAGTATTAAGTATTTGGTTTGGGTGTATGACGGAATAATACTCATCCTTCCGCGCATCGGGGGAGGACATGCTAGTTATGATATTAAACTTGGTGGCACTTGCAATAATTGATACGAAGAGATCTTAAATATGATAATGCAATAATGTAATTATGTAATATATATATATATATATATATATATATATATATATATATATATATATGAATAGATAATAAGTGAATATTTTCTTGCTTTTGACCTTTCTATAAACAAAATGATAAACGAAAGCTGATGTCTTTCAAATTACTCCTATCCAATAGCAATAAGAAAAATATGTACAAATATATACCCAACAGAGAAGACATTTTTATTCAATATACTTAACTCGCTAACTCGCAATAAATCAAACGTATTTTGTTTTATAATGTCACAATAGAAAAACAGCTTATATAATTAAGACTGATTTAAAAATTCCACCTAAGAAAATTTAATTAATATATACAATAGTATAACTTGACATTTTGTTCAAATAAAAAGTAACCTTAAGTAAACAAATTAAGCCAATAACAAATTAAATAACATTTTTCTCCCTCAATATGGATCTTTCACCTCCTCATTCCTAATTATGCTTCAACCAATGTTTACACTTTATTTAATGACACAATATACCCAACAATATTTTTAAATATAAATATCAGGATTAAGAAACTGATCCCTACTATACACCTAACTAAGCTAGTTGAATTTTCATTGATAGACATGTGTACCCTTTATTGTTGGCTTTCATACTCAACTACTTAAGTACAGACAAAGTCTCTATATATAGTAGGAGTATTCTTAATTCATGCCAACTTTAACTTGATCCAAATCGTAAAAAACTTGGCTTCTGCAATTTTTATAGCTTCCTCTCCCATTTATGCATGAGTTGCCAAAACTTCACTCATAACTATATAATGCGAATATTACGATTTTATTTTCATCAATAATATATGGGACCACTTATTAGATATGGGCATATATATGGCCCTGTATTGTTCGATTATTGCCATGTCTTCACGAAAACTAACAATACTATGCATCACCAGTTCATTTATGTCTCCCTCCTTATTACACAAGTTGTGTACTGCATTTCAACTTTATATATATATAATGCATTGTTAGTTATTACTTGTTACATGGGTTAACGAAATTAACCTAGAAAAAAATAATTAACTCGAATAAAACTACTGACTTGACAAGTCTCCATGGAAACGTGCCGACGCGTTGAAAGAAGGATCCAATTTGTTCATAATAACGAGATCCTGCATTCCTGCTGTGCAAATCAACTCAATTTAATTTAATTAACAAATTGATGTACGCTGAGTCAATTATATTGTTCATAATAATGAAGCTTAATTCAGACCAGAAAATAATCGATTTTTTACATATTTTTAAAGTATAATACTAATATATGTGAAATTAAATTGCTTAATTAATTATAACATATGTTATATATGTAAAATCTATAATAAAATACTTGTATGTATAGAAAAAAGTAGTTTAAATAAATAATGATAAAAATAAACACTTTCAAATAACTTAATTAATTGTCTATTTTAATCCTAACAATTAGTCTTCTGATCTCATGTACTAAGATATTAATTGAAGTTGGTGACTTGGTGTATGTGGTTGGCGATAATAAATATACTCTTAATTTATATTAGAACTGAAACATTATGAGAGACTCTGTGGCGAAGCATGTGGTGGGATAGGTGGCTGATAATGCAAACCAAAATCGTGGCTTCCAAAATAATATTGAAATGATTGATTTATGGTTAATTATTAATATAGTAGTAGTAGTCTACTAGAAGTATATTTGAAAAACATAAAACAAGGGTTGATTTTGTGCGTTATTTGGTTACTTTATTTACGCATCATGATTGCGTATGCCCTCTAAATTATTCCTCGTTTCGTCTTAATCGCGTGCTTGCCAACTAGCCTCGTGTCCTGTCTCCTTTTCCTTTTTTATAAAAAATTAATAAAATTAGTTTTATTATAAAATATTGTTATATTCACTAACAATATTGTCCATTTTTCAAACATTTCACATTAGACATATAGGAGGTTCATCTAATCTAATTATGTATTGATATAATGAGAAATTGAGAACAAAATTTATACGTGATTTGTTCGTTACTTTAGGAAGACGAATTTTTTTTATTTATATAACAACACTAGCCGGGACTCCCGTGCGTTGCACGGGAGATATAGGTGAAGGAGATAATATGATAAGGAGAAATGTTTGTTGGAAATATACATGAAAGAAATAATGTTATTTGTGAAAGAGGACATAAACTAAATATATTCAGTTGTATGTAACATATAATTTACAAAGTGATATGAAAGGTAGATGGAAGAAATAGTATAAGCAGTAAAGAGGAAGATAAACAAAAATATGTGCAGTTGTATGCAATAGAAATATGTCCTGAAGTAGGGGAGTCAGATGTTTGCAAAGATTTCTTTGTAGACCACATTCCTTGTTTTGTTCTGTGGCTTATCTTGATGTGGCAAGATGATATGCAATCCATGTATGTCTTTAACTCTTGATAAAGCAACATAAAGTTGTCCATGAGTAAAGACTGGTTTTTGCAAATAAATACCTACTTTTCTCAGTGATTGTCCTTGACTTTTGTTTATAGTCATGGCAAATGATATTATTACAGGGAATTGCCTTCGCTGCATTTTGAATGGCCATTTGCTTTCTGAAGGATTCATATCCATTCTTGGGATCAGTACAGTTTGATTAGCTGACGAACCTGTCAAAATTCTAGCTTCAATGATATTTTTCCCAATCTTTGAAACTTGCAGTCTAGTGCCATTGCATAATCCAGACTGTTGATCTATGTTTCTTAAAAGCATAACTCACTACTACACCGAAGGTCTTTCACGACCAAAAACGGAGGTTTTTCACGACCAATTCTATGTGGTCGTTAAATCCGCGGTCGTTAAAAGTATGGTTTTCACGACCAAAGTTGTGTGGTCGTGGAAAATAGCTTATTCACGACCCACATTTAGACATGTGGGTCGTCAATAGTATGGTTTTTCACGACCAACTTGTGCAAAACGTGGTCGTTGATGGAGACCCAGGAAGTATTTAAATGAACTGATATTGTCAAAGTATTCACGACCAACCTTTTAACAGTTTTGGTCGTGAAAACTATTCACGACCACATGTTCTAGAGTGTGGTCGTGAATTAAGCTACTTTTCACGACCCACTTTTGCTAAAGTTTGGTCGTGAAAAGTTTTCACGACCAAACTTTAGAACAAGTGGGACGTGAAAAGTAGGTTTTTTTTTTTTTAATTGCTACTTTTTTTGTGGGTTCAGTATGCCATTTCCTGCGCCTATTACTACTCAGAGAAGCCAACATCAAACAGAAGCCAATTACTACTCAGAGAGCTACCAGAAGCGCATACATCAATTACTATACTCATGACCAAAATAGATCCAACATTATACTACTCAGAAGCAGACATCATATTCAAGTAACCACAAAATGAAACATTCTACAAAGTCAACTACTCTAAGTGAGATCCAACAGAAGCAGTTATGCGCAAAAAAAAGATCCAAACAGAAGTGCACATTATACAACCACAACATGTACAAAGTCAATCACTACCCTGATTGAGATTAGGCAAAGAAAAAAAATATTCAGCAAGTACATTACGTATCATGTCTATTTCCTCATCGTTGCTGAACGGATCATTGCTAAAACCATATATGCTCCCCAGAGTCTGCAATAACCATAATGAAAATGTGATTCTTTATTATAGAGGCATTGAATATTGTAACATTGGGTAAAGAATACGTACAGTAGCGAATTTCCCTTGTGTGAATTGTTGATGAACTATGTCAAACATAAATTTGATGACGTAATAACCACACTCGGTATGACCTGTCTGTTTTGGGCACTATAAAAACAAATAACATCATTAATTAAGGAATTAATAATAGTCTCACATACAATTTAATTGCAGCTAAATTTAGTTAAATATTATTAAAAAGTTACATCTTAATATTGTGAGTCCGAATAGGGTTACGCTCGAGCGTCAGAGCGTCAGTATTCTGTGCATCATGCCATCTTAGAATTCCCCTGAAACCATGAAAAATGATAGCATTTAATCTAAAGTTTAGTGTAATGTTATCACGTCAAATGTGATTGGAAGATATAAAACTAACTAACAATTCAAAGACTTTTTTGTGATCTTGGTCAATACTTCCTCCCTTTATAGAGTCAAACCAAAAAATTCTAAACTCTCTGGGACAAATGACAGCCAAAGTCCAATGACGCCTGCAACAAATAAAACAAAATACAAACGTTAAAACTAATAAATAAAGTTAGAAGTTGTTAAGTCAAATTCTAATTACCCATTGAGGACAGGCGCGAGATACAGAGTGCCACGGTTTATTGACATTTGTAATTCCACATAACTCCGCATTCTCAAAAGATAATCAGACTTGTTCTCAGTTGCCAGAATGGTGTCAGTGATAGCCAGGTGAATGGGACTTAAAAAGCGGATCATCTTTTTCTTTGCACTGTGTTGTTCACACTTCTCATGTAAGTACCTGATACACATAATGGGCAGATAAGAATAATAATCCAAATAACCGGTTAT
The DNA here is from genome assembly GCA_029929735.1 of Mimosa pudica. Lineage (NCBI taxonomy): Eukaryota > Viridiplantae > Streptophyta > Magnoliopsida > Fabales > Fabaceae > Mimosa > Mimosa pudica. The sequence continues at coordinate 5,474,824 of JAKELP010000020.1, forward strand.
ATTGAAAAGAACTAAGAATATAATTGTTCTTTACCTGATAGACAAATCAAGCCAGCAACTTTCAAGCTCTTCCAATTGTAAGAACTCCTTCACATCTGAGTCACCTCTAAGCCAAATATCATACTCTGTAATTGGATGGACAATCCCAGCAGCCATTTTGAATCTATAACTAGTCATAGTCGGCTGCGCAATCCAGAGCATGCTAAGTTGAGGGTACTTCTCATCATCAAATGTCTGCAAATGAAGAACACATTAATCATTCTGTATATACATGAACAAATAGCAGTGTATAAAGAAAAGTAATGGACAATTTAATCACCTTTTCAACTGGAGAACTGGGTTCATGAGGAGTATCAAGCACAAGCTGTTTAGGCCAAGCTATAAATGTACCAATTGCATTGGCTATATGTGTTACCTCTGGATCACTGATGGGAACAGGTGTCATATGCTCGTCATTCAACACTTCAGTAACCTGCACCTTCACTTGACCCTTTTGAATGGGCCTCCCATGAAGTATTTCGGCGTCTGGGAATTGATAAGCTTTTGCAACAGCACGCATGTGAGGCACATCCAGATGTAGATAACACAACTCTTTGTTGGCATCATCAGGTGTATAACTTGGCTCACCTCCTGGAATTGTTTCACCCTGATGCAATACATTTGAATTGAGTTGAATGAGTTAAAAAGTTGAATGAGACAACTAAATTGAAGAGTTGACAAATAAATATGCTCATACCCTTTGTTGGGACAAATCTCTAGATCCCTGTGCAGCCTCCAACTGAGATGTGAGTAATTCAAATTTTGAATTGAAGTCCTTTGAAAGTCTAGCATAAACCCGTGCCTCAATCTCCTCAATTGTCTCTGCTTTCTGGGGCTCTGCTTTCTGGGCCTTTGTTCGGCGTTTTTTCCCAAAAAACTTTTTTGCGGAAACTTTCCCAGAAACCCCCTTCACTCTACCAGGATTGTCAAGTTTCCCCATTGCTGTTGCTAGAACGTCCATTCTGGGGTCCGCTGGTGTGAATGAGCCTTGAGAGGCCTGCTCGTGTAGATCTTCCTGAAAAATAGTGAAAATATTGTGTAAGGTTCAATACACTGTTAATCACTACACACTGTCACCAAATCAGTATATATGAATATACTACTTACAATTCTATGAGCAACTTCTTCAACTTTCTCGTTGACATATTCTCCAGATCTTTTCTTCCGACCCTCGCACCACTGTATATGACGTTCGATGGGCTCAGGATTCGAAACAATTGAACCCTCAGATTCTTCCTCCATCCTTGCTTGGCGCTCCGCCTCCAATCTTTCTCTCAACCAGTTATATCCCCCACGGGACATTGTATGGTTGTATTCATTTTTTGCGCGGCGTGCTTGTTGTTCTTCTCTTTGTTCCTACAAAAGCAGCGCAAAAGGACTTAATGAAACTATTGCAATTTAAAACCAACAAATTCTAACATATCCACTCATTATAGATATACCTGAAATTCTAACACAAGTTTACTAATGTTAGATGAATAACCCTGGGGCACCTTCACGCGATGTAGACACTCACATAAACGTGTTTTCTCAAGTTTAGAAAGTGTGTGAGCAGCAGGTTCCATATATGCTTTCTTGCCATCATCACTAATTATCGGATGCAACCGATGTCTTATACCCATTTCAACTAAGTCTTTCCGTGCATTGAGCCCATCTTTAGTCTTTCCTTGTATGTGCAAGAGTGTTCCAATAAGACTTTCAGCAAGATTTTTCTCCACATGCATTACATCAATGCTATGTCTCACATCAAGATACCGCCAATATGGAAGATCGAAAAAGATTGACCTCTTCTTCCTAATGTTAGTCTTCTTCTTCTTCTTCTTCTTCTTCTTTTCCTTACCAAATTCCACCTTAAGATTCTCAACACGACGATAAACTTCTTCACCGGTTAACGGAATTGCAGCAGATGCATACTCAGGTGAGCCATTAAACCGCTTCCTCAATCGACGGTACGGATGGTGACGATCAAGAAACCTCCTATGACCGAGGTAAACAGTCTTCCTTCCATGCTTGAGTTGGACAAAATGAGTATCATCCTCACAGATAGGGCATGCCTTATGTCCCTTCACACTATATCCTGACAGGTTTCCATATGCAGGCAAGTCATTTATTGTAGTAAACAACAAAGCCCGCAACTTAAAGGTCTCCTTCTTGTATGCATCAAACACATCAATACCTTCGTTCCACAACATCTTCAAGTCTTCAATCAACGGTGCGAGGTAAACATCAATATCATTCCCAGGTTGTTTCGGCCCTGAAATCATTGTGCACATTATAACATACTTCCGTTTTGTGCACAACCAAGGCGGTAGGTTGTAAATGACAAGCAACACTGGCCAAGCACTATGTTTACTAGAGACACTCCCGAATGGGTTGAATCCATCCGTACAGAGTCCTAAACGGAGGTTTCTAGGATCACTACCAAACGCTGGAAACATGGAATCAAGCTTCTTCCATTGAGGCGAATCAGCAGGGTGCCGGAGATATCTATCATCAGACATTCTCTCATCATAATGCCACCTTAGATTTTCTGCTCCCGTAGCACTAGCAAACAATCGTTTAAACCTTGGGACTACTGGAAGGTACCACATTACCTTCGCAGGTTCGCCTTTTTTTGGATTGTCTGTCTCATCATCATCTTCATCACCATCAACATCCTTCCTCTGTTTATACCTCGGCTCTTGACATTTTGGACACTTCTGTAATCCCTCATACTCATTTCTGTATAGAACACAATCATTAGGGCAAGCATGTATCTTTTGGTAGTCCATTCCCATCTTTCTAAGGATTTTTTTAGCCTCATACATTGTCTTCGGAACCGCATTATTGTCCGGAAACATATCACTCAAAACTGCAAGCATCCTCGAGAAACCTGCGTCAGCCCACCCACTTTCTGTCTTTATTTCTAACAATGTTAGAATGAAGGTCAACCGGTTATATTTTTTACACCCCGGGAACAAAGGTGTCTCTGCATCACCCCGAACTTTATCAAACTGATCATTTGGCACAAGTGACTCTGCTCTGATATCATTTATCATATTGTCCATGCCAACATCGCAGACATATTCATCATCACTTTCATCCGCTTCCGCCGCTGCTTTTGTATCTTGCATTGTAGTTCCCAATTCCCCATGCCAAAGCCACGTCTTGTATCGTCGATTGATCCCGTGACAAATAAGATCATCCCTTATGTCTTTGAGGCTTTTACGATCAACATTTACACACTTCACACAGGGGCAAGGGTACCTTCCATTCTTGCTAGGTGCGTTTCTTTTGGAAAATTCAATGAACTCCTCCACCCCCTTTTGATACTCTCCACTAGTCCGCAACGCATCCATCCAAGCACGATTCATTCTGAAACCTAACCCATTTCCAACAACTTATTGAATTTTCCAAAAGTGTGTGCATGCTACACACACTTGTCCTCTTTAAAAAAGAATTGAAGACAATAAAACCTAGAAAGTGGACACACACTAACAATACATTTCCAACAACATATTCCTTTTCTTTCTCTCTAATGCATTAGCAATATTGCACCAAAACCTACTACATTAGCAATATTGCACCAAAACCTACTACATCTTTATTATTTATAACCTTAACCTATATTTATTTATCTTATTGTTTTTTTTTCTAGAATCAGACCACACCAAAACAACAAGCAGAATTGCACCAAAAAGTAAATCCATATACTCATTTCCAATAACAGGATCAAAGGCACCACATGCATACAAACATACAATACCATGATCATACCAATACATGCAAAAACAGAGGAAGCAAGAAGAAAAAGTTTAAAATTAGTAAAACGTATAATCTCAAGCAAAAACAAAAATGAAATGCTCAGTATAAACTCCAAAATCTAATCGGCCAAACATGTTTGTGCCCTAATTCTTGATAGGAATAATCGGCCAATGAAGGGCAAAACAGAAACATAACAACTATAGGAACGAAAAGCAAAGTCACTGTTACATTAGCAAAATTACCGTTACATACCGTGAGCGTGAAGACCTTGTGTGTCACTTGTTTCAAAATCTTCTTTGAAAAAGACGAAACCTAAGAGTTCATAAAGAAAGTGTGAGGCGGTGGATAAGCAAAAAAAAGAAGGTAACAAAAAAAAGAGCAACCTTTACCTTCCAACGGCGAGACGTACGGCGAGGACGGTGGGAGCGCGAGGCGGTGGATTGAGAGAGAGATTGAGAGAGAGAGACGGTGGGGGACGGTGGGGGACGGTGGGCGACAGTGGGGAAGGGTGGGAGACAGTGGGGAAGAAGGGTGGGAGCGAGAGAGAGTGAGAAGCGCGAGAGAAGCAAATGTGGAGGGAACTGGAACTTAGGTTTGGAGGGAAAGCCAAATAAACCCGCCAGACTTTCCACGACCACATTTAAGGGATTGTGGTCGTGGAAAGTACCTTATTCACGACCCACAGTTGCAAATGTGGGTCGTGAATAAGCCACGACCATCGTTTCACAAAGTGTGGTCGTGAATAATATAGCTTTCACGACCACACGTTGAATACCTGTGGTCGTGGATAAGTACGCCACTTTCCACGACCACAGTTACAGAAAATGGTGGTCGTGGAAAACCTCCGCCTTTTCGGTTATTTACAAGTATGCCACCGCGTGTTTTAACTACGACCTCATTGTTGAATTTGGTCGTTAATGCTGGTCGTGAAAAGCTTAATTTCTAGCAGTGACTGGAGTGCCTATTTTCAATAGTAATCTGTGTGGCGGACGACCTGAGCAAATGATGGAATTAAGGAACTCAGTAGAGTATAAATTTTCAGCCATACCTGGATCTTCTGTTGATTTACATATTGTATCATAGCTCAAGAACTCATGTTCTTGTCCAGGGAGTAATTTACACATGTAATCATTTACTTCGTTGGCTAATTGAATAGTTGGCGCCAGAATTGATCGGTCCATAAAGTAAGAGGGGACATTTATATTGTCAAAAAAATTATCATATATAGCTGTGGATGAGAAATTTCAATTTCTCAATTTACAAAGTGATATGAAAGGTAGATGGAAGAAATAGTATAAGCAGTAAAGAGGAAGATAAACAAAAATATGTGCAGTTGTATGCAATAGAAATATGTCCTGAAGTAGGGGAGTCAGATGTTTGCAAAGATTTCTTTGTAGACCACATTCCTTGTTTTGTTCTGTGGCTTATCTTGATGTGGCAAGATGATATGCAATCCATGTATGTCTTTAACTCTTGATAAAGCAACATAAATATTCTGCAACCACATCAATGGCAATAGAACTGATTTACAAAAGAGAATGAATACATAAGGCAATACTATATGCAACCCTTGTATGTTTTTAACTCTTGAGAAAGCAACATAAAATTGGCCATGAATAAAGACTATGTGGCACTACGTTTATATTGTGAAGTTGTGATCATGTGCTGAAAAAATATCTGCTACCTTGTGTAACATGGTATACATGTGGCTGTAGAGTTTTAGTCTTCATGTGGCATGACATAGTGTCTCCTTGAGCAATACCAATAAAGGTTCCAAGTTTGTTGCAGTCCTACAGACAACATACCAACATAACATTTATGATTATTAAAAACCAAAAAAAGGATGATGTCTCGCATTAGGAAAACATTATCAAAACTAATGAAGAACTTTCTTTTAGAAATGGTGAAATACCAATAAGCATATAATTGTAGTCAGATGTACAACTACTATAGGGACATAAATCATTCAAAAAACCTAATTATTAAAAGCTCAAATCTTTTGGTACAGGATAAAAGACCTGTCATGTTGATAGAATATAAAGGACCATGCAGTATGTCAAGCCAGTTATATGCCTGGGTACTTTCAGATCTTCCTGAATTTGCAAGTTTAGCTGTACTAATCTGGATTCTCCAAATACATACATGACTAATCTTTCTCTATGAAAATCCAGTTGGCATACATGTGCTAAAATTTGCTTTGTTGATTCATGACTTTTTTTTACTGCACATGGAATCTTGCATGACAGAAAAACAACAAAATTACTAAATTTCAGGTTTGCAAGACATGCCATGTTATTTACCTCTTACATTTTATTGTTTTTTTATTCTAATTATGAAATGTTATCAACCTTTTATTGTCTCATTGCCATATTTGGATCAAGATATGACCATTTCTCTGGTGCTCACAAAGGTTTACCACATAAAGTGATAAAACTTCTCAAATTAGATAACCAAGAAGTAAAGTCTAGTAACATGTAACTTAATGAATTTAACTAATAAGGTTAAGCCAAATTCTGCAGAAACATTTACAGGGAGCTTATTTGTGTAGAGTCTGAATTCCTGTGGTTTGACTTGGTGATTCAGTGAAATGCTTATTAGGCAAAATTGGTTGATGTAAAGAAGTGTTTGACATTGCGCAAAAAAGAAATCTTATCAATATAACTTAATTTTTAGGAACATCACTTAAAATTTCTATATGACACTTTATACCTAGGACTAAAAAGGGCCAAAAACAAAAGAAGCATATGAAAGAAAGTTATACTTTAATTTGCCCAATTTCTCCGTTATAAATACCAGCAGGTCAAATTTCCTAACTAAATAAAAGAAGACGACTATAATTGCAAGTCAGAATAATAAGCACAATCTAAAAGAACGTGCTTATTGAGCCTTTCACCTGTATCCACACCATGCTCTTTCCTCTCTACCTACCTTGGGGCAAGCTCTGTAGTGATTAGGTCTTCCCTAGCCTATGATTGAACAAAGATCCTTCTTCTAAAAAAATTGAAATGCCAATAAGCATATAGCTGTTGCCATTTATACAGCTACCATTGGAACCGAAATTGAGAAACACCACTGGAGTTTGATTGCATAGCTTTAAAACATTAAGTTTTAATTGAAACAAAATTTCATAAACAAAATTCAGACAGTTCCAAGGCAGCACAAAGATTAATGCTAAATAAGGCAAAAGTTTCCACCAAAACAAATATAAGCATCTAATTAACCTATAAAATATCATGGACTTACTATCTGAAGTCTCATAGTCTTGTCATCTTGGTCCACCTTCAATTTTTCTGCAGAAAAGAGCATGGCAAATAGTTAGTCATATATCTTCAAATCTTCAATAACTGGAACTTAACCTTTGATGATATATATTCTTACAAACTCCAACAACTCTTTTCCATCCTTTTTATCTTGTTACCATTATTCAAACGATGCCAAAAAATGAATTCAAATAAGGGAAATGAAATATTAGTTAATCATACATAATTCAGTGGCCTACTTGATGAAGAGAACGACCAAATGATCAGCAAGAAAAAGTCCACTTTTTGGTTGAGCACTTTGAGCCTACAAACCACAGTATCTTGACGGAAAAAGGCCAAATGATCAACATGTGCTTAGCATCCTCACCATCAATATGTTAACTAAAATCATACCTATAGGAACATATTCGTGTAAAGTTTAAAGAAATACAGCTATAAGACAGTATAAAATGAATTTTGACACCACCACAAACAAATAAGCAACTACATCAAATTTTTGTCAGTGATGCAAAATTTTTCAAACATGAATATATAAGAAGATGCAGACTTCTAGAGTTGTAATTTACAATCCAATTGCTCTATGGAAAAAAAAGAGATAAAATCCAAATGCAATCAGACTATGAAAGACATATTCAAGAACATGATGGCCAAATATGCAGGTCCATTTTTGGCATTCAATCATTTATACACAATTTTGAGAGGCCCATCATTTTCCACACATCACCCACAAAGAAGACTGAAATTGAAGTTAGTCCCTAAACGATCACAAACAATTAACTGTGGCATAACAATTAATTACTGTGAGATTAAAATATGGTGCAGGAAATCTAACAAAGACCAATTTACCTTTTAAAGCAATTGTCTCTCCTTTCTAAGCTTCTTTAAATTATCCTATCTTATTTTTTAAAAATGTAAACAAATTCAGGCCTGCATGGAAGGAGAGGAAGAACCCTAGGTCCCATACTACAAATTCAGTTCCAAGTAATCACAAAAAAGTCAGAAAAAAAAAACAAACACGGGAAGGAAAAATACCATGGAAAAGCACTTGAAGCTGATAATAGACAACCTCCCAACCTATAAAACCTAGAGCCTTCCCAAAAGCCTTGCAAGGATCAATCGATCAATACACATGAAACCCTAGAAGTAATCACATCATCAGAAATTCTTATTAGATGAAATGCTTTAATAACATAAAGAGTTGAAGTGATGTGGTAGAAAAAATCACCATATAATGAAAAGAAAGAAAAACAAAAGTAGAAACATATAAGCTAATCCATCCCCTGCTGATTTAAAATATAATTTCAATTTAAGAGCCCGAATGATCCATGCCATGAAACTTTGATATTAAAAATTGAAACTTTATTGAATCATACATGCATCCTCAATTCGCGACATGTATAGAAATGAACGGAGGTTGACCAGAGGAGAGGTGAACAACTGCTTTGGTAAGCAAGACGAACAGTGGGAACGGAGGGTTTGTGAGTTTGTGTGGTTAGGGACTGAGCAAGAAGAAGAAGAAGAAGAAGAACACGGCAATCAAGCTCCAAACAATTTGTGTTGAGGGAGTATAAGCATAAACAATTTCAGAAACTGAAGAGTATAAGCATAATAATGAAGTACACAACCTCATTGATGCATTTGTGTTGAGGGAGTCTGTGGATCTGGGGTTATCTGATTCTTAGGGTTTTGGAGTTTTTTGGAGAAGAAAAAAGAAAAAGAGGAGAAGAATGAGGTTCAGCGAGAGAGAGAGAGAGAGAGATGTGAAGGCAGAGGATGTGGGCCAGGGGAGGAGAGATATAAATGACAGAAGAGAAAAAAGAAAATATGGAAAAGAATGAAGTGTCGGCTCCTAAACGGCTAATGAACAGGGAATCTGAGTGTAGAGCCGCACAAAAGCAATGGCTTCTACAGTGATATGTGTCTGCAGCAAAAGTGCCAAGGCAAAAATGTGGTGGAACCCATTTCTATTTTCTATTGATGATTCACACGCTATTAGCTATCGAGTAATTTGATTTGCATGAATGGAGAATTTCGCTAACTCCAAGTAATTATTGCGGCTGCATACACAGGTTTGAGCTTAAGACCATTGGTTAAGTTAGAACAACTTCAATTAGTTAATCTAAGTATTTGGTGGTGGAAAAAGAGTTTCATATGATCAGAAGAGATTAACAATTGTCTAATTTCTCAATTGTCCTTTTGAAAATTCTAGTTCTTTACTTGTACTTTTGGACATTCAAAAATCTTTATTTGTCAAAATTAAGTTTGTAGATATCAGATACTCCCTCCGGTCCCTAATGTAAGAGCCCGAAATTTGAATGATTTTGGTCCCTAATGTAAGAGCTCACCCCACATTCTCTCATCATTTAATGCATTTTTTCCTACTTTACCCCTAACTCTCTTTCATATTTATTAATTGTTATGTATTTTTCTCTCTTAAAAGTACCATAATAAATATGGGCAATTTGGGAAAAGAAGCATTAACTCCAGGCATCCAACTAACATTCACATGTTTTCTTAAGAAGCGTTTTTTTTGGCGGCTAGCTCTTACATTAGGGACCGGAGGGAGTATTTTATATAAACACACACACTTTTCAATCCAAATATATTATATTTCAAAATTAATTTAGTTCTAATATATAGTAAAAATCATATGTCTATAAGTCCTTTATAATTTCTTTGGCAAGAGTGAATTATAACATGGCAATAATTAATCCATTAAGGGCTGTTTGGTGTGTTTGATACATGGAGGGCTGTTTGGTGTGTTTGATACATGGCAATAATTAATTCACTCCACTCTCCATACATACATACATACAAGCTATTTTAAGTTTTTCTTCCTAGTTTCCCACCATTAGGTCCAACAATCATGAGACTAAAGAATACTACAAGGAATAACTCATAAGCAAGTTGGTTTGCTATTTTAAGTTTTTCTTCCTAGTTTCCCTCCCCCTATTTTCTTCACACTTTTCCCTCCATCCAATCATCACCATAGAATAGAACAAGCTGTCAGATAGCACTACTATGAAATTCATAATGAACTAATCCAACCACCAAAGTTAATCAAAATTCAGAACCTGATAAACAGACTCAAAACAACATGATGAAATCCTAAAAATTCTGAGCCATATCAGTTAGCTTCATGAAAGCCAAAGCCTCACACATGAAGATGGAAGTTGCACGAAAGGAGAAACTATACAAACACAACCTACCCAGAAAGTTTTTGAAAGTAAACCCTACTCCAGCTTTCTTAGCTGTACTGCCATAACCCTACATAAGTGGCATCCTCACAAATAAAAGATCTCCATCAATCCAAATACCAAATATCTGAAGAGTGTAATACACTAATAAAACCAAGCATTAAGTTTACGAGGAAGAAAAGTAGTTTATACTTGACGAAAAGCGATTGAAATCTGTGAGGAACCTTACAAGTCTATTCAAAATATCTAATATAGTATTGTGGGGCAAGATCTTGGTCATCTATTGATCTGAAGTCTTCTGTGTGTTGAGGAAAGTGGACATTCTCATTAGGATGTGACAACATTAGGTCTGGTGTACATGAAATGATGAAAGAAAACCATTAAAAAACCATTGGACACTACAAAAAAAGAGCTACTTTCCGGCGCATGCGTTCCGGCGCTTCCGAGAAAATCGCCGGAAACAGCATACTTTCTGGCGTTTTTAAAAAGCGCCCATGGAAAACGCCGCCAATTTTGGCGCGCTTTTCCCGCCTTTATTTATGGCGTTTACATACCGGCGTTTCTGGAGGCCCAAACGCCGGTATGTATATTTTAATATTTTTAAAGAGGCGTGGCATTTTATTTTTTTTTCAAATTTAAAATAAATGCATATCGGCGTTTCGGTTTTGCGCCGATATGCATTTTATCTTTTTTTTTAAATCATAAATGCACATCGGCGTTTTCCAGAAACGCCGATGTGCGTATTCATTTAATGACATTAAATGAATACACACATCGGCGTTTGGAGAAACGCCGATGTGTATTAAAAAATATTATTCTTCGGCGTTACATCCCAAACGCCGCTAATCACCCCCAAAAACGCCGGAAAGTTTGTGTTTATATATACCACCGACGGATTGCATTTGGGCGTTTCTAAAAAGCGACAGAGGGCCCCACCGAATCTCTGTCTGCCAGTTCCGGTTTATATATTGTGTTTCTCCTATACATATGTCTCGGCGTGGCGGTAAAGATCCCATAGACGAGGAAGAGCAGCAGCGACTGCGCAACGAGGAAGAAGCCAGACGTATAGAAGCTCTTCGGAAAGAGAAAGAGCAGGAACCTATTCCCCCGTCGGTGTTGCAGTACGCCAGTCCCCCTCTTTCTACCGTACCGTGGAGTCCTTTCGGCTTTGGTGGGGACCCAGGAGTGTCGCAGAACGACCTCTGGGAAGACTTGGGGAGTGGCGTCAATATCAGCTACGAGGAAATGAACCAGTTTATGAATGAGCAGGAGAGGCAGGAGAGGGAGGAGAGGCAGGAGAGGGAGGAGAGACAGTCCCCCTTAGAAATGACAGTTTAGAGTATCTTTCATTCCCTACCCAAACACATGTATATATATATTGTCATGCCACGTACATATATAATATATGTATTTCATCGCATATATATTATAATTAATCAGTCGCTTAAACAGTTAGAATGGTTAATGCATTATTTATACCTGGGTACAGCGGTTTGTCACCTTCCGTCATGAGCTCAAAGAAATCTCTAAGCACCTCAAGGCGTAAGTAGTCAGCTACTGGTCCATCGACCACTACATCCCCGCCGTCTCCTGCTTCATGCTGCCCAAATGCTTCCATCACAGTGTTATTACCCGTATTATTTGCATGTTCGCCGCCGTCGGCTTCATCGTCACTGCTTTCAACTTGCATTCCAATGTGAGAACTCGAACCAACTTCTAGATCACCGGCGTTGTCGTGTAGTTCGCCCTCTCCATGAAACGCCCAATCGAGGTAATACCTGGGAAACTGCTTATCCATACAATGGACAAATACCTCCTCTCGAGTCTTCCATTTGTCGAACTTACACTTTTCACACGGACACCGTATCTTACCCCGAACATCACTACCGCGTAAGAAAGCAAACTCCAAAAACTGATTCAACCCCGCCATGTATTGCGGTGACGATCTGGGTAAAGAGATCCACGATTTATCCACCATTATATTATTGATATAGGTGTTTCACAACAAAACGACAGAAAATATGAAATAAGAAGGGTGAGATTTGAGAAAGATTATTACGACTCACATATTCTACATATATGCATATTTATAGCCAATGCCCCTAACCTTTACTTGTTTATCAAAGCCAACACTGTCCAGAAAGTTTTTCGTTAGATGTTTAGGCTTACCGGCGTTTTGGGAATCGCTGCTAATTAAAGTAATAATAAAATATTGCATAGCGGCGTTTCGAGGCAACGCTGGTGTGCAATATTATATTAGTTAATATGCATATCGGCGTTTCGACCTAACGCCGATATGCACAATTATTTTTTAATTCGCTTATCGGTGTTTCCCTCCTACGCCGATAAGCAAATAAATTTTATTTAATATGCATATCGGCGTTTCAAACAACGCCGATATACATAAAAATAATAAAATAACATACCGGTGTTTGCACGGTAACGCCGGTATGGATTATTTTATTATACTTACCGGCGTTGGGCTCCGAAACGCCGGTGTGCTCCCATACTCCTATAAATAGCGGTACTCCCCCTCATTTTGTCTTCCCACTTGTTCTGCTTTCTCCCTAATTCTTTCTACTTCCTCGTTTTTTCCTTGGTCTCTGGTTATTCTCTTTCTCATTGTTTAGATTTTTTTTTCTTCATCCCAGTCTATTTAATTATTCATTGTAATAAAGATATGCTTATCTCTGGTTGTTTAATTATTCATTGTATTACAGTTTATTAAATTATTCATCATAATACAGTTTTTATCTCTGGTTATTCTCTCTCAGTTTACTTTATTTATCAATCATTTACATGCTCTAAATTATCATTCTTGTTATTTTCTTTTAATGTGTGATAATATTAAATTTGTTTTAATCCTATTATTTTTTTTCTCCACATAGCAATATTTTTTATTTATTATCTATTCATAATATATTAAATATCCGTCCCAATTTGTTTTCAAATTGGGGCGCTTTTTTTAATCAATTTTATTTGCTTTCCAGCGTTTTCCCAAACGCCGGTAACATAATAAAATATAATATAACACACCGGCGTTGGGAGCAAACGCCGGTTTGTTTTATTATATTTTATTATCGCTTAGCGGCGCGACCGGAAACGCCGCTAAGGTGGGTGTTGTATATATATGTTGTGTTGAACACACCGGCGTTGCCGCAAAACGCCGGTATGTTTTTTACTTTATATAATAGCATACCGGCGTTTGCTGGCGTGTGCAGCAAACGCCGGTAAGCGTGAATATTTTATTATTTTCGCACACCGGCGCTTCCCACACACGCCGGTGTGCTTGAATATTATATGAATATCTGGAACCTGCTTTGCGGCGTTTTAGGGCTCTCTACGGCGTGTCTGGAAACGCCGAAAAATATCTTTTCCTCATTAAATCTTCGGCGATTGTAGAAAACGCCGTAGAGCGTTTTCGCCGGTAAAAAACGCCGAAACGTAGGGAAAAAAAAACGCCGATAAGGGCCTCTTTTTTTGTAGTGGGAGTTCAAATCCCAAAATATCTAATATTTAGCATGAAAAGTAGTTATTTTTATTGGAAGATATAGCAAATTACAATCCCCTCCCTATCTCCCAAAATGATCAGCAGAGAACATAACCTTAGTAAAACTCAAAGCTTTAAATGTTCACCCTAGAACTCCTACAAAGTTCGTGCTTTTTGTTTATCTTAAAATATCCACAGTTTTTGTATTTTTAAAGACCAAAAAATTGACAACTGAGCAATGTAGCTTCATGAAAATGTCTAGCTTTATCAAAGCTGCTGTAAGTTAGATTATGATTGCTCCAGAGTCGAGAACAAGAAAATGCCACAGATTCTGTCTAGCAAAATGGAGCAACTAGCAAACATACACGCAAAAACTCCTGTGATAGTCACTTTTCAGCTGGACATAGACCCTGTTAGTGTCTTTGTAGAAAACTCTTGACATAGTTTCATCCATCAACAAATGACTTCTCCAATTATCTATTTACTGCATATAAGTTCATAAATTTTAACCTCATTTTTCATGTGATCATGCATTAGGCTTCCTATGAGGATGAAAGGATTAACACAAAATAGCAGAGACTTCATATTGAAAACCTCACAGCAAGCTCTTGGTAATTAGCAGTCAAATCCTCAAATCATCCACAGTGATAGAACAAACAGCCTCTTGTGTAAAGTTGAAAACTACTTCAACAAAAACCAGTGTATTTGATTCATGGGAAATTTGCAGTTTAGTCCCTGGTAAGGGAAATTAATACTGGAAGGTCCCAATACATTCCAAAATAATTATAAAGTCTCAGGGGCCCTTTCCTGCAATTGTTTGCTTATCTTCAATGACCATTTTGCCCTCATAAGATGAAAGCATAGTCCCCCTGTAGGGACCAGTGAGATGACAATCATCTTTAATGAGGGCAAAATGGTCATTGAAAATAAGCAAACAATTGCAGGAAAGGGCCCCTGGGACTTTATAATTATTTTGGAATGTATTGAGACCTTCCAGTATTAATTTCCCTTACCAGGGACTAAACTGCAAATCCCCCTTGATTCATTCATTCCACATGAAATGTAATGAAAATGTCACAGACTTAACATTGATATGTTACATGCATAATTAGTCCATATAATCCTTGCACCAGGAATTAGTGAATCATATATCTATATTTGAAAGAAAAATGAACACCTCAGGATACCATATATGCCCTTAAATAAGTCTAATAACATCTGAAACTGAAGGTAAACATTCATCTCATACCTAAATATTTTAAGCCGACAAAAAAGGTTATCCAGGCTAATCACTAGTGAATCATATATCGATATTTGAAAGAAAAATGAACACCTCAGGATACCATATATGCCCTTAAATAAGTCTAATAGCATCTGAAACTGAAGGTAAGCATTCATCTCATACCTAAATATTTTAAGCTACAAAAAAGATTATCCAGGCTAATCACTGGTGAATCATATATCCATATTTGAAAGAAAAATGAACACCTCAAGATACCATATATGCCCTTAAATAAGTCTAATAACATCTGAAACTGAAGGTAAGCATTCATCTCATACCTAAATATTTTAAGCCTACAAAAAAGGTTATCCAGGCTAATCACTAGTGAATATTATATCCATATTTGAAAGAAAAATGAACACCTCAGAATACCATATATGCCCTAAAATAAGTCTAATAACATCTGAAACTGAAGATAAGCATTCATCTCATACCTAAATATTTTAAGCCTACAAAAAAGGTTATCCAGGCTAATCACTAGTGAATCATATATCCATATTTGAAAGAAAAATGAACACCTCAGGATACCATATATGCCCTTAAATAAGTCTAATAACATCTGAAACTGAAGGTAAACATTCATCTCATACCTAAATATTTTAAGCCTACAAAAAAGGTTATCCAGGCAAATCACTATATTTTTTTTAAAACATCAAAGCAATATTATTTGATTTATAATCCGAAGTTCAGAACTAATATAGGTAAGATGATCTAGAGCTACCATTTTCACAGAATGGGTGGTGCTAAATATAACATGATTTAAAAAGGGTTTGAAATTACCTGCGAGGACGACCACCACCACGACCACGATGTCGAAAGCTCTGTATGGCTCACCCCATGCGATAACAAGCTAAGGATTTGGCCGCAGCTTGCTGAAGCAGCTGCAGCGCGAGATCAACATCACGCCAACGTGCCGATAGTGTGCCGATCCTTCCAGTGCTCAACCCTACCCAGGTCCGAACAAATGTTCGGACCTGGTCACGGGTCCTTCCCCGTGCCCCAGGTGGTAGAACAATACAAGGTAATGTAGCAAGTTGGAGACCATACCTGAGAAGCTGCCGTGGAACGTCATTTCTTGTGGTATAAAACTGGTTAGAAGTATCACGAAAGAACACCCTAAGTCTCTCCGGCAAAGGGTCTCTCGTCCTCAATATGAGGCAGAGTCCTCGAAAATTAAGGACTACAACCTACCCTCTCTCCCCGTAGAGAGCAACCCCGATCGCCCTTCTACGCCTATCATGACCTTCCACAATGTTGAGGAAATCATCAACCGCTAGAGAACCTGCTTCGCTCACTGAACCAGCTGACACACGAACCCCGTCACACAGTAAAACAAAGGACTGGAATACCACTATATTCAACGCCATTTGGATTCCCGATCGGAGAAGAAGACGAGAAGCTGAAAAAAAGGAAATTCAGTAATTCTAATGAAATAGGATGTTTTGGCCGTGTTTGATACCGAAAATAAAATAATTGTTAGTTAAATTTTGTAAAAGACTAACAAATATCGATTATAAAATTCGAAAAAGACTAACATCACGGGCCCACAAGTTTTCTCTCTCCATCTCACTCTTTTTCTGGACCTCACAAACTTTACTTTCTCATCATTACTTAATTTACTTCTACTTTCCATTTTTACCCCCTTACACTCAATTCCATTTCCATTTCCATTATACACTTTCAATCCATACAAACAGACCCTTAGACTCTAGCTTGAGGAGGGTTGAACTTTGATTTAGGGAAAAAAGGGATCATCAGGCTTTGGTGTGCTGGCCCTTAAGGGGCGCGGGCTTTGATGGGCCTTCCTTTAAAGCTCGTTTCTTTTAATCTTTTCTTTTTAATTTTTTTAAAAATAATTTATTTAATATTTTTTTATAGAAAAAAGCTACTTTTTTTATTTCCTTAAGGAAAAAAATTTATTTTGTTAATATTTTTTAAAAAATTCAGGTCATGAAGGCTGACCCTAGGCCTGACGCCTCTAGGGCGACTTTACAAAATAGAGGTCTTTTTGGTTGCAGGCCGGCCCATTTTCCCGGCTCTAACTAATTCGAGTACAACTCTACTCTGATCTCTTTTTACTTAGTTTTTAAATGTTTGAAAGTCATTTTATAGTAAATCCTATCATGCGTATAGTTGGGATATATTGAAACAAATGTTAGATTCTCACTAAAAAGGGTTAAACTAAACATTTTAGGGTTAATAATTAGGAAAAAACTTACCTCAAGTACTTGAGCTCAATTACATCCAGTAAGTCAATAAGAATTAGACACATGTTCAACTAACCCACACCACTTTCTCCTTCTTTTTCTCTCTCCTCCATGTGTTAGTTGTGTATGGGGTTAGTTGGACATGTGTCTAATTCTTATTGGTTAATGGATGTAATTGAGGTCAAGTACTTGAGGTAAGTTTTTTCCTAATAATTATATCAACCAAATTAGAAAGACGGAAAACAAAAAAGAATAAAGAGGTAAAAATATTTGACATAGGGGATAAAGGAATGATAATTTCGATATGACATATCAACCAAATAAGAGAGAATTAATAGCTGGAAAAGTGGCTTCTGATATGAAAATGATAAGGAATGACTTCATGTTGAATTTGTCTTTACAGAGAGAATTAAGAGCCAACTTGATCTTTAATTTCAAGGTTGCTTAATTATAAGATCATTCATTGGTTGAAAAAAAGGGCAATAAAGTGAAGGATTGAAAACTACATAAGGATGAGGATGATCTTACAGTTGTTGTCAATTTGTGATTGTCTACAACCTACTCATGTATGATGTCATTGATTAATAATCATTTTGCCACTCACTTGCCGCTTTCCTACCCATAATTTTTCTCCCCATACCAACCAACTATTTCATTTTATTTACTTTTCTTTCTACGAGGCTGTTACCATTCATAAAATTTTGTGATAAAATCACCATGTTTATGTTTTACTACTTATATTATAAGTCACTAACTACCTACAATTTTTTACCGTCACATTAAAAACTTTTTTCTTATTTTACCCATGTTATTAATGGAGATTCAAAATGAAAAATGTGAAACACATCATTTAATGAAGGGTGAAATTGAAAAAAGTGACAAATTAAACATAAATTATAAAGCTCAACTATCATTCATTGGTCTTGAGAAAAAAAAAACTATCATTCCTTGACATGTGAGAAATTAATAGTTGATGATTATAATAAGGACATCAGGAAGTACATGTTTTACATAAAATAGGATTTTGGAGAAAAATAACATTTATTAACTTGATAATGAATAATGAATAAATCAGATCTGAAACATCACCTAAAAAACCAATTATACATTAATCATTTAATCTTTTCATTACAATCATCCCACAATTTATTTTCCTCTTTCACATGAAACTTTTTTCTAACATGTATTCCACAAAAAGAAAGAAAATTGAATGTGAACATCATTTACATAATTGAACACCCCTGTGGGTTTTCTTCATTGAAGTACTGATCACACCGGTTAACATACACCGGCCTCCCTCCACCGCCGTAGCTATCATACACCGGCCTCCCATAGTACCCGTCGTAAACCACCGTTGGTTGCCCGTACCCGTAATAATACGGCCCACACGGATACCCTTCATAGCACGGCGTCACCACCATCCCCGCCGGCGCCGCCACCGCCACCGGCGGCGGAGCCGGCATCATGACCGGTCCCGGATTCTTCGGCTTGTCTCCGCCTGCGGTCTTATCCTTGGGCTTATCGCCGCCATCCCCCTTGGGCTTATCGCCGCCGGCGGGCTTGTCCTTGGGCTTGTCGCCGGCGGGCTTGTCCTTGGGCTTGTCGCCGCCGGCGGGCTTATCCTTGGGCTTTTCGTCGTCGGGCTTTTTGGGCTCGACAATTTCGATGCTTTTGACGGCGCCGCCGCCTTTACAGCAGATTTTGTCTCTGATCTTTTCTGGGTCACAACATACGACGGTGATGTTCACAATGTTGGCCTTGTCGTCAAAAACTTGGGCTCTAACTTCTACAAAAATGTACAAGAAAAAAAATAAAAAAAATTATATTAGAAATTTTGTGAAATTAAATTAAAACACAGAAATGAGATATATATGTAGAGAGATATGGAGTGAGATTACTAACGAGGGATTTTGCAGAGAACCTTCTTGACCTTCTTGGTGCATTTAGAGCATTCAAGGTCAACCTTGAGCCTCATGAGAGTGACCTGAAAAAAGGTGAGCAAAATTTAGATGAAGATATTTTTTCATATAAAAAGACAATGTATATTCTCATATGATGAAGATGATGTTGAGAGACCAAAGAGAGAAGATGGGGAAGAAAAATATGTTACCTTTTCAGGAGCCATGGGAGAAGGGAGAGAGAGAGAGAGAGAGAGAGAGAGAGAGAGAGGAAGGAGATGGAGTGGGTGTGAATGAACGAGTGAATGTGATTAGGGAGAAGTAGGAGTGAGCATAAATGGATGGCTGCTTGTGAGATTGGAAGGAGGCTTTGACTATTTAGTGCCACGTGTAATGCCCATGTGCGGCCGCTATCGGTTATGTTCAATATTGGTGTCCTCTTTGGTTATTATGACATTGTAACAAGGAGATGGAGTGTTGATGTGTTAGGCAGTAATTTAGAGGTGTTAATGTACTGCATGGTTTCTCTTTATCATGTCGTACAGCCCCACTTGCGCTTGTTAGCATAAGACAGTTTTGTAAGAGAAACAAGTGGTGTACTTAGAAGGTGGTTTTGGTATGTTTGGTATGTCATATGCAAATATATGAAGATGGTAGCTTTTTCATCAGAAGAAAGTTAGTCTTTTGGTCAAAAGTGGTGTTTCACTTGAATTTAGGGCCAAATGTCATTTTACTCAAAGGTTACTTAAAAATTGAAGCCAATTTTTCTATTTTCTTTTTTTACATTTTAACTTCTTAAATTTATTTTTTACTTTTCAATATACCGTTCGCATCATACTGAAATTTTTTATAAAATATATTTACATATTTTCACATTCAATTAGTTAACTTTATCTCATCTTCAGTTTACAAAACTCATTTAAGAGTAAGAGAAAATTTTATAAAGATTACCTGAAACACAACAACCGATAGTTGTGGCATGAATGATTTATGTTATTGACTACATGCTCCTATTCATGAGTCTCTAATGAGTGGCTCTTAATATAATTTTCTATTTTTTTCCGTTTCTATTAGTATCTATCTCTACATTAGTTATTAGTTTTTGTTATAGATTTGATTGACAAGCATATTCCTCACGGGCACGGTTCGAACCCATGATCACAGTCATCACATGTTGTCATGCATCTCAATAAATAAGGGTAATTTTTTAAAAAAAAGTGAGTTGAATTTTTTTGCATATTCATTAAGCTTAAGTAATTTGAACTAAATTTTTAATTCATATAATGTGATCAAATATTATGTAAAAGAGTAAAGAGGTGAAAACATTTGACATGGGGGTAAAATGAATGAATATTATTTCGGTGAAAAGTACAAGTTTTTCATTCAAAGGAGTAAAACAGAGTGCTTGATTTATGACGAAAAGGACTAAAAGATAAAGAACCCACAGAAATTATATGAGCCCAATCTGCTCTCTGGTATATATAAAACTTAAATTGAAAAAATCACTATCATAACTCATAAGTAACATGTTTATGCAATTTGACAAAAAAAAAACATGTTTATGCAATAAAATATAGAGTAGTACCCCTAAATCATTTGGATTCTCTAATTAAAAAATGCATATGCAGCCTTACATAGTTTAGATTTTCTTATATGAATAATTTGAACTTTATTCCCTTTTATAGAAGGCACTGCTACTTTTTTTTTGTAGTAAAAAGTTATTGCTATTACACCTTTTTTTGCGTATATATCATGTGATGAATACATGATAGAAGTAGCTGAATAATTAGTACCAAACCTGAGAAATAATGAACTAAGGTAGTTTGGAATTGGTGACATATACAAGTATGAACTGGAAAAAAGGATAGAGTTGTTAGTGAGGAGACATAGAGAGGTGTCCAAATCTGTGGGACACACAAGAAAAGAGCCAAATCCGGCATGTTCCTTCATAGCAGAGAAACCTCATCAATCATTCTTATTTCAGTTCCGGCAACCCACTCTATTTGTTTCTTCCTCTGATTCTTTCAAAATCTTCAATATCTTATTCTTAGTACCATATTCATTGAATATTTCATTTAAATTCGAAAGGTAATTGTGTCACTTTACATGGAATCAAGTTTGATTAGAGAATTATACAGTTTTTTTTTTGTGAGAATTGAATAACTTATTTGTTAAGCATATGTACCCTCTTATTTGAGATAATCTTTTTTTATCAGCTTATTTTAGATAATCTTGGCTAAAGCAATGTTGGACACTAAATATTAACTCATCTTTTAGTAAGGATTCCAACATCAGCTTGTCACGTTACAAAGAACTAAACCATATATCAAATAATCCTCCAAAACAAAGAGAAAAAAATTAAGAGAAAAACACATTTTTGAATAAGCTCCCAAGGAACCGTTTCCATTATCAACTTTCTTGAGGGTTTCGCATCAAAAAATTACACGTGTCCATAGCAAATCATTTTTCATCCGAACACCAAATGGAAAGAATCTCTCAGTTTCTCAATAATCCTCTTTCTAATAAAACCTCTAGTTTGAGTCAAATATTTATCAAACACACCATGACAGTAGGCCAGTTAGGTAAGATGGAAGACTACTTGCATTAACAAGAATCAAACACACATCATAATTATATAACCATCTTTGAAAGACGGATGAGCAATATAATCTAATATCATTGATAGGTAGATCAGATAAAGCAATAAACACATGGTATAATTTGGGTACAATTTGTCCGTATACTCTATTACAGAAAACAAAAATCTCTAACAAAGGGCATCAAGCCTGATACCTACCAAATGATAATCAATTTTCAAGGGGCATCAAGCCTCATAGGTGCCAAATGATCAATCTTCATGATCATCGCTCTTATAAGTGATTGTTATGAATCGATATAAGGCTTTCCACATGGATAAAAACAGGATCATAGGCATTATCTATCCTATCAACCATCTTAACTATCTTATACTCTTGAGTAGCGAGATTGAGTAGAACACTTTTTTTTCTTTCAACTATTTTCATCTCACCACGAACATATGCACAATACAAATCAATATCGCAAACAATTATATTCTTCCAAATTATGTGTGGCGCCAATGGATATGGGAAGGGGCTGCTACTATATTTTTTAATCCAGTTCCACCTTGACCCAGATGCACCAGCACTCTCTTGCAACACCCACATATCAACAACAAAATTTCTCTTGCGCTTAGTCGTTCTCACATAAAGCATAGCAAGCTCATTATTCTGGAACACCACAAGCTTATAGTTTCTTCTATTAGAGCGTATCAAAGGCTATCAATGTAAAAACTTCAATGCTAGAGCAAATGAAACAACACAATCAGACATACTCTTATCAATCCCACGCCAAAAGATAGCTCCATTTGAGGTGATACTATAAAACTCTGAACAAAGAGCTACACCATCACTTTCACATTCTTCAAGGTCAGCGCCATTATTACATGTGAGAATTACATCATCTAATTTCTCAAATTCCACATCTTTCCATGCCCTTGTCCTTAATGAATATATTCGCATATTCTCAATAGAACTATTGGAAATAATCACAATCTTATAGTCATCAATTGTTGAATCAAACCCAAATGAAATGAGACATTTATAAGAGTCAATGACTCCAGGTACTTGTATTGACTCTCCAATATATGGATTCCATATGATCATGCGTCGTCTAGAATGGGTTAGAACACATATCAAACCATTGCAGGAACCCACGGTGTGAGCATGCCTTGGTGAACCGATCATAGGTATGCTTTGAACACCAACAAAGTTCATGCTGTGATCAAGGAAAGATGAGCGCAGACGATAAGGTCGGGCTCCATAATTCAGAGAGGAGACAAGGGTTCTTACGAGAATGATCGACTGAGATGTTCTACCGTGAATGATGAGCTTCTCAGTATATCATTCCAACCTTTGCACACACATTGGAATCGAATTAAAGATTTTATTGGAAGTCGTATGAGAATGTTTGTAATGATTTCTTGAGGAAGGAATGGGATTTCTCCACGCTTCATTGTGCTCTAGACCTTGAAGTAGGTAAGCCAAAAAAACGCTCTCTAAAGATTTGCAGGTTACTCCTCAGATCCTTATTCACTAATTGGCATTTGACGGAAAAAATAGCTTAGTTGATTTTTTCTAAAAAAATGTACAATAAGTTAGATTTTTTTGGCAACAAATAAGTAAATTTTCTCTAAAGATTTGTTACACGTCAGATCTTATTCACTAATTAATTAGCATTTGACCAAAAAAGTAGCTTAGTTTATTTTTTTAAAAAAAAAGGTTTGTTAGGTTGTAGATTTTTTTGGCAACAAATAAACAACAGTTAATCATATACTCCGATCCGTCCCTTACTAGATACAAATCTAAAATCACATTCCAAATTTAATTAAATCAAATTCTCTAGAATCTATTTTTCAAAAAAAAAAAACTTAATCTCTGAGCAAAAAAAAAACTTAATCAGTTTTTTTCCACACAGACACCAATACCATCTTTTGAATTATATATTTATTTTTCAAAAAATAAACTCCGAATTTCATTAGATTAAATGTTCAATTTAAGGTTGATAAAAAAACTATTAGCACTCGATATTTTTAATATTTTATTACCCATATACTTTTATTTGATGTGGAATTTTAAATTTTTTCTGATAAAAAAAAGAATTTTAAATTTGACCATCATCAGTTAAAAAAAAAAGAATTTCAAATTTGACCAAAAACCCTAAAAAAGTTCAACTAACTTTGTAAACATTTTTATTTACATTGGAAAATAAAAGAAATATCAGAAACATAAGATTTATTTTCTTCATGGGTGCTGATAAAAAAAAATTTTATGGTTGAGACTTGAGATCCTATATTTTGTATTTTCAGGTTGTCACACAAAAGTATCTCAATAAAATCCTACTTTTGTGCATTCTACCTTTTTCTCTAAAGTGATTGATCCACTTGTCATCCTCTAATTGATACATTTTTCTTCATATCAAGTTAAATATAAAAAACTCCCATATCTGATATTAGGCCAATTAAACTCAGCTTAATTCACATAACAAAAATCACCGCTATTTGTATTAATTGTCGGCATTGATAATACAATATTGTTCATTTGAAATTTTGATTTACCTTTTTCCTTTTTCAAGATATCCATGCAAATCCACGCCATTATGATGATATGAAATTAATAAACGCGTTGACATTCAATAAGTAATTTCAAATCATCTTTATGAATAATAAACCTTATTGATTTATATTTCATTCAATTTGACAACTTTTAAAGTTCAAAGTTTATATTTGATTCAATTCCGGCCAGCAATGGCGGAAGTTGTTCAGGATCTCATACAAATGATCTAGAGAGGGTCATGTACCTATCAGTCAAATGACGACTTCTCAGCTAAATGAACTGAATACACTTTTGTTTCCAACCTTTTTATTGAGGTTGGCTGATTAGAAAATAGCTTATAACTCTCTAATATCTCTTAATTTCATTTAGGTTAGGTTTAGGGTTTATGGTTTAACTTTTTGTAGATTCATTTTCTGGTAGTGTTAAAGTTTGTTTGTTTTTCTACGGTGTTATAGAATATGTCATCTTTCAGGTGAGTATCTTGATAGAGTGATTTCCATTTCTTCAAGTACTTGTATTTATGATTTAATGTCACACACACGCATATATGTATATGTATATATAAAAGTTTGTACATCTTTATTTTAGTACGCAAAATTTACATATCTAAATACAAAATTTAAACTCTTATTAAGAAAATTAGAACCAACATTTTTTTCTTAAACCATATGGCAGATGCTTAAATAAATGCACACATATTCTCTTTCATATATATTGTGAGAATCTAAATTATTTTGAGTGTGGATGGAGATAGATGATTGGGTGGGAGTCATTTTCATTCAAAAATGAAATTTAGGATTATGTGTTTGGTTGTTTTGTTTGTTTGTTTCTGAGAAGGAAAGGAAAGTTCTGCCACTCATACCACAAGCTGGCCATCTGAATAAAGTGGTATGAGTGCCATCAAAACTTGTTAGGAACAGAAAAATCAATTCCAGTTCATTGTCCATCACTCATATCTGTTAGACTTTAGTGGTTGAGATGGCTTTTCTTGTCACTATTAGTTGGATTTTTATACTCATTGCTCATCATTTTTATATGATAAATTCATTTTTCTTTCACAAAAAAAAAAAACATTACCTTAGATTCTACGTTTATAACTAAATAATCATTTAATCAAAAAGTAACTAGTCCTTTATATCATAGAATGTTTCATTTTATTCTTTCAACATAGTAAAATATCTTTTTTCCAATCAAAATGATGTTAATGACTTAACGTAAAGATGCTGGCATTGAAATTTTTAAATGCATAAAAACAAATACTCCTAATAAAGAATCCATTGAATTCGGCAATCCTTTTCAGTTTCACAGAAATGAAGGATCACTGTTCAATGTTCACTAACACTATTATCCGTTCAATATATCATTTGAAGAGAAAAGAGCCATCATCTATATTGAATCTAAATGGTTTATACAGACCATTCTAAGGACCTAACTACTATGCAGCTGTTACTCAAGAAGTATACAGAACTATAAATCTGTGAAAAT
Organism: Mimosa pudica; assembly: GCA_029929735.1. Taxonomy (NCBI): domain Eukaryota; kingdom Viridiplantae; phylum Streptophyta; class Magnoliopsida; order Fabales; family Fabaceae; genus Mimosa; species Mimosa pudica. The sequence goes on from JAKELP010000020.1 coordinate 5,500,558, forward strand.
CATAAATAATAGGGCACTTGCATGGCTATATCTTATGGCAATTTTTCCTTTCTGTCCTAGAACAAGAAAAGTTGTGACCAATGCTTTTCACTTTGCAGATATAAAACTGTATTCTGATGATTTGCTATACACCTACAGCATCATGCAGGAGATGTGATAATCAGGAGAGGCTGTATAGACAAGTTTGAGGACCCTCTATAAAGGCTAACATACTTGAGTGTATATGATCACCATGGAAAAGGGCCTTTTTCACCAAACAGTAAAAGTTTGGATTCCTATCAGTCAGTCCCCTGTTCCCTCTTTGTGCCATACCAAATTCCATGGTCCACTTTTGCTGCCCAACCTTAAATTCAAACGTGGAGATGAGATTTTGAAGATTAGCAAATAGCAATACAATAAGAATCTTGTCAACAAAACATAACTCAACTACCATATAATGTACCGGAAAGTAATAGCAACAGAGTTTTTTTAATTGGTGCAAAGTCCATGCTTGAAAATTTCATTGGCCAAAAGGACCTGAACTCAGCCAACCGTATTTTGCATAAAAATATGCGGTGTGTAAAACATATCAGGTTCTTCTGGCTATGATATTGGAGCATATCAAACCAGCAACTGATATGTCATTTCATTTTTTGAAGATTTTTTCCATATCATACAAAATGCAACTTAGAGTTAAAAATTTCCGATGGACCAGAAGGATGGATCATTTGGTCAGTGGATAGTACGATTATTTTTTAGACTAGCATTATAAAGTACTCCCTCCATTCCTAAATAAAAGATCACTTTCTCTAATTTGATTAGATTGATGATGTTAGTTAAGTTAGTTATTAACACTTGATATTACCATTCCACCCTATCCATATAACTTAATCCCCACTCTCCCTCTCTTGCTTGTTTATCATAGATAAGGGTTATTAATTTGAAAGTGATCTTATATTTAAGAACAGAGAGAGTATTTAGATTCTCTAACAGCAACAAAACTATATATACCTCCAAGCTCCAGCAAAAACACGTAATGTCATAAAGAGAAACAGCCCTGTCCAGACTCCCGGAAGTCCAAGTGCTGGAGCAGCCACAAGCATGAACCCTGAGGAAATCAGACCTACTAGCAACTGGCCATTGAAATCGAAAATGAAGGTTAAGAAAATTAAGAAAAATTATAAGAAGAAATGAGTTTTAGGATTGGATCAATATCAATGACATGTTGAAATATCTTCATCAATGGGATTGGGAATTACCATAGAGTAAAAAGCATATTCAAAATCTGACACCCCATAGTAAAGGCCATCGATAACAAATGCCAAAGCGTTCATTGGTTGAGATCCCGCAACAAACTGAACATGAGTAAATGTTAGATCCTTCAATAACATAATTAAAGACCATTTTTTGTTCATCAAGATGTGAAGTAAACATTTCAAGTAGGATTAAGAAGTTGATTTCTCAAGTAATTATGATTTCTCACCAATAAACCAGACTGAGCAATTTCCAGAACCTCTGAGTCAGTGCTGAATAAGCTGGAAAATGCTCCAAACCCAGGGAATAAGATCATTGATAAAGCAATTCCTGTCCCTAAACCAATCTTCACATTACAAGGACAAAATAAGAGAATATAACATAAGGTTAATAATTTTTCAAGTATCCTTTTAAAGGGGGCATAACAGACAATATAAGGAAAGAAATTTATAGTGACACAAATCATTAACCTGTAAAACTCTAGAGACAATCAGGCGAGCCTGCTCATAATTCCCTTGGGAGTAATCCCCAGCAAGTAGAGCCTGTGAAGGAAAAAAAGATACAAAAACAGAACACAATAGACTTCAGTTACAATCACCAAAAGATTTAATTTACACCACAAATATAAAACAAATACCAGAACAGAAGAACATTATAAACAACCTCTTGTCGAGGACAACGCTAATTATGACCAAATACACAAAAACTACCATATCCACAGGATGCTGAATACTATTGACAAACCAAAAGAATGGAAGGATGAGAAGAGAGCTACATAAAAAGAAACCACAGGTGCAACAATGACTTGTCATTTCATATCAGAAAAAAAAAAGCATTTTCAATACATTTCATTGACAAGACACTCCATGCATGTGTCAAAAAATCATGTGTACCCTACTAATGAAATGTTTTAATCAATTGATCGATGCAATGTTATTATTGTTGTAAAAATTTGTATAGCCCTATTTTATGTGAAATTATTTTTTACCTGACCAGCAAGTGCCAGAGCATCTGTTAGCAAAGACACTGACAACCAAACTTCTATGCAAATTTGATGACCAGCCATTTGTACCGGGCCCTGTCTGGCTGCCATAGATGTCGCCAGTGTCAAAGTCATAAGCACAGCCAAGGTCCTACCAATAAGAAGACCACCTGAATAATGCAACATATAAGCTTGTCAAAACTTAAAAGAGAACGTAAGAGAAAAGTTTAAGCGCTTTGCATGATATGTAAGGGGAATCTCAAAACTCATCAAACTTGTATTCTCTTAAAGTTTCAAGATTAACATGAAGAACTTGCAAAACCACAAACAATATAGTGTAGCTTTATGTTGCATTCAATTCATTAATTGAGTCATGAGGCCTAGAAAATCAGCAGGTATTCAATAAATATTTGTTCGAGCTGGATGATTCTAATGTTGTTACCAAAGAAAAAGAAAATAGCTGAAAAATAAGGATAGCCAAAGCAGCAAGGAAACATAATTTAGAAAGCAAAATACCAGACTTAAGGTAGCCAAATAATTTTCTCCCATCAAAGTCAGAAGGAATTAGCAGTACTTTGTCGTTCAATTTCCATAAAAGAATGAAAGCAATTAAATATCTGGTGCACAAGAAAAGATAGATTTGATTAAAAGGGGAAAAACACATAAATTATGACAAGACGTGCAAAATGCACTTCTAATGCTAATGTTTACCAAATTTTAGACGTACTCAGAAGTCACAATTGCAATAGCAGCACCACTAATGCCAAAACCAAACGTAAAAATCAGCAACACATCCAAAATGGCGTTAAGTAAATTGCCAGCACCTAACACCCAAAAGGAAGAATTTGTTATTCAATAATATCAATATACAACCAGAATTTGTTAACGACTTAACCAGCATCATGACAAGAATGGATGAAAATAGAAAACACACACACACAGAGATAAGTTGCTTCAATACTTGCCAATGGCATATAGAGGCGTCTTCGTATCTAAAAATCCACGAAAAGTGCCTTGTGCAGCTAGTGCAATCACAACAGGTGGAGCACCAAAGGCCCTTAAGGTAAGAAACTGTTCAGCAGGTGCATGCATTGGTGAATCCTACAACACATAAAGTGAAACTGAAATTATTAAATTATCACGCATTCATAATAATCACATGTACACATAAATAGTTATTTAGACTATATCTTTCATGATGGCAAGAGTTGGCACAATAAATTTTCTAAATGAAAATTCAAACTTTATGGCATAAATTATCTTTCCCATTTCTTCATCCAACCGCGTTTTCTTGCCTCCTTGATCTTGGGTGGAGGTCTTCTTTAGCCATTTACATGATTCATAAGTATTGTACTATGAAGTGATATAAAAACAACACAATGTGTGAATCAATATCAGCCAGGGATTACATACAGCAGGTATACCCATGATATTCACAAGGATGCCAGAGCCAAAGAAAAGGGCCACAACTTCAGCAATTCCAAGGCTTGCAGCAAGTATTAAAGAAGTTGACACTGAAGGAAGTAGCATCTTGCTCTGGTTCTTGCCCAGGAAATCTTCATTTTGGACACATGGAGAACATAACACATCAGTACATATGTCCGCGCAGATATGAATAAGCCATATATAAACCATTCACAAGTCAAATAATAAATGAATGATAATAAAAATTGGAAGCACTCTTGAATAAACTACCATTGTCATTACTTTGAGCAGAGTCTACTCCTTTGGCAATCAGTGCCTGTTCCTCAGCAACAAAGGAAGTAGTGATATTGAGCAAAGGAACATTGAACACTTTTGACACTAAATTAAACACAGATGCTGCAACCCCAACAGCTGCCAATTCAACCGACCCTGCATGGAGAGTCTCTTGATAATTATACTGACCATAACTAAGTTGAAAAAACAAAAGAGAAAATCCATTTGTTGCAATCAAAATCATCAGCACAACCATTAAGCGTTATGCTGATTAGTAAAAAACATTCCCCCTAGTCCACCACACAAACTCAAGCAATTGGAATGATTAAGGACACATTAAAATCAATTCTATCCTATTATGGGGTAAACTCACTTCCATAGAATTACCTATATGGCCAACAAATGCAGTGTCAACCAAAGAGGCAATGGGATCAGCAGCCAAAGCCAACGCAGCAGGTAGTGCAATGGACAAAATATCCATCCCAAGGTTATCAAATTTAAGCCATCCATTTCTGTCCAAAACACCAATTACAAAAACCATACTATTAGAGAATAACATAAAAAATCCCATCGAAATCGTTACAGCTGAATCAATGGTATTACGTTCGTTCCTAAATATAAGATCATTTTCTCATTTTTCATAATTTTTCTAAATCAATCCTAATAATGCTATATAATAACTAAGCAATAGAGGGAGAGTTGGGATAAATGTATATGATTAGGGTGAATTGTTAATATCATGTGATAGTAACTAACTTAACTGGTATCCTTAATCTAATAAAATTCAGGAAAGTGGTCTTATACTTAGGAGCAAAGGGAGTATAAAATATTGGGTTGACTCTCGAAACATTGACTTAAGTTTTTCCGATGAAAAGACAAATCTAACATATTTCAACATGATATCAAAGTCATTCGATACAATAAAATAAAACATTGGGTTGATTCCATCACATTGGATTAGCTTAAGGAGCTACATATATATCCAATCTATTCATATTTCAGCCCATACCCCACAATCATATTAAGAACATACACCTAATTTCATGCACAGTACCTGAATTGACCAAGCAAAAGAGGTGAGTTATCAACTGAAGATGGAGAATCCTGAGGTGGTGAAGTTTTTGGAGAACTTGTTTCAAGTGAAGTTGTATTATTTTTCTGAGGAGATGATGATCTGGGTACTATTCTTAAGCGAGCAAAGCAATGAGGTTTAGTTAGAGATTGAGATTTTGAGAAGGTGTTTACATGCAGAGTTTGTAAAGAAAGAAAGTTACGAGAGAGAGTGGAGGCCATCATTGTTAAGCATCAAGAAGAAAGAGTGGTGTCCTGTAGAGACAGCAAAACCAAATCTAGTGATAAAGTACGGTATGTGACTTCATAGTAACGATTAACTAATATGTACGGTAAGATGAAAAAACATAAGTGGAAAATATCTAGGTTGGGTGGGCCCCGCCCATTGTAGTGTTTGGCTCTCATATTTGCAAATGTGACTTGTTTAATGTTTTTTATGTAGACTTTACTTGTTTTAACTTTTAAGTCTAAGGCTGAGAATTTCTCTGATATTTCTCCTTTTGAACTACATGAACTACATGACACATGATTTTTCCTCTTTCATTCTCAGGATTAGAAACTTTTATTCATGTGATGAAACTTCTTATTTTGTGGTTGAAATAATACAAATATTCTAATTTGGTTGGGAAATCAGGATATGAATTTACGTTGTTCCCGAAAATATTTTGCAAACTCTCTCTCCTTAAATTCCCATATTTGACTTTATTTTTAGAGAAATTAAGGTAGCAAATTGAATGACTAAATCATAACATATTTTGTGTAGTACGGAGTATTATATTAGGAAAAAACTTATATCAAGTTGCTTATATCAAGTTTGTCAAGTTCACCTATAAGATATCGTCATCTGTTCATTTTTCCACGTCAACAAAGAGGTGTTTGTTGTCTCACAAATCTCAAAACATAAAGATACAGAAAAAGGAAATAATCAAATAAGGTAAAAAAGAAAAAAAGGAAATAATCAAATAAGGTAAAAAAAGAAAAAAAAAATAGTGATGAACTGATCGTGATGGGTGATTAATGCGACCCTCTCTCTCTCTCTCCGCCTTCATTGCTCCACCATCTCATTCACAGAGACGATGATGGGTGAGGGATGAATTTTGGGTTCGGTGCATGAGGAAGAGAGAGGAGGAAGAAGAAGGAAGGAGAGAGTGATAATGGAAAGACAAAGAGGGTTTACGGTTGAGGAAACTGTGAGGGGAGCGGTTACGGAGGTTGAGAGGCGGTCATGGTGGAATGAGTGGTGGAGATTATGGGGTTTTAGTGAAGCTGAGAGAGAAGAGAAGAAGAGGTCATATTTGGTTTTTGGAGAATGAAGAAGATGAGTGGGCTAGTGTGGATGAAGGGTCAATTCTGATTCTGAGAAGCCGATGTCGATTCCTATTCTGTTATTCTTGGCTGTGGAAAATGTAGGTTTCATAATTTTTTTTCTTTATTATTTGATTTTTGGATTGAGTACTGTGAGATAACAAACACCACCTTGTTGACGTGGAAAAACTGAACAAGTGACAATATCTTATAGGTAAATTGGACAAACTTGATATAAGCAACTTGATATAAGTTTTGTCCATTATATTATGTTAACTTATAAGTCAAATATATTAATTTAGGAAAAAAATCAAGAAAATCAAATATAATGTTGCAGGTCAAAATATACATGTGATTTTGTCTAAAAATACTTCCAACACCAAGTACTTGTTTTGGTTTCAAAGTAACCACAAGCTTCCAAACTAAGGTTAAAAAAAACATTTTTCGAGAAACTTATGAACATTGACTATGAGTTCTATATGTTTGATAAAATAAGGTGTATATGAGTCTTACAATAATTGCTTTTACTTTTTTAAAATTTTTGATAAAAAAAAAAGTATCTCTATATCCCTATTCTTTGGCAGCCACTTCACCAGCTTTAGTTAAACGTATAATTAAACCCACCATCAACGTTCATAACCAGAAAAAGTGAATTTTAAGTTTTGACCTTATCTTAGAAGCTCACAGTAACTTTCTACACACAAAGAACTACTTGATATTGAATGCACTTTTGACAACAAATGCATGATTTTGACATTCAATCCACAATTTATAATTAACTCATTTGATTTTCTTAAAATTCTTCAAAAAACTCACCCGAATATCTTCATTTCAAGAACGTAAGATTATTTCAGGTTAAAAGGATCTAAGGTCTGCGAAGTCCCATTCAGTATTCACAGTTCCCGCAATGAGTGATTATTGTACAACAGATTACGGGAAAACAACATTATTAGGTGAGTTAAACAACACTCAAATTCTTTAGGCTTTAACCTCTCAACCAAAATCAGCAATCAGAGTCACTTAACAGCTTATTACTGAATACTGAGTATTTCCAATTTTGAATAATCATCATCATCATTTAAATAAAAGATACACTCAAAGGAAAATCATTCACATAATCAAATCATTCTCGCATTTCAATGATCAAAGCAAAATGCTTTACATGACTCTCATGGGCAGAATATTTTATTAATATGAGCATATAACAAGACAATCAGCATCAATTCACTTAGATTCAGCTTCTTCCTTCTTCTCTGACAAGTACCTAAACAGAACAACATATCCACAGAATTAGAAATGGAAGTAGAGCCACAATTGTGTTGTGTGCATAAAATTTCTTAAACAAATGCTACCAAGTTCTTTAATAAAAAATATTATATATGGATCGTTTTCAAGTCTGTACACTCCATAACATTCTTTCTTTTCATTATCTTATCATATTGAAGAACTTGATAGTTAACATTTAAAAATTGCCCCAAAATCTTTCTCTGTCAACAAGTTTCAAAATTGAAAAAGATATAGCTGTCCTCACACATGCTCAACTGCTTACCCGTTTGCCCTTGCCCAGCGGGAGAATTGGTACAGTTGCACAGTCTCATTTGAAGCATGACATGCGAGCAGCAGATAGTTGCGGGGTTGAACCATCCATGCAAATCTCATGAACAGAGCTGAATATACACACATTGCTGCAGCACGAACACATGAAAGATGGAAATTTAGCCAACATACAAAGACCACATCTATGTGCATATTTTAGATATTTCCCATCATATTATCTTATAAAAACCGGATATTTGCAACGACACAACACACAATTATCTCTTTGAACATCCTCCACAAATTATAGTTTTATTGGAAAACTTCATAGCAAACAACTAAGGTACTCCACTGAAGTTGGGTCCTTTAACAATTCTCAAGAATATAGATAGTTTCAACCTCCTGTCATGTTGCCAGAGATCATTTCTGGAGGTTTATTCATGTCTGCCAGCCCCTGGATTACAAACATGGTCATAGAAGCATGAAATGAGAAAAAGTAAGCAAGAACAGTAGAAATAACCTCCAATCTAAACGCAAATATATAATCAATGAAGCAAAACGTACTGCAGCAACAAATCCCCAATTGGCAACAGGTCCCCAAAAATGGGTTGTTTTTGGACCAACTGGACTGTTTAAGAATGCTCGGAAAGCGGAGGCCATATTACTATTGATGCTCAAGCAGCAATAACTGTCAAGAAAAATAATTTGGATAGTTAACATCACTATCAGCCGGCAATCGCAACGGCTTAATTATTTGTTGCAGAAGATCAATTTTAAAAATAAAGAAACTAGAAAGTACGGTGATATGTGGTTCAGAACTTTTATTCTTACTTTCAAGCTTAAACCTTGCTTAAAAACCAAAAAATGGGAAAGGAATAAGTAATGACTATATATCTCCATGTAACTACCTCAGTCCTTCTTATTGCCACTTAAAGAACAGAAGCACAATCATATCTTAACAGTCCAAATCTCAGTATCCAAAGGAAACCACATGCTTGAAAATCAACCCACATCCTCATAAACTGTCTGACCCTTGATGGCCAGAGAACTAATTTTTAAAACTTGCTACTTAGTACTTATGCATTTCTATCAATCCAATATTATTAGACATTTAATCTGAAATTACACCCATTCTCCGTCATGGGGTCTAACAACATGAGATACAAGCATGCCATTTTTTCCTCAAAGACAATCAGTAATCACCCAACAACCAGTCCCACAAGAAGCAAATAGAAACAACCTAAATTCTGTTATAGTTTTGTGACAAGGCGAGGAAGAGACACCTATGTCAAGTTAGTGATTCCTTTTCACCAATCAGTCAATCCACTACCAAGAACCAGAAGTTAATAGCAGCAGGATAAGATCAGGCATGCCTTTGATGAATGATTTCTAGTCTTTGTTCCCATTTCAAATTAAACAAAAGAAACTGATTTTGTGCACATTGAACATGCTCAGCTATAAATAAAGTAAGCACCAAATAAAACAATTGGCCACAGCTAGAAATTAATGCATATTGTTCACAATTACTAGCATATACCTGGTACAGACATTTCCCCAAATGAAATCAAGTGTATAAATGAAGCATTAACCACATATGCTTATGACCCCTAGGACCAATTCCTTAAATAATTGAAACTTAAAGTGAAATCATTTTCCCTAATGACAACATGAATTGGACAGAATTGCCCCTCATTTTTCTCTATCTGCAATAATGACTCGACCCAGATGGTAAATAAGCACAAGCACAAACATTGCCATCCGTATTTCCAAAAACAAGCCATTACTAACTATAGAGGTTGATGATAATAATAATAATAATAATAATAAAAAAACACAAAAATCAAAGATTGAAAAATCAGGCAACCTGCGATGATATGTTCTATGAGAATCGCCTCGCCTCGCCGCGTTTGCCTTCAACAACGTTCGTCCTGCCTACTCAAAATTAATAAATCAAGGAGGTTTTATTTTTAGTATTTGATATATAATCAGAAATATCATAAACAGGTCCAATAATATTAATATTATTGTGGGCTTCATGGCTTTTAGCGATCTGTTTACTTTATGGGTGCACCAAAAGTTTGATTCGACTGAAAGTGTATAATAGAAATGGATTTGAGTATAAGAGGGTAAAGATGGAGAGTAGAGGTAAATTAGGTAATGATGAGAAAGTAAAGTTTGTGGTCCAAGAAATGTGTGAGATGGAGAGAAGGAATTAAATTTAGGATTTTATTTAATAAATCAGATAAATTATTTAATTAAATAAAATTCTATTTATTAAAATAAAACAAAAGGTTTTGATTGATCAATTCCAGTTAAGATAAAGATTAAGGTATCTCCAATAGTTATTTAAATTAGAGGTTCTAATTCATTTAGAACCGATGGTTAAGAGAACTAGATTCTCTCCAACTTTTCTTCTCTTATATACGTTTTCTTGAGAGGGTGATTCATTGTGCAAATAAATTTGATCCAGGTTTTAGTAACTCAGTTCTACCTGGGCTGAATCCTTCTTGATTCTTGGCTCTAAGTTTAGTTTTTTTTATCACGGCTTTGTGTTTGTTCTTATTGTTATAGGAACTCTATTCGAGTTCAGATTCGGGTTTGAAACTCTGTGATCCGGAAACACTCGTGTGCCAGGTAAAAATTTCTTCAACAACCAAGGTCCTACATAAGAGAAAGTAATTTTAAACAATAATCAAATTATATGAAAGTCTCAAGAGATTTGAGTTAATTGTTATGTTAAATGACTTGTTAGTTGTAAATGACAGATCATTGAGTTGTTAAAGCTTTAAAAACCTAGTTATCATTGATGACTAGCCTTTAATATAAATATGATCCCTTGAACTTCATAATTGTCTGGGGCTTGGTTGTGATTATTTCCCTTATGAGGGACTAAGTTGTGGTTTTTCCATTACTTCCCCCCCCCCCCCCCCCGCAACCTACACATATAAACATGTGTGAAAGTGTGAAACTCATTTAAGAATTTAATGATAAATATTAAAATAAAAGAGGTAAACTAAAATTTTAATATACATATGAGTTGCTTTGTTTAGGAAAGTTTGAATGAAAATTGGAATAATATGGTGGTGATAGAAAGTGATTGCGGATTCTGGCAAAAAAAAAAAAAACAAAGAAAGTGATTGCGGAAAGTAGTGAAGGAGGATCGGAGGTGGAGAGGATGATATTTGGAAATGTTCAACATTTATGAGGAAAAAATTGTGATGTTTATTAGCTTGTAGTATTAGTGCAATCTTGAAGAGAATAAGGTGCTTGACAAACTGGACAAGAAGCTATAGCCGTGTGTAAAGGAAATTTTTTTAGAAACCCAAATCAAAGTCCCGCATCACAAAAATAGAAAGAAAGAAAGAAAAGAAAAGAAGTTATTCAAAAATAAATAAAATTTTTTATAGTTAATGATAATTATATATTTAACATTTTTGCACTTTAGCTCAATAGGATATTTCACATATATTTAATGAAGTACTTGATTCACCAAATTAAAAATAGGGTTGAAAGGAAAGTGCACAAATATTTAAGAATTATAAATATCTAAATTTAAATTTTGAATTTCGAGAAGTAATTTGATTAACTATTGCTGAAAGTTAAATCAACAATCTATGTGTTGTTGGCTAAGCTAAATTTGAGTTATAAAACTGTATGTTGGGACTAAATAAAATGATTTTCTTTTATTTGTTATGTTGATAATGATACTTTGAGCATGAGCTACATTATCTTTTTTTTTATCATAACACGAGTTACATTATCTTACAGTTTTACTTTATGGTTTATATTCAGCCTAATCCTAAAGTCACACTGTATCCTTACTCAACATTATGCAATATGCAGTTAAATGATTTACTATATACAATTACTAAAGGCCATCATAAGATTAATTTACACATAGCTATAGCTAGTTTTTTTCAAATTGAGAAACCTTGCTCCCTATAATAGCCTGATTGTTTTGCACCGTGCATATGGGAATAAAAACATTTTCATTTAATATTTTCTTGAGTTTAATTTGTTTATTTGTATGTTTCTCGTATCAATTTTACAAGACAATGGCTCTCAATTCAGGCATGATTTGGCAAGTTCTTTCTCCTCAATCAGCTCTTGAGCTGTTTTGTCCATCCTTTCTCTTGAGAACTTGTCAATCTTTAAACCTGCCAATGCATGAGAGGTCAGTGATTGAAATTATATCACATTATCATTTGATCAGTGCAAAGACATCATAAGGCTAAAGAACATCATATGATCAGTGCAAAGTTTTAAGAAACAAAAAAACACCTTGCACAATCTTCCACTGTCCATTTTCACAAGTGACAGGGAATGAGTAAATAAGGCCAGGTTGGATGCCATAAGAGCCATCAGAATAGACTCCCATCGATACCCATGTTCCCTAGAGTAACAAAAGCAGACACAAAAATTAACAAAGATGCAACATGTACTAAATTTATGGGAGAGTTAACGTGTCATTACCACTAAGCAATTAATCACTAAAAAGCTTAACAACGAGTGAATAGCATGCAATGACAACAGATCATGACACTGAATATGCTGTAGTCATTGCATGTTACTCAGTTGATGTGAGAATTTTTACTATTTAGATTGTTTATATGGGATTACATGGTAATTCAACTAAGATTTAAATGCTTGAAAGGGAAGCAACCTTGGGAGTGCCAAGTATCCAGTCACGCATATGATCACAAGCAGCACTTGCTGCAGATAATGCACTAGACAGCTTTCTGGCTTTGATTATGGCTGCACCACGCTGCTGAATTATGCTGATGAACTCATTGTTGAGCCTATTTAGTACCAATGAAAAATCAAGTTGTCATCCCTGTGCTGTTTTGCTGCTAGAAAAATGAATGCTTAACTCATTCATGACAGAGTTAGTTTACTATTCGGAAAGTTGTTCATCTAAATATATTGACATCTATTGCTTCTGATATAATTTGAGGTCTTGTCTTCTCTTGGAATTAGTTATTTTATGTCACCTTATGTAATTCCTATATTGTTTAGCGCAGAGAAATTAGGGTCCAGCTTAGTAAGTTAGGCTCAAACCCAATTAGATTTTGGGGCTATTTCATAAATATGGAAAAGTATGAGTAATTTCTCAATATATTTTTTATTTGAAAACTGTGACTTTTCCTAAGTGCTATAACATTCCCTACATGGTTTATAAATAAGTGGTGTTTTGGTGGAAAAGTTAAATTTTTTACGTAGAAAATTCATTCTGTCTCTTCTTTTTCCTTCCCATGATGCATCTGATATATATATCGTAGTCAGATTACAATTAGTGATTCGATTTCGTGTTGTACAATACCCAAACCTGTCAATCAACTATATGAAACTATACAATGTCCTAAATATAGGAGTAATAAAATGTTTACTTTGGTTTTAAATAGAATCTGTTCAGCATCTGCAAATCAGTTACTAAGTTCCTATGTTACTATGATCTATTTTATCTACAAGATAGATGAACAAAAGTAATTCGAAACGTAGAATCACACAAAAAGGTAGAAGGTCTAGAAACTTGTACATACCAGTTATCATCACCCACTGCTTGCCTGACTGACTTGATGCCACTACTGGTGTTGACAGTAGCATGGTTGACATCTGGATATTGAGTTGAAGAGTGATTTCCCCAAATGGTCACATTCTTAACATCACCAACATGAACATTTAGCCTCTCAGAGATTTGCCCTAATGCTCTATTATGATCCAATCTGGTAAGACATGTGATATTTTTTTCTGGAATTGAAGGAGCATATTCTTTTAATATGAGAGCATTTGTGTTTGCTGGATTGGCAACCACTAGCACCTGTATTTAACAAAAAATAATGGAAAGAACAAGCAACATCATGATCATTTCATATCTAATTAGATATTGCTCAATTGGCAAAATTCCCAATGAATGGTGCTACATCTTATACTAAATTTACTTGTGATTATATTACATACATCTATATGGCCTTTTCTTGTTCTTATTCATTATGGTTTAATATTAATCAATCATACTTGACGTTTGTCACCTATATCAAAATAACTTAGTCTACATTTGCTGTGCAATGTGGTTGATACTACCAAAAAATTGTGAAGACATGATGAACCGACACTCTTCAGTACCAGGATGATTAATTTTTCCTTACCGACCGGGTCCCTTTAAAAGTCAACTTTTAGAAGGAATGTGTGGTCCTTATTATAAATCATTGAGCGGATATTAATTACATTTTTCCACATTGCCTCTACTTAAAGTCTTGTGCAATTTTTCTTTTCATTTCTCATGATGTGATAACTCATGATTTTAAATAAGGGTAACTTTTTTATTTTCAAACAAATTTAATGACTTCATCACCTCTCATTGATTATGGTTAAATGGTTGAAATGTGACTTATAAGGACCAAAGTAGTACCTTACAATCGTCAGCAGCATGTTGTTCTAAAGCTGATGCTTGAGCCTTGTAAATGGATACATTCTTGGACATAACATCTTTCCTTTCCATTCCTTCTTTCCTAGGAAATCCACCCAACATAACAGCAATGTTTACATCCTTGCAAGCTTCAACAACATCCGTAGTAGCAACAACACCTATTCACAGTAGTCATATACATACATACATATAGACACAGACCAAAATTGTTATGTCATTACATAAGCATATATTTATGATATCAGGATTGAACTCAAGAGTGTACATGCCTTTAAGAAGTGGAAAAACAGCATCAATAAGTTCCATCCTCACCCCTTTCAGTGACTCTGATGCAAGCTCAATATCTAGAAGGTGAAGAATTACAGGTTGATCTGAACCAAGCATCAAACCCCTTGCAATCATTGGTGCAAGGGCATACCCAATTTGCCCTGTTTGGTTGATCAAATCAGAATCAAAATGTGCAATAACATGCCCATTTTTTGAACAGGAGAATCTAACAGCTATAGGATTTTGAAGAGTAAAAATATTAGGGAGAACATAGGAGACTTTGAAATTAAAATTGATATCATAAAGATGCTAAAACTTTGTGTGTATGATGCCAAAAATTGTAATAGGAAATATCTATAAAAAGTCTTATTTACATAAGGACCTTATAAGTTGTTTCACACAAAAAGTACTAGTACTTTGCAAGATTTTATGCAACAAAATGATATTTGTTCTCAAATTCAGATTCTTCTTGTAAAAATTTAAACATGGTCTTTTCATCAATTTTCCCATTTAAATATGAAAAATATATATATCAGTAAAAATCCATTATAAAATAAATATAGGTAATAATAATGAAGAAATAAGAAAAACTAGTTAAAATTGAGAAGCATGCATGCCTGCAGCACCAGTGACCAACACTGTGAGAGGTTCCTTCTCTACTCTAAGAAGGCCACACATATATCTAATGATCCTCCAAAACAAAGAGAAACAAATTAAGAGAACAACACATTTTTGAATAAGCTCCCAAGGAACCGTTTCCATTATCAACTTTCTTGAGGGGTTCGAAGCAAACAATATACCTATATTGATCCCTCTTTTTCATTCTCTCTATATACACACACATATAGTTGTTATATGATAGGCGTGGAAAAGAATCAAGATGTAGTCCTCATTAAAAGGAAAATCATATACCAAAACAAAGTTGACAAGAGAAATATTGAAGGTTCTTGAGGGTCTCCTTGTCAACGAGGAAAAGTATATCCTAATAAACTAAGAGGGAACAAGAATGTTTGTTTGACACAAGATATTTGGTAAACATGGTAGATTAAACCTTAAAGTCAAACTTATCACGACCTAAGCCTCCTTATATATTTGGTTTGACCTTTTAAAACACATTTCTAGTTTTCTGATCTGCAAACACTTCGTAAGATATAATTTATTTCTATTAAAACAACTATATGTAATCAGTCATCTAATGTCTACGTATATCTATCAAGATTTTCCCCCATATAAATTGCTTCCTCTGTGCCCATATATATAGTTCTAAAATATAAATCGTTTGTCCCCTTTTTATAAGTTGAATTTTGTGTTTCTTTTCCCCACATTTCACGTTCAATGTATGTATTTCATGTATTACATTATATTTCATCACTCTTATTATTATTACCTCTCATTTACCCACTCATAAATAAGCACGTTTCTAGCTGGAAAAAGCATACAGTTTTTACATTTAACTAATTCAGCTGTTTTCTTACACTACTACCTTTCGAATATTACAACCTCATATTGTAATAAAAAATATTACAACCTCATATGTTTTTTTTAAAAAAATCTATTATAATATCTGTCGGCTGTTGCATAACATCACCACATATTTTACAACAAATGTCAAATGTCCGTAGTCCTTTCAAACACACATGAGCATTGTTCGTATGTGGCCCAATATCGATTTTAATTTTTGGGCCCCAAACTTTAATCTTGAAGATTTGGAGTGCCAACGATTTTTACATGATGGATTTTTTATTTTTTTTTATATTCAAAAAAGTTTTTTTATTCTATTATTGTCAGACAAAATATATCTCTCAGAGGCGTTTCTGAATTTGCATACATCCAAATTTAAAACCTTATACTTGAACTATTAAAATCTTTGCCACTACAACTATTGCGTACTAGTAGCATATACGATATTTTTTTTATTGCGTACTAGTAGCTAGTATATACAATATTTTTTGGGGGGCTGGTAGTATAATATGTTTGAATAGCATAGATTCAATTGAGTTATATAGATCTAGATATCTCAATTCAATTCACTTCTATGGCTATGCTTATTGCACAAAACTGCAGGCCAAGAGGCTAAATGTAGATAATATATTGAAACATTTTAATTTGTATAATGATTTTCACATCCTAGTTCTCACTAATCTTGTAGCTAGGGTGGCGCCTCAGCCCTCATCCTTGACCATAAGCACAACCTTAAAGGCAACTTAAAGATGTAATTAAAACATTGATAAAAAAATCAAGAATAAATAGTTTTTCGTTGTCACGCTTGAAGTTCACCTATAGAAGTTTAATTAATATAATTCATATTTCAAGTGAAAAAATAAGCTCACCTCTAGGCTCATCTAACTTTCTTGTGATGTAAGTTTTGTCAAGTCACACAACTATTCATATCAAGTTGTGTCGAGTATTCATTTATTTAACTGTAGATCCACAATAGGAAATAAAGCTAAAAGATACACCCATATGGTAGGTTAGTCGGGACCCTGCTAAAGAAAATTGTGGGAAAAAATGTAAAAAGGTGCATTTATATCATTTAATTTTTGACAATGTTTTATTTTATCCCTAAAACAAAGTTTTTTAAAAACTAATTATCTCATCCTAAATTGCTGGCTTCATGTAAATGTTATATGATAGTAAAATAAAATTTTTAGTTTGAAATACAAACTAAAATTTTTATTTTAAAAATTGAGTCGGTTGGGTCTCAAGAAGTTCTAGGGATATAATCTAAGCGCATTCCTTCAGAATTTAAAAGTGCTCATAGAAGTATTTATATATTTAGTATATTTTTTTATTACAATATATATTTAGTATATTACTTGCTAATAAAATTTATCACCAACTTGATTGGAACTCATAATCTTATGCTCCATCCGTCATTAAATATTATACTTATATTGGAAAGCAAGTTTATTTTTAAGATAAGATCAATATCTTTATATTTTTCTTATATTTTTTTCTAAATTATGTCTATTAATGTTTCTTGATAATATTTAAGTAAGAGATTGAAGTGTGAATAAGAGAATATGGTTAGAAAGTTTTTTTTACTGAAGTTAGAAAGTTGAATATCATTTTACCTTAACTAACTTAATTATTGACATCATTAATTTAATTCAATTAAACTAAATTGTTTCATATTTAATAACAGGAGAGTGTATATGGAATGTATATAAGTAGACTTCTCGTCGGAAAAAAACCAACTTCTTATTATTTAAACCGATTATTATAAGTAAAATTTCACATTTTTAGGAACTGTATTATACTACAAGAGATTCAAAAGGGAGGGCAGAGAAAAAAAATTTGAGCTGACTTAAAAAATAGAAAAGTAGGATTAAGCTTCATACCCTTTTAATATCATTAAAATTTCATAACCTCACTCATTCAGTTCTCTCATATTGAACTCATAACAACTTTATTGTATTAAAGGCGTTATAATATAACACTAGCATGACATGTATATGCTAAATATGATAAGTATGAACTTGTAAGTTCAATCTAACACATATTTTTTCTGGTCCAGATAATCTAACACATATTTAACAACACGCCTTTAAATTTCAATCTATAAATCAATGTAAGATTAGTCTCCTTAATCATTGATTTTTTTAAAAAGAAAAATTTCCCTCGCCTCCTATGAGACCAAACACCTCATACCAAACAGCTCCGATAAGATGAAGAAAATATGTACGGTAGTGGGGAAATGAATAGTATTAATGCATTAAATATGCCACGTCGAATTTGCAGAATCCCCCACCATACTTCAATGTTCCACCTCCCCACATATTGCTTCCCAGGCTGACCAGAGAGTGACTTCTTTAGACTCTAGAGAGAGAGAAAAAGAGAAAGAAGCAAACAAACAAAACAAATATATAATGTGAATCAATTGTTACTCCCTCCAGTCCTATTTATAAGTTGTCAACCGCCCAAATTGTACATATCAAGGAATGGGGTTAATGGAAGTTGAGTCATTAAATTAGTCTTATTTTCTTTGTCTTTTCCATTTTTGCCCCTCTTACCTTTATTACTATGACTCACTACCTCTTTCATGTTTATAAGCATACATGTGTCTTTTTCATCTTCTCTCTCTTCTCATCTTCCAATGTTCATTTTCCAAAGCTAAGGGTATATTGGGAAAATTTTAATAAATGAGTTAGTTAATGTTAGTTGGTGACTTATATTAAAGATCAAAATTTAGTGACGGTTGACGACTTATAAATAGGATCGGAAGGAGTATATAGTTCATTTGTTATAGCTAGCCAGCTCCCCTTCATCTAAACATTACATTACCATCTGAATTTGGCAGTCTCTCTTCTGTATCTCTGCCTCTTCCTTTGTCCACTATCACACTTATGGCCCAAGTATGACTCCTCTCTTCTCATCATTCTCAATAATATATTATATTCACCCCATTTCATAAAACCATCATATATCTTCTGTGTTCTTCTCTGTTCCTTCTCTTGCCTCTCTTTTGTTTTCCCTCATTCATTCTTGTTTTCACTTTACTATGAACTTCTCTCACGTCTGCTTCCAATCTCAAGTATGCTTCTTTTTTTCTCCCTCATTCTTCTTTTCCTCACTCATATATAGTAGTTAGTGGAGTTTCTTGGCTTTTGTTGCTTTGTGTTTTTTTCTAGTGACTTGTGCATGGAAAATGATCTCATAAAACTAAATATATTTTTTCTTGTTGTTGGTGAAGGAGGAAGGAAAGAAGGAAGGAACCAAAGAGGAGGAGAAGAAAGAAGAGGTGAAGGATGAGAAGAAGGAGGAGGAAGAAGCAAGCCAAGAGATAGTTCTCAAGGTGGACATGCATTGTGAAGCTTGTGCTAGGAAAGTTGCAAGAGCATTAAAAGGGTTTGAAGGTCATTTCTCTCTCTTGTGTACTCTAAATATAATCATGCATTGATTAGATAGATCAGATCACAGATTCACTAGCCCATGTCATTATAGACAGCTACTGCCTATAGTTTCTAACTTCTAAGTGGTACTTTTACTTATGTTTCTCTATGTCACAGTACTTATGTTTCTCTATGTCACTTCTAAGTGATGTTCATTAATTATGATTAATGGGAAGGCAGGAGTGGAGGAGGTGAAAGCAGATAGTAAAGGAAGCAAGGTGGTGGTGAAAGGGAAAGGAGCAGATCCCATGAAGGTGTGTGAGAGGTTGCAGAAGAAAAGTGGGAAGAAAGTGGAGCTCATTTCACCATTGCCAAAACCTCCAGAGGAGAAGAAGAAGGAAGAGGAAAAGGGAGAAGAAAAAGAGGCTAATCAGCAGCAAAAGACAGAGGAGAAAAAAGAAGAGGTAATAACAAATTACTATTACCAATTACTCCCTCGTTAAATATAAAATCACTTTTTATTTTTTCTTAACTTTTTTCCTAAATTAATTTTAGTAAGGTTTATATATGATAACAAGTAAGAGAGGAGAGCTAGGATAAAAGGGATAAAAGTTTATAGTTATAATAAATTGGTAATATCATCTGTAAATAATTAACTTAACAAACATCCTTAATAAATTAAATTAGGGAAAATGATTTTATATTTAGTAACAAAGGACTACTTAATAATGAACTTTCCTTTCTTTGAAATTTCTCGTAGTTTCCCTAGTTGAGGCAGAGATTCAAACACTCTTTTGGGTTAAACATTTTGAGAGGAAAAAAATAATGAGGCATGACGTTAGAGAGTTAATGGGTTGGGAGCCACATGGGATGAACAGTGGATTTGGCGGAGAATGGTGTTATAATGTGTGGTTTGGAAGGCATAGTGTCGTGTAGCTGACATGAAAGGAACGAAACAAGGTCAGCAAAACGGTGCCACCTCTACTTCCTTTCCCATGTCCCAATGAAAAAGCTAATTAAGGACAATAGGGCCAAAGGCATGCTGGAGGGCTTTTGACCCCACATAAAATCCCCCCATGATCTCATCCACTTGATGGCTTTGTTTTATGGGATCATATCCTAGTCATAATAATGTGGAAATCATGTGTACATGATATATAATTGTGTGGTGTTGTCCAATATTTGGTTTGCTATAGATACGGTGCAGTGATATTTGGTTTGCTCTAGATACGGTGCAGTGAGGGCCGGTTTGGCTTAAGGATAAGCTTACTTGCCATAGGGTCTGAGGTCATGAGTTCGAATCAGTCACTTTGCATAAAAAGCATAGGTTAGGCTGCCTAATAAATTCCCGTCCCCAGCACCCTTACCAAGTGGAGACTAGAACTAGGTTGACCTTTTTATTAATATAACCTTTAGTGCTTAAATTTGTTCTAATTTTGATTTTTGTTAAATTATAGGGATTAATGTTTTAACTAGAATGGAATTAAAGAGACAACAACCCATATTTTTGAAATTTGAAGGACCATATGTTGTATTGACCCTTTAGAGTTTAGGTAAGGAATGGAATGAGAGGAGGGAGGGTAGTAACATGAGAGTTAACATTTAAGTAGTAGGAATGTGGGGTCATAGGCTCAATGCCACCTGTGATATCAGGCCCAATTCCATGAAAGCTCTATAATTGGGAGGTTAAAGGCATGAAAGATCACATATATGTAGATGGCTGCTAGTTTTGATCTCGCATGTACCATCTGACCTAGTAACATGATAGAAATCTGTAAATGAAAGGTTGTATATTTGATTTCACTTGTAGTGTCATGTCAGTGGAGAGAAAGTGAGGAGTATGGGGTCAAAACTCAAAAGTGAAAACAAAAGAGAGGTGGGGTCATAGAGTGAGATGAGATCATGAGGGTATTTTGGCAGGATTCTTGGCATTTTGTGCCCTTACACAGCACAGACCCATGCCCCATTCCTCTCTGAATTGACCACACACATTAATTAAGGGTTCTTCTTTAAGTGTGTGGTGTTGTAAATGTGTTATCATACAAGTTTGTGATACGTAGTATTTAAGAAGAGGAATTGAATTGAATTGAATGAATAATGAATGAATGAATGAATGAAAATGAGCAGAAGCCAGCGGTGGTAACAGTAGTACTCAAAGTTGGGATGCACTGTGAAGCATGTGCTCAAGTTATGCAGAAGCGAATCCGAAAGATTCAAGGTACTATGTCCTTCCTTCAATTAACATGTCCTTTTTTCAGTAGTTACATCTATAGAGCCTTTTTTTTTTCAAATAAAAATTAAGTGCTGAATAAATTCTTAATTCATAACACAAGTTTCCTTTTAAGGTAATAGTTCTTTTTCAATGTTTTTGGGTTCATGGACAAGCTCAGTCCAAGAATCAATATTGGAGTCTTTTTAAAATATAGATATAGATTTTACCTCTATTTATTGGTGGTTCACGATGGATATTGAGAAGATAAGAGAGGTGAGACAAATTTGAATGGAGACAAAGTTTAAACTTTTTTAATACTGGAATAAATTTTATAAAATTAATTAACCAATCTTTCTTTTTCAATAATGTGAATGAAAATGACTTTATATTTTAGGTTCATGCTTTATACCTTTTTGAGACAAAATGGTGATGAACATTACGTTCAATTTGTTGTTTCTTTCAATGTGTAAAAAAGGCATTATATTTATAAACTTTTGAATCTTTTAATGTTAGTTGCATGTCCCCTGCTATATAAAATAAATAAACTAGTCTTCTTCTTCTTCTTAAACACTTGAGTTATGCCGTTAATTCCGTTCTTTTTAAAGCAAATCAGCTTTTGGAGGTTTTTTATTTAATCAGATCTTTTCACCAACCAAGACAAAACAAAACAAAAGAACTGTCAATAATCTATCATTATCATATTTGTCGTATTAACTTAAACAGGATCTCGAGGATTATATAAATGCTAGTGCTTGTTTATACTTCCCATATCTCATGAGCCCTTAATTCTATATTTCTCATAAAAATTTGACAACAAAGTTTCACATGTGGGGGGAGGCCCAAAACTATAGATCGAATCCGAATTTAACCTCATGTAATAAACAAGCTTGGGCCCAAAATCTAGGGTTGGCCCAATGTCGTGTCTTTGTTTTCAGAATTTTTTTATATGCGCATTTCTGTTAGTTTAAATAAATTCTTTTAACCAATGGGTAGTTGGTTGAGCTGGTAAGTGGGCTACAACCCCCGTAAGGAGGAGAACGCATGTTCGAATCCCGGGTAGCGCTCTCATTGGGAGAGGGGACAACCTTGCCTATGTGGGCAACACTCCTACCCCTCGAGTCCGGATTAAACCGGGCAGTAATTTACCAAAAAAAAAAAAAAATTCTTTAAAATTTAAGTAGAAATGGAGTGGTTCACCCTTTTAAAAATTGGCCCCATTCAACTTAATCAAATATATCCACTTCAATGTCACATATTATTAGTCACTAGGTGAGTTATTAATGAACTTTTCCAAAATATTGCCCCTGCTATACAATTCACTAAAAGATGATTGAAATCTAATGTACAACTTTCTATGCTCTCAAATATAACAGTTGGAAAAATGTTTTATTTTCTAATAAAATTAATGAATCAATTACTCTCATCAATTCCGGTGTTTATATATAAATGTGTATATATGTATGTATCTATGTATATGCAAGTATCTAGACAGGATGGAGTATAAAATCTCACGTACATCATCTAAAACAATAAAAAGTATGGCATTTTGAAAAGCCAAGACAAAACTGCCACAACTGATTGTATTGCTAGTATAATCCATTAATTTGGCTAACCAAATTATGAAACCTTTATTGTGCATGCAGGGGTAGAATCAGTGGAAACAGACTTAGGAAATGATAAGGTGGTGGTGAAAGGTGTGATTGAAGGCAGTAAGCTAGTTGAATATGTGTACAAGAGGACTGGAAAGCAAGCTTCCATAGTGAAGGATGAGGAAAAGAAGGAAGAAGACAAAAAAGAGGAAGATAAGAAAGAAGAAGATAAGAAGAAGGAAGAAGATGATGAACACAAAGAAGAAGACAATGATCAAACTGATATGATCAAGAGGATGGAATATTGGCCTTCCAAATACTTCACTGACTATGCTTATGATCCCCAGATATTCAGTGATGAGAATCCTAATGCTTGCTCTATTATGTGAAGCACTCACATTTTTGCTTATTTTACTTTTTTTCCTGTATATTATTTATTAGTTGGGAAGGGCCAGCTTGACTCAGCGGTACGCTCACTTACCATTAGGTCTGAAGGTCGTAGTTTCCAATCAATCTCTCTGTATAAAAGCAGGGGTAAGACTACCTAGTATATTTTCTTCCCCAACACCCTCATCAAGTGGGGATCAAACTGGGTTGTCCTTTTATTATTTATTAGTTGGAAGGTTGTTAACTCAACAATTTTATGCTTAGATGCTACATAATGCTTGTGAGTGTTTGTTTGCATTGTAGGTTTAATATTCTCTTGGCCTTTTTTAAGTACGGACAGAGCTTAAAAGCTTCAAGTGTTTTGTTGCTATATTCTGCAACAGAATTGTGTTTAGATGTGAAACCTGTTCACTTGTTATTGTTTTATTGTGAAATCTGATAGTGATCAATTATGCAATTGTACTTAAAGTCTGTCCTTTTAAACAAGTACACTGCGAAAAAAGGGTCGATTGGTACTCGTGTTAGTTTAAGCCTAATATATGCACTACTAATTTTGTCCTTACAATGCTTGACATTAGAGAAAACTTCTATGAGATCCTAAAGAATGAATTTAATCTTTAGAAAGTCCCTCAAATCAAGTGAGCAACGTGAAATGATAATAAG
Source organism: Mimosa pudica (assembly GCA_029929735.1). Taxonomy (NCBI): domain Eukaryota; kingdom Viridiplantae; phylum Streptophyta; class Magnoliopsida; order Fabales; family Fabaceae; genus Mimosa; species Mimosa pudica. The sequence continues at coordinate 5,524,760 of JAKELP010000020.1, forward strand.
TTTTCACTGTTTCAGTGCAGGAGATTATAATAAGTATATGTACCTCACTTTTTTGTATGAATTTTTTGTGCTCACATTCTTTCCTTGAGACCTTACAATGATTTTCCTATAAACTATCACGATGGATAGACTTGTCGATTTGATGACATGTATATATCATTCCATCTTAAGCATTGTATTATCCTTCTATCTGTTGAAAGATGTATGAAAGAAACCAATGCAAACATTAAAATTAGTGCGTTAAAACATATTTTTATGGTTTTGATTGATTTTCAGAAACAACTTGAAACTGAAGAATGATTATAAAAAAATCTTTCAAGTATCATATCCTTGTGAAAGGGTGTTTGTGGAAGTGTTGACACACATCACTGAACGTTTGGCATGTTGTAAGGCTGTAAGAAATTTAACTATCAAATGAAGAATTTTATGCAGCATAATGAGCCATCATTAGAGAAACTCTGTAGGGAAAGGGATTTGTATATATGCCAATACTGGATAAGATAATGACCTTAAAGCACTTTATATCTAGCCCACAATTTGGTCGAGGGTTTATCAGTTGAGAGAATTTTGAAGATTTTTTTAGCTTGCTGATTGAAACTTCATACTCAAATCAAATCAGAAACCTTCATTTTCTGCTTTTCTTGGTATCAAAATGGTCACAGAAAATTCAGATTCTTTGGTCCATAACTGCAAAGTGATTGTGTTCAACACCCATTGGCTATGGCAATTTGACCTGGCAAGTTGTGAGGTTGTTCATGATCCACCACAACTAACAACCTGCTTTTGTTTGTACTGTTATGTAAGGATAAAAAAGTAGTCCTCAAAAGGTACAAACTATAAACAGAAACAATAATTTAAACACTAACAAGAAGTTCATCAACGTAGTGATTTGATCACTAAATTGGTATATTTTCAGATCTCACATGCCAAGATCCAGAACACAAAGTACAGCACTATGTGTAGTGGGAGTTGCAGCATATTGAAGCTTGTGGCTTAGAGGAATCTGCTAAACCCATTATTGCACAATATAATCATGGGTTTTGAACATATTCATATGGACCACAGTCCAAAAGGCTCACTTTTGTTTTCTGGAATGGCCATGTGGCCAAGTCATATTCAAGTATTGTCACTTGTCAGGTCCAATAGCAAGTAATTCTCCTAAAAGAGAACAAAAGTTTTAATTTCCGAATCACATCTACATTGAAATTCTAAGCTTGTGCCTTATACAGACAAATTTGGAGAGAAAAATGATTGACGGAGACTTATTTGGGCCGGTTCAATGGACTTGTGGTACCATAACTTCAATGGCTAAAAGCTCAAAAATGTAGAAAGTAGACTTTATTGACTCTCAACTTGTCAATGTGCTTTCTCTTGTTTTTCCAAATTGCAACAATTCTCTAAAGGGTAAGCCCTCAAATTCAAATCTTTCTTTGAGATTCCCCGATTGTTATGGATTTAAGTTTATTCAAGAATCACCCACTTGGCAGAAACACTTTGATCCATTTAAAAATCTAGCTTATGTTGGTTTGTCTTCTATTGCCTCATGATGAGATAATTCATAATCTTACCTTGTCTGAGAATTGACTAAAGAATTTAAAGAATTTAAAATGCTTGGCTTTTACCACAAATGTAAAAATTTCGTTTCATATAAAATGTGACTTTAAACTCCATAGATGAACTGTTATAGTCAAAACATCAATCATGAAATCATATCAAGAAAAATTACTCTCAGGCCCCACAAAATATGAAGGAATAAACTTTGAACTTCTAAGTAGCCTTCCCACACTTGTCCCTTTTAACTCCATCCACTGAAGGTGTTGGTGTAATCCTTAGAAAAAAGAACATACAAAGAAAGAAAGAAAAACTCATAGAGAATAAGGACATACAAATAGGATTGACACTTATAATTACGCTTGGACATTAATCTTGTCACTTTTCAATTACTATTTTGGAGTGCGAATGCCCTTACTTTTTCTTGTTCCATTTTTTGTTTTTTTATTTTGCCGCCCTTTCTAATAAAGTTAAAATCAAGATCACAAAATGGAATAAGATGGAAAAATAATGAAAATTTTGTAAATGAAGAATAGTTTTTGTAATCCTAAAAATACATAGAGACAGGAATTATTGTCATGATAAAAACATAATAGTATCTCATTTACTGATTCACTTTGAATCACGTCATTCCGTTTATGTGGGGGACTTTTTTTGGCCAGTCAAAAGATGTGATTACGATCTTTTTAATACCAAGAAAAATATATTAACGAAATTATCCCCAGTGAGCTTAATGCTTACATATAACAACACAGTATTAGATGTTATATAATCATTTGCATACAGTAAAACTTATATTAATGGATATTTTATTTTCCATCGAAATACTTATAATATATATGTTGTACATTAATATGTACAGTATAAATCAGTCCAAAAAAATATTTACAGTATAAAAAAGAATTTAACTTTTGTATGCATATGAAGTGATGGAGCCTATGAAAATAAATACTCTCTCTGAGGCATAAAAATAATAGTTGATCATTCCATAATGTAGCTTATTAGATGATTGTAGGATGTAATGATACTTTCATAACATATAAATGACTTCTATTTGACCAAATAAAGTGGCATTAACTTAGATACTCTCTTTCGTATGGCAAAGTAAAATCGAATTGAATCAATATTTAGGTCGAAATTGTAAAACTAAAAATAAAACAGATTATAAGGAGAGTAATTATTTTTCGCCAAATATAAGTTTTGTTATTAAAAAAAGGTTTTGCTATTAATTCAATAAAATCTCCGAATAATCATTTTTCGTTGTCATTTTGTGATTCTCTCTTTATTGAGCCCAAATTCTCCACTATGAACAGACGCTATTCTCCATCGTCTTTTATTCGAACACTGCAAAAATTTCTGATAAAAAAAAACGCAAAATCTAGTGAATGCCCTTTGAGTTATGAGTTATGACTTCTAACCTAACATCATTACCAAACCCAACATTATTTGACCAATAAATATTTAGTACTAGTATTATTATCGAATTTATCGATGTACTATTTAAATGATAATCAATTATCAATCAGGCATTATCTTGTTTAAATTTTATAGTACAAAATAAAGGTATTCACTGATCCCCATGGTCACATGAGTTGCTGTGGGGGCCATTTCAATTAACAAGCTTCATTTTGAAGCATAGACACGTTAGTAGATGCAAACTTCCAGCATGGCCTTTGTCTGCATGCTATTGCTTACTTGGACATTTTCTTTTAAAAAAATAAGCATCTCATAATCCCAGTTTTTTTTTCAAGTAATGCAGGGAGCTATATCTCTTAACACAAGTAGTGTTCTCCTACCATGTATGGACAATGTAGATTTGAGATATTTTAATTTGGCACTAAATGTGAAAGTCTCTTTTACTAAGAGCTTAAAACTTAGTTACGCGTTATGTATAACCAATCTCTTCCATAAACAATACCCAATCGTTATTGGATAATGCATTGTGTTTCAATTTTATAGTTTAATTATTTAAGCTCAATTTAAAATTAACTAATTAATAAATATATAGTTAAAATTTATCACGTTAATGATTTCATTATCATTTACTACTCACGTGCATGCGAGTGTGTACAATTAAATTAACAATTTAGAAGAGTAAGAGACACTATCCGTTAGCCAGGCTTTGATAGTCACTGCTCCCAAGAGACATGATCGATCATCTGGTGATATTGACAAGGCACAACTGGGTTTAAATATGTTCTGGATTAATTATTGGCTGGTTGGATATACCAAATGGATAAGTACTCTTATTAATTATATAAAATTGAGTTTGTTTTGATTGAAGAGGTTAGAAAATAAAATAAATTATTTTACAATATTTATATTTATTGTTTTTCTCTGAATTAATTTATTGGACTTATAAAATGATATACTCTCTTAATTGAGCCCCTAAAATAACGTACATTTGATTATTTTGGGGAAATTGTGATTCAACTAAATAAACTACATGATTATAGCTTGTGCTACATGATACTCCTCTAGTTCTATATTATCTATAACTCACTTCTAACATGTTTCAGATAAACTAGGAAAAATCTTAAACCTTGTTAATTTTTCAATAAAATACAAAAAATTACCATTCTACCATATTCAATTCACTACATCACATTAAAATTAACTCAAAATATAATAAATGAAGGGTAAAATTATAAATAATTAATCAAGTGGCTTATATATAGAAATAATTAAAACATTCTTTCCTTGCCCATAAATGAGATCAGAGGACTATTTCAAGAAAAATAGTATCACACAAAATCGTTTTAAGAGATACAATAAATATATCTATTTTTAATCAAAAGATATAATAAATATATCGGTGAAATAAAATACAATATGTTTAAAACTATGTGTCAATGACATTTTGAAATACGGCATTTTGGCAAATGCTGTCAAGAAGCACTTACGAATATCTATATGTGCATGTCATCTAATGTGATAATATGACAAGACACATGTCATCTTAAGTGATGATGTGGCGAGACACATGTCGGAAAGTACACTTATGTGGCATGACACGTGTTGATTTGGTACTGCCACATGTGTGTCACGTTAGCACTTACGGAAGTTGTTGACTCCTTTCTAAAGGTGTTGACCAATATGCTCTATTTTAAACCTTTATTGGTATGTAAGAATCTTTCAAAACATTGATTGTATTAGATGCTCATGAGCAATGCAGAGGTGTTATCATTGTTGTAGTTTGTAAAAAGGGCCTCCATGTTATTTTCATTGCTTGTAAATTGCACTATATCATATAATCAATTATTCATTGAGCTCAGATAAATTATATAATTTATTTATGACATCCTATTTAAATGCCATACATAACAACATTATTAATTAATCTATAATCAAGTGGAATAAAAAAATATTTAATGCTTACTTTTATATGCATAAGACCAAATTTACAGCGAGAGACATAGAATTCTGTAAACAATATCCACATCCATCACGCTGGACGACCATTACGTTATGTATTCGAAATTTCTAATCATTTTGTACATATTTGTGCAATATTATTAGTTTTTCTTATCACCTACTTTAAATCATATATAGTAACCACACTCACGTCATCTTATTCTACACCCACTTGTGTAGGTGTAAATCCATACGCATCTTGAGAAATAGAAGAAGATTCAAACTTCGTTTATTTCACATAAAAATATCTTTATGTTACGTCAAGTTATTCAACCAAGTTGTCTAGGAATTTATAGCCTCATTTCTTGTCTACTCATGAAAAGTAAAAAAATAATCATACTGTTGTCTTTATTTACATCAAGAATACGAACAACTTAAAGGCCATTTGACATGCCATTCTACCCAATTAATTATGAGTAAACTGAGCAATTAGTAGGTATATGAAAAATGCAGTAAAAAGAAATTGTTCTCACAGCAGAGTCCCGTTCATTAATGATGATTTTATAACAGAAAAATCATTGATGATGATATGAGTCAATTTATCTGACCTAGATTTCTTATTAGATCATATATTCCCCAATGCTTTTACAAAGGATTAATCAAATCTAACTTGATAGATGCTACCTCTGGTCCTATTTATAAGAACTCAGTTATCAAACTAAATTCCTCTAGAAAACATGTAAAAATAATTAAATGTGTTTGAAATATACATCTTTTTAATATCACTCTTATTTATTATGGGCTATTATGAGAGAAAAATATGTAAATATTAATCAATATGAAAGGGAGTATCGAAAAATAGGAAAAAAACATATTAAATGATGTGAGCATAATATAAGTTAAGCTCTTATATTTTGAATCAAATCAATTTAAATTTTAGGCTCTTATAATAAAGATCGGAAGGAGTATTAGAAACAATTTTATATATGTCGATCTTAGTCAATCATTTATGTTTTAACGAATCACAAATCAACAATGCATATTAATTTCTTGCTCATTCAAATATTACATAGTTGCCCTAGCAACTTTTTTTTTTTGATACATGATCAAGGTATCCCCTCACTCGACAAGTGAGAGACTAATCCCCCGCTGATTTGTAGGCACCTCAAAGGGTGGGACAGCTGGCCTGGGAGATTTAATGCTTCTCCATACCCAACGCCAGGGATCGAACCCCAGACAATTGGTTAAGGGTGAATGAGTCCTTGCCACTCAACCACACACCCCAGGTTATTGCCCTAGCAACTTTATTCTTTAGGAACTTCTATCTTCATGGGGGAATAATTTTTTTATAAAAATATGATTATTAAAAGATTGTACATTACTTAAAGATCAGAGTTTAATTGAGTCAGATGTGATTTGACCATGTCATATTATGCCTTAGGGTCAAATGGAAGAATTTATAAACCAAGGATTGTACTATAGAGTACAACCCCACGCTGTGTCACAAGGAGTTTGTTTAATTATGACTACCTAACAAAATAAATGCAATGCAAAATGGATTTGGGAAAAGAAAAGATATTTTGTTTGGTTTTTAATAGTGAGAATTAAGGATGCAAAGTAAATACCTGTTTTTGGTTGTTTTTGAATAAAAGTAGTGGAGATGATATGATACTCTTTCAAATGAGTTTCAATTACTATCATAGTTTTACTAAAAATGTTGGGAATTCAAATGCCGCACTAAGTGACTAAGTTACCAATCCTTATGGACTACTCATGAGTCCAATACCTAATTGTTGAAACTACATGCAATCAGGCATTGTTAAGCCCTTTAGTATTAATAGACTTATTTCTTGCAAAGAACTATTAATTCAACGACCGGAACCCCAAATCACAACCTAATTAACTCACTAAGTTCATTTCCTTGAAGTAATCCCTATCAATGACATGGACCTAATGAGTTGAAGCTCAATGTTACAAAAGCAATCAATAAGTTTACTTTGAGTTTCTTTAAGTGTTCTAAAATGTCGAATCTCACCACTAGGCAAGTATAATATTAATTAAAAAATATTTTTGAAAACACAGCATCTATATACTGAAAATCTTCGTAAGAGTTTCAATATTAACCTTATTTCAAACAAGCTTTTTTAGTTGTAAAACCAGATGGATATATAAAAATAGGGTAATGGACCTAATCTGACCCCAAGTAACCACCAAGGAGCGCTGAACACCCTGAACTAACAACAGGCCCGTATTTGTACTCCAAGTAACCAAGGTGTTTAAAAACTACCCTGGTTGCACGGTCAACAACGTTTGACCGTTACTATGCCTATGTGGCTGCCACGCGAGCACCTGCTTTGCCACCTCTGCTTGCCACGTGTGTATTTTAAATGGACCTAATCTGCCCTCCAAGTAACCACGCAGGTGCACTGAGCACCATGAATTAACAACAGACCCATATCTGCACTCAAAGTAACCAATGTGTTTAAAAACTACCCTGGGCGGACGGTCAATGACGCTTGACCGTTACCATGGCTATATGTCTGCCACGTGAAGGCCTGTTTTGCCACCCGGAGCCTTGTCATCGCCACGTGGGTGGGGTGGTGGGTGTTGGGGTGGCTGTGTTGATGGTGATGAAGAGGGAAAGAGAAATTGTTTATTATTATGGGTGGGACCCACATGAACATATCTTACGTGGCGATGACAAGGCGCCGGGTGGCAAAACAGGCCTTCACGTGGCAGCCACATAGGCATAGTAACGGTCAAACGTCATTGACCGTCCGCCCGGGGTAGTTTTTTAAACACATTTGTTACTTTAAGTGCAGATATGGGTCTGTTGTTAGTTCAGGGTGCTTAGTGCACCAGGGTGGTTACTTGGAGGGCAGATTAGGTCCATTTAAAATACACACGTGGCAAGCAGAGGTGGCAAAGCAGGTGTTCGCGTGGCAGCCACATAGGCATATTAACGGTCAAACGTTGTTGACCGTCCAACCGGGGTAGTTTTTAAACACCTTGGTTACTTGGAGTACAGATACGGGTCTGTTGTTAGTTCAGGGTGTTCAGAGCTCCTTGGTGGTTACTTGGGGGCCAGATTAGGTCCATTACCCATAAAAATATGACATATCTTACATTGTACGCTTTGTGTGTTTCCTTTTCATTCTGAGAGATAATAGATTATCGCGTTACATAATCTTACATTTAAGAGATTATACGAACCAAGTGTATAAAAAAAACTAGTGTCGTAGAAGAAGTCGGTGATATAAAACACACTCATACAATGCTTTGATCGCCATTCGAGTAAATTTTATGTTTTACATTAAATTAAGGGTTAAGGTGCATTTCTAGTACTCCACAATATGGCAAAGTGCACATACAATAACACACAATTCCTTGGTGCATTTGTGGTAAGAAAGAATATATTGTGTTGCATTGATAATAACCCGTTAAGTGGAGCTCACTTCCGTCAATTAAATGCTGATTTGGCTTTAATTCTTGATAGTTGGCCCATATCTAATGCTCCACAGTGGCAGGTAGGAGTGTTTAGTGGGTGCATTCAATATTCAACTTGAGTGGGTGAAAGAGAAAAATACCACCAAAAAACGATGACGCAACATCGTGAAGAGAAAGGCCTGGGTAAACCCTAGACGGCAAGAGAAGAGAAGAGTGATTAATGAAGGTGAGCTGGGTCGGCAATGGCGTCATCGTCGTCGTCGACAACAGGGGTGAATAAGAGAAGAGTGATCATCAAGGGCTTTCAAGGAATTCCACTGTTAACCTATTAAAAAAACTATTTTTTTTGGACCACAGTACTTACCTCTGAAGATTCTTCACCTCTGTCAAATATTTGCATGTGCGTTGTGGTCCACCTCTATCAAAGCTTCCCCACCGTTCAGTCAACCTCGATTCAGCAATAATCTCTTTACAATCAATTTGTCTATAGCTTCAACAATGGAACCCTAGCTTTGTCCATGTCTTCCACAATCCGAGTTCGTCACCCTAGCTCACCTCAACATCTCTTTGCTCACATCGCGTCGCACAATCGCTCAAGCACAGAGAAACCCTAGATCAATGGATTCGAAAATTTGAGTAAGTGAGGATGAAGATTTGCCCTCTTCTTTCCTTTACTATTTTTTTTTCATTCTTTTTTTCCCATTTTAACCACAGTGAGCATTTAAGGCTGACAACATTATTCTTGCCTTTTTTTTCTATTTTATTTGGGCTACGAAATTAATCCAGTCAGCATCTGTTGCCACATGTCCAATCCAGTCATTGCCATGTCATTCGAAATTCCTCACCATGTCACCTTGTAACAGTCAAATGTTACTTCTAACGGTCAAAGATGCCTTATTTAACGGAGTTATTGTAGAGGCAACGAAATTTATTCTTGCTTACCACAAATGCCCCATGAAATTGTGTATTACTGTAAGTGCACTTTGCCATATTGTTGAGTGCTAAAAATGCCTCTTAACCCTTAAATTAAAAATTAATGGATAGAGAATAACCTAATTATAATAACCTGAGGTAAAAGCGGAGTCTATTAATTCCAAAAAGATATTGTATTAGATGAAGCATTAAAAAATTTGGTTTTTTCCAGCAATTTAAAAATTAGGCTTCATCATATGATATATGTTTTATGATTACTGTCCGATTAGAACCAACTGACACAATATTATCCTGAATGCATTATTGCATGGCGCATAAAATACATTTCTTTGATGCTGAAAGCATAATTTTGTGCAATTAGCTTAGACAAATGTTCAATATTCAAAATTCATATTGTCTGCAAAAGACGCCCTGTATTGTCATTTCCTAGAAGAACAAACAGAGCACTTAGTTAGTTTAATTTAGAGATTAATTATTAGACCACAGATTAAGAATCAGATTATTTTGTTTTTCTTGAACAAGATTCCAAATTTATTAAGAATTTACCTATAAGATTCAGATCCCACCAAAGAGGTCCAGATGCTTTCAACTTTCAACTGATTGATGTCGTCAGGGGTAAAAGGAATGCTAAAAACATCACTTCATGTGATCAGATTGTCTGAAACTAGTTGAGTGCACTTCCTACACACACACACCACACCAAAAACACAATTATATAACAACTTGTTCTTTTCCCTACATATTTCAATTATTCGGCCGATCGAATCCTATTTTCTGAAAGCCGAGAAGCCTTCAAAAGGGAAGAATAAAAAGAAAGGTAGAAGTGAAGATTTAGTATATAAAAATTATGTAAAGCGGACCAAATTCAAATAACAATTTTGAGATGCAAATGTGGTACTATTATTTAGATAAATATTCTGCAAATATATGAAGTCAATTAATAAATCCCACAATATTTTAAAGGTGTACATTTAGTTTACAACTAACAATTTTACAAATCATACCAAGTATAGATAACAATTCCCTCGATTTATTTCAACAATTATAAGGGTATTTGACCCTTTTTGTTCAATACAACCGAGTAATCCGGTGTCAATAATTAGAAACTGATTGAACGGGATTTGAGGGTAGAATTTCTACCCATATAAGCAAAGTTATTCAGCCCCTCTCCTAGTATAAACACTTCTCAATATTCAAACACATATTATCACTTTTACAGGGAGAATTCACTAACCAATTTAATAAATGAGCAGTGCGAGCTGGCACTTAGAAACGTGGATAACAAATGCCACAAAAATTTTTGGCATTTACGTTTACACTATGGTGTTTAAATAAATGCCTAAAAGCCATGTTGTCACAGTGAATTTTTCTGTGCTTGTTATAAATGTTGCAGTGTCTTCGATCAAATAATTCCGGAAAGTAGCTGAAGTAAGTGTTGCCTTACAGAGTGATTTTTGTAGTGATTGCATGTCATGTTTGTAGGCTCACTTCACAGTATATTTTAAATAGTTTATTAATAACAATTAAGAAATCTATTTACTAGCTGTTAGAACAAATGAAAAATTACTAAGTAGCGCCCAGAAACATAACACGCTTACCTAGCTTCAATATATTGTCCATTGAGAATAAGAATATGACTCGCCTTGTAACAATTATCACCCCAAACATATAGTATATTGGCATGTTAAGATACTCCCGGCAAAAAAAGACATGTTATATATATTAAGATCATTAGGGACAGTATAGTAATTTTGAAAGTGGAATAATTTGTCTTTTGGCGAGGAGATATTATAGTAAAGATAGATCAAACACGTGTAGGGTAAGCGTGTTATGTGATGATACACCTTATTAACTCTTTCTATCGTTGACTTTCAGGTCTTGTAGTAGCTAGGCCCTCCCACTAGACTCTATATGATCGGTTTTCCTTCAGTTCTACGTCCCTTTTCATATCTTAGTATTTTGGTTTTGACTATTCATCATCTGGATTTACATCCATGTATTCTCCTCCCTTTTTAAAAAAAATGTATTTGCTTTCCATTCAGATTTATTTCGTGGTAGATAATATGGATTCACAAGAAAACAAAAACGAAATATTCTGATATTATGTACTCAAGAATAATGTCTTGATATCCTAATATAGGCCATCATAATCGAATAAGCCCGGGCACGTTCACGTATGTATATATTATATTAAAAGATAATTTGGTGTCTATACAATTATCTATATCATTTTCCCCTATAATATCAATAATCACGTGTGTGTGTGTGTATTAATTGATGGAACGGATCGATAACCTCTTGTGCTTACCTACATTATCGCAGGTTTTTGTTTGGTACATTATCATATATAAGTTTACATGCATTGTTTTAACATATTTATACGCCTTACTTACCATGTTTAATAATTATATGAACATATATAGTAGACTAATATGCATGATATATGATATCAAGTAGTGTTTGACGATCGTTAGTGTATTGCAGATAAACGAAAATTTGATAGAATATGTTTTGCTTAAGTTATCAATGATATAATTTATTTATATATATATATATATATATATATAATACCTTTTTTGTAAACATAAGCTTTTCATTTCTATTGAAAACAAATTTTAAAAAATGGAAATAAATGTCAAATAAGTGTTATTAGTCATTTATTCAAATTTTCTTTCTTTATTATTTCATGATTTTCAAGTAACATTTTATCCAGTTTAAAAAAGTAACATTTTATACAAAAAAAAAATTGACCCGTTCATAATATTATGATTTTGCTTTTTGATGCTTGTGCGATTATAGTATACCCTTAAAAATATTTACCGTGCATTGGTACATTAGTCAATAATGAGTACGATAATTTGATAACAATTCAATCCATATACATGAGAAAAACACAATGTGCTTGCTTGACTCTTATAAATAGTGAGAATTTTTTATGAGTAATTGTTTTTGTTAAACAGTGCACGATAATCCGACATCTAATGACAATCGATTTATTTGAACTCAAGGGTAGCTAGTCAGGAGTGTTGTCTATATGACCACATTGTCAGAGTTGTTCTCTTTCCTACTAAGGGTGTTCTTAGGATTTGAACATATATTCTCATTCTTATCAGAGATGAGTAATTTTTAGATATTATTGTAAATATTGCATTACTACCTATATATAAATATAAATAAATATATTTTGTTGCATATGATAACAATTTACTTAACTATAAATTCCCTTTAAACTTTGGGAGAGTAGATCATTCTTAGCCCAACTAATGTAAATACTTTTCTTCCAAAAGTATGTGGCATTTTAGAGGACGATAATCCATTGAGTATTGAGGCCATTCTATATATATAGGGGGATAAATTATGGCATTGTGTTTGAAACGATAAAATTATATATTTTTATTAGTGCTGCTTCCACAATGATGGCCGCAATTAATTAGCCCCTTAAATGGACATTACTAATTCGTTATAAAACTATTTTTAAATTTATCGCATATGATATAAGGACATTTGAAAAAAAAAGATATAAGGATATAATTAAAAATAAGAACATAATTGCAAAAAACCACAGTCACTCTTTTTGAATGCGTGGTCCTCTGGATTCTTTTCACTAAAATCTGAGCTCTCCACGAGCTTTATGTCCCATGTGTCGCTGACGTGTCATACTTTACATTAACAACCATCCGAAATCGGACTAAATCTTGACGGCGTTTGGGTTCTCCGTTTGCTTAGTAGGATTAATGCTTCCTACATGGCACACTTTTTAAGCTTGCACGTGCCTTGCTCAGAGATTACACGTACGGAAGTTTTTTGACACATGACTATCCCAAGCTTCAATAAATTCAATTTTATGTGATCTTTAAGATAGTGCGCCTTTGCCTTTTAATTCTGCTTTAATGCCACTACCATTTTTAGGCCTACAGTTTATTACTCATATATCTCTACTAATACTTACTATTATTTTAATGAATTCATGCATGCTGAAATCATAAATGAGTAATAAATTTTGATTTTGTTTGAAAAGTTATCATAATAAGTATGAGTATTTATTGATTTTATTTAATGACATGCTTTTTATTCTGGCATACTATAAATGAATAGTACAAAAATTATGTCCTAACTAATTATATAACACTATTTTTATAAATAATCACTATGACCTAAAGTGTTTAATTTCTTGAGTATAAAAATAATGATCGGCTCACTTTTTATGAGATCTGCGTCAGCTTTTTTTAGTGATTATTTATAGTGATGTTTGCCTTTTAATTTCATGGTTGTTCATTAACGTGTTAGGAATAAGAGGGTTCAATGAGTTGATGAGATCAATGTGAGGTGGCGAGGCGGCATAACGTGTTTGAACTTTGAAAGACTTTAATTTTGACACCAATTTCTCATGCATTATTAAAGGCGTCTTAAGTAAGAAAGGTTTTACTAGTACTACTATTGAGGTCAGATTGTGAAGCGATGCGGCAGAGTTCAGAAAAAGTAGTGAATAAATAAAACAAAGTAATGCCACGCTTGCTAATTGAGCTTGAATGAGGTCAACTTCAGCAAATGCTAAAAATAATATAATGGCACTAAGTTCAGTGGAAAAGGTCAACAGCTAAGAACCATATAATAATATAATTTGGCCAGAAACGAGGAACCATAGAGTTAATATACTCCCCCGATACATTTGTTCTTATTTTGCCCATTTCATATTTATTAATACTCATGCATGTACTCTTTTACATGTTTCTCTCTCTCTTAAATCTCAATAGTGTCATAATAAATATAGGCAAAATTAGGCAAAAACATTAATTTCAGACAACCAACTAAAGTTTACATGTTTTCCTAAAAAATATGTTTTGATAGTTGAACTCTTATACTCCATTATGGATGAGGTAGTATGTAATATACTCCTTTCGGTCCTAAATATAAGACCTAATTGACTTTTTTAAAAAATCCTATAAAAAAGCAAAATATGTTAATTATAAATTGATTTACCTAATTTTTTTCCTTAGATTAGTTTATTTTACCTATAAACTAATGTATAATATAAAAATATATCAAATATGTCATCATTTAATAGCCTACTTCGCAACCTTAACCTCTCCAAAAAAAGTCAATTAGGTCTTATATTTAGGACCGGAGGTAGTACTTCCTTCGGTCTGTAATATAAAAGCCCAAGATTTGAATGGTTTTAGTCTCAAATATAAGAGTTCATCTCACATTCTCTCCTCACTTAATGCATTTTTTCCTACTTTGCTATAACTCTCTTTCATATTTGTTGATGCTTATGTATTTCTCTCTCTTAAAATATCATAATAAATATGAGCAATATTGGAAAACTAAGTATTAATTCTAGACGTCCAACTAACTTAGCTTTTACATGTTTTTTTAAGAAGTTTTTTTTTGCGACAGACTCTTATATTACGGATAAGAGGCATTATAACATTTGCGTATAATAATTATTAATGAATTGCTTCATGAGCTTTTGATCATTTCCTAACTTGAGCCGATCATGAGCCATATATATGTGATGTGAGGTCATATATTCCACTTTCAACGTTATTCCTCCCTTTCTTCATATTAATAATCACTCCTATCTTTATTATAAATCATTATCAACTAGTAATTATTAAAAATAAAGAAATAATATAACATATTTAATCAATGAAATGTCATACATTAATAGTACCTCTAATGCTAAATATAAGATTTTTTGTCTTTAGTTTTTGCAAGTTAAAGAAGCAAATTAGACTACAAGTTTTTGAGTTTATTATTACTCCCTCCGGTCCTAAATATAAGAACTAATTGACTTTTTTGAAAAAGCTTAAAAAAAGCAAAATAAGTTAAACATAAATTAATTTACCTAAGTTTTTTCTCTTACACTAGTTTATTTTACCTATAAGCTAATGGATAATCTAAAAAGATATCAAATATGTCATGATTTAATAACCTATTTTGCAACTTTAATCTCTCCAGAAAAGTCAATTAGGTCTTATATTTAGGACCGGAGGTAGTATTAGGCATTACTGAATATTAAAAACAATTTAATACGTATTTCCTCACAACTTTCTTTGTTTTTCTTCCTCTCTCTAACGAAATTTGAAAATGGTAAAATAGGAAACTTGCTATTAGTTTCCAATACGTGTTTAATATTTGTTACCATTTCCCCCAAAACAATCCACTTATTATAACAGGGACTATAATGATTAATGTTAAAATTTTAGTTAAGTTAAAATGTTATTTGGAACGTGTGTTGATCTGTTTGATTACACACATATTTAACGTTATTCGCACTTTTGAAAACTCTCTTTGAGGTATAAATAATTACATTTTAAGTATTGAATTTAAGATAACAGAGAGTTGAATCCGAAATTGTAGCGAGCCCCCTTTATTTCTATAGTTTATTGATAACTACTTATACTTTAAATATACATTTTAAATTCATAAAAAAGCACAGCTAATAAATTATCCAAGTACATTGAGGTAAGGAACCTGAAGGACACGTGGTTTATAAACCAAAATAATATAGACACCGAAGCTAAGCTCAAAAGCCTGACACGTGGACTTCGCCGATAACCGTTCTCATGCACATGACACGAGCACAACACAAGACTCCCACTTTCATGAGCTTATGTGGCGTCCAGCAATGATACTCCATGATGATGTGGCACTGATATTGAAAGGTGGCCCCCACTCTTTACACGTGGATACATGAACGTGTTTGAAACAGCGAGCGTGTCCAATAATGCTATGTAAAATGGACATTTCTTTAGTCACCAAATTTTGTCAAAGAGGTTGCCTTATATGCAATTATTTGATGATAGTAGGACTCTTAACTTATAATTTATTGGGTTCTCCATGAATTCTAGAGTAAAATATTTCCAGGCATTTTCACTCTGCACAGAGGTAGTTCAAATTTCTTCTATCTCCCCTTAATTGTGGAGTGTCCCAAAATTTTACAACTAGAATTGCAATTAAGTTGTATTCTCTACTAGCAACTTGAATATTCATCAAAATGGTCTAACGTCTAACTCTATGACTCTGGGTAAATTAAAAGAGACACCTTCTAAATTTGATTTGATTATTTTTAAATTTGATTTTGAATACAATAAGAACTTTTAAATTTTTAAATAATAAAATAATTCATTATTTTATCTGTATGCTCAAATTTCGAAGTTTGACTGAAAAATTTTATACAAGATACTATAGCACATGCAATCGATCTATTGTGTCATATCATTCAAACAGCCAACTCATCATAGTCTTGATGCTTAAAAAAGCTGCTCACTTCTTCCCTTTTGGCTTTTGCCACATAAACTATAGTTACCCATTTTGTCTGTCGGAATACTTTAACTTTGGGTTGGGATTCTCTCAGAATCCCACCCCCTCAAAATCCCTCAGAAGCCACTTGAGAACTGATATTTTGGCCTATTGAAATTCATTTAAGAGCTCATAATTTGTCAATTATCCCATTAAAAATAGAGAAATTGTATTATAATACAAAATAATCTTTAGCATAAAAAATTTCAACTATTTAGACCTATTAATTTCAATAACCTAGACCTATTTCATTTCAACAGAAGGATCTATAAGAGATACAGACTTATCCAGTTAACTGTAAAATAATTTTACAGTTAACTGGATAAGTCTGTATCTCTTATAGATCCTTCTGTTGAAATGAAATAGGTCTAGGTAGTTGAAATTTTTTATGCTAGAAAGTTTTGAAAATTAAAAAATTAAAATTTCTTAATTTATTTTATATTATAATAATTTTTTTTAATTTTTAATGGTATAATTATGTAATATAAACCTTGGATCAATGTAATGGGTATATATATATATATATATATATATATATATATATATATATATATATATATATATATATATATAAAAAGCGATTAGGAGGGATTATGGGAGATTGCTTCTGAGGCAATCCATACCCCTTTAACTTTACACCTTCACATGCATGCATACGTAAGAGTAATACTCTTTGATGTATTTGTCAATTAACACTTTAAAAGGGCAAATTTATCCAAAGATAATGATAACCAATGATATTTTGTCTTCAAAATTTCCGAACTCATTTTTGGAAAATAATAGCTAGGGACGCATTCATAGAAATACTACTTTTTTTTTATTTCTAAAGAGTATCCCACCCGCGTGTCAAGTGGGACTAATCCTTCGCTATTCTGAAGTCCCATGTAGGGGTAGACAGCTGGCCTGTGAATTTGCTCCATTCGCAAGGGCTGGGGATCGAACCCCCAACCACTTATTTAAGGGACGAGAGTACTTACCACTCACGTCAACCCGCCAGGTCATAGCAATACTACTAATGCACTGATCAAATCAAAACTCTGAAGTTAAGCGTGGCAAGAGAGAAATAAATTTATCACTGCTGAAAGTTGGGATAAGCTCAAAGTGTTTTATTAACAATAACATCTCCTTTTTTTTGTTTTTGAACAAAAACATCTCTAATATACACACAGAAATAAATTTATCACTGCTGAAAGTTGGGATAAAAGTCATATTTACTCTTAAACTATAGTTTCAACTAAATATTAATACTAGGTGATTGGAAGTTTTAACTAAATATTACTAGGTGATTGGAAGTTTTTAGGGTTAATAATTCCGCTCCGGAATTGTACAAAATATAGCAATGTCGCCTACCCATTAACTACTGTTAAATTTGACTGTGTCAAACATACCATGTGGCTGACCACCTCATCATTCAGCTAGCTAGAGCACATCCCAACTCAACATTTTTCTCCGTACGTAGCCAGTAGCAATCTTCCTCAACATTACGATTCACCCACACTAGCGGCAATGTTCATTGACAATGTTGTGATTCCATGGTGTTTTCTCGTTAGCTTTTGTTTGAAGGTTTCTTCTTTTTTCTTGATTTTTCTATTCTTGTGATTTCTCTAAAAAACATTTGACTACCAATGACAACAACAAGGGCATCACTATAGAGGATAAATGCTAGGAGAGACAATGCTTTATGTTGATGAAGATTGCCACCGGCAGCGTAGAAAGACAACAACAACAAAGTTGATGTCTTGGGGTGAAATTGATCCTTAAAAATTTTTGAACAACCAAATGATTCTATAACTAAAACTGTCAAGGTAAATATATGATCAATGTCCCTTGAAAATTCAACTATGTGGGATCAGGTTACCTCATTTTTATATGTTCACCACATGTTATATATATATATATATATATATATATATATATATATATATATATATATATATATATATATAATATATATTATTTGTGATGTTATCTGGATCTTAATGCTTTCATTTTATTTTATTTAATAAGAAGATTTGATTACGAACAATGCAAGTTAACAGGAGCAGTTTTTTAATTGTTTTTCTAAGATTTGGCCTCTCTTTGTCTGGGGAGGGTATAACTGTATAAGAAGGTGACTACTTCAATTTCTTTATTTTTTTTACCTTTTAAATAATATTACTATATCCATCCTACAGTCTACTGAACAAGTCAGTATAAGTCAAGAGAAGAGACAGACAATGCATTGACTATTCAATTCGAAGGCATCACTTCTAAAATAATATATCATTGAATTATATGTTATTTTTTTACTACCCCGACTTTTATTTTATTAAGAAAAAATGAAAGAATTATACATTTTGAATTTTGAAATAATCTAAAATAGGATATTTTAACTGGTTGAGTATATTTAATAACCAGTTGTTCATAGACATGCAGCTGCAGATCATCTATTTGAGATTTTAAAATTTAAAATGTTTTTTTTATCATATTTCATTTATCTAATCCATTTTATTATTTTATGGAAAAAAACAAAATGATATATATTAACATATGAGAAAAAAATATTAGAACGTATTCTACTTCTTGTTCCGATATGCTTTCAATGCTGTATCCATCTTCCAATAATTATAACTGCACAGTAAGCATTAAGATAAGGCTTTATTATATGGGATCCTTCACAATTTATATTCCAATTTCTGATATTTTTGAATATAAATTCGTATCAATGATTGTGAGGGTAATATTGTCAATATGAGCCCTGTTCACTGCAGAAAATATGTTGGAGGCGATCCCACTATACTCTGGCAGGAACATTGCTTTCCAAGATGTTTCCATAAGAATAGAATAAGGCTTCACGAATATATATAAAAACAAAATCATACCCACTTGATTTCATAATAATACTCTCAATATGTGTGTGAGCGCGGGCGTTTTGTAATAATATTTGTATTTGCTGATAAAAAAATAATATTTGTATTTTTTGAATCATTGAAAAATGAAATGCCATGTTTGTTAGCATTTAAAAGTTTAAAAATTTATGTGGATGAGCATACGAAATTATTGGCATTGTTTATGTATAAATAGTTTAATTATGCTTTAAAGAAACTGAGATATTATTTTCAGTTTAAAAAACATATATACTATACATCAACTGGAAAAGAAGATTAGTGCAACACAAGAAGAGTGTCTAGCAATACTAATTTTTTTTAAAAAAATCATTCATAAACAATTTGATTTTGGGAAAGTGGTTTTAATTAAATAATAAATAGTAATTGGCAAATTAGAGTATGGCAGAAACTAAAATACATTGTTAATTACTATTGATAAGGAGCGCTATTGCTGTCTTTTTAATTTGATTCTTATGAGTGGTTTCCCATTACATCAATTTTTGGATGGTCAAAACTCTCAAACACATTGTGTACCATCTATTTATCTATATTTTTTTTTTATGAAAAATACTAGCGATAATCATATTGGCAGTCCATGTGTATGATGATATCATCTTCTACAAACTATGCTACTGATTCATATAGTATAACGACGCAGATTTAAGTTTTTATTCTTGAATACTTTTATTTGTTAATTAAAGTGATTTAAATCTGACTAATAGTTACATATTTTTTTTTGAGCTGAACCAGTAGTTACATATGAAAATACTTTATTTTAATCATCAAATAACCTTAATTGCATCAATCCCGCTCATAATTTTTTATAAGTAGATAGGAAGGGAATTTTTCTGTAATTCATGAATTCTTATATTGGGACTGACTTTTTGTCATTAAATTTTTTGACTTGTCAATTAAGGTAGGACATTTAATTAAATATTAGAGTAAACTTAATTGAACCACTCCATTCATAATTTCATATGAAGATTGGGGGAGATTTTGTCATAATTCATCAATACTTAAATTGGAATTGATGTTTTTGTCATTAATTATAATTTTTTTTTCATCACACACTGTATTCCTTTTTTACAAATAACTTATCAAAAAATGTCAACCCAATTCTAGTCCCCACTTGGTGAGGCCGTGAGGGTGCTGAGAAAGGGAATATACTAGGCAGTCTAACCATGCTTTTTGTAAAGTGGCTGATTCGAACTCACGACCTCAGACCTCACAGCAAGCGATCTTAGCCAAGCCAACCCTTCTCACAAATAATGTACCAAATTAGTATAATTTTAAATCGCTTTGCTTCTTATACATTCTTAATGGGTACTACAGAATTGGTTTCCAACTATGATTTAAATAATTTCTTTCATTGAAATTACAGTATCGTAAATTTAAAAGATAAAAACATGATTTATCAAACTATAATAAATCTTTATTTTTTAAAAAATTAAATCTCACTTTAACTTTCATGAGGTTCAAAACAATTGGATCATTCCTTAGTCGTAAATCCATTTTAGCAGATTTGAGGGATATTTTTTCATAATTTAGAAATTCTTTTTTTATATGGCAAAGCAAGCTACTATTGTTTGTTAGTTTCACACTGATCACAATCAGTTCCTAGGTATAGGGTTGGGGAGCATCGATGCCGCCCGACAATTATGGTTCAACAACATCACATAGTCACCAGGTGTGGTGAAGACAAGATATCTTAAATTGGAACTGATTTTTGTTATTAGTTATAATTTTTCCAACCCACACTATATATATTTTCCACAAATTACTTGCCCAATCAGTGAAATTTTAAAACTCAAAGATAAAAATTTGATCTATATGTGTGTGCTATTTACAAAAGAATTGGTGTGATAGTGATTTGAATTGTTTTGAACATCTCACTAATTTCGATTTTTAATCATAAAGATCACTCAAAACCATTAACCTCTTTATCTTATTTCCTTTTATAGTTTTAAGGCTAAAGTATGTTTTTAGTCCCTTAACTTTGGAGAAAGTCATATTTTGGTCCTTTAACTTTGAAAAATGTGTTTTTGGTCCCTTTAAATTTGGAGAATGTGTGTTTTTGGTCCTTAACTTTGAAAAGTGTGATTTTTGTCCTTTTAAACTCGGTTAAAGTATGTTTTTGGTCCTGTAACTTTGCACAAAATCATGTTTTAGTGCCTTAATTTTGAAAAGTAATGGACGAAAAAATATTTTATCCTGTTCTAGAAGGACTAATAACATCACTTTATCCAAAGTTAAGGGACAAAAAACACACTTTTCAAAGTTAAGGGAAAAAAATACACATTCTCCAAAATTAAAAGGACCAAAAACACACTTTTCAAAGTTAAGGGACCAAAACATGACTTTCTCCAAAGTTAAGGGACTAAAAACATACTTTAGCCTAGTTTTAACTTCGCATCGTCCGGAGAGAAAATGAAGTTATTTGATATTTTTCCATTTTCCTTTCACCAAGCAACATACGTATGATTAATTAATGCTACTTTTTTTTTGAACTGAAATTAATTAATGCTACTTGAATATCATATGGCAACGTCTTTCTTTTTTTTCTTATCACTCCAACTAGAATTATTATACGTTTATTTGTTTAGCCAAAAAGGGATAAAACAAAAAAACTCTACACTCACCTACATGAGAATGTTATTTTTGAACTTATCCTGTATGAGAATTTTGGAAATGCATTGATATGATCATGATATATATGTGTATAAATATTAGTTGGTCCGATCCTCACAGAAGAAGTTTCAGCTATTCAAACATAATAGGTCTCAAATTTTAGTCTTTACGATTTATGAAGGTATGATATTTATTTCACACGGAAAACTATCCCCAATATTAGTTCAAATGTCAATTACATTATTGGAAGCTATGAAATTACGTTACTCTACCAAGTTTAATTTTTTTTTTTTTCAATGTGCAAAATCACACAAGATTATTCCCACATGAATCAAGGCCTTATTCATGTTAAATCAATGTCGTTTTATAAATGCACATTAATTGTTTGAAAAAGCAGTGTGTTTTGTTTTTTGTTTTGCCAGAAAAACAGTGTTATAATGACTAGAACAAGTAAATAGTTCTAAATTTCTAAGCATTAAGGGAAAAATGTCAAAAGACGAAAAAAAAACGCCTTGCACCATACTGGTACAAATTGCATTCAATTATCCACATGTGTCTTGATAAAATTCATAATACCCTTATCAATCATAATACTCTAAGATCGATATATTATATGCTAAAATATTAAGATAATGAAAAAAAAGAAAATATAAAAATCAAGAAGTAGAAAAGTCATGAATTAAAAATGATATTCTGAATACATCATTAATAAACATGCAAAACTACCACCAAACCTTCAAATAAATCATATCATTCATCTCAACCAAAAAAAATCATATCATTCAGGGTTGTTCAAACTTAACATGTGATCTCGTAATTAAATACCCACAATATGTATACATTCGTAAAAAATATTACGTGATAGCGATATTTCTCTCATTATGAATCTACTACATTCTCATATTAACTCATTCGTTGATAAATCTAAAATCACCTGAAAACTCTAAAATAAGTAAATAAAATCGTGAAAAAAATACACCCTCAAGACAACATACGCTGACCACATGTCCGTACAACACAAACATGTACAAATACCGAATACCACGGCGTATAGCACAAGTATACGTACAAATATACCACCCAGCCACACACAAACCACAAGCCAACCGCGTGCACACGCGCGCCTGCAGTCAATAACAGTCTCCCAAATTTCCAAGCCAACACAATTCCCAAGGGCAAACACGTCATTTCCCACCTCAAAATCCCATCCAAAATCCCCTTATAAACACCCCTCACCTCACACTCTCAAAAGTACACATTCTCATTCTTAACTCTCTCAAACAAAAACAGAGTACTCTGTTTTCCTCTGTTCTTTTCCTCTGTTTTTTCTTCTTCTTCTTCAATGGCTTCTAAGCCAAATACCCAGAAATTTTCTGACTCAGAAAAAGCCATTAATGGCACAGAAGATGAACGTTTTCCAATAGAGGAAGTGGCTTTAGTTGTACCAGAAACTGATGACCCATCAATACCTGTGATGACATTCAGGGCATGGTTTCTTGGAATAACATCATGTATAATTCTAATCTTTCTAAACACATTCTTCACATATCGTACTCAGCCTCTTGTTATCTCTGCAATTCTCATGCAAATTGCTGTTCTTCCTATTGGGAGGTTCATGGCTTCTGTTCTTCCCACTAAAGATTACAGCTTTGTTGGATTCAAGTTTAGTTTGAATCCTGGGCCTTTCAATATCAAAGAACATGTTATTATCACTATCTTTGCTAATTGTGGTGTTTCTTCTGGTGGTGGTGATGCTTACTCCATTGGGGCTATTACTGTTATGAAGGCTTATTATAAACAGTCTCTTAGCTTCCTTTGTGCTCTTATCATGGTCTTGACTACTCAGGTTAGACACTTTTTTGTATTAAAATATGTTTCTTTCTTGCATTACTTATTGAAAAGATTGGTTCTTTTAAGATTTTGTTTCTTTTGGATGTTTAAAATCTGTCAAGATTTTTGTTTCTTGGGTTTGTTTTATTTTTTGGTGATGTTTGAGAGGGAAGCATGGAGAAGTTATTTAATCTGTGATGATTGTGAGTTTGTGTTTACTTTTGGTTTGTTTTTTGTTTATTTAAATTTGTTAAAGTTCTTGAGTTTTTCATTTTTAATGTTTTTTTGAGAAAATATTCTATGGTGATTGATCTGCTTTATAGTTGTGTGAAAAGGTTTGCTTTTTGAAAAAGTGGTCTTTTGAGATTGTGTATTAATTATTTGATGATTTTGGTGATTTTGCAGGTATTGGGGTATGGTTGGGCTGGGATTTTGAGAAGGTATTTGGTTGATCCTGTAGAAATGTGGTGGCCAGCAAACCTTGCTCAAGTTTCTCTCTTTAGGTCATTTACTCTTCTCTCTTTCTCTCTCCTTCTCTTCACTCTCTTGCTTCATTATTATCTCTTCAATTTTCTAATCAACTCATTAAAGACTTGACTACTTTGTTTTTTCCACATGATGGAGATGTTTAGGTAGGCACAGTTGCACAGCTTTGAAAAATCAAAGAAGTGCCTTCTTGGACAAAAAAATCTCACCCAATAGAAAGTAAACAAATTAAAAAAGTATCAAGAAACTATTTTGAATTTCATATCAGTTTAGTTCTTGGAATAAAACTTCACTTAGCTGTTGTACAGTTTCAACTTTGGAAACAAAAAGAGTTTTCTGCATGTTACTTTGTGCAATCAGTATGTTGTTAACATTTTAAGTGATTGTTTAACTCTCTTGAATTTCACTAAATTAGATGTGAAACTTTTCTTTGTTTCAAGGTTGTCACTTTCCTTCATTGCATTTGAACTTTTGAGTGTGTAGCAGTAGAAACTTCCCTTATATACATCAATTGTTAAGGAACACGGAAGAGAACTTTGAAACAAGGAGTCTTCCAATTTATTTTGAATGAAACTTGTTAAATAAAGGAATTATAGATTCAAAAGTCTTGTCCCTATTTTTATATACTGAAAATCTTGAGTCTATTTAAGAATTTGAATTGAAAGTTTAAGTAGTCTAATTCTTGAGGTTGATGCAATGTCTTGATTATGATGAAGTCAAAAGCTCGTTAACAGATGTAAGGTTCCTTATGCTTTTATTCTGTAGGTTCATCCATAAGCTATCCAATAATTCTCTGACAAGAGAGAATCACACTCAAAAAAGAAAAGGCTCAAATTGAAACTATATATATAATATATGTTATGCTATCACTGTTTCTGCACCAGCAAAGTCCAATAACTTTTTCAAAAGAATTTACAATAATTCAGGAACCAAATATGGTTTTTTGCTGTTCTTTCTGTCATAATATTTCTTTTGACTTGTTTCTGATTACATCAGTAACTTCTTTTTACAGGGCACTCCATGAAAAAGAGCACAAATCAAAAGGCTTCACAAGGATGCAATTTTTCCTCATAGCTATGGGAGCTAGCTTTCTGTACTATGCCCTTCCAGGCTATCTTTTCACTGTCTTATCCTTCTTCTCTTGGGTCTGTTGGGCCTGGCCCAACAACATCACGGCCCATCAAGTAGGCTCGGGCTACCATGGGCTTGGCGTCGGGGCCTTCACGTTTGACTGGGCCGGGATTTCTGCCTACCACGGCAGTCCACTTGTCACTCCATGGTCTTCCATTGTTAATGTGGGAATAGGCTTCATCATGTTCATCTACATCATTGTTCCTATATGTTATTGGAAGTTCAACACTTTTGATGCAAGAAAATTCCCAATTTTCTCAAACCAGTTGTTCAAATCTGATGGACTTAAGTATGATACCACAAAGGTCTTGACCCCTAATTTTGAGCTTGATGTTGCTGCTTACAACAAATATAGCAAGCTCTACCTTAGCCCTCTCTTCGCGCTGTCCATTGCATCCGGTTTCGCAAGATTCACTGCAACTCTCACTCATGTTGCACTCTTTCATGGCAGGTATATTAACATGGTAGAAAGTGGACCTTCAAAAAATAGAAATTGACAAAAAGACTCTGCATGAAAACTTTATTGGCTAGGAAAACATGAACTTGAGTACTTGCACATTTTACCGGTTTTCCTATAAAAATTGCTTATGAGGAATATTTAGTCTAGTTGGATGCATAATGAGTGTGTCTGTGATTACATTGATCTGGTTTTTTATTTGTGCAGAGACATATTAAGACAAAGTAAGTCGGCTATGAGTAACATGAAGGTGGATGTTCACACAAGGCTGATGCAAGCGTACAAACAAGTGCCTCAATGGTGGTTCCTCATATTGTTGTTTGGCAGCATTGCTCTATCACTTGTCATGAGTTTTGTGTGGAAAGATACTGTCCAACTTCCTTGGTGGGGAATGCTCTTTGCTTTTGCTTTGGCTTTCATAGTTACCCTCCCTATTGGTGTTATTCAAGCCACCACTAACCAGGTAATAATTGTCAATCATCAATCACTCATTCATTTCCATTCTTTGTCTCCATGTGCCAGGTGTGAGCAAACTTGACTTGAATGTAAAAGGATAAAAAACTTGGGGATTTTAGTTTTGAGATTTGAGTTTGTTTTTTTATTTGTGTTGCAGCAACCAGGATATGACATAATAGCACAGTTCATGATTGGATATGTGCTACCTGGAAAACCCATTGCAAACTTGCTCTTCAAAATCTATGGAAGAATCAGCACTGTCCATGCTCTCTCTTTCTTGTCAGACCTTAAACTTGGACACTACATGAAAATCCCTCCACGCGCCATGTATGCTGCACAGGTACGGCACCTAAATTACTAGTTTCTTCCATTCAAAGTAAATATGTAAAATGAGCTTTTAACTTAAAAAAAAAAAAAAAGTGGAGGCAAACAAGCTCTAATCTCCACTTTGACTAATGACATTTATCTTAGCATGAAAGCTCTCTTATAGATGAGAAGCTACAAGTTTCAACCTACTTATAATTTCATGTTGTTAGTACTGATTTTTTCTCTAAAAAAATCTAGTGGTATATAAGCTCCCTACTAGTAGGTCACGTTTTGATCATGCTGGCAACTTCATGTTGTTAGTACTTGTCCCTTTGATCTAGAATCACTACACATGATATGCGATTACTTTACTCTTGCATATTACAAACTTGTGATTTCTTAGTAATGCACAAATCCATATGTTTGATCATAAATTTGTTATGTGTTGTAGTTGGTGGGAACATTGGTTTCAGCAGTAGTGAACTTAGCAGTTGCATGGTGGATGTTAGATAACATTCATGAGATCTGCATGGATGACAAAGCACACCATGACAGTCCATGGACATGTCCCAAATACCGTGTAACCTTCGATGCCTCGGTCATATGGGGCCTCATTGGACCGCGCAGGCTATTCGGTCCAGGTGGCATGTACCGGAACCTAGTATGGCTATTCCTCATAGGAGCAGTCCTGCCTGTACCTGTATGGGTTCTCAGCAAAATCTACCCAAACAAAAAATGGATTCCCCTCATTAATATCCCAGTCATATCCTATGGTTTCGCTGGAATGCCGCCGGCTACTCCTACCAACATTGCCAGCTGGCTACTCACAGGAATGATATTCAACTTCTTCGTGTTCCGGTACCATAAGAGGTGGTGGCAGAAGTATAACTATGTGCTCTCCGCCGCGCTTGATGCAGGCACGGCCTTCATGGGGGTGCTTATTTTCTTTGCATTGCAAAATGCTGGCCATACTTTGAAGTGGTGGGGAAGTGATGTGGATCATTGTCCTTTGGCTTCTTGTCCTACGGCTCCTGGAATTGTAGTTGATGGCTGTCCTGTTTTTTGATGTAGCTTAGTTTTCTTATATAGTGGTACTACCCAATTGGGTTATGGGATTATTGTAGGTGGTTAAAGTTTAGTTTCTTGTGAGCTAAGCATCATTGTGGAATTCAATAATTTATATATTTTGATCTTGGTAGTGATATTTGTGGGGGGTATAACTGGGTTATGCTTTTAGAGTAGTGGAATGGATTATGTAAGGTTGCCCAGCAATTCTGTAAATGTCACATTTTGTGGCCACTTTCTCTTGTACTCTCCTGTTTGGTGATCGTAGCCTTTAAATATGACTGATTGTTCGGCCTAAAACATATATCATGAAAGTAACCACTGGACAAGAATAAATGGGGAAATTATGATAGTTTTTTCCCCTAGGAAATTATAAATAGTTGAACCAAGCGACTCCTTTTATTTTTTATCAAAGAAAGAAAAAACTTAAAATTAAAACAACTACTCTACAACAACAATTAGAGAGTTTCAACAATTAAGACAAAGGTCTCAAATAAAAAGCCAATAGACTACAAATCAGATTGGGGGATCAACATGGACCAAAAAATCAACATTCATATTGTGAGCTTCTTCCACAAGCATATTGGTCATAGTATTTTTTTTGTCTCTTAAGATTTTACGGCAAGGTTTTTACTAATTTCAATATAAAATATTATTCATTCAATCGTAAACAGAAGACCTAGTTGGCAGTATAATTTTTTTAGAAAGGTTAAGGGACTATTTTGGCACAAGTTCTTGTTGAAGTTTGTAGAGTTATTTTGTATTGCAAGTAGTTTTGTCTAATTTTACTCTAAAGGTATAAAAAAGGGTGCAATTTTACCTTTTACTATGAAAATATTAATTATTAATGTTAAATAACTTGCGATCAACTTATTTAACAGAATAGAGCAATATAGCATAGCTCATAAATGAAAACTTCTGTGATAAATTTTTGTAGTGCAATTTTTTCCCTACAAACTAATGTCCTACCATGTTTAGGATAAAGTAAGTACATTTTACATAAAAAAGATTAAGCCTTTATATGATTGTAAAATACTACTTAAATTTATCACTTTGCCTATAAGTTGTCAATAAATTCCCAAACCTGTTGATGCATTCATCAATGGACCATCGACATTAGCATCGTGCGATCCATGTAGTCAATCCTATCTAGTGGGATAAAACTTTGTTATTTTTGTTATTGTATGTATCTGTTTATAGATGGAATTTATCCTAACATTTCACAATAAATTGTAATTATATTTATAATTTTTTTATAGAGGGAATTTATCCAAATATGTCACAATAAATTATGTCTCAAAAGGTGTTTGAAACAGCGGTGCAGAATCTGGTTCCAAAAGAAGAAGCAATGTATGCAATCTCAGAATCAGAAACACTTGTTCATATGAAGTTGAAGTCAACTCTGTTTTGATTTCCTTTTTTACTTTTTCTGTGGAAGCAACCACATAACACAGAAACGCCATAAAAGATATTTTGCAAAGAAACACATTGGAGAAGCTAATTGATGATGAAGAAGACGTGCTTTAATCTTCACAGTGATCTAATGTTAGCCATATATTTTTGGTGGGCATGGAATTCGAATATCATTCATTAAAGATCACTTTGGACCTATCCACTCCAAGCTCTAAAGTTTAGCTTCATCAACTTAGGTTTATTCCTCCCTATGAGATCACTTTTAGCCTTTAGGGCTAGTTTTGACTTCAAAAGTTCAAGTTTGGTAACTTTCAAAATTTGTTAATAATAAGTACTACTCGTATTAATTGTACATGTATCTTATGGCACAATTACTGATTTTTGACTCATTGAGGCAATGTAGTTGGGGTGGAATAAACTCAACATCTCCTCTATTTTTGTACTATGATCATCTAACTAAACAACAATTACATGTAGCTGTAAGAAGATAGAGATGAATGGAAGTTTTAGAGGTGCTTTTATTTTTGTGCACAGCAAGTACCTTTGAAAATTTACAAAACTTTTGAAGTTTGATCGCTTGGTTTTTTTGATAGAAAGACAAAATGATATTATTTACCAAGAAGATTACATAGTTTGATCGCTTGGTTAGTTTGAAATTTATAAGGAAGTACTCTTCAATTCTAAATATAAAACTTATTTATTTGACTTCATTAAATTAATGATGTTAATTAAGTTTTTAGAATCCAATAATGTAACCAAAGCATCCTAAACCTGTATTCCACCCCATCTCTAACTCGTTTACTTTTGAGGGGCATATGCAGAAATTAGTAAATTATATAAAGTCTTATATTTAGATCAAATTTACCTTTACAAATAGGTCCTATATTTAGAATTGGAGAGATATGTTTTATCAGCAGAATTGGAGGGATATTAATTAATCATGAACCTAAATGTTATGTGTCTCTCTATCATCTTTACAATAAATAAACAACAAATCGTCTCTACCTCTCTAGTCCACTGTAAGGGAATAAGAGTTTTTTGAAGGCTTCTCATTTTGTATCACGCGGCAAGTTCAAAATTTTTCTCGGAGTTTATTTGGTCACTATGCAATGATTATAAATCTCATTGCATCATCACGCTGCTACAACAGAGAAACAAACCATCTCTAGTCTCTACCTCTCATGTCACTGTGAAGGAGTGGGAGTTTTGATGGGCATCTCATTTTTGTGTATTAATTCCTGAACATTGGTTCTAACCTTCTTTTCATTTCACACCATCATGTGTACAAAAAAGTGAGAAAAAAAATTGGATTTCATTGTCAACTACTCAGGATTGACTACGGATATGAACAATAGCACATGAATGCAAGTTGCAACAACTTCTCTTGGGAGTGACTAATCAAAGAAGAAATCACAGACACTCATCAATTTGCCACTTCAAAAGGTAACAAACAGAGAAGGATGGCACCAAAAAATGACAGCGAAATATGAAGGAAGTTGAGAATAAGCCAAAACATTGGGCATGTCCTACCATAGCTGCATCAGATACTAAACTTTAGGTGGGAGTCACAATTGAACAAAATTCCACCTCCCACACGCTTCTTTCAATCATTACCACAACACTATTCCAATTTCTTCACCTAATAACACATGAAGTCACAAACCCACCCATGATGTGACTTATTTTTTAGACTCCTCAATTCTAAAAAAGTTTTTCTAGAGGAAAAATACTCCCAATAAAGCCTTTTTTAGCACCCCTTATATTGAAATGAGCATTGAACAGTATCATTGTAACATTTGAGACAAAAATAATTTTCCCAACTGAAACTTATTCTAGTTTTTCACATTTTAAGCTTTTTCAATGGAGCAGAGAAGAGGGACATGTGAAGAGGGACAGGATTATTTATGATATCCATCCAGTCTTTCATTAAAAAAGGGCCAGAATTTGACGTTTGGTGTGGTGTCAATGTTCCAACTTGTCCAGTGTGTATGAAAGTCCATACAAATTTCTAACTTTCTAGAATATACACAAAAAATTTTATTTGTATTTTTTCGATGCATCCAAAGCAGAACTTCCAAAAGGTTCATACTTCTCCATCCTGGACATTTAGCAACTAAATTTTCAAGTCCTTTGAGAACCCAAAGTTTTCATAAATCAGGCTACACTTGAAAAAATAGGTTTTGCACAATTCAATCAGTAATGTGGGTAACAAACAAACAATGCCTATCAAAAGAAAAGGAAAAAAAAAGTTTTTTTGATTTATTTTATTTTTATAAAAAACAAAAGACTTCCCTTTCAGCAAGACAAAGCTTTTCTCTACCCCTCACCAATTCCTATAGGACAAATGAATGACAAATTATGACTGAAAAAAAAAACATATTCCATTCAGAGATTATCACTATTTATCAACTCAATTTCTAATATCATAATGATCCGACTTGTGTCAGCCATCAATTTAGTAGTGCACTGTAGAACCGTACAGATGGCCTTTTAAGAAAAAATCTGGAGTCAAATCATACTTGTGAAGACTAGAATTATTCAACAAGCATCATTTAGGAATCAAAATGACAGTTTACTACAAGCAGGGGAAAATGAATGCAGTGAATATAGGGCTGAAATAGCATAAATCAACAGCAAAGTTATTTTTCAGCTACATGTGATAATAGCATGTTATCACTCCTCCCTCTATTTAAACAAAATTCCTAAAGAAAAAAACATCTCCACAAATAATTTTACTTGCGGGAACCAGATTGTCAGTTAAATGGCCGTCAAGCAGTTCCATCATATGTAGCGCAATCTCGACATCATGACTGAGAGCTTTAACATTTATCTCATATTACTACACTACTCAAAGATACATTAACTAATGAAAGAGGCTTTGAGGACTAAATGGTCCATGCCATCTACATTTACCTCTGCAAAGACTTGTACAGCACCACAGTGACATATTTGGCAAGGAACCGATGAGTTGTACCGAGGGCAACCACCGAAGGGCTGTTCTTTCCCTTCTGCATGTAAAGATGATTGAGCACAACATGTTGAGGTCTTGACAAAGGAGCTGGAATTTCCGAATTTGCGGCTGGCATATTAAGCAACGTCATTTGCAGGTGTGGGGGAACCGTGGGTGGCTCCTTAGCATAATCTTCATAACCAAATTGCCGGTTGGAATAACTAGAATCTGGTGACTGAGGAGGCTCAAAACCAGAAATACTTCCAATGTCTTCAGGAAAATAATCCTGCATATGGTTGCAAGAAAAACAAAGAAAAGAAACCATTGATCTCAGAGTCTCATTTAAAATATTGGTTCCTCCATAAGTTGAAGATAACAGGTCATCCAGTTTTCAACCAACGATACACACACACACTCAACAGCATCATCAATTTCACCACCTTTCTTCCTTCTAACTATGATTTGAAATTTGTGCCAGCAACCATCCATGTCTGTGTCCAAACCTCACATAACATACAACTTGAAGTCGAATACTTATAAATCAAAGCAACTACCCAAGCTACCTAGTTACAGGGAGAAATTCTTTACACATTTCATTAAAAATATACATGTATACATCATAATATTAGGTGAAAATCCTCTCTTCCTCCTCTGTGTGTGTGTGTGAACTGAGCTTCTAGACCACACAGTGTACTATGATCCAGTCAAAATATGCAATATCTGACACTCAAAAGATCAAAAGCCCATCGACTAAATCTTGTGAGTTTGACAATCCTGAATTTATAGAATCTATAAAAGGGAGAGAAATTATAAGATAAATAAACGTCCTGAATTTATAGCTTTGCTATAAACTAGTGCCATAATATTAGTAAGTCATAAGCCCCTTGTTATTAGACCTTGAGCTTCTAAGGGGAGGGAAATCCACTGTCAGATCAGAGTCACAAATACAACAACAACAAAAAAGCCTTATCTTACTATGTGGGCTTGGCTACATGGATCATATGGCGCCATTATGCACTATCATTCACCAACTCTTTGGGTATATTATTCACCAATAGATCACGTTTTATGAATTCCCCGAGAGTTCGTATTGGTCTCCCTCTTCCTCTTTTAATTGGACTCCAAGTTGTGTTTAATCCACTCTCCTCACCGGCACATCTATTGGCCTTCTTTGGACATGTCCAAACCACCTCAAATTATTTTCTACCATTTTCTCAGTGATGGAAGCTACTCCAACCCATTCTCGTACACATCCATCATAACATCTTCATTTCAACTACCCTAATTTTATGATCATAGTGTTCATTCACGGCTCAACATTCACTACCATATAATATTGCTGGTCTTAAAGCAGTGTGATAAAACTTTCGATTTACATTATGAAATATTTTCCTATCACAAAGAATTCCAGTAGCTTTCCTCCACTTACACCACCCAGCTTGGATTCTATGATTGATATCATCATTAATTCCACCATCTTGCCGTATAATGGATACCAAATATTTAAACCTCGTCACTTGAGGAATTATTTGATCTTCTAGTATAACATCTAAATTGCTTTCACTACTAGATCAAAGTCACAAATAACAGTTAAAAAGTAGCTGCAAGAGTGAATAAGCATTATCATGAGATAAAAACATTTAGAAAAAATGGTAAAACATGTTACCAGCTTAAGCAAACGCCTACACTCAGAAGTCAAATGAATGGAATTGAGTACATTTGTGAGGTTTATACCCATGTATGAGTAGGAGATATGTAAAAAGAGAAGAAATTTGTTGAATGGCTTGAAGAGAGAGGAGTGCATTCATAGGCAAGTCACACAAAGCAAATAAAGCTTGTCACAATAATCTTGTACACGATTTATATTGTACCAAAAGCCCTAATTACGTTAAAGAATCAAACCAACTCAGCATAAATTAGTTATTAACAGGACCTTGTTACTTTGCTCAACTGATTGAATGTCTATAAACTCCTTAAGTTGCGCATTGTCAAATTGATTCAGTACATTCAGACAATATCAAAAGGGAAAAAAAATACCTGTAGGTCTAAAATGTTGTAGGAATTGCCAGCATCGTCTTGTGCCCAGGGCAGGTCAGGAGAATACCTCCACAATCCATCAACAAGGAACCTGTACTGGTAAACCCCAGACGGCAGTACCTTCATTATAGTGAAGTCTTTCCCGGATCTTTGCATCAGTACTCTGATAAACAATGAAGATTAGAACTTAACGACAAACAACACTACACTTCAAAAACAAAACAATAAAGCTGCAGCTTCACCAAACCTTGATTTCCAATTATCCCATGATCCCTCTACAGCTACTTCTTTCCCATCATGATTCCAAGTAATCATCGTTGGAATTCCTTGTTCATTACTCATTTCTTCATATGTTGAAGGAGGAGCATGCATCCTAGGGTGAATTGGAGCTTGCATCTCATCAGGTCTTTGAAGCGGAACCACTGGAACCTAATGATAGGGAAAGTACAAAATTTAACACAGGCACAAGAAGAACAACAGCCAAAGAATATATGAATGCAGAATCAGACTGGTAAGAAAGAAAAGAAAATCTCAAAACGTCCAAATCAACAATCTCCGCAATCAACATGTCAGTGGAAGTGGGTGGGGGTAGCATAATCGATTCTTGGGTCAGACAAGATTCTCCAAATCTGTCAATATAGCTCTTTTTGAAGTGATCCCAATACCTTAATCAACTTGCACCCAACCCACTCACATAAA
The DNA here is from genome assembly GCA_029929735.1 of Mimosa pudica. Classification (NCBI taxonomy): domain Eukaryota; kingdom Viridiplantae; phylum Streptophyta; class Magnoliopsida; order Fabales; family Fabaceae; genus Mimosa; species Mimosa pudica. Next base: position 5,559,675 of record JAKELP010000020.1, read on the forward strand.
AATACTCGATTTCATTCCAAGATTAACTAGTTGCCTAAAACATACTCACAGATAACAATTTCATGAACCAACTTCCCAGCTTCAGATATAAAATAAGGCCACAAAGTAAGATATGAAAATGAAGAAACTGAATAAATCATGTGTGTGTGGGGACTTATACCAAACATCTATTATGCACCATGTGAAGAAAAAAACTCCAAAAAAAGGCCAGCCTTGCAAACATACATTACAGTCTTCCACAGAATTAGATTCAATAATAACCTACATGATCTCACCATCTAATTCCAATCATAAATTTAGATACTCACTACTTTACAACATATATGAAAACACCCAATTATCTATTATCTAATAAACAAAGAACCATAAACAGATATAAAGAGAGATTAAAAAAAGATAAAAACTGACTTGAGGGGCAAACATCAAAGAACCATCTAATTCCAATCATAAATTTAGATAGTCACTACTTTACAACTTACATGAAAACACCCAATTATCTAATAAACAAAGAACCATAAACAGATATAAAAAAACTGACTTGAGGGGCAAACATCAAAGGAGATTGGGTAGCTCTAGGACTAGTAGGAGGAGATTGACCCATGAGTTCAGAAGAGACATCATTTGAAGCAGAACTGTTATCCTGAACACTGCCACTTCCTCCTCCTCCCTCCTCTTCAAACCCTGACTGACTTTCATTCCCATCATCTCTCCCATTCACATTCCCCATCCTTAATATCACCAACAAAAAGTTAAAAATTTTAAAAAAAATAAAGAACCCACTAATAAAATATTCAGATATGATTCCCCAAGATAACCAAACCCCACTTCGAATTCAAGAAATCTAAAGACAAAATCAACAAATTCAGGTCCAATTTCAACAGATTCCCATCTGGGTATTTTTCTTATGGGGTTCTAAGAAAGAAAAATCGAAACTTTGTCCCTTTGAAAAGCAATAATTAGCACTATGAAGAAGAAAAAAGTGTGTAGTGTTTGAGATAAAAAAAAATGAAAAATTAAAGATTAAGCAAAGAAGAAGAAGGAAGGGAAGAAGGGTAATTATGATATTGTCCGATGAGTTTGGAAGATCGAAAAATGGACCAATGATGTTGGGAGAAGTGGGGATGGTAGTCACGTCATCATGTATGTATATTTAAGAAGTATCTTCTTCTTCTTCTTCGGGCTTTCTTAAAGATTGGTTAATTCTTCTTCAGATTTCTGACTCTTTCATCCTTTGTTACCATCAATGGTGAATGGTGAAGGAAAGGAACGACCAGGAAGGCACAGAGAGAGGAAGAGATTAGAGATGTGCCTATTATCACATCATTTCCCTTTCCAGATTGTGACTTTTTCTTCTTCTTCTTCTTCTTTTTCTTTTTTTACCATATGTTTTTTCTTTATTTAAATGAGATAAAGACAAATAAAATCTTATAAATATGTAAAAAGAGGTGCATAAATTTTTAAAAGGACAACTAATATTACTGACAAAATTAACTATGGCAGCATTCTCATTAACCACTTGCATATATATTAATTATTAATCAATGTATCATCCACATTAACAACACTATAGTGGTTAATGGGAATGTTGTTGTGGTTAATGAGAGTGTTGTTGTGTTAAATTGGTACGCTTTAGTTGTTAACATGGATGGTGCAATGGTTAATGTTATGCATGTGGTTAATGAGATGCTGCAGTGTTTAATTTAGTGTATGTGATATTGTTTGTCCTTTTGGAAATTTATACACCTTAATTGTCCTTTTATATGTTTAGAAAGTTTTATTTGTCTTTTTCCCTTTATTTAAATTTCACTTTAGGGTTAGTTTTGGTTTGGGTTTTAAATTTCACTTTAGGGTTAGTTTTGGTTTGGGTTTTAAAGTGCAGATAAAATGGTTTATTTTCCATAATTAGGATTAGAGTTCGGATGGGGCTAGCTATGTTGTTTATGAATAACATGGATTGGTTTAAGTTGAATGTAAATAGTCAAGTCATCATCATGGCCATGGTGGGAATTTGACATTTGTTACTTGTTAGGTCTCTCTCTTGTAAAATTGTGAGTTTGATTTTCTATAAATGTAAAAGACATCCTTATTTCCTAAATCAGATAAAGCATATTTTTTAGGCTTTTTTAAATGAGGATGATTGTTATGAGAATGTGGGATATGATGGCATTGATAGAATATCGTTGGGAAAAAAAAATTGGTGTGTGTGTGTGTAAAAAGGCATCTAAAGACACTAAGCTTCTGAAAGTATACTTTTGATTTACATCTAATCTCCTTTTTTCTTAAATTTGAAAAATGTATTTTAAATCATTATTTTGATATTGTTGTTAATTTCGTTTAATTGAAAATTGCAGACTTAGCAACTCCCAAGAATGATGATGATATAAATTCAAAGCTAATAAAAGTGATTACAATTTAAAACATAAGAATGCATGATTCACTAAAAATATACTATTTAACATATTTTATTCTAATAAAAAAATTTTATTAACATTTAATTACAATATATCATCTTTTTTTCTTATGAGACTACAATATCATCTTTTAAATACAAACATTCAACACTTTTTTGTTAAATGAAACTAATGACGTTAAAAAATACTAAAAAAATACTTTTCAAATTTAAGTGACTAAAATGAGGGTTGATGCAAATATAGAATATTAAAGGTATATCTAAGCCAAATTATGCAATTTTTTGTGGATCATTTTATAAGATTTTTTGCATTTAGTTCCTTCTTTAGGGAAGATGGTCACGGATCAATCTATGCGGAAGATATAAAAAAGGTCATCAACATTATAAACATTAGCAATTGCAAACGCTGAATCGACATTGCTTTAGAATCCTTCAATGAGGAAGATGGTGATGATTTTTTTCTTCAAAAGATCTTGGCCAATACGAAACTTTTTTTTTATTATCTGATTTAATATATTGTTCATTGCAAATAAACATGAATCAGTGTCTATGATTAAAATGATTATTGATCTTTTTTTTTACTAGTTTAATACTGTTTATTGTTTGTTCCACATATTGATACTTGTTTGTGAGCTAAAATGATTAACCTATTTTCTTATTAGCCAATGTTCAAAGATCATAGGATGATATACGTTTTTAACACTAAATGTTGGTATGAATTGAAACAGACAAATAAACACTAATCGGTGTCTATAATCAAATAATCATGTTATAGTATTATTCATATCACTGGCCAAAAGTATTTAAAAAAACTATCATACATATATTTTCATCTATGTACGGATAATTATAATTATATATGTGTGTGTGGTGTGTATGTGTGTTTGTATGTTGTCCATACTTGAAAAACTTTTAGCTATTGTATCATGCTAGATATGGAGCTTTAAATTTTGGCCAAATAAAGATATGGGGCTTTCAATAAATTTCATGTGGCTTTGATAATCTAAATTTTGTAAAGATATTTTGCAGGCATTATTTAGGATTTGATAAATGCACTTCATCTTTTTTTCCTTACAATTCACAACAATTATATGTGCCATTCGTGTATTTACACACACACACCAAATTCGTATATTTAAATATCGAACAGAGCATTTAAACAGCTGTGAATGATAAAGATTGGCAACCATTTCAGATATCTAAAAAGGGTATAGCAATCTCTCATTTGTTTTTTGCTGATGATCTTATTTTATTTGCTAAGGCAGATATGGAGCAAGCAGGAGTAGTAAAAGCTATTCTTGATGATTTTTGTGAAGTGTCGGGACAAAGAGTTAATGCTTCCAAATCGAGGATTTTCTTTTCAAAGAATGTAAATCATATTAGATCTAAAGAGATATGTGACTTTCTGGAGTTTACTCCCACGTCAAATTTGGGAAAGTATCTTGGTATGCCTATTATCCATGACAAAGTTAGTAGTTCAACGTATAATTTTGTTTTGGAGAAGATGGAGACTAGGTTATCTAACTGGAAGGTGAACATGTTATCGTTTGCTGCTCGTCAAACACTTGTATCTTCGGTATTATCAGCTATGCCATCTTATGCGATGCAAACAGTCCCATTACCGTCAGGTATGTGTGATCGAATTGATAAATGTTGTCGTAATTTTCTATGGGGAAACTCGTCATCTGGAAGAAAGATTCATGCTATCTCATGGGAGAGAGTTTGCTCTGGGAAGGAATTTGGTGGCCTTGGCATCCGGAAGGCTAAATACCAGAATAAGGCATATATGTCCAAACTTGGTTGGGCTCTGATTAGTCGAAGGGATTCTTTGTGGGTTCAATTTTTGAGGGAGAAGTATAAGGGAGGGGCAGGCTTGATTCCAGAAGTAAAGAAACGAAGGGTAGAATCATCAACATGGAAGGGTATTAGATGCAATTGGAATACAGTGAAGGAAGGTATTGCTTGGCGTGTGGTGAATGGAAGAGAGATTTCTTTTTGGGAGGACTCGTGGGTTCCCCATTTGGGGAAATTAAGTGCACTTACAGTTCTGGCAATTCCTGAGGATATAAAAAATTGGAAAGTTGCTGATGTTCTATCTCCTTCAGGTACCTGGGATTGGCAGAAATTTAGAAACTATTTTGTTCAGGATGTGTTAAAGGCTATTGAGAGGGTCTCATTGAGGTCAAGTGAGTGTCAAGACTTCCCGGTTTGGAGGTGGACTTCAGATGGTGTTTTCACAATTAAGTCGGTGTATGAGCAACTAAAGAAACCCAGTAATGCTACGATATCTAGAGATTGGAAGGTTGCTTGGAGTTTAAAGGTGCCTCAAAGATATAGAACTTTCTTATGGCTATGTCTTCATGATAGAGTTTTGACTAATGAGTTGAGGTTGGAGAGGAAAATTTCTGCTACGAGTGCTTGTGATATCTGTAAGGATTCAGAGGAAACTCTTATTCATGCTTTAAGAGATTGTTGTGGCTCTGATCAGGTTTGGAGGAAAGTGCTCCCTCAGTTTATTGCAGTTCAATTTTTTAACTTCACTAATGTATATGAATGGTTAAATTGGAGTATGAGGCAAAGAATCTTAATTCAAGGTTTTGAATTTAGGTTATGGTTTGCTATTATTTGTAGAAATCTTTGGCTAAGGAGAAATGAGTTTGTTTTTAACAATAATTTGTGGGGTGAATATAATGTAATTGCTCGAAGTTATGCTTGTTTGGGATGGGGCAGACCTGTTTTGAATCAAGAGTTAAAGGAAAATAATTTGGATAGATGGGAATGTCCTGCTTATGGGTATTTGAAATTCAATATTGATGGAGCAAGAAATTTGAGTTCAGGATATTGTACGTGTGGGGGAGTGCTGAGAGATCATAATGGGGATTTCATACAGGCTTTTCAATATCGTATTGGTATTGGGTCTTCTTTGTCTGCTGAAGCTTGGGGCTTTTTATGGGCTCTCAAGTTATCATGGGAGAAGAAAGTTCAAAGTTTGATTGTTGAGAGTGATTGCCATGAATTAGTTAATATTTTGCAAAAGACGATTCCAGTTTGTCATCCAGATTTCGAGGTTTTGCAGGAAATTAAAAGTTTTTTGAGAAAGAAATGGACAGTGATCCTTAAGATATGCCCAAGAGATGCCAACTGTGTTGCTGATATGCTTGCCGGAGTAGCTCAAGATATGAAAGTTGATTTTTTGGTCTATGTTGACCCTCCAGATCTGATTCATAGCCTATTGGTTTTTGATTTGAGTTTGTTGTCTTACTGTAGAAACTCAGTAATCGTTGCTGAGTAATTGTTTTATATTGTAGTTCTTTTTATCAAAAAAAAAAGAGCATTTAAAATATATGTGTGTGTTTATATTTTACATTAATTAGAAGGGTTTTAATTAGAAACGAAATTTGATTCCTTCTTCTCAAATTTCTCACTCTATCTCAACGCGGAGAGAAAAAGACACTTTCTTTCTTTCTTACCATCATGGTGAACGACCCGGAAGCCACGGTGAGAGGAAGAGATGTGCCTATTATCATTTCCCTTTCGTTTTCATCAAGATTGTGACTTTTTTTTTCTCTCTTTTAAATTTTCACTTTATTTGTACTCCAAATATTTTTCTGTTTTTTTAGTTAGGTTTGGTTTACTTTTCGAGTGAAAGGTGTTTAAGTTGGGTTTGGTTTTATAAATTGCAGATAAAATGGTTTGTTTTCCATATTTAGGATTAGAGTTCGGCTGGGGCTAAAGCAAACTAGCTTGCTGTTTATGAATAACATGAATGCTTTAAGTTTAATATAAGTAGTCAAGTCATCATGTCCATGGTGGGTATTTGACATTTGTGTTCGGTCTCTCTCTTTAAAAATAGTGAGTTTGATTTTCTAATTATGTAAAAAGCATCCTTATTTCCTAAATCAGATAAAGCATGTTTTTAAGGATTTTTTTAAATAAGGACGATGGTTAATTTGTTATTGGGGAAATGCAAAAAAAATGACACTTGAATTTGAGTTGGACCAAATGGGGTCTCTAATTCCAACTTGGACAAATAAGGGACAGTCCCCAATTTGTCCTAAATGAAATTTGTGACTTTGAGTCAAAAAAAAGTAGTTAATAATGATATAATGGGTAGTTAATTGCGATGCTTGACTAGTTAATGCAAAATGTAGTTAATAGCGATACTTTGGTAGTTAATTGTGATACTTGACTAGTTAACGATTAACTACTCTTATTTGTCCAAGTTGGAATTGGAGACCCCATTTTGTCCAACTCAAATTCAAGTGTCATTTTTTTGTCATTTTCCCTTGTTATTGGATATGATGCCATTAAAAATTAAAAATAAACATAACAGAGAGTAGGGAAAAATTGTTACACACTGTAAAGACACTAGATTTATGAAAGGCAATGCTTAGATGATGAAGTAAATAAACCATCTTATAAAATTACAACTTAAGCATAAAATTGCCCACCCAGTCCATAATAGTTAGAGCTCCTTCTGGGAAAGGCTAAGCATCGAGCTGCAAAATGTCGCTCATTCATTATGCGGGGGTGTTGGGCATGTTTTTCTCTCTGCCCATCAGCCTTACCCAAGCTCACACCCTAGTAAACATATTACTCGAATCCAATCCAGTCCAATTGAGTCCAATCCAAAGGGTTAGCCTAGTACATATACTTTTACTCATTTACGGCCCGTTTGGAAGCAGGAAAGTTTTGCTCTGAATCTGAAAGTAGTGAAATGATTTCAGTTTACCAAGAAAGCATTTCAGGGGTGGCTGTTTGGTTGGCTAATGGAAGAATATGAAAGTGAAGCACATAAATGACAGTAATGCCCCTTCTTATTGTAACATTCCCAAAAAGCCCCTGATTAAAAAAAAGAAACCCCACTAGGACTCATCTCTTTGTTCCATGAAGCTTGCTTCTCTGTAGCTTCAAACCACAAAAAAAAAATGAACGCTAACAGAATGGAGAGTATCTTTGAGAAGAGAAGCGTGTGGTTTCAGGTGATGAAAGTGGGTGTGGTGAAAGTTTTTTTTTTTTGTTTCTAGGGTTACTTTGTTTTGCAGAGATGATGGGTGTGGTGAAAGTTAGAAGGAAGAGGAGAAGGGATTACGCAACTTCTTTTTTTTCCCTTTAGGACAACTGTTGGACATTTGACCTGATTTTTTTTAAAAGACTTCTCACATGAATTTTATTAACAATTTAATTACTTCAATTTTAATTTCACATGGTACTTGGTAGTAATTATTTAATTAATTGAAATTAAGATTGACATGATATTAATCGAGTTGTTACTGATTTCAGTTATTTGAAATCAAAGATTGCCGTGATATTAATTATTACGGCAATTGATTGAAATTTAATTTCACCTCATATTAATTGTAAAGTTAATTGAAATTAAGATTGACATGATATTAATTGAAAAGTTACTAATTTCAGTTAATTGAAATCAAAGATTGGCGTGATATTAATTATTAAGTTAATTGATTGACATTTAATTTCACCTTATATTAATTGTGACATCAATTGATTTAAATTTAATTTCACCTGGTATTAATTGTAATTTTAATTAAGATTGCTGATCAAAAATTAGTAAAAGTTAATTAAGAGTGGTGTGATATTTAACATGGCTCTCTGCTAAAAAAGATATTTAACATGACTCTAGTTAGGCAGTGCCAAATCGATTGTACCAAAATGAAATCGAGTTTACCTAGGTGAAATTGAGTTTTCCTGGGTAAACTCGAGTTTCCTAGGTGAAATCGAGTTTTTCTGGGTAAACTCGAGTTTCATAAGTGAAATAGAGTTTTCCTGAGTAAACTCGAGTTTCATAAGTGAAATCGAGTTTTCCTGGCAAACTCTGCACTTAACAAATGTTGCACTTAACAAATGCAGACCTACAATATGGCAAACTCCAAAAACTTTTCAGAACTGAATTAAAGTGAGGATAAAAGGAACATGACAGACACCATAATTTACATACTGTTTACAAAATATGCACAACATTTACAAAAAGATGCCTACCAACACTTGACCCTAATTAGTTCGCAACCATCACTTACAGCATCCATTTTTCCACACTTTCGGCCATGTTTAAATATGTACACTTCAAAAGAAACATGGCAGACAGTGTGGAAAGCAACTGGAACCCCTATGTGCACAGTCAAAGTTCAGGTGCCAAAAGAAGACTATATACATATCCAAAAGTAACACAACACTCCACTCCACTAAGGAGTGAGCAAACTCCGAATCCAAGAGGCCTTGAATGCATCTGGAATCCTCTCAAAGGCATTCAAAAGCTGGGGAGATTCGAGCATCTTGATGTGGGCAGCATTTAGCTCCCTAGTTGAGAGTCCTTCCACATTCATCAGGTCAATGTAAAGGTCTGCAGCCTTATCGTCCAGCCTGGCCTGTCGGGCGTGATTGGACATTTTGTGATCACCCTATTGGATCACCCTTTTCTTGTGATCATGGGCCAGAATGTTTAAAAATATTGCCACTTGTTCATCAACTAACATATGGGTTGTTGGTTTCAATCCCCCAATTGTGTCCAGCATGTGACATAACCTGTCAAACGTTGACCTATACATTCTAATTTGGTTGAAGCATGTTGTGTTGTTGCTATAGATCATCGCCCTTAAGCATGCCCTCTTCACATGGAAATCTAACCTATATGTGCTATCGGGTATGCGTCTTAGGTTATACGCGGTAGATGCTAGCATCGTCACCACAACCGTCCTCACAGCTAGCAGTATGGCTATGCAGGCAACCACAAATTCATAATGCATTTGAGCATGTATTTCATCCATTACCTACAAAAAATGACCCCACACCCCTTTCCTATATCAACAGGACGTACAACAAAATGCATCATACCCACCCACACACATGTTGAAAAACTTAATTGATTTTAGACTTTGCCTACGAAAATCGAGTTTGGCATCCTAAACTCGATTTCGCAAAAAATAAATAGATTTAAAATCGATTTGGCCATTGTAAACTCGATTTTGCCATCATCAGTTTACTCAAGTTGGACCTTTTCAACTGACGTCACCCCCAAATTTTTCCCAACAGTGTAGCTAAACACAAGCGCCTGGACAACAACTTCAAACAACACCCAGGCAGATTTTTACTATGTAACTATAGTTTGGAAACCAATCATTGCTAACCCATCAATTTTAAAGTTCAAACTAATTCATTTAAGCAAAAAGCACGCATCACACACAAAAAACACTTTAAAAGAAACATAAACAGGGTCATGAAGAAGAAATGCAAACATGTTTGGGTTCACCATCAATGCCTAGACAAAAATAAAACTACTCCACCAATATGAAACTACATTGATCACCCTTACCTTTGTCTCCTTACTTGGCACAATGTGCAGCTAGTTAATTTGAGTTAAATGCCACCCACGATAACCCACACCTCCTCACTGACAAATTCGTGTCTTGCCTGAAGCTCCCAACGTTTGTGCTGTCTTTGGTTAGAGTAAATGAAGGGCAATGTGGTATTTAGCACATGGGCCCACACTCAATTTTGGTGGGAAGCCAAATTTGTATTTCTATTCTTAATTTTGGAGGGAAACTGAAAATAGAAAATTTCTAATTCAGAGCAAAGGTTTCTGGCTTCCAAACCGCATGAGAATGTGAATTACTTTCACTTTCAGATTCAGAGCAAAGTTTCCTGCTTCCAAACGGGCCCTTAAAGATTGCCCATTTAAAATCTGTTATGAACGAGTAAAAGTTAACCCATTTAAGAATTATACACACATATACACACACCCACACTTAATATTTAAAACAAATATAAACAAAATTGTAAAAACAAAAGCAAAAAGTAAAAACTATATATACTCTCTTACTTAGAAGGCAGAACACACAACACTCTCTCATAGCCCATCTCATTCATGCATAACCCATCTCATTCATGTTGCTTTCTATTTCCATATGTGAATGTGACACTTGAATTTTTAACTTCAATGATAAATAATTAATCACCTACTCATAACCATTCAACCGGCCTTTTAAATTTGGGTTCAAATGGGTTAAAGCTCAGGTATGTACTAGATCATAGTCATGTAATATTTAATTGGTAGACAATGGTCTAGGGATTGGACTATCCAACTCGCCCATTGTTCACCCCTAACACTCAGCCTAGACAAGGGTATTTTTGATAAGCTATTAGTAAGAAAATCAATTTCCATAAAAAAAATCAATCATGTATGGCCGTAAAGGTTAATTTTTCAAAAAATAAAAGAAACAAAAGAAAAAGAAAAAAAAAGGAAAAGTAAAGAAAGAAATGAATTATAAGTCCGTGGAAACTAATATCGATTTAGTGCCTTCGGCGAGACCAAACTCCACTCACTTCGGTTGATATCCGCGACCACTAGGTACTGTCTTCTATATCATTTTTTCTCTGTTTTTTTTTATATTTGATTCTGTTTTTGGTCACATTGAAATTGACTTAAGGATTTTGCACTTTAGAAATGTATAGACTAACATTTCTGATCTTTCCTTTTCATTTAACAGCCTCATTTTATGTTCTAATACACACTTGAGATCATATATGAAAAAATCTCAAGTACCCATTTTGAAATTTTTTATCTTTTGCTTGTAACTCTTATTTTTTTCATTTTTGGTTTCCTGGGGCTGTTTTCTTTTGTGTTGAGATGAACTTAATGGTGTCAAAGTGTATAAAAACATCATATTTGTGTTCCCTCATTCACTTAACTAGCTTATGTTTACACCAGGCTCTTGAAATTTCAAGAATGTTATGTTATTTATGTTCAGTGGACTTTGGCACTAGCACATGGACACGGCAACATAATATGCTTGTGTAATTTAAAATGTCATTTTGTGTTTAATAATTGTTTTACATGTGTATGTATGCACATAGAAAACCATAGGCTGCATGCTTGAGATTTTGGTTGAGTTGTTCCCTGTCCCATTTATTTTATCACCTTTTATACTTATATGTGTCTTTCCTTCAGCTGGCCCTCACTTGATGTAATGTGATTATGTTTATAGCCAACACTAAGCTGTTGGATAGAAAGCCTTTATTTTATAGCCATTTTTTTAAAATCGTTTGATCACTTGCCAGCTTCCTAGTTTGTTTTTGTGAAAGCCACATGCTACTTGGGCATAGGGATAAATTGAGCTGTATTACTATCTCTTTTACATTCAGCTATTCTGCTTAAGTTACTTGTTGTTCTTACAGTTTGTGAAATTTGAATTTAAACACTTGTTTCCACCAATCTTTCTGGGCATTGCATCTATCTCATATTCTGTATTTTCACTGAGAAATGACTGAACTCGAAATATAGCTATTAAACTAACTCTAGAAGGACATGGTCAGATGGAAATCTGTCTTATGGAGGTTGTAAACTTGCATTTACCTCTACAAAGAGACGGGGCTTTTTTTTTTTTTTTTGGGGGGGGGGGGGGCGCTAATTTTCATATATAGTACAGATATATTGCAAAGGTAAGTTTCCTGTTTTCTGCAGTTGTGAGTAAGGCTTAGGCACCCGGGGGAGGGGGGGGGGATGAAAGTTAATTTCTCATATATATTGTTTGATAAGAGGTAGACTGAAGGTGGTATTTGAGCTATTCTATCTGCAGCTATGTGTTGCGATTCTCTTATTTTATATGTTTTAAGTTGTGCACCTGATGATGCACACGTGTATAGGTGTTTTGTTATGTTAGTTTAACCAACTATATGGAGGTATCAACGCTGTGTTTTTTTTAACTGAATTTTTACTTTTTTTTTTGAATTGAAGTATCAATGCTGTGTTCAAAGTGATTGAAAGGATAGAGTCTTCTATTCTTCGTTTCCTCTTGTTCATTATATATCTTGTATCTTATTCAATCATCAAGCTTGCATCAATTTGAAAATGTTGGTTCTTTGTAGATTTCTTGAATATGCAGAGTATAAGGAAGTCTATCTTAAGACACATAAATTTGAGGAGGTCAACTGAAAAATGGTTTTGGGTGAGGGATGAGAATGTTCTGATGCAATTGAGATGCCTTTGCTCCTCAACTGATGCCAGCTCTGATCAGATATTGGACCGAGTGATTGGATTGGTGAAAAAATATGATAGGATTAATGCTTCTAAGGTATACTAATGGTTTTTTGTGCCAATTTTAAATTGCAAGCTTCAATTCTGTTTCTGGGTTAAATATGTTTTTATGCAATGTCTTCTTATAACCATCAACACTGAGTTGGGTACATGGCAGTATTTACCATTGAGGTCTCTATTTCCATTTGAAATAGAGTTGTATCTTTTTACTATTATTGTCTTATTGAATGCTATTGTTTATACGCTCTTTGGGAAATTTATTGTTCTTGGAGACATTTAAACTTACCATTAACACATTCTGAAATAATCACTCATTTTTTGAATTTCACAACCTAGTCTTTTCTTTGTTGCAAGAACATCGTAGATTTGTAACTATAACCATACGGAATAAGAATTGTAAATTTAAAAGATTTTAGTGGTACTATAGGAAACATATTTTTGGCCTTTCTGAGGTATTTTTATTTCCAAGGTCCTTTGGCTCATTTTTCCCAAGTTTCGGACACTTAAGTGGATATTTTGTTATGACTCGGATCTCTGCCAATTAAGGGTTGGTCGTTAGTAGGAGTTGATGATAATTATGCTTCAATGTGTAGGTTACTGAAACTGCTCACTTTCAGAAAGACTTGAACCTCGACAGCTTGGACAGGGTGGAGCTTATAATGGCTCTTGAAGAAGAATTTTCCATTGAAATCCCTGATGAGAACGCAGAAAAGCTAACTTGCTGTGCTGATGTTGCAAAGTACATAGCCTCTGAAGCTTCTCAAAATGACGTAGAAAAGCCCTGAGTTAAGGCTATTTTCAGAAATATCACGTTTGAGCCTGTGTAGTTTCTTTGAGTCAGCCAAGTTGCAACTATTTGTATCGGTGACGAGGCTTTTTGGATAAAATACAAGAAGACTAAAAATGTTAGTGATTGATTTTTTGTTGAAATATTCTGTTTTGTTTACCTTTAGATGTTTCATATATGCAGTGATTGGAAGAAGGTACAAAAATCATTAAGTTTAAGAATACATTAGCTGATCAAAGATGGGTGTTTACATACTTTTAGCTTCTTGTCTATTGATCCAAGCAGGCAGATCAAGCAATTTGAAATTATTGTAGTGTTATACTCCTATATGATAATTGCCAAAAATTAGAAGTATTTGCATATGAAAATATCACACAATTTATGCATTATTGTAGTGTTATACTCCTATATGATAAATTGCCAAAAAGTAGAAGTATTTGCATATGATAATATCACACAATTCATGCAACCCATATACATGTTACAACTTTTTTTTTGTTCCAAGGAGGGATGGGGGTGTATGTATATTCCATGATGTATGAAAACCATGCAACTCAATACTGTGACTAGAGCGCCAACTAAATGAGCCATGGGACTCTTCCTTTGTAAGACTATATAAGAGACTGTCATATTTAATTTACAAAGTATATGAAAATCAGGTCAACCATGAACAAATAAAATCAAAGACTTGTTCATGGTTGATATATAATCTGCCACATTCTTCCTGTGTGTTTATTATGCATGCAAGGACTTGGAAGTGGAATGCTGGAACCTCAAGTTACCAGCACTGTAAGTGCGGATTCCATTCCCAAAGGTTGATAATTTGAGGTTCTTGTGTCTCTTGACATAAGCTGGTTGGCATTTTGTGTTCTTTGGGATCTGATTAACTTTCACTCTGCATATTTTTTCCAAGTTGGGAATAGCATGCAGGAATGAAGGAAGTTCTATCATGAAGTCTCCATATTCATCTGTTACACCTCGCGCTACCGTTGACTTTCCTCTCTCGACGCCGGCGTGGTGGCTGTGGCAATTGATGGCCACCAAAGCCCCTGCATAAGTTTTATGAGAATGGTTCAGTTGTTAAGTTGATCTCCATGAATGATTTTTTTTTAGAGCTAAATCAAGGATTATGAGACTAATAAAGGGATAGTCGGTGAAAATTGAAAAATTCTTGTTTAGAAATTTTGTTGTATAGAAGGACTAGATGTGTTATCATATAAAAAATTTTTAAAATTAGAAATTTTGGATTCAAGTCTTATAGCTTGTACAAATTTTTAAATGGAGATTCTTCACCAGTTTTTAAAGTATAAGCCCACACATCTCCATTAATGCAAGAAGAGAAGCCCACACATCTCGCATTGAAATTAACTAAATAAAACTAATTTTCTTAAAGAATATGTATGGTATATTTAGGACTTGTTCGGTACATGTAAATGAGTATAAATTAAAAATGCAATAAACAATCAAAATGATTTAAAAATATCACTAAATGTTATTATCAGATAATTAAAATGATGCGATAGTGTGTGCAATAAAGATGATAGAGAAGACTTATCTTTCGATCCATCATTCAAATTATGACATACTCCATCCGGTCCTATATATAAGACCTAATTGACTTTTTTAGAAAATCCTAAAAAAGAAAAATAAATTAATTATAAATTGATGGTTTACTTAATTTTTCCCTTAGACTGATATATTTTACCTATGAACTAATGGATAATCTAAAAATATATCAAATATGTCATAATTTAATAACCTATTTCGCAACCTTAATCTCTCCAAAAAAAAGTCATTTAGGTCTTATATTTAGGACCGGAGGTAGTAATAAATATGGTATAAATCATTTTTTAGCTTGTATGAAAAGAGGCCCTTCTTTTCAGTTCAAAAAAGAAAAGAGGCCCTTCTTCAGTTAAAAAAACAAAGAGGCCCTTCTTATTGTATATTTAACTGAACAAAATTTAAATATTTTTATACTTAAGATCGATTATATTAGTTCCATTTTAGCCTCAGAAAAGTCAACAGATCTTCTCCCTTCAGATCACCCCAGCACAGTTTTCCTTCGTTTCCTACTGGAGACGTAACTGGATAATTTTCTTAAGTATTCATAGCAGTATGTTTTATGAAATCATAATCTCAGGTTAAATAATACTACTACCCTTAATCCTTACTTAGAGTTTAGTTACTCATACCTTAATTTTCAGCTATCTAGCAGAATCTTTAGAGATGCAGAAAAATAGATGATCCACAAAAAGACTTTTATTTATTTGAGAATTTGTAGAAGATTACAAGAGATGTTTGGGATTCGATAGCATATATATATATATATATATATATATATATATATATATATATATATATATATATATATATATACACTCTTTAACTCCTTTCATCAACGTTGAAAGAAAGTGACATGAACAGTTTAACCCATTAATTGGGCAACATCTGACCGAAATACTGATAGTGCTGGTGACATGTCATAATTATTGTTCATTAAATGGAATGGTTTTTCCATTAATAACTTCATTTTTTGGAATGAATAAATAACTTTGATTTTGAAACTCCTCTATTATTCCTAATCAATATAAATCAAATCACCAATTGGACATTATCACTTTAAATTCTCTCATATAAACGTGCTCCTGTTGTTTTCTCATTTGCAGCATCACTCAATAATGAGAATTGTTTTTCTCAGTGACGCTAGTTTTAATGTTATATTCTGACAAAATATATTCACGCACAAACATATATGTTCATTATATTTTAGCCAAATACTACTCCTCTAGTCCATAATATAAGATATTTTTAAATGAATGGCAGGTTCACAAAAATTAAGTGAATATTAGTCAAAAACTAAAAAATGTGTAGAAAATATACCCATTTTTTTTCTTAAAATGACTTTATATATGAATGGATAAGAGAAAGGGTAATTATGAAAAGAAGATGATTATATATGTATACATGTGTTGAGAAATTAATTCATAGGTAAAATGGGAAAAACACATTTATTTAACAAAAAAATGTCAAATAGGATCTTATATTATGGGACAATGTTATTAAAAAATTGATCTTATATTATGAGACGGTGGAAGTACTATATATATGTATGTGTGTATTTATAAATATGTAATTATTTTCATCAATGTTTTTCCCAAAATTTTGTTTGGTCTGGTGTCATTTTCTTTCTGCCCCAAATGCATACCAGTCTTTTTGAAGAATGAAAGAATCAGTTTATCCATAATTAATCTGCTATATGATTGAGTGAATATGAGACAAACATATTTCTCGTCTTCAAAATTGAAATGTCACCAAAAATAGAGCAAAAATGTTCCATATTTTCACCAAATTAAAAGTGAAACACCAACAGCTCTCAAGATCTCCATAAAATATTCACTGCTTTTATTTGAAGCATATTGTTATTCTTGAATCAAAAGCTTAATCTTGACATAATCCTTAATTAATATTGTAACTGGTATATATATAGCAACGTGTGTTGTTATAGTAAATTTATATTTCCAAACTTATAAAAGAAAACATGTGATGATTAATGATTAGCTAGCATATAGCTCTCTGATATAACATCACAGCTTATTTTCATTTTCTTAATGTATATACATTTGTAAATGTTAAAAACCAAAAATATCATCAGTAACACTTCAATTAGCAAGTCCAAATTGATGAGATGTCAAGAGAAACTACAAATGAAAATTTAGTAATATGACAAATAAAGTTCTTAATCGGGCAGAATGAGATGTTATACACACACACACACACAAACGTAAAAAAAAAACCACCACTCAAGCAGATTAACTCTTTTATTTTAATAGCCAGCTTTTGGGACAGTATTTCCCGTCTGTTTAGCTACCCATTAAAATCATATCAAAGAAAATTTGTAATGGCATGTTTGGATTGAATAAAATATAGATAGAACACTACTCAATTCTAATGATTTGTGTACTACAGCACATTTTCACATAACAGCTAATTAATCAATCAAAAACATATCATCAGTTCATCCAAATAGAAACAGATTATTATATATACTCGTGTGTATATATATTCAAGGAAAAACAAAGTGGATGGAGAATTATAGAAAAAGGGTTTAAAATAAATTATATATATGTAGTTATATATATTAGTACCTGGAATTGGCCATGCATCGTTAAGATTCTGGAACTCACAAAGAACAGATCCAGTCACAAGTACTGTGGACAACTTCTCTTCTCCATATCCAGCCATATTCACCATCTCTTCTCTGCTCAATAACTCCGACAAATCTCCACCGTCCATCACATCTTCTCCGGTCACCGGAGATTGGAGGAAGAAGAAGAGGCATACATTAAGAAGGATCATCAAAAGGGTGTGAGAGCCGCAAAATATGGTTTTCATCTTCTTGGTGCTTATTAATGTGTCACGTAAGATATATATGTCGAAATCCAATAAAATGGAAACATATATATAAGCAGTGACTTCGTTCAAGTTACGATTTTGCCCTTATTGGTTTGACTTTGCTATGTTATTTACGTAATGGAGCTCAATTTTAAACACATATATTTGAAAGCCTTGAGTTACAAGTAGTTCTCGCCACATATATACATGATAATGTTGTTACAGATAACCAAACCATGCAGACGTGGTAAACAACATTCATCGTGTCGCTTTTTAGATAGTTTTTTAGTTCTAAGATTTCGTGCGTTTCTTGATTAATTACAAAAGTTGGGATTTTGAACATGAAATACATGGGAAAAACTTTATATGTGCGTTAGCTTTCACTATTTTTTGTGGAGAAATAAATTTACTAAAAGTATACATCAACTATCTAAAGATTTCTTAGGATGCTAATTATAAGATCACTTTGATTTATAAAAAAAAGGATCACTTTGAATATTTTGAAGAAAATAATAATGTAAAATCAATTTACCCCTTTTTGATCAAAAAAAAAAATCAATTTACCCTTTAAATTGTCTATAGTTATTTTTTTTTCAAAACTAATTCATTCTACTTACTTATAAATTATAATATAATTACTTGTGAGATATATATATATGGGAAAATGCCATTTAAATCCCTCCGAATATACAAAAGGACAATTCAGGAACTCAAACTTCCAAAAGGACCATGAAGGAACTAGGACCTAGTTGACATTTTAAAATTGTGTGAAAAGACAAAATTGCCCTAATCATAAAACAGAAATTACTAACCACCCTTACACCCACCATTTTCATTAGGGTGGTTAATAATTTCTGTTTTATGATTAGGACAATTTTGTCTTTTCACACAATTTTAAAATGTCAATTAGGTCCTAGTTCCTTCATGGTCCTTTTGGAAGTTTGAGTTCCTAAATTGTCCTTTTGTATATTTGGAGGGATTTAAATGACATTTTTCCTATATATATTTGCTTCATTAATTTCCACCGAAAGTCAAAGTATTAAGGATCGGAGGGAGTATATTACTAGTCATTTTTAATTATCTAACCAAAACAAGAAAAAAGCACGTTCATAAATCTGTCTGAAAGCCAAATGCTTTTCAAAACTTTATTCATATTATTTTGAAGCATAGAGAAATGCAATGTTAGACTTCAAGTGTTCTCCTAGCTAGTAAATTCTGATAAGGGTAACATTTCAAACAAGTCCAATATAAGGACTCGTTAATAATTAAATATAACTTATATCATAGAGTAAAACATTATATTTTTCTAGAATAGGTTTATATTTATTTTTTGTTAAACATCACTTGATAATTCAATGTCTACTTCCTACTAATTAATAATTTAGACTTGAAGAGTAGCAATGCTGTCAACTTACCAGCTATACAAAATTTTCATTATTTTCACTGTTCGTAGGGGGTTTCACATCAATGCCGTGAAGAAGGCGTATTACTTGTTAAAAGATTCAGGGTAACTGAATTTGGTTTATTGAATTATATTATTAGCATCGGAGAATGAGAGGAGATGAGGGTAAAATGGGAAGTTATTAGGTGACCAAGAAGAGAAGGAAAAAGAGTTGGAAGTTGGGAAGGGAAGTTAAGGCTATTGGGGTATTAACTAAGTTGGTAGCCTACTCTTCTATGCTACATGTACATTTTTTAATTAATTAGAGAAAGTTAATTTACTTTTATAGTATATTTAATTAAAAGAATTTTTTGAAGTGTAAAGGCAAAACAAAACATTTAGCAAATGCTTTTGTGAAGTAATCAGGTACACGTCTGTGTTTGACCCATCCTTGGCAGCTAAGCTAAATTCAATCTTTCCCGTCTATTTTCTGATTTTCTCAACCTTTCTCAACTATATATCTTCTCTCTCTCACACACACAAACACAATGATATTGTCGCTTTCAATTATTCTCTTCTTGATAATCCCATTTATATTCGTATAGGAACAGAGAGTTTTCATTTTCAGCGACCTAAAGAAAATATTACGTACGTAGATTAAAACGCATTATACTACTACTCCTATAATATTTCGCATTTTAGCCTTTTACTTGTATTTCGCACGCGCATGAACATTTAAGTTCTTCAATAAAGTAGGGCCAAATTACATTGCAGCATGCATGAGCTTTATGTACTATGAACTTCTCTAAACTTTTGAAGCTTCAATTTATGTTAAGTGGATCTCTGAAACTATTTATATACACACACACACACACATATATATAATAATTAGGATATACACACACATATGTGTATACACACACACACACACACACACACACATATATATAAACCAACTTAATGTACAGGTAGGGGATGGAATTAACCGCAATATATAGTAATATATAAGATGTAACTTTTTTTATCAAAACATGTAATAATTATTCATTCATTATATTGAAAGAAAAAGGGGTGGAAATGATAAAGGAGGATGTCTTGTGAAAAGGAAAAGAATGGGGGTAACATAATTAGGATAGATATACGATGAGAATTGAGAAAGAAGGAAGAAATTTCAAAATCTGAGTATGAAATTAATGAATAGTAATGGAGGAAAACTTTTTTTTAATATAATAAAGATAGATAGATCGATGTAGATCCTTTTCTATTAGTTGTATTCATATTACTTATATATCCACATTCAATGTTTCAAGATTAAAGGGGTTAAACTCTTATAATATTCAGGATGTTTACAATGTTTACGATGGCTGTATATGCGCCGATTTAAAAGCTAGGGGTTAATAATTAACTTACAATTATAAATGTTTATTACTTTATTTGTATATGGTCTAAAATTTATTAGTTTTTTAATAATTTAGTACTATAATCCAGCAAAAATAGTGCCAAATTCCATAAAATTTAACAAAATAATTTAATTTCTATAGTTTACATAATTTAATATGATACGTCAAATTACAAACGAAAAGTTTCGGTTCTTTAAATTTTTATTTGTTTAAAATATTGGTCCCAATAATTTAGTAAAAGTTTGTACCAGCCAATAAATGGATGGGTTTGAAATTTAATTAAGGAACTGAAACTAAATAAGGACAAACTTCAATGAGCAAATAAAATATTAAATATCGCACTATAATTTTAAGAATTTGAGGGCACTTATTTCGTACTCCTATGGTCCTATTTAGAGGGTAGAGAGAGGTGATTTTTTTGTCCAATATATAAGTCACTTCATTATAATGCACAAACCCACTCTTCATTTATTTTATATGGACTTTATTTTCATTTAATATAGTGGATATTAAATATGGTAGAATAAGAAATTGATTGAATTTTAGTGGGAATTTAATGACATTTTAGGTTGTTTTTAGTTTATATGAAATATATATGAAATGACATGTGCCTTGCGTATGTTGGTGTGGGTGGCGCTTGCGCCGTACTGGGGGTCCCTGTGGGATCTCTTAGTCCCACATCGACCAAGAATGTGTGTGTGTGAGTATATAAGTAGGACATTCGCACTTCAGCTTGCCAACCGCGTTAGTTGGTTTTGCTGTTGTGTTTGGTCCGAAAAATGTGTTCAAAAAAAAAATATATATGAAATGCTCTACAAATAGGACTAGAGGAGTATGTAGTTACTGTTTACTTTTTTTTTTTTGCCAATAAAATGCTTCATTGCTTGCTCTAAACAAAGTCTGTTACAAATGCTAAAAAACACCATGATAGACCACACAAACAAAAATTACAGTAAAGATACATAACACTGAAAAAACAAAAACAATTCACTTTTTAGAGCTCAAGAGCGATGGTGAAACGCAATTTAGTTTGGCTTCAACTACATTTTTCCCTCAAATTCTGTCATTATTGCTAAGGAAAAGTGTAATAGAAGCTTGAAATTGGCTTTAATGGAGACAATTATGATATTTATTCAGAATTAATCCCTTCCCCTTCATGTTGCTTTTAATAATTAATACGATCTCTTTCTTTTCTTGATTAAAAATACGACTCTCTTGCTCTAAACAAAAGAGAGCGACGCATTTGGTTTGTAGGAGTATTTTAAAAATTCCAGGACAACATATGCAAGCTTGTAGATTGCACTTGATCTGAGATTTTTAGTAGCAATTTATATCGATAATGATTTATTTTTTTAACAAAAAGAAAGAATATATAGTGCCTTGGAAAGAAAGATTAGCCATATTATGGCAGAACAAATGAATGAAAATGACGGAATCAATATTAGGAATGGACTAAATAATAGTAGTGAATTAATTTGAAGCAAGAGCTTCTTAAATTAATTAATTTGACAGGACATTATATGACGGCAATAATTTTGATAATTTAGAGTGAATTGACAAGAGCAGCTGTGACCGGAAACTGTATGAATTATTTATATGAACCCTCTAACAAAAAAAGCATGGTGGAAATATGGAATGACCATTTTTTTACCTTCATGCATGCAATGACCAATTCGACCATTACCAAGTTATGTGTGTGTGTGTGTGTATATATATATATATATATATATATATATATATATATATATATATATATATATGCAATAAAACCCATGTATTATTTTTGATCAATAAAGAAAGTAGAAAGACTAAAATACCCCTCAAGTTTGTTCCTACACTCCCAATTTAACAACGGTCAGCAACAGATGTCATTCAACCAAATTAATTGGTCTTTTTTGATCAAAAAAATTAATTGGTCTTTGTGAATGGCATTTTAGTCAATTTGTTAGAGAAGATTGATTACAGCTCCTAGAATGAATTGAGAAAAGGTCCTATGAAGTTGTAAAAGAAAAAACTTTAGGTCTGACAATATATAATAAATTGTGATAGGATATGATTACAACTCAATAGGAACTCATTTATTATTAAATTCCTTCTATATGACTTAATTTTCCCAATTGTTTATAATCTCCTTTTCCCCTTGAGATTTCCATCAAATAGGTTTCGATACGCTAAGGCTATAATTTAATGTGATATAATAAGCAAGTCTTATTAGAAGTCTGTTGGTTTACAAAGGTTAGTTTGCTATGTATAGTTTTGTTGGTTTAAAAAGTCACTTATTTTTTAATCTAAAATTTATTTTAAAACTAACTTACTTATTTGATTTTTGACCCTTCTTCAAATCTAAGCCTTTTAAAATATATCTTTCTTCTTTCTTCTTGGCCAACTTAAAATATATCTTTTCAATAAAATAAAATCCAACTAATTTTTATATTATACATCACTCTGTTTAACTCAATTGAGATAAAAAAAATACACAAGTAATGACCGCACGCCACAATATCTCACTGAACTGGGCTTGTTGTTCAAACCCTCTATCACCGACATGTCCCATATTATATGTGTACACTATAATAGATTATCCTGTATTAGCACGTGATAAAGTATGTCTTAAAGCTTGAAGTGGCTTAGTTAAAAAAAACCTTGAAGTGGAAGAAGGTATGTGTAGAGGTTGGGCCTGAAACCATGGGCCTTAGTCCGAAAATCTGTAGGGTATTGTTTTGTTCTCATCCAAGCTATAGGCCTCCATTTTTATGAAGGGTTATCACGTATCACAAATCAATGTTGGATGACGTAAATAAATAAAACGGTAAAATTTTAAAAATGGAGTAATTTCAATGCCGTTAATAAACCAAATAACCGTCCATTTACTTTTGTGTCTATTTTTTTTGGATCGCACTTTTTGAAGGGTAAAATAGACATATGTTTGAAGTTAATTTAATCGCATTGATAATAAAAATGCTCCATTTTTAAGAAGTTTATTATTAAATTGCATAATCTAGTGAATATATATGTTGGACGCTCTTCAAACAATTGTTCCTTAGTAATATAGCATGCATCTTAACCCTGTTATGAAAATAGCTTATTTTGAAGTAAGGTTAAGGTACAACTATCTGAATAATAAAGTGTTAGTTGTATCAGAAGCTATAACACAAATAAGGTTTATATTGTGCTTATTATGCTTTTGTTTACACATACTTTTGAATATGGTGCAGCTTTAACAATGACATCACTAGATGAGTTGGACGGATGTTACATTTTTTTTTTTTGTGTATGAGGGCTCCACATCATTAATTTTAAGCACTTATAATATTTTTGTTAAGGTGCAAGCAATTATAATAGTAGTAAAGTTTTGCGCTGGGAGCGCTCGACACAATTTTACAGTATATTTTACGGGTGCAAAATCCTAATAGGCATTTCACTAAACGAAAATGTGATGTCAATTTGTGTTTTTCCAAAAGCTCCACAGATAAACAATTCACCGTTGCATCATATCCTCGACTAGTTGCTTCCTTGTTCTATCTTCTCCTCCAAATGGATCTACACTACCAGAGCGTACAATACAAATAGAGAAAAATATAAATAACGGGAAAGATTAAAGTTATAAGGACATACAGATTATCTCATTAGGATCAATAACATGTCATCTATGTATTCTGGCTTGATCAATGATGTGGCAAGATCTGGGTGGGTTGAAGTGATGAGAGAGCGTGATGACGGGTAGTGGAGTCGACAACATGGCATGGTGAAGATGATCAATAGAAGCCACCTTTAGAGTTAGAATAATTAATTTTAACAATTTTAGATGATCCCCTCAAGAGGGAGTCTATTGGATCTAATTGAGAGGAAAGAAGTGACATAGGGAAGGGGAGGAAGGGAAATTGGTTGGGGGAGTAATATTTTCTGATTTTTTTTTATCAGAAAGAAATATTTTCTGATTGTGCCATGCAAAACTCTTGCACCTTAACATTATAAAATTAGCCATTATATAACTTGACTCATAAATAAGAAATTTTAGCTTATAAACACTATACTTTTAAACTTACCAATAATAAGTATCATGTTATTTTGTTTGGTTTTAGGAACAAAATCATCCGATTTTGTAATAAATATTATAAGAGGTAACATGCAAAATTTAAAGTAATAAATATTAGTCTTCTTTTTATGCCCTTGTATATTATTAAATGTAAGGAGGGGAGAGAAAGTGTGTATAATAAATGAGTAAGGGTAAGCAAGAAAAATTTATTAAAACCACCCATAATAAATGATTCCAACATGTTTTTCTTAGTAGTGTAAAATTATTAACTACCTATTATACTATGGACTAGTGGGAATACACATCCAAAAAGTTCCATATATTTCAACGGTCATTTATCTCATAATGTATTAATTTGCATTACCACATTAACTAAAGAATACTCCCTCCGGTCCCTAATGTAAGAGTTAGCCGTAAAAAAACGCTTCTTAAGAAAACATGTGAATGTTAGTTGAGTGTCTGACGTTGAAGTTAATGCTTCTTTTCTAAAATTGTCCATATTTATTATGGTACTTTTAAGAGAGAGAAATACATAAACATTAATAAATATGAAAGAGAGTTAGGGGTAAAGTAGGAAAAAATGCATTAAATGAGGAGAGAATATGGGGTGAGCTCTTACATTAGGGACCAAAATTATTCAAATTTTGGGCTCTTACATTAGGGATCGGAGGGAGTACAACAATATAAAATCCTTGATTCATTAATTAATTAGTCACTCAAATTAAAATGAAATTCTTAGAAGTTCAAACTACGATATTATATTTAGGTAAAATAAACTTCAACATTAATTATATATTATCGAGAATAATAAATACTTTACTTATGAGTTTAACAAGAATTTTACCTCGTGCGATGCACGAAGCGTTTTTATTTTTTCAATGAAGTATATGTGGTAATATAGGAATTGAAATGTTATAAAAAAATATAGGAATTGAAATCATGTTTGATACCATTTAAAGTTTTTCGCTTAACAATTTCATTTAGATAAGTTACATTTGGTATGATCCCACCGTTTTCTCTTCCTCTTCTCCAGAGACGAAGAAACGTGTGTTTGATCATAGGTGATCCTTTTTCCTCACTTTATTCTATTCGTTTGATTCAAGTGAGATTTCTTGGCGAGGAGAAATTTTAGGGTTTTGAGAGTTATTTAACTATGAAAGATTGCAAAAAGAATAATATAGAAGAGGATTTTGGAGATTTTGGAAATTAATTGTGTTTTTCTATCTGCCATGTTTGTTCCGTGTTGATCATGATGGGAATGACTTTTAGATGATGAGATTATTGTTTCATGTTGAGGGTTTTGGTTGAAAATTTTGTTCTATTATTGTTCATGTTTTGCTGTGAGTTGCAACGAGATAAAACTCCCGCGCGATGCGCAGGTGATTTGACTTGCCAAGAATTCAATGAGGAAAATAATTGTAGTACAATATTATTGGATTGGTCAGTACAAAACTTAACTAAGCCAATTAGTGAATTAAATATTTAGCGAATGAAGAAATGAGAGTGAAATTAGAAAAGAATACCCTCTGCCTCTCTATTATATGAACGATAATTATTTTTTTTTAAAAAAATCATACTCCAAAGTCATAAAAGATAAACTACATAGTAAAATAAAATATTGAATCTTCACCTAGTTAACCAAAAATTAATTCAAATTCAACCAACCTCTATTACTTCAAAAGATTCCTCAGTCGCGTGTACTTCTATCTTTCATTCTTTTGGAATTGGGCTGAACCCATTAAGCCTCAATTAATTAATTAGAAATATTCAACAATAAATCAGAAATGATTGAGTTTAATCATTGAGTGATTTAGGGGATTATACAATTAATGTATTCCTATTGTGTTTAGTCAATTATTTCCTTTTTGTTGTTATTCTACAATTATGGAGAGATATTTTGTATTATGGAGAGATATTAAGTATGATTTGATATGATCTCTCCTCCTCTATACAAATTAGGAGAAGTATGTCATTCTCCACTTTCCCTCCAAAAAAAAGATTCACCCAGATAAGTTGAACCATAAAAACATTGCAGAAAGCAGGATCTTATTGAATAGCAATAGTCACAAAGTGGAAAATCCAATTATTGAAAAGCTCTAATCTAAACTACCTACCCAGTGACTCAAATAAGATTAAAGAAAGCACCACATACCTCAATCCATTACCCTTGACTTCTTAAACAACTTTTTCTTCCATGTCATCTACCAACACTGAAGAAGAAATCAAAGAAGAAGAAGAAAACATGGCGGGTGTCGTCTACTATGAAGAAGAAGAGAAAAACAATCACAAAATACTTTAGAGAAACATGAACTTGATAGAGCACCTCATCTCCCAACCTAGAAACCCTAGAGCCTTCTCCAAAGCTTTGCAATGATCAATCTATGAAACCACAACAATTCCTAGAAAAACCCATCATTAGAAACTCTTGTTAGACTTAGAAGTTGCGAAAGAAATACCCAACACTGTCAAGTAACTCAGAAATTCGAAAAGTACAACAAACCCCAACAAATTTCACCTTTAAATTAAAGAAAAAAAAGGGAAAATAAACATAAGAAGTGACATATCATCCAAAGCAACCACCTCAGCGTCCTTAAACACGTCGGAACACCGACTCCCATCAGCGACAACGATCAAACTCTCTTTTGTGTCCTATCGCATGAAGAAGGCAGTGGTAAAAGGGGAAGTCTAAAATGGAAAGGTCAAGACAAGTTTTGCAAGATGAGATGAAGGAAGAAGAGAGAAACAAAACAGAGTGAAAAAAAAGAGAGAAGAAGGTAAGCATATGGGAGGACGATGAAATTAAAATTGAAATTCAAAAGAGAGAATATGCGGGAGGATGATGAAAGTGAATTTGAAATTCAAAATGAAGGCTTTGTTGAGACATGTTAAGGTGAGAGAATTTTGTGAAGCAAAACTTCCTGTGGAAGAAAATGAAAAGGGTGTGAGTGAAGCAAACATAAAAAGCAAACACAAGTTGGGCAGTGGGTCCCACGGACACATGTCAACCAGACATTTCTCCTTATGAACAGTAACCTGAGGCAGTTTATTGAGGTGTTTTGCTTTTATTGATATATAGATTTGAGTAAGGGAATCCAATTTTTTCAGAATACCAGTATATGTGGAAAGTCAAAGGTTTCTTTTAGACCTCAAAACCATGATGAGTTTCTGTACAGAAATTATTCCATTTTCTTATTTCATGGACGATTTCAGAATCTCATTGTGACTTATAACTGACTCTGTGTTACCCCAGCCTCGCTGGGTCGGATCCAAAGCCAGCCCAATATAAAAGAAGCCCAACAGGCGCTGACTCAGCTGGTTGGAAGTTGAAGATAAAGATAAATATGAGGGAGAGTACACGTGGAGCGAGAAGAATGGCAGTCTGATATAGTAATTATCAGAACGTGGGCAACGGTCATAGTAACTATCCGAGAAGTTAGGCGTCGATCTTGAGCTGAAGACTCGGGCATGCTGAAGACCTGACAGTTAAACGGCTCTTTGAGGTGGACACCTGGCAGTAACGTCAGGGAGAAATAAGTGGGATCCCTTAGTCTATATAAGAGAGGTCCAATTAGGGTTTAGGATACGGAATATCTGATAGCAAGAACACAATCACTTTTTACTTTCTTGTATTGAGAGATCTCTTGTAACCGGCTATTCAACTTGTACTCTGATTATCCTATTGAATAAAGCTCGCCAGGTTCTATCCATTGATTTTTGTTTACACTTTATGCTTTACTATTCCAATTCTTATTGCATAATTCCTTGATTGTTTCTCATTATTTATCATATCCTGTTACATCTCTTCTTATCTTTATTATTTCCAGTTCTTAATCCATGATTATTACGTTAATTCTTGTTATCGTTCATATTATCGAATCCAGCCTTCATACTTGATGATACTAGATCAGGTTCATACCTCGAAATAAGTAATCTCTGTTTTATTCATTTATCACGTTATATAATCATTATTACAACCATATGTTATTCATATATCATATTAATCAATTGCAATTAGACTCATTATATGTTTATTTAATTAAAGTTATTTAGATTATACAAAATCTAGGTAACACATTTTGGCGCCGACCGTGGGGAAGAAATTAAATTTCTTCTCATCTAACATTCAACCTGAGATCCAACATGTCTGATCATCGAGGCCCTGTTGTTCCAATGGATGAGGATGATCCTCATACCCCACACGGAGATCCATTCCAACCCCCTCCTCCAAATGGAAACGATCATGAGCAAACAATCCCTGAAGATCACCAGGAGCAAATCCCTGAACCTGAGTCACCACCTGAACATCAGGGGGATGAGAGGGAGAACTCACAAGAGGATCACCAAGATGATCATCAAGTGGATCACCAGGATCATCATCAAGATGATCATGAAGAAGGTCGTGAGGAAGATCATGACCAGCAAAATTTCGATCCAGAAAATAACCCAGCACAAAACCTGCGTATGTTGTACGAAAAACAAGCTTATCTCACTCGCTTGATCGAGTCCCTGAATAAAGACATACGAGATTATGCTGTTCACACAGCACAAATCCCAAAACGCAACAACAAAGGCAGTTGTAAAACTCGCCTTTTCCAGAGTCCACAAACAAGAATTCCTCACCAAGCAGGTGTCCAGCATCAAAGGAGGCAAGAAACTATGGGTCACAAGGAAGGAGGATATCAGAACCACAAAACTAAAATTCCTCGTGACCATCACAGACATTCTCATGCACGACATGAGAAGTTCAGAATAAACCCTGGCGAGAGTCAAAACTCCAGCAGTGCTAGCACATCTAACTCGGGTTCCAAATCTCGAGGTTCAGATGGTGCTCACGCCCAGAAGAATCCTGAAATGATCAGAATGGAACGTGAGATCGAGGAGCTGAAAAAGATCATTCAGCAAGTCCCAGGAGCACCAAAGCCCACTCCTAAGTACGCTCAGACGAGTTATGCTGACTCACCCTTCGCAAGGTGGATCACAGAAACTCAACTACCAAAGAGGTTTACCTATCCTTCGATGAATCAATATGATGGAACCGGTGACCCAGATGAGCATATGGCTCACTTCAAACAAAGGATGCTAGCAGCTCCTATATCAGACTCAGCCAGAGAAGCTTGCATGTGCAAAGGGTTTGGTATGAGCTTGACAGGTCCAGCCCTGAAATGGGTCACCAAACTGCCTGTCAGGTCCATATCATCCTTTGCTCAACTACAAGAGCAATTTACTCAACAGTTTTCTAGCAGCCGCAGGATGCAGAAAACATCGGCTGATTTATACAGGATGCATATGTATCGGGGGGAAACCACTCGAAGCTGGGTTACTCGTTTCAATACGGAGAGGCTCACTATAGACAAACCTGATGAAGAAACTTCAATTAATGCTTTTCGTAAAGGAATCTTTGTAGACTTAGACCTCTACAAAGAATTAACAAAACACCCATGTGATACTTATGTCGGGGTTATGCGCAAAGCTGAAGATCAGATGCGTTGGGAAGAAGACTATGCAGCCAGATATTCTTACTATGAACCTGATGAGGAGGGCAAAGACAATGGTTCAGGTTCTCGTAAAAGTTCAAAGAAAAAGATCAAAAAGAACTGGAGAGCTGAACCATATCCTACAGCCAACAGAAGTGAACCTAATGATACTCACCAGGTGGAGAAGCCCAAAAAGGACTTACCTCCAACATTTGCACAAAGAGGATTCAACGTATCTGCAACCTAGCTCGTCAAAGGCCTCTACAAACTCGGGGACGCCGTCAGGTGGCCACCTAAAATGCTGACAAGCCCAGATCAGCGTGACAAAACTAAGTATTGTGATTTTCATGAAGACTATGGTCATCGCACTGAAGATTGCATATCCCTCAGAATACAAATAGCAGAACTCTTAAAAAGAGGGTATCTAACTGATTTACTGAAAAAACCAGATAAAAAGCATCCAGATAATCCTCAGCCAGGTCCCCCGAAACAACCGCAAACGCCTCAATCTGGGGTAAAAACCATAAATTTTATTGCAGGAGGCTCAAATATTAGTGGTGTAACGTATTCAGCAGCCAAGAGGCACACCAGAGAACTCCCGATGGAGCCTCAGGAGCTCCACTTGGCTGAGGGGGAAGCCATACCTGGACCTATAACCTTCTCAGATGAAGAAATAGTTCCTGGAACCCATGATGATGCGCTAGTCATTACGCTCAAAATAGCTGACTACCAGGTTAAAAGAATCTTGATTGATCCTGGGAGTTCAGTTAACATCTTATATAGAGGCACGGTGAAAGAAATGAACCTGGAGGATGAAATGTCCTATTATCCCACAACTCTAGTGTTTGGGAACGGAGCTGCTGACCAGTCCAAGGCAATTATTAACCTGACAACCACAGTAGCAGGAATGAATGTGAAGTTCACCTATCACGTCAGGAACTGTCCATCCTCATATAATGCCATTTTAGGGAGGCCTTTCATTCACAAAATGAAAGCTGTTCCTTCTACACTTCATCAATGTATTAAGTTTAATACCCCTTGGGGAGTTAAAACGATACATGGTCAGCAACGCACCTCCCGAGAATGCTACCAGGCTGCCTTGAAGGCAACCACCCAACAACCTGCGTAGCAACCACAGATATCTCCCCAGGAACACCTTTCCTGGGGGGAACAGGTAGAGGACCTCACGCCGGAAGTCCTTGACCCTCACTTTCCGGATCGGCGAGTATTCATAGGGGCAGGCCTGGACCCAGAGCTTAAAAAAGTAATCCTGACTTTCCTACTCCAGCATAAAGATTGTTTCGCATGGACACATTCTGATATGACTGGGATTGATCCAGAAATCATTATGCATCACCTGAATGTAGACCCCACCAAAAAACCAGTAAGGCAAAGAAGAAGAAAATTTGCCCCAGAAAGAAACCTGATTGTCAATAATGAGGTGGAGAAGCTTATCTCCACATGAGCCATCAGGGAGGTCCACTACCCTGAATGGTTAGCTAATGTGGTGGTGGTACCCAAGAAGAATGGGAAACATCGAGTGTGCATAGATTTCACAGACCTGAATAAAGCCTGCCCTAAAGATTCTTTTCCATTACCACACATTGATTCAATGGTAGATGCAACAGCCGGCCATCAACTCCTGAGCTTCATGGACGCATTTTCAGGATATAACCAGATCAAAATGAATCCAGACGATCAGGAAAAGACCTCATTCATCACTGAAAGGGGGACATACTGTTACACAGTAATGCCCTTTGGATTGAAGAATGCTGGAGCGACATATCAGAGATTAGTCAACAAGATGTTTGCACAACAACTTGGAGAAACAATGGAGGTTTACATAGATGACATGCTGGTCAAATCTCTTAAAGCTGTAGACCACGTTGAACATTTGCAACAGACCTTCACCATCCTGAAGGAATACAACATGAAACTAAATCCTGAAAAATGCGCCTTTGGAGTAGCTTCATGTAAATTCCTTGGATACCTTGTATCCCAACGAGGAATTGAAGCTCACCCGACTCAGATCAAAGCTATATTGAACATTCCTTCACCTAAGAATGTGAAGGAAGTCCAGAAACTCACAGGGCGTGTAGCTGCATTGAACAGATTCATCTCAAAATCATCTGATAAGTGTCATCCATTCTTTCAAGTTCTCAGGAAAAATAAGAGCTTCATATGGGATGAAAATTGTGAAAAAGCTTTACAAGACCTAAAAGCTTACATGACAAGTCCCCCTCTTTTATCCAAACCTGGAACTGAAGAGCTGTTGTACCTGTACCTGTCAGTATCAGATAAAGCAGTTAGCGCTGTCTTGGTACTGGAGGAGTCAGGCAAACAGCTGCCTGTGTACTATGTGAGTAAGACTCTCCTGGACACGGAGACCAGATATTCCCCAATGGAAAAGTTAGCCTTATCCCTGATCATCGCATCTCGGAAGCTTAGGCCTTATTTCCAATGTCACCCCATTGTGGTAATTACCTCATATCCACTCAGAAACGTCCTGCACAAACCAGATTTATCAGGAAGGTTGGTCAAATGGGCAGTAGAGATTAGTCAATTTGACATCTCATATTTACCCAGGACCTCTATTAAATCTCAAGCACTAGCAGATTTTATCTCAGATTTCAGCTCAGAAGGTGATCCAGAGATAATACGAGAAATATTCTCAATAACCGATGAAAACCGTTCAGGCTTATGGATCCTTTATACTGATGGATCCACCCACTCTAGGGGAACTGGATTGGGAGTGGTACTCCAATCTCCCACTGGGGATATCATAGAGCAAGCTTTTCACTGCAGCTTTCGAGCTACCAACAATGAAGCAGAATATGAAGCTTTGGTCCACGGATTGAAGGTAGCAATTGAGCTTGGAGCGAGACGGATAGAAATCAGAAGTGATTCTCAGTTGGTGACCCGCCAGGTAGAAAGAACGTATCAAACCAAAGATCCCAGAATGCTAGCATACTATCAGCTAGTTACTGCACTGTGTAATTATTTTGTAGAGTTCAAAATATCTCAGATAGGAAGGGAGGACAACCAAAGAGCTGACGCTTTAGCTAACCTTGGGTCATCCATCCCATCTGACAGAACCAGAGCTATTCCAATTATTCACCTTCCAGAGCCTTCCACCTTGATTCGTGCAGGATCAGTCCTTTCAAATAATTTGGTTTGGGATTGGCGTTCTCCCATACTAAAGTACCTGACGACTGGAACCTTACCAGATGATACCAATGAAGCCAGAAGGATCAAGGCTCGAGCTGCCAGATTTTATGAGGATGAAGGAATTTTATATAAAAAGTCCTTCACAGGTCCCATGCTTCGCTGCCTTGGTCCCCAGGAAGCTCAAGCAGCTCTTAGAGAGATTCATGAAGGAGAATGTGGAGATCACTCTGGAGTTCGAAGCTTAATCAGAAAAACACTACGTACTGGTTATTTTTGGCCGACCTTGGTTCAGGATGCAGCCGCCCTGGTTTCCAGATGTGATGCTTACCAGAAATTTTCTCCATCTAAACACCAACATCCAGAATTCCTTCATTCCATTGCTCCAGTTTGGCCATTCATGCGCTGGGGAATGGACATAGTAGGAAAACTCCCAGCAGCACCTGGAAAGTTAACTTACTTACTAGTGGTTACTGACTACTTTACTAAATGGATCGAAGCTGCACCTTACGCTCAGATTCAAGAAAAACAAGTTGTGGATTTTGTGTGGAAGCACATTATTTGCAGGTTTGGTCTTCCTAAAGAAATAGTTTGTGACAACGGTTCTCAATTCATTGGAACTAGGTTCAGAGGTTTTTGTGAAAATTGGGGAATCCAGCTTAAGTTCTCTACACCCAGAAATCCCCAATCTAATGGACAAGCTGAATCTAACAACAAGACGATCATGAACTCTTTGAAGAAACGACTTGGTAAGGCAAAGGGCAACTGGGCAGACGAGCTTCCAGCTGTCTTATGGGCATATAGAACCACATCCAGAACTCCAACAGGGGAAACCCCTTTTTCTCTTGTATATGGAGCAGAAGCAGTAATTCCAGTAGAGTATGGAATCCCCAGCCTCAGGTATAAATGGGCTCAGGATGAACTAAACTCTTTGTACCTGAGATATGAGTTAGACCTGCTTGATGAACGCAGAGAACAAGCTCTGATTCGTATGGCAGCATTCCAACAACGAAGTGCTAAACAATATAACAAGAATGTCAAAGAACAGCAATATCAGGTGGGGGAGCTAGTATTAAGAAAAGTGTTCCCAAACACCCCCGAGGCTTCAGATGGAAAATTCAGCCCTAATTATGAAGGGCCTTACCTGGTAAAAGAAATTACAGGACCGAGTTCTTACCAGCTTCAGGATTCCCAAGGGAATGTCCTGCCAAGAAGCTGGAATGCTAAACATCTCAAAAGATACTACCCATGAAGGGTAGGAAAGGGCTAAGTACCCTAGCCCTTGATAAGACAAATTCTTATCAAGGCAGTAAGAGGAAACAACCTTTTTATCCAGTTTCCCAGATTTCTAAATCTTCAAAATTGAGGTTCACCTGGACCGTGAAACCTCACTCAGCATCTCTGTGTGTGCCCTCGTGACGACGAGATCAGCACCTCTGTCGCGGAGTGATTCTCGAGAATTTCCAGATCTCAGCTCCCTTTCTCAGAAGGTCCTCCAGAATAAGGGAGAAGTCACAGATTCTCAGGTACTAACTAATCTAAATTCAATTTCTAAATTCCAAAATAAACCTAGGAAATTCATGTACTTATTTATGACTTTGCAAAAATTCAGGAAATCATGAAGGTCAAAATGGATGACAATCAGATCCAGGTTGACTCCAGATTGCAAATTCAAAAAAGGTAGAAACCTCTACCAATTCAAATTATTCATAGCTAATTACATATTGTATTTGGTCTCTAACCTTTTTTGGGGGAATAAGAATGATGAGTCGTTATTCAAAAAAAAAAAAAAAAGAGGAAGAAGAGTAGCACTTGCGTTATTCTTTTATTAACCCCCTTCATGCTAATTACCTTTCTACTTACTTTTATTTCGCAGAATTAAAAGCAAAATTCTTCCAAAGATTTCAAAGGAAATCCCAGATGATAGTCAGATCCAGGATTCAAAAATAAAGGCAGGTAATGAACTATACTTAGAAATCTAAATTCATTGCTAAGGACAAGCATAACAAGATTCAAAGCTAACTAAACAGGAAGCAAACATAGAGTACTTGCACTACAATGAGTGCATTTAGCAAAATACAAACAGAAGAAAACATAACCAAGTTCCCAAACACATGGTCCGTCCAGAAAGAAGACTATTTATGTCCTAAACATAAAAATTACATTCATTCATATGCTTCAATCACTTGGATTCGCCTTCTTTTTCAGTCTCTGAATCAGTAACACTCTTTGCAGGCTGAACAGCTTGCTCAGGCAGCTTTCCAGATGAGACTTCTTCCTCTTCCCCTCCTTTTGATGCAACGTCATCATCACCAGAATCTTGAGGTAAAGCCCCGAACTTCGCCTCATATTCCTTTTTCCAGAGCTCCAGATCCCAAAGGTGAGACTTCCCATCTTTAAATTCCTGAGCCATAGTGATTGATGCCCTTAGGCTCCATTCTTCTGCTGTACTTAACTCCCTGGCAGCAATATTGCGACTAATGACACGAGCTTCATCTCTCTCAGCTTTCATCTGCTCTAATGCTGAATTTTTGGAGGATAAAGCAAGCTCCAACTCAGCAATTTTCAACACCAAATCAGAATTTTCCTCAGAGACAGTGGCAACCTCAGTGAAAGCTTTGTCTCGTTCTTCACGCACTAAGGTGAGATCTTTCTCCAGATCAATTGCTCTGTTTGAAGCTTCCCTGTGAAGAACTTCAGATTCGCTGAGCCTTCGCTCGTATTCTTCTGCTTTCCGCTCAAGTTCTTCTATC
This sequence comes from Mimosa pudica, assembly GCA_029929735.1. Lineage (NCBI taxonomy): Eukaryota > Viridiplantae > Streptophyta > Magnoliopsida > Fabales > Fabaceae > Mimosa > Mimosa pudica. The sequence continues at coordinate 5,595,524 of JAKELP010000020.1, forward strand.
CTCACAGAGTGAGACACAGCTAATGTTTTATACATGTTTAGATCATCTTCCATGGACAAGGAAAGTTGAAAAAGCTGGTGCAAAAAATGTATAAGTTAAGATATAAAAGCAGGAGAGTATGCATAAAAGAACTTAGGTTCAGCTTATAAATGGCATACCTTTAAGGTCTCCTGAGAGAAAGCATGGCCAGAACTACTAGTCCTCATGGAGAAAATAGCCTTGCGATCTTGATCAAAGAGGAGCTTGCTACATTCCTTATGAATCAAATCAAATCCTGAATGGACAGAGGTGTCTTTATCAAACTCTAGTATTATCTTGTTTGACTTGCCCTTGTCAAAATCTAACACAGTTTTACTCTTCTTAGCCTGAGAAGCAGCACGCTGCTTCATCACAGATTTCGTAGCAGATTTTGGCTCAGGGGAGTCCGACAGAATGGACACTATCTCAGCTTCTTCAGGTATGGTTGAACCCTCTTTGGTTACATCTATGCTAATAGGCTCAGAGCTTGCAGACCCAAGCTTAGCAGATTTGGCTGGGGACTTATCACCTAACCCAGAGGAATACCCAGATCCTGACCTAAGTCTCTTATTGTAGGAAGGCTTGGGTGGTACTTTCACTTTCACATCCTCCTGAAGAGCTACAACACTCTCATACACATACCTAATCTCTGATGAACAATAATGCGCTAATTCAGGGAGAATCACCAGAGATAAAAGAGAAAAATGAAAGGAGTCTGATTCAGAACTTTACCTTGGCTGAAGATGGCAGAGCAATTCCTTTCACTCAAAGGTAATTTCTTAAAGGCCTCGATACGCTCATCTGAATTATCTTCAGAGGAAGGCCTAAGATATTTTCCAACTGATTCTGTAAAATGTGAAAAACCAGATTAGAAAATTAGAAGTCAAAATGCGAAAGCAAATTGATTCAACAAGGGAATAACTTACCTTGATTCACCCATTTGGTTCGCAGATTTACATCAGAGCCCGCTAGCACAGACTTGTGCACAAACACAAACCTTCCTCTCCACTGCTTTTCCAGGTCAGCAGGTGCTGCGATCAAAGGCTCCAATCTGTTGCGAGCGTGAAGAGTGTAGAGTCCTGAACCTTTCCTCTGAATGTTGTAGCACTTCATCAAATCCCCAAAGTTAAATTCCAGGCCAAATGTCTCACATAGCGCCTCAACAGATAATACTATTAGCCACAATGAGGGCATTAATTGGGAAGGCGCCAAATCAAATGAGAGGCAGAAATCCAGAATTAATTTGGGTAAAGGAATGATTTTGCGCAGAGGGAAATAGTCAACACATATTGTACCCCAGTTCTCACTGTACCAGTCGATCTGTTCCTCGCCTTCAGGAAGCCTAATCAAAAGGTTTTCACTAACTTTGTTCCTAGAACACAGAAGTGCCAGGGACTCAGGCGTTAAAGTACAAGGGGCATCAACATCCATAACGTCTGAATCTTTGGTAACTTCCTTCAAAGATTCAGGAATGGGGGCAAAACCCTTGAAGCCTGAAACCTTAATATCCATGGGGGACGGAGGTACATTACCAAACGAAGAAGAAGTGGCCATTTTGCTACGAGTTCGAACCATAATGGGGAATGAGAAAGAAGAAACTAAACGAAGGAAACCACACAAAATGCAGAGTAAAAGCAGAAAAGAAAAAGTCACCTGACAATGGTTGGGGTTCAAAAGTCCAGACTTTAGCGCACGTGAGACTAGTTTTCCAGAAATGGAGAAAGAAGACAAGAAAGAAAGTAGGGTATGACAGAGAAAGGAAGGCTTTTTAAAGTAAAGAGCACGAAAGGGCAGGTCGATCCGATGGTCAGGGCGTGTCTGATTAAAAACGGGCGTCTGATCTAACGGTTCTGGTTTTTTCTGAATTCAAATTCAAATTGTCTAATAACCACCCAATAACCGTTCATCCAGACCAGATGTATTAAGCAATGCAACTCCCCGAGCCTTCCAGGACAAGCCACGTGGAGTTAGGGGAGTAAATGTGTTACCCCAGCCTCGCTGGGTCGGATCCAAAGCCAGCCCAATATAAAAGAAGCCCAACAGGCGCTGACTCAGCTGGTTGGAAGTTGAAGATAAAGATAAATATGAGGGAGAGTACACGTGGAGCGAGAAGAATGGCAGTCTGATATAGTAATTATCAGAACGTGGGCAACGGTCATAGTAACTATCCGAGAAGTTAGGCGTCGATCTTGAGCTGAAGACTCGGGCATGCTGAAGACCTGGCAGTTAAACGGCTCTTTGAGGTGGACACCTGACAGTAACGTCAGGGAGAAATAAGTGGGATCCCTTAGTCTATATAAGAGAGGTCCAATTAGGGTTTAGGATACGGAATATCTGATAGCAAGAACACAATCACTTTTTACTTTCTTGTATTGAGAGATCTCTTGTAACCGGCTATTCAACTTGTACTCTGATTATCCTATTGAATAAAGCTCGTCAGGTTCTATCCATTGATTTTTGTTTACACTTTATGCTTTACTATTCCAATTCTTATTGCATAATTCCTCGATTGTTTCTCATTATTTATCATATCCTGTTACATCTCTTCTTATCTTTATTATTTCCAGTTCTTAATCCATGATTATTACGTTAATTCTTGTTATCGTTCATATTATCGAATCCAGCCTTCATACTTGATGATACTAGATCAGGTTCATACCTCGAAATAAGTAATCTCTGTTTTATTCATTTATCACGTTATATAATCATTATTACAACCATATGTTATTCATATATCATATTAATCAATTGCAATTAGACTCATTATATGTTTATTTAATTAAAGTTATTTAGATTATACAAAATCTAGGTAACACAGACTCTTGGTATTGGAATATAATTATAAATGGTCATCAAGGAATTTTTGAATTTATGCTAAAGGAATAAGACTAAGGCTGGAAATCAAGAAAGGATATAGTGTTGTTTTGTTATGTATTAAGGTTTGAAAATTATCAGTTTTGTTTTTCTATCTTGATGATTAAATTTGATTTAAAGAATGTTAATTAAGCCACAATCTAGTTTTTATTTATGACTTAGATTTCTCAATCATTGAGATTGAATCATATTTAGGTTTGTAGTTGAATTCTATTTGTGTTCAAGTTCTATAGATTGATTAATATGATATTAATTACTATTTAAAGGACATTAAATTGTTATATTGAGGATGAAATTATTATGACTTTTTTTAATTCTAAAGGTCCTACAGAAACTGATTTGTAGTTGGGAAGCTTTGTTATTTAATTAGAACATTAGTTAATAAGTGAATCGTGAAAAGATAACGCGATCTCTTTGTGAATTGTAAAAGTTTTGATTGATTGTGAACTCTTTTGTTTTGTTAATTGCTTTGCTCCTTGCTAACATTGAAATTTGTGTGTTTGATTGTGTATCTATAACTTGTCATTGTATATCAAGTCTTAAAAACGGCTGCTGGCATTTGTTCTTCACAAATACAAAAAGATAATTTTACATGTTACGTTATGGTATGGACTCTTTGCGATTATAATTTCTGACTTGGTATGCTTTGTCATATGAAGCATTATGCTGAATTTTATGCTTATTAAGTGTGTTTGACTCGGCTTATTTTGAGAAATAAGCCAGCTTATTTTGGGTTTTTGGCCTTGAAAATCCAAAATAAGCTGGCTTATTTCTCAAAATAAGTCGAGCCAAACACGCTGATTGTTTAGTTGATCTTGTCACATTTTAGGTGTTGTTTTGCTTATGGATGTAATCATTCATGTTTGAGTTTAGGATTTGATACATTTTATTACATGTTAAATTGGGAAGAACCAATTGGGAGGAGGCCGGTTCTGATAAAAAAAAATTGGGAGGAGGATTTTTAAATGGTTTATATCTTGATATTATTATTATTATTATTATTATTATTATTATTATTATTATAAGAAGGTTCAACATATCCTATGTATTAATTAACGATATAATATTCAGACCAAAAAAAATTAAGGATATAATAGATATTCTAAATATTAAAATATTTCTTTTTATTGAATAACTATATACTCTCTCCATTCTTAATTATAAGATTACTTTCCCTAATTTAATAAGATTAAGTATGTTAGTTAAGTTAATTATTAACTCATGATATTACTCTAATTTACTCTAATCATATACTTTAAGTCTCAATCTCCTACAATTGTTTATTTATTATTATTATAGAAAAATATTATTACTTTTTATTTAGAAAAAAGTTGAGAAAAAATAGAAAGTTACTTATATTTAGAAATAAATTAAAATTTAAAATCAATCTAATATTTAGGAAGGGAGAGAGTATATAGGACTACACATGCCTTAGGGTTTGATAGAAAGAATCAATGGCGAAGGAAGAGAATGGGAAAAAGGAGGGTCTTCCAGTGCATACAATAACAAAAATAATGAAGAAGGCACTCCCGGAAAATGCGAGGATTAGCAACGATGCAAAGGAATACATGGAAGAATGTGCGAGAAAGTTCATAAGCTCCATCACATCAGAGGCAGCCGCCTACAATAAATGCGAGAAGAATAATAATGATGGCCCTTGATAAACACAAGAATAGAGTAGAAGGAGATGACATATTGTTGGCCATGAGCAGAAAGCTTCTTCATGATTACAAGCATCTTATGGATATTTATCTTTACAAGTATCGCAAGTGGTGGCATGAAGCGAACAACCCTACACCGCCGGAGGAGGAAACCGGCCCTACACCGCCGGAGGAGGAAACCGGCAATGATGATACGGAGGTGAAGGAGAGAGAGTGTGAAGACGATGGCGATGGCGATGGTGATGGTGATGGTGATGGTGATGATGATCTGATCTGATCCATATGTTTGAGAAGAGTATTGGTGTGTTTGCTCTATTTTTCTTTTTCTTTTTTTTTTTTACTAAATTTTCCCTTTTGAAAAGGAAATTTCTTTATTTATATTTCAATATTTGTACCGTTACTTCACAACACCTTTATAATATATTTATTTAATTTTACTGCTGCTCATATATTTCATCTCCAACGCCTTGGTTTGTATTGGATGAATTTGATTTGTTTTAGCAGCAATGCATTTGACAAATGAAATGTAACCTAAACGAGAAACTGTTCAAATATCTGATTGAATATTAGTTGGGACAATTCAGATATACATCCTGATTGCATATTAGTTGGGACAAAGAATGATGATCTTATATTAGATAGAGGAGGTAGGGTTGGGAAGATTTACAAGTTGAATTCAGCAATCCCAGCCTGCAATTCAGTTGCATCCCTTGTTATGTAATTCAGTGGCAGCCTTCAAACAGTTTTCAAACAGTGTTCTTGTTATGTGATAGCTTGTATTTGTTTGAAAACAGGAAATATAAGTTTTAGAATTGGATCTAAGATCTAAACTAATTTTTTTTTATTAGAATGAGTAGGATTTGATCTAAGATGTAAACTAATTTAATTCGAATGCATATATGTATATGCATATATTATTATTTTACTTTACGGCATGATTTCAATGATCATTACATAAAAAATATAACTTAATCACCCTAATTTTTTTTTAACTAAATTGTTTTTTTAACTGAAACTTAACCATCCTAACTGACTAGTCGCGTATACATTTGAGTATGTTCGATACCTCATGGAAGTTTTTTTCTTTCCTTAAAAATGTATGTGTCTTATATGTCTCATGTTCGATACTACAAATTTTCTTATGTGTCTCATACTTACTTGTTGGCAAAAAAAACTACCTATGTAGATGTGAGTTCGAAGAATTAATAAGATCATATTTTTTAGCACATTAATAAGATCATATTTTTTAGCAATCCAATTACTTGGTGCAATATCTGATCTGCTTACATTAGTTGAGGAGCAAATACATCTCAATTGCATTAGAAATATAAGACATTTTAAACTTATTCTATTAAAATCTGAAAAATGTTCTAAAAATAACTAAACTTTTTTTTTTAAAAATAACACATTACATACTTCCTCTAATCAATTGAAAGTTCTTGTAAAACACCTCACACTACCATTTCAGAAAAAAAAACTCAATCGAAGGTATGGGTTACTTACATGAGTTAATAAATTAATCAATGCATATAATTTTGGTGAAAGGAGTCAAACACAAAATAAACTGGAGATATCCTACAAGGGTTGAGTTTCTTTCATTATTATTTATTTTTATTTTGTTTTGATAACGCAAGGAGAGAGAGAACATTTCAGAGAACATTTCATTTGGGGATGAGACTACTCAGAGATTTCAAGATATCCTCACAGAATTGTTTAGCACGTCTTTTACTGAAAAAACGCATATATATTTTGATGCAAAAAGGGAAATATTTTTTCACATTTTCTGGTTACTATCTTTGACTAATTTGAAAATATATTTGTTGTGTTAGCTCAAATGTATAAAGCTTTTGCATGGTTTCTTTTTGAGGGCACGATTTAGATTGTTTGTAACCTGATTTTGAACTTATTTGATGGATTCATATGAAGAGGTTTCATTGTTGCGATTGTAGAAAATTAAATGAAATTCGAGTTCTTGTGCAACATTTGCTCAATTAAATTATGAGATGTTTGTTTAACTAAATTATAAGATGCATATAGTAATTATGATCTCACGTGTAGTTGACGTAGATTCATTTTACTTCCTTTTTTAAGTATTAGTTTGGTATCTACAAATTTTCCAAACCATGCAATCAAGGTATACGTGAATGTGATAAAAAAATGCGAGAATTTCACTAGAATACGAGACTTTTCTTTTTCTTTTCTTTTTAAATAAACATATCTGTTAGAAATAATATTTTTAAATTAACACACATATTTGTTAAGAGAAATTAGCTTAATAATTAATAACTAATTTTCTTAATATTCACACATTAGTCATATAATCCTATACTAAAGATAGGTACCGCACCAAAATAACATGATCATCTCTCTCATGGTTATATTTAACTTGGTAAATGTCTACAGGGAATTACATCTCCTGATTCCCCTAGAATTCAAGTACATGAAACTTTTTTTGTCAGGGAAGGGTGAAGATGAAGGAACTGGATTAAACCCACAATAATGGCCACCAATCTTTGCCCAGCATACTTCATTCATTTGCTTTACAAACTTATTCCTGTCATTGAATGGTTGAGATGCATATTCCTTAAATGGCATCCACTACACAATAACACAGCACTAATCAACATAATAGTACACACAAACACATAAAAAATGTGGTAATGAAACTTTTAGTCCCCTCAAGAGTGCCTCAACTATTGATTTAGTCCTTTAAGTTTAATCTTTCTCCCTAATATCACTTAAGTCTCATACACAATTTCATGTACTTATTTGATGCCATCACATGCCAACACCTTTAATTTTCTGCAATTCATGCATGGAGTTAAAACTTTGTGAGGTTAAAACTTGTGTGTATGGGATTATATATTTTCAAACCATTAGTATAGATTATGTATTTTTATAAAATTTTAGGAATTTGATCTTCAATGATCATTGAGACAAAATTGAAGGACCACAAGTTTCATATTCTCAGATTCTTTTGAGATAAGCATCACAATACTCCAACACTCCAAAAAATCTAAGTTGCCAAAAAAAATTCACCCGGGCAGCTTCTATCTCTTGTTCTTGCACTTGGATGTCAAAAGACAGGGGACGCAGCATGCACAATATGAATAGCTCTGACTTTGTAAAGTATGATTTGAGAGTTTCTCTAATGAAAGAAGAAATAAATTGATTAGCTTTTCATATAAACTTGCAGATTCCAATAAAAAACCTTTGAAGATTTTCCTAACTTTCTCTAGAAGTAACAATCAATTGTCTGATTTGTACCTACCTGAAGGCTAACACTTCCACAAATTCTGTGTCAACCTGAAAAATGGGACAACCTCAAAGATTATGTCACACACATCTTAAGTTAAAACGTTAATTTTTCCCCATTTTAGGTTAAGAGTGATAATTTTGCATCCTCAAATTTACAATGGCGCTAGATGCACTTTTTAAATATTACCATGTGTATAGGATTGCACCTTTGGCATTGTATTACAGTTTATAGTTGATACAATCAGAATACTTACTCCAGTCTCTTCTTTGACCTCTCTAACTACTGCTGCACATATATCTTCTCCCTGGATAAGCTGAACTAAGTAAATTATACACACATATAGCTTCTTACTTTGAAATGAGACATTCAGCTACATATATGTTTTTACCTGATCAACAGCTCCAGTGGGGAATTTCCACACTCCAGTTAACCAAAAAGGACCACTTTTTTCTCGAACCACTAAGATCTAATAACAAACAGGAAATACAACATTAATGACAAAATGCAAAATATAATTAAATTTGAAGAATTATAATCAGTTACTGTTTTTCTTGTGACACTAGTCATGACTCTAAAATTGTAAGGAGGCTTTTCCAATTAAGCCTTGAGGCTCATTGAGCAACTTCACTGATTATTGACAGATGAGGGGAAATAAATACCTCTTGTTTTTCATTCATGATAAATCCACCAACACATACTCGATGTGTGGCATTAGCCGGAATATTATTTGAAGTCTCGGGTATCCAGTATACAAGCATTAAGTATTTTGGTTCTGCGTGGTGGTACCAAAATCCTTCCTGCACAGATGAGACATAGAACAAATAATAAATTTACAAAATGCACAGCATAGAATGACCAAAAAGTTTTCTTTGGTTAAACTTCTCGAGCATACCTTAACCAAAGGTTCAACAAGACATGCTAGATGTGTAGGTACCTTTATCCAAATGGTTTTCTTGCCCTGTAAGATAAAGTTGATTCATCAACTACGCTGGATTTAGACAATTATTGGTTCTTGATTCCCAAGGTAAAGCATATATTCATAACAAAAAAATGCCTTTTTGGTGTTCTAAACCAATGCTTATGTAATACAAATTTTATGTCATGATTGATAATTGACAGGCTTTTTTATTTGTGTGGAATAAATAAACAGAAAAGAAATTGAGTAAGTGGACCTCACATATCATAGAAAGAGTGAAATAAACAAGCAACTTCTGCTCAATCAATAAGATAGGAAGAAAATGCACCAAATCCTAATAAGAAACTGAAGAAACTAATAAACAACATGCAATTGTGTAAATTAGTTGAGAGCAAAATGCATAACTCAAACTACATTGTACTTGCTTTTGTTGACCTCATATCACTATAAGCCAAAAACAGTGCATAATTTGAAAAAAGATGCAGAATCCATAGGCTCATCAATTAACAATAGCATACAACTAATATGAAAAACTACCAGTAGTCTCCAATGTGAAATTGAAGCTCTAAGAATCGGAACAAAGGTTGCAGAATCCATAGGCTCATCCACTTCCACAACAACACCACAATAATCATCATCGGTTGATTTTAATAGTCTAATTTCTCTTTCTCCATTCTCAGGAGCCACTTGTGGAGTAGTTGCTGCTGAACTTGATGAGTTTGTCATAGCCTGAATGGGGAAAAGGGGGTCAAATAAATATTGACTAAAATAACAAAGGCCATTTCATTTTAATGAAACTATTCAGCATGATTAAAGAAAAAGTAAGAACAGAACATTCAAAGTGCCTTTCAATATGCATGAATTAATGAGTTCATTAAGAAGCTTACATACTTCAGAGCTGTTCCACATCAAATTATCCCAAACCAGGAAATAATAATGTTTCAAAATTTGGTTCAAAACTTTCAGTCTGATATTTTACTTACAAAAAGGAAATATATGTTTCTTATGGATAGAAAACACACTGACAATAATTATCATAGACTAAAGATACATTAATAACCAAAGCAAAAGACAGCTTATGAAAAATCAAAATTTGGTCTTATCCAATGAGACTAGAGGGGCATGGAAAAAAATTAAGCAAGAATTTTGGACCAAACTATGACGTAAAGACAACAAATAACGAACATACCTAGGCTTTAGATCAGACAGAAGGAGCTATAATTGCTATTGGTATTATAAGTCTAACATGACAGTCTTGTGTGAAAGAGAGGAATAAAAATTTAGGCACGAGTATTTTGCAAAACTTTTATATTATGAAGAATTCCCTTCAACTATTCATGAAGAATTTCCTGCTGCGGTTTGAGCGGCAGGTTGTTGGTGAGAACATAAAAGTTTAGTCTTAATCCGACAACAAGCTAAGTTTAATAGTGATCACTGTTTTATTCCCGTGTAATTACTATACTGTTTTGTTGATTTTATCGGTAGACTCATCATTATTTTTTGGCCAGTGCTGACTCATCACTTGACAAACTTTGTCTCTGACATTGAAAAGCGAATTAATCAAACTTGAAAGGCTTAAAATAGTTTGAAGGTTGAAAAACCTTTGACAGCAAAAACGCACGGTGGTGGAAATGACAAGAGTGTGGACACGTGGTGGACCTCCCGCATACTTGGCATGAGCTCAGTCAAAGAAATGGTCCTACAACTAACAAAGTGTCGGTAAATGATAGCAAGAGTATAGTCTCGTACATATAAGAACATGCAAAGTATGGCATGATGAGTTGTAAAAACTTCATCACAAGTTAGTTTCTAGTTCAAACTTCAAACTTCAACTAAGGATGAAGCAAGGTTAATAATGTGGTCTTGTTCGGCTCAATCAAAGTGAATTCGGTAAGATGAAGCATAGGTTCAAAGTTCAATCATTATTCCCTCATTCGATGTAGTCAATAATATTACTCAAGTTAAGGAAAAATGTGTTTTTTTAACTTCACTCTTGTATCAATTTTTTTTTTGGCCAGAACTGTTGTATCATTTACTATACACACTTCCTCCTCTTTATATTTAATATTAATGGTGAAAATAAAAATCAAACAATTATTATTTGTTTTTGTGTTATCTCTTATGACTTGGATTTCTCATATTATCACTTAAAATGTGTATTACATGGAGTACCTCTTAACAGATAATGTGTTTTAAGTCCCAAAATGTTTGAGCATAAGTTTAGGATTAAGATCAATTTCTTAAGTAAATCCAAAATTAAAAACTGGATGAAGTATATCTTTATATTTTTTTCAAGGGGAAATATTATTATGCTCATATCTCAAACACCACTGACTTATCTCCCCTTTCCACGTTTTAGTGATTTTATTTTTTAAAATTAAAATCAAATTAGTTGAACTTGAAAGTTAATTATCATGTCCATATAGCCCAAGTAATAAAGAACGCCTTCTATATTTTTCTTCAAATATGAAATAATGAGTTTTTTGTCAAGATGAAATTATGAGTTTAAGGAAATGATACATAATACTCTCTCTGTTCCTAAATATAAGATCACTTTAAGAGGAGAGCTTGTTCCATATAAGATCACTTTCTAATTTGACTCAAGTTTTCCCCAGTTACCCCTATACTCCCTTCACCCAAAAAAAATAGTGGTTTGAAGAAGGTGAGAGGATATTTTGGAAATTTCATGTAATCCTAACTCATTAAAATGTCTTCCTTAATTTCTCCAAATTTATTAAAGTGATCTTATATTTAGGAACAGAGGGAGTAATTAGTTTCTCCAAAACACCCTCCTTAAATCATTCAATTGACTGTTGTATTGTGAACCTTCATCTTACTAGTTTAAAACTCAAGATGCCCATTCCCTAAGTAAAAACAGTAAAATACAAGTGAAATATATAATATTCATATTTTCGTATATATTTTAAAATTCTGAGAATTATCATATTCGACTAATCATGCCTTGTAAGTTCTTTATCGGTGAAAGTTTTAATTGTCTTGATTAGGTATTAATCAAAGGATGGTTTCTGGAGGATTCTGTGGCAATAGTTAAGATACGGGATTTCGTTGAGTCATTGTCCAAGCTAGCCGCCTTTACACGCCTGCCATGTTATAAACTAAGGTAAATGTTATACTTGTCTCTCAACCATGCATGTAGTATTACATGTGCCTTTGAAGTAGTTTTGGGACCATATATGCCCTTCAATTCAAATATGCATAAAAGATCTATTTGTCCTATAAAATATTAATAATCAAATATAAACCTTTGTAAATATGACTCTTCATACATACTTATGGCTAGAGGTAAATATGATTATTCTTGCACACTTTTAAGGTAAATTTGGGCAAAAACATATATACGAATTTATTTAGACTAATGATTTAGTCCAAAACTAACTTTTGAATCATGATTGTGCGGAAAATGTGGTCTCATCGTACATGAGCAGCCTTATAATGAACAACAAAAACAAACATGTATATCTTATAAACACTTTCAACTTGTTTTGAAATTGTAACCCATCTTGTTTGATTTGAAGGAAAAATGTACAATATGAAAAGAATACTCATCACCATTAAGGAATGAATGGCAAAATTACATTTTAGGAAAAATTCTTGAAAAATTATATTTGAATTTATTGTTTGCAATACCTAAACATTTTTTTCCCCGCTGATCGATACAACTCATCTTTTTTTTTTGAACTGAATACAACTCATCTTTAAGAGCCACATTTTAGCAGTATGCAAATACACATCTTTAATAATTGTATAAAAAAAAATACACATCTTTAATAACGACATCAAATTTTTCAAATTAACTCAATTCATTCCATTTTTTTCATATACCCAAATCAATGTATGAATTAAAATTTATTATTATATATATCTGATCAACTGATTAATCTAATTTTGGGGTCCATTTCTTCCCTTCACGATACAAACGTCTCCTCTACGACTTGTATTTATTATTTAATTAGTTCTCCAAATGATCCAACGGGGTCTTACACTATTAAATCAACTTAGTAATAAGTAGCTCATACATATTATATTGATTTTAGATCATATATTATACTCCATGCATGAAGGCATAGTTGTGCCAAAATTTAGTCATATTGTCAAAAAGTTCATGATAATCCATATTTGAAGATAGACAAGAAAACGTTGGTAAAAAAAAAAGATAGACAAAAAAACTAGAACTATAAGATAAAGACAAATGTAGAGCAGATACAATGAGCAACCCAACCAAACCCAACCCACACTAACAGAGTTAGTTAGTTATTGGTTATTTAGTTAGCTTAGCTTGTAACAAGAATATGTACTATGGTTGTAAGTAGGGGTGGGAATGGTCCAGGCCTGGTTACAAAATGGTCTGACCTGTGGTATAATTGATCGGCCTGAGCCTGGTCTGTGGCCTATTACAGACAATTTTTTAAGCCTGAGTCTGGCCTGTGGCCTGGACTGGCCTGACTATTAGCCTGTTAGGAGGCCTGATTAATTAAACATACTCAATAAGAGGGTTAGAAATATGAATGGTGGGTAACATCATTTGAATGAATGCTTAGAGAATGTGTGACAATAAACACACTAGAATAGAAGATGATATGATTGTAATTTTATATTAAGAATTAATAAAAATAACATCAATTAATATAGTAACATAATTTTTTATTTAAATAAATATTATTTAACTTCTTAATAGGCCAGCCTGATAGGCTAATAGGCTTTTTTCTCAAGCCTGAGACTGTCCTGTTAAGGAAAATAGTTCAAAAGAAAAAGTCTGTGCCTGACCTGGATATAAGGAGGACGGTCCAAGGCCTTAACGGTTTAAGTCATAGGCCCCTGATAGCCGGCCTGGGCTATTCCCACCCCTAGATGTAAGTTGTGATAAGTTAACTAACTAACTCGGTTACACACATACTGAGGTAGGGACAATGTTGTAAATAAGTGGCAACACATTACAAAAAGAGTAATTTGCAGCCACAAAGTTTTACTCTCTCATTTACTACCTACTAACCAAAGTAGCAATCCATGAAGTTGATGTGTTTTTTTCACCCCATCCCCTAACCCTCACGCCGCAACTTCAACTTGCTATTATTTTTATTTTTATTTTTAATTTTAATAAGCTTAGCTTGTGTTGTTTCATATTCATGGGTGATGATGATGTATTATTCAGTGTGGAGGATGACAACTTCCCATACCACGTGTCACCATTTCCGGATTTGCCGGAAATACACCTCTCCGATCGCCGCCGTCTCCTCCACCCTCCTCCTCCTCCGCAGAAGCTCCGGCCTATCCGCAGCCTTGACCGCCCCTCCTCTCCTCCGCCGGCCAATCATGGTGGTGGGCCCCTCGGAGAGTTTAAGGAAGTGGGGGTTGCTTGTGATAATGGGTCAAGTCAAAAACTTGAACTTGTGGGTCACCAAGTTGAGTCTTGTGATCATGTTTCTGCTCATGATATGAATGTTAATGGGCAGAAGAAGAAGAAGAAGAAGAAGCAGGAATCTTGGTGAGTTGTTTTTTTTTTTAACTGTCAAATTCTTTGAATTTTCTAATTTTAGAATCTTGTTTTTTTTTAAATAATTGGATTTATTTATTTATTTACTCATTCATTCTTTTTATTTTAAGTAAAACACATATTTATATATACGACAACAACTAAGCTTTATCCCAACTAGGTGGGGTCGGCTACATTGATGACATGATGTCATTGTGTTCGTTCAATTGTCATGTTTGGAGTGCGTGTGTCCATGTTTGTAAGGTTAGGGGTAATTAGTTTTTTTTTGCTAAAGATTAATGGTATTAGTAAAGTTAATTAAAATTATTAGATAAAAGAACACCCTAGTCCATGTGTTCATTTATTTTTACCTTCTTTTTCTTATTTATTATCCGTGATATAAGAGTCAGTAATATAACAGCTTTTTAACAAAACAGTGAAAGTTAATTGGTTGTATAGAGTTAATGTCTTTTTCAAAGCATTAATGAATATGAAAGAGGGGTAGGGGTAAAATAGGAACAAATGAAATAAAGAGAGAATGTAAGGTGAACTCTTATATTTTGGACCAAAATCATTTAAATTTAGAGCCTTTATATACGAACGGAGTGAGTATTAAGAGTATTAATATGGATAACTTAGGTGCAATGTTAGAAAGAGATAGAATCATGTTTAGTGGGAAGCTCATTTCTTGTAATAGATGTTTATTTACAGTATTTAGGAATAGAGGGAGTATTCACATAGTCACATGACTATTAAAAATTGTTTGCTTTTTCTTTACTTGATTTTTATATTAACTCTTTTAGTAGCCTTTCCTTTTCCTTTTTATTTTTTCAGAGCATACCGACAAAGTGTATTTGAAAAAGCTGCATTATTTGTGCTTAACTGCTGATGACTATTTTATATTCTCTAATTGGTAAGAATGTTAAAAATGTGTTTTTGTATCCGAGTGTTATGATGGTGTTGAAGTAAGTGTTGCTCTCACGTGGTCACGTGTTCGAATCAATGACATGAGAGAATGTTAAATATGTAAAGTTTCACTATGGTAAATTCCATAAAAAGGAAATAAACTTCTTAACGGAATTACCAGATTTTGTTTCACCAATCTTGTGTCATCCAAGTAATGTCCACATTGGAGTTCACTTCTCAGAAGTAAATTTGGCTTATGTTTCTTGCCCAGGGTTTCAATTCTTACTTCTACAATTGTAAATTAAAATTTAATGCACTGTATGAGCTTGGATTAAGAAACATAACTCTCCTGCAAACAAAAAAGTCTGATTTCACCTGAAAGGATTTTAACCGGGAGAATTCGATATGTGAAGTTTGGATTATTTACAGTATGAATGGTGCATGCCCATTGAAAAGAAAAAAAATAAGAACTGAAGTTTGAAGTTACTCTTGTATGTTGTTGTGTCATTTATGCGATATCAGATTGTAGGATATTAAATGCAAATAGCTATTAGGAAACCCAGTATGATGTGCTATCATAATTGGGTCAACATTGATGATACAAATACTGAGTATTCTAGCTTATGAATGCCATGCAACTAAACTAGCCTAAGGAAATATTGTAATCTATCTTACTGGTACTCTGAAAAATCTTGTGATAATGATCATATTGCTAATCTGGGTATTGGCTCTTATCTGTTTTTTAAATATCTATTCCTTTGTTGTTGCAGCACATCTTGGGACATTGATGATGATGATTTGTCTGCGAGTTTGGAAGAGCGCGGGAGTGGAACGAAAAGAGAGAAGGAAATGACAAAGTTTGAAACTTTTCTGGATAATTTGGCAAAAAAGGTAATGGATAAGCAAGAACAGATGCATGAGCAATTGCTGGATATGATAGAAAAGAAAGGGAAAGAGTTCTGAGAGAAGAAGCTTGGAAGCAAAAGGAGATGGAAAGGATTAAGAAGGATGAGGAAGCCAGAGCTCAAGAAAAAGCTAACAACCTGGCCATGCTATCACTGATTCAGAATCTATTAGGCCATGAAATTCAAATTCCCCAACCGGCAGCAACCAATTCAAGAGAGGAGGATAAAAGCGAAGCGAAGGTTCAAAATGATTTGAAGAGTGATCAGAGTATCAGTAGATGGCTGGAAGCCGAAGTTGAATCGCTTGTAACTTTAAGAACTTCTCAAGAACCCAGATTTCGAGGGACGAAATCGAAATCACCGCTATGGGAGGAGATATCTAAAGCAATGCATAGTATGGGTTACAATCGATCTGCGAAGAGATGCAAGGAGAAATGGGATAACATCAACAAGTATTATAAGAGAACACTGGAGAGTGGGAAGAAGCCACGGCTAAATAGTAAAGCCTGCCCTTACTTTGATGAGTTGGACAATCTGTACCGGAACCGGCTCCCGAATACTATTGGGAACGCCTTAAGCGACGCCTCAATGTCATCAAAGACTGAAAAGGAACAAGAGTAAGTCTTGACACCTCATAGATTTTGGCAACAATCTTAGTTATGAATGTGAAGCAGGATCCATATTAGTCTGAGATTTTGTAGTGGCCATCCATATATACACACTCTAGATTCTATTCAAGAGTTTAGATTATGTCATATATTGAAATCCATTCACACCTGAAGTTGACATTTTGGGAATTAACGTCAACATTGTGATTCTGATGTGGTGGACTGGAGCTCAATGATAATTTATATGTATATACTATATAGTGGTGTGCCCATTATAAATCTGTCATTGTTATTGTGTCCTCATAAGTCTCATTCTGCATTATTGTCTTTTACTTGAATTGAATTATATATGTGACTTGATTTTCACCTTCACAACAATTTTTCAAGACTCCAAGGACTTATAAGATAACTTGAGCAGATATTTGAGACCATGTATTGTATTGTCTGAGCCGAGTACAAGTCAATACAAAGGACATTTTCATTTCTTGTTGCATTGAAGATAGGAAAGAAGATGTCTCTTTCCACATTAGAATCCTTTGAATCAATAAAGGGCCAACAAATGAATGAAACAGTAAATTAGAATATAATTAGAAAGTGCTTTTCATATTTTTGCTGAGGATATAAATAAGTTTTATTTTTCATAATTAGAATTTTGAGTCAAAATTTTTGACCATTCATTAGGTTGAACTTTGTCACTAAGATTTATTCTTACGTGGTTTAATCTCTCCTTGCAAAGTTGCAATCACTCGTGTATGCGTTTGTATAAGCTACACAAACTCCATTTGAATTAAATGAAAATAAAAGTTAAATTCAGTCAAAATGAAATACTACACATATTATGTGAACTAACAGATATTTCATTCTTCTGTATTTGATCCACTAAAATGACCGTGAAACGGTCCCACGACCATTATTCTTATTATTTGACTAAAAAACAAATATCATCAAGATTTTTATTCCACTGGCTATGATATGTGTGGTATTCGACATGTTAAGGATTTTTTTAGGCATGGATGTTTGAGTAATCTTAGGGGTGTTTTTGGTCTTTTCGTTATTATTTTAAAAATTAAATTTTATTTTTTTGGGCCAAAAAAAATTCAATTTTATTAATATACCAAAAAAATTCTTTTACATATATATTTTTTTTTGGTGATATTTCTTTTACATATTTTCATTGATAATAATCTATGCAACGTGAAATGCTTTTAAACTGAATTTTTTCAAAATATCAAAATTTTCCAGTGAACTAGACGAAGCCCAAAAGTTATCTCGGAGTGGAAAATAGGCCCATTCTTTAGCTTCAAGCCCAACTAATTGACATTTATGCATAGACTAAATTTAATATTTTGAGACTAGATCCTATCAAATGACAGTTTGGCCGAGTGGTCTAAGGCGCCAGATTTAGGCTCTGGTCCGAAAGGGCGTGGGTTCAAATCCCACAGCTGTCAAATATATTTTTCTATTTTGAAATTAAAATTTAAGATGAAAAAACTTGTTTTTCCTCTAATATTTAAATGCGATAGACACTAAAATGTTTGATATTATAAATATGCTTTCACCTCTTATGAAGAAACTTGTCACTAGGTCACAGGCCCCACTGGCTTAAGATCATCACTTCACATTTGATAGTTCTACTAGAGGTGTATGTGGCAAATAATTTATTCTTAATTTAAAAGAAAGAAAACCCATTTTTTTGCCAAAGAAAAAAAAATCAAATTTAAAATATACATCACCTAAAAAAGCATTCCTTAATAATCCCAAAAAGAAGGTTGAAAATCACATAAAAGGATCCAAATGGACCCACCAAACCCACAAAGAACTTTTGAGCCAAACATAAGCATAGCAGCAAACAAGATTTAAAAACCTGTGCATAATAATCAGCTTCACCATGGGTGTTAACAAACTGCGAATATGTTAGATACAATTATTCCCACCTATATAGATAGGTATAGCTAGCTGTACACATAATGCCCCGCTTATATAAATAAACTAAATTTGGACAAATGAACAACACCCTCATGAATCAAAAGCTAAAGCCTATAAAGTATAAACAAATTACAAAGATGGTCATAACCCTACAACCTAAATGCTCTATCATTTTTCCCTCCAAAAGTAGGCATGATTGTTATTTTACATTCTACAGAATGACTACAAGTGTGTTAAAGTTATGTGGTAGTAGTCTTCATGTCATCTTCATTCAACCTCCCCCATCTATGTTTGTATTGAAAAGAGACTAATTTTTTTGCAGCTTATCTCCTCCTCAACGCTTTTGGCCTGAATTTTTCTTCCCGCTACGACGACGCTTCCATTTACTCTGCGTGAATCAAAGAATGAAATTGTGATGTCAGATTACTTCTTTTTGAAGATGAAACTAAACATGCCTCTCAATCAAGGCACAGTGTTTAAAGAATGGACTGCACTATTTGTAACTTACGTATAGTGCAATTTCCAACAAATTTTGTATCACTATTTGAGTGAATTGATAAGTTGGTCCTCAAGAGATACACATCTCAATTCAAGGGGTCAAATATCATCAAGTGATTCTTGTAGTTTGATCAAATTATGGTTTTGGTTCATAAAATTTCAACTAGTTGGTTTTGGCCCAAGTAGTTTCTTACAGACTTCGAATTTACAGTAACCAAAAACAAAACATGTTCATTGTATAAAAAAAGACTAAACTTGTTAAAAAAGAACCACTGGTCAAGTTTACACCAATCATTATGAAAATATAGGGTCCAAAACCAACAATTTGAAACAACAGAGACCAAAACCAAAATTTGATTAAACTATAAAGGCTAACAACGGTATTAACCCTTCGACATGGCTTAACATGAAACCTGTGTAATTCTAACATGTCTATTTGTTACTAAAACATGCAGTGATTTAGCACCAAATAGCATGCTGCTTGCTGCTACTTCATGAAAATACCATCGCATGTTTAAGTACTAGTTAGATATTGTAAGACCACATAAATTTCATGTTATGGCATGTCAAAGGGTTTAACATGTGGACCAATTCAGAAAGAAAAGAGAGAGAACTCTTTGGAAAAAGACTAACAGAAGAAAGTGCATGTCTGAAGAACCAGAATAATAATTCAGTCAGAAAGATGTAAAAAAAAGTGCATCCTTACAAGAGGTTCATCTTCAGAAATCTCAGCATTCTCAACACCATCATGGCTTGATGACTCTTCATGAGCTTGGTCCAATTCATGAGAACTGTTCTCCAAATTATTGTTTACTTCATTCCCTTCAGAATCGGACCCAACTTCTCCATTTGCCTTCTCTCTCAAGGATCCACTTGATTCATCCACTTCTCTCTCTTCTGAACCACTCTCTTCGGCACTTTGAACACCTTGGGGGATAGTCTCTCTATCCTCAGAAAGTCTTTCATCATGTTCCTGCTGCTCACTGTCAGAATCTTCTTCCATATAATTCAAGCCTTTCTTTTTCTGAAGCTTCTTCTTCTTCCCCATTGGAGCATTTTTTACCTTCCTTTTACCCTTTTTAACTTTTCTAATTACCTCATCTGATACTTCAGCCTGCTCCCCTTCAAAATCACCTTGAAGAGAAAAATAATATATGAAATTGAGTGTGTGAAACTGAAGCGAAGTTTTTGTTCCATACTATGATAAAGTCATTGTGCTTAGTTTGATTCAAAGATATTCTCTAATCCAATACCTGAGTTCATCTCATCAGCTTTGAATGCTGTGGATGTTTCAATACTCTCTTTAGCGTCCTCTTGTTGAAAATTACTTTTTGACTTGGATTTAACATTCTTTCTCGAAGATTGTTCACCATTTGTTCTATATAAAGTATACAAACTAGGATTAGTAAGATATAAAACAAAATCACAAATCTTAAACAATAATCTCTGCTTTTTCACTTACATCTTTTTTGATTTCTTACTCTGCGAACCACTGGAGCTTTTACGTTTCTTTCCAGATGACCTGTAAAACACTCAACAAATTCATCCATCAAAAAGAAGATAGTATTCTCACAGTGGAACAAAGACCACTTAATAAGTTGAGAAAAAAAATGACATACCATAGAAAACAGATAAAATCGGATTAAAAAATTTTCCCCTTAATTTAAGAGAAAATTACACTAAACTTCCAGATTAGTTACCTTAAACTTTATATCCCTCTTGTTCTAAAAATAATTTTTTCCTGTCAATGGAAGTAATTTTCTACAGAGTATATACTTCCAGAAACAGAAGTAAAACGTCTTTGTGTCATATCAATGAAATGTCATTTTAAATCTTAACTCAAACTTTGCCGCTCATGCTATCTAATTAGGAATAACATTCATAGACCCAATTTGTGCAAAAAGTTACTTTATTTTGTATAAAACAAATTAGAAGGAAGATTTTTGCAATATATTTCAAAAACATCACAAGAGTCGAGGGAATTCTGAAATAAGACGGGTATCAAGTGTAATTTGGTCAAAGCTTGAAGGTTAATTAACTCTTTAGGCTCAATTTAATAATAGAAATACCATCTACCACATATCAAAGAATCCTGCTGTAGGAATACTTACACTTGTGGTGAAGAAAGATTTTTGGGAGACTTTATCTTCTGGAAAGATCATAAAAGAAGCATCAGACTTCAATCATAACTGATTACATTCAATGGAAACAGAAAACTATAATTGTTCCAGAGAAAGAAAGAATAATGATATGAAATCAGAGAGACCTTAGCAGATTTGCGACCCTTGTCAAGGAGTTCCCAGCGCTCCTTATCCAAACGGATAACTTCTACATCACCATCATCATATAATATCTTCGACAAGAGGTGAAAAAAAAAATTGCGTCAAGATTGCCAATGGTAGGTGGCCCACAGTAAACAAACCAAATCATAAGTTCAGCTCATTCAGCTTACCACATGCTTCCCTTTTTGAGAGTCATATGATTTTACAGTGCCTCCATAGAATCTAAAATACACAGGCAACCATAGTCACATCGATTCTTCTAAATAAAATTAAATCTATATATTGAAACATTCAGATGTTAAGAGTTTTAAAATCATGTTTCTAGGATTCAAACACATGCGAAGCACACATTAAAAACAGCTGCTGCCCATTACAGAAACAGAAAGATATTAACACCAGCCAACGATGAGAGCATGAGTCAAGGGAAAAGGAAAAAAGAAGCTAGGAAAGATGAACTCAAAAAATAAAGCAAAAAAATTACATGGGTCACCAGGCAGACATATACAGAGACTATGATCATAATGTTCCGCAACTGGTTTATCGAATTCATAACAGGCACTTACTGCTTGTCCATAGGCCACCAAACTTTGATTCGGCAACCAATCAGTTCTTCAGTATTAATTTCAGCTTCATTTGAACACTGTACAATGGGAGAAATGAAGAAATTATAGGTTCAACTAATCAAAGATTGTGTATAAAAAATACCACACATGGCACAGTGACACCACGGGAGCATTGACTAAGAAAGTTTTCAAGGAAGACTACCTTTGCCAGTCCTGTAAAACTTTTTCTTTTCTGCTTCTTAGAAGACCCCGTGGAAGACTTGGCATGGATGCTAGAAGCCTTGTCCTTTTTCTCAAGTTCAGGACTCTGCAAAAGAAGCAGACAATAAGAGGGAGAATACAATACTGAAAAATTCCAGTCCAAGATTCTAAATCGACACAAGATTAGACCTTCAAGTCATGCTCATCAGATTTGTAAGCCTCATCATCAAGAAAGCTGTCAGTGACCTCAGCTTTCTGTTTTAAGGACATCATTAACTGAGGCTTACTGCCTTTGACCTTCCTTCTCCGCTTAGTTTTGGCATCTGTATCAGGGAGAAGTTCTGCATCAGAGAGCGATTCGGCTTCAGGAGAGTCTTCTGAAGCTGTCTTTGAAGTGCCACTGGACAATCTCAAACCTTTAGGAGTAGAGGAAGAGTGCCTACGCTTAGGCATTTGGACAGGTGTGTCTTCATCAAAATTTCTCTTTTTAGTCCTTGCATGGGCTGAATCCTTCTGCATTTTCTTACTCAAAGGATCTTCATTGCCATTACTCGATTCAAACTTAGCAGGCATTCTTATATTATCATAATTGATTTGTCTGACCATTTTTAAGACATCAATATCATTTTCAGCCGTTTGCTTTTCATCCGGTAAACACTTGTTCTTCTTCACCTTCTTTCTCTTACTTCCCTGAGATTTTATGCCCTTAACCATTTTTCCAAGGGGAACTTCGCTTCCAACCCCTTGACTATCTTTTAGAACATCATCATCAGCTACTTCGGACAAAAACTGACAAGACAGAATGATAATCAATTAGAACGAGAAATATCATGCCTACAAATTGCCACGCAGCTTTACCATTAAAATCCAACATACCATTTCTAGTTCAAGTGATTCAAAGTGAGCCAACACACTTTCGTCCACCAACCAGGTTTTCATTTCATTGACCTGCTTCAATGATTCGGAAGCATTATTGAGAATAGTCTAATCATTTTGTCATTCTGCAAAGGTTAAATTACAGGGTAGTGTCTAGTTCAAATCGAATACAAATTACAAGTCAGGGTAGACAACATCAGATGAATAAAAATCCGATTTCATGCCCTGTTCATTAGGGACAAGACAAAACTTAAAACAGTCACATCCACCAAGTAAAACGATGATGATCCTGTCTATTAGAGTGATATTGCCTTGCTGTAATGACATCCCAACTAATAGATTTCTTGATGGAACAAAACGAGACAGATTATGTAGCAGAGTTTGACAGAGACAAATTGAACTACAAAAATCAACTTAACTTTGATAGCTATCCACCAGGTGAACATGCCAGTAATTCTTAGGTAGTCTACCATTTTTTTGTAGATTACTAGACTAAGTCTATCCACGAATATTCCACAAATTAGCAACACTACAGAACACATTTTTTTGTCCAGCACAAAATATATAATAGCCATGATAAAAATGATAAAATTTCATATGAAAATTAACATACCGAAGAGTCATCTCCTTCCTTCTTCTCACATGCCTTGTATAGCATAGAGGGCAGAGACACTGAAGTTGATAATCCTTCCAAATCAACATCCTTCTGAACTAGTCGTTTGGTGATTGCCAATCCAAGGTCACAAAGAGCATGAGAAATCTGGAAATTGATTGATCACAATAGTAAGATTCTAATTTCATATCATCCACAACTTTGACAAATATAGTAATAATAGATATCAAGCCTTAACCGTAGATTTTGATGCGTCAACTATGTCTTCAGAGTGCTTGATACTTTGAAAGATAGAAGTAATAGTTGATATAGTCTCCTTCTCTTTGTTATTAGCTGCTTCTGACTTGGCATCATCATCTCGATGTAGTAGCATTGACAGAATCAAGTGCAACTGCCTGAATGTTCAGAAATATTATAAATACATACTGAACAGGCATTCACAGAAGTTGCCACATATAAAGTGTACCAGCTTAAGTAGACATAATACTCACTACATTGTTCATAATTACAATTCAATTAAACAACCAAATATTAATGTCACAACAAACAAAGAAAAATACAAACATGCCTAGGTATTTGGGTGTCCCCCCCCCCCCAATGGAAACATGTTTACACTGATTAAATGACCATACGGAATAACTGTCAACTTCTCAAAGAATGTGTTATAGTATTATGCAGACCCAGTATGCAAATAGATCGTCAACATTCAAACAATGTTGCTATGCTTCATAAGTCCTGAATGAGTCATGACTTCAGCAGTAACACATAGTACATGATGATCGATAAAACACCAACCTTGATAAACATACGCACAAAGATACTTGCATAGAAGGATTTTATTAATTTATTGTCTAATCTCCCCTACCAAATTTCTCTTTTTCTCCTTAGCCTCTGTTTTATTTGTATTGGTGCGGTGGGAGCACAAAAGGTGTTTATATGAGCAACATAATACCTGTATATATTATCATATGCTTCAACATCCTTACACTCATCAACATTGGGACAAGAATTATGTGCAAGTGCATGGACAAGGTATGGAACGATGTGTTCGGGGTAGTTGACAGTGGAATTTGCATCAGATTGCACAGATTGTTCCTTGGCCTTTGCATGCTGAAGCATTTGAATAATGTCAACCAAGTATTGTTTAGCCTGTGTTATGAAACAAGACCCACCATGAAATACCCGTACTTAATATCAAAATTTGAGCACGTCAAAAACAAAATAAAACTTTAGAAATACAAAATTATGGAGCTAATCTTCGAAACATAATTACCTCTGCAAACTCATCTGCCTTGGATTCAAAAATACCGTGTATAAAGGCACAAGAATATTTGGCATCCAAAAGCCTGTCTTTTATATATTGATGTACTTTGCTTAGAAAAACCTTCTTAGCTTCAGGGAAGTTAATCTGAAAGGCCAGATGAAATGAAAGGGAAGCAGTTATTCCACATTTAAATAAAAAATGATGTATTACTTTAAGCCTAAACAAGAAAATATAAGTAATTCATTTGTATATGATAAGGTCGTAAAAATATATGATAGCTCAACTATGAATAAAAATGGCACCATAGGAACCGACCTTAGATGTCCCCAAAGTTAAGTAAAACAGATCAATGGGTATCTTGTGATCCCACTGCCTTGACAAACGAAGAACTGCCTTTGCAGATGCAAGTCTCAAATGAGCCTTATCAATTGAACTGTAAGGTAAGAATGAAAGTGTCAATTTATTTTATAACATGAGAAAAAAAGAGAATGTGGTTCATTTTCACATATGTTGATTAGGAAAAGTATGCTTCAATGAAGAAGATTTACCTTGACCGTATGTCAGTAGATATTTCACCATCAGTTAACATCTTCTTAAGGATATCCAAAACACCATCTATACCCGAACGAACATGAGCATCTTTAACTGGCAAGTAGCTCTTTACTAAGGTTTTAATGCCATATATCTGCAGCCAACAATGAGAAATATAGTGGGTAATATAGAATGAACTTCCATGTAGCAGTGAATTTATACGCATTTTTCAGTGCACCACATTATTGATGCTGTCCCAAGTATTATTAATTTGAATATAGAAAAGTTTGCTCCACTGACCTTCAACATGCAAAGATCACTTCGATCATCCCAAGATTCTCCAGCATCATCTTTCTGAAACAGTTGCGCGAACATGTAGACAAGATTCAGTTCTATACATGTTTACCTCATGAATATAAATACTGTACATTATTTTGAAAAGCTTACATTATCACATTTCAAAATATTGTTTATCACATATTCTTCAACTTCATTCCCTCTAGTTTCAAAAACAGGCATGGCAGTTTGTGCTATACATCCTAGAGACTGTAGTACTGCAGGAAGATGTGTTTTTTTCTCCAGCACATCTACAAGCCTCTGCATGGAAAAGTGAGAACAATCAAGACAAAAACAACAAAGTAAAATTGTCTGTAAGTCCTTCAAATTGATCATATGGAACCTTATATAGAACTGATAGAGACTTGAGCCCATCATCCTTTGTTATTGCAGCCAGTGCGTGCACAGCATACTTCGCCTGTCTCCGACTACCTTCTAAACACAGTCTCTCCAATATAAGATCTACAGAACTGCATGCAACAAGAAGATTATAGCAAAATCTTTAATGAAATAAAGATAAATATATCTATATTTTAACATTAGCACCTTGATGTAACTGCGAGTTGTTCGCGTATTGTACCACCAGCCTTTGCTAATATATGCAAAACACCTTCTTTAATTATGCCATCGCTATCCTTAAGTAAACAGACAAGTTCCTCTTCACTTCCATGAAGAAGTAAAGGACAAAAACGAGCTATTATCTGCAGTTTGACCAAAGGGAAGTTAACCATGCAAGTTACAGGAGTTGAAATCAAGTATTTATGATTTCCAAGGCAATATAAGATATTCTTATGTACTGCATCCATTTCAAATAGCCCAAACATATGAGATCATTCGGAAGAAGGGCAAGGTGTAAACCCAATCAATCAACAGCAAAAAAAGGTAGAAATCGCTTTGTTACAATCTTTTCAAGAAACATTAAAGAGGGAGAGTAATATATATCATTTATGCCTATTTAGGTGATAAAAGCCAAGAACAAAAATAAAATCTACATCAAAAGTTAGAGGTATCATTTGTGAAGAGAGAAAAATATAAATCTATATACTCTCTCCGTTCCTAAATATAAGATCATTTTCCCTAATTTGATTAGATTAAGGATGCTAGTTAAGTTAGTTATTAATGCATGATATTACTAATCTAACTTAACCATATACCTTTATTCTCACTCTCCCGCTCTTGCTTATTTATTATAGATAAGGATTATTAAAGTTTATTTGGAAAAAAATTGAGAAAAATTAGAAAGTTGCTTATATTTAGGAACAAATTGAAATCTAAAAGCGATCTTATATTTAAGAACGGAGGGAGTAATTGAGAACCATGTTCAAAAAGCCAAGGCCATAGGAATGGCATGTCCTACCCCCAATATATTCATGCAAGACTGTATATATTCTGCATTCTCTGCAGATTTTTTTGCAACAACTTCTGAGAGAACCACTTTTAGGTGCTCCTTGTTGAAAAGCATGTACGAACACTTCAGAGAGAAGTTCTTCAGGAAATCATAGAGTCTATGTTTCTCACCAAGTATTTTTAGCAAATCAACCTGGAAACACACACAGATAAAGAAATGCAAGTTTCAGTTTCTTTATTTTCATACTGAGGAAAACATGAGTATAGGGGGAATCATGATCTCTGAAAAGGAATGTTTTAAAACTGAGAAACTATGTATATCCACCTCTAATAATCATTACCCGATAGGAATGAGCTAGATGCAAGCTGGTATTTGGATCAACGAGATTTGTTAAAATCTTCCAAATATTAGCATCCTTTAGTTGATCAAGAATTTGGAAATTTTCTTCAGCCTTTACCGGGTCCGCAAATGAACGAGACATTACACGAAAACAGAATATAATTTTTTTCTGAATCTCGGGATTATCTTTATCCTGCATATAAACACAATCACTGTCTTTGCTCATCGCATTTACTTTAAATGGATCATTTTCATAGATTGTGAAATCTCTACCTGACTCATCAGCCTAAAAGACAGATACTTCTGCATCTCTTGTTGTAATCTGCAGCAAAGGAGATACTGTAAAAATTGGAACTTCATTGCCAATCAATATCGATATGCCATGATAACCCAAGCAAAAGTGTACCTTTGTTTCTGCTCTAGTACCTTCTCAAGAGCTTTGACCTCCACCTTATCAAGTCCAGAGAATATTCCAACCCAATGTTTAACTATATCATTGATGGAATGTTTTTCTGGAAATAGGGACTCACACAGAACGAATTCAATTATATCTGATCTGCATCACATTGTAATCAGGAGCGTTATAATCCGGATGCTACTCTAACTTTCATCACCATAGTGTCCAACTCTATCCATTGTGTACTTATAATGAAAAAAAATGCCACTAGAAACTTGAGTTGCAGGGTTGGAGAAAACAAAAGGGTGGGCAAGAACTTTGCAGAAAGAAAAATCATTGAATAACATGGGAATCAACGCCCTGGCATGCATACTAAAATAAAATTATTGAATAACATGGAATCGACGCCCTGGCATGCATACTAAAATATCAAGAAATTTTATGAAAGACAGTTTTCTTCTCTGTAAACCAATCCAAAGGATGTTATTACTACCATTGGATTGAAAATGACACTAGAAGCTATACCCTGAGGTCAGAGAGTTTCTTCTAGTTTCAAAGCTCCTCCATATGCTCTCTAATCTCAAAAAAAAAAAAGTTTGGACCAAAACTTGCAAACAAACATTATTGTTTTTTATCATAGAAGTAACTATGGTTCTATAGGCAAAATTAAAACTAGGTAAAATTAAACGCTGGTGTATTATTCCTCTATGCATTACACTGAGAGAAAAAATCAATAGGCAAAATTAACACTATTATATGCATAGAGGTAATTAAAAAGAACTATTTTCTCATGCAGTATAAATATATGGCACATTACCGAAAATCTCTGTCAAAAAAACATCTGAGAATCTTCCCTGGAATCCAATCAAACTCAAAGGGATTTGTTGAGATGTTAGAGCTTTTCTCACAAAAAACTCTATAGACCTCAGCCAATCTGTCCATGGTATACGTTTTAACAAGTAACTGGAAATTCAAAGCAGAACAGGAAAGAAGAAATCTGTCAATTGCATTGAGAAAAACAATCAGGAAATGCCAAAATAGAATAAATGATAATGGAAACTAAACATACCGATTTGTCACGAAGACGTTCTGCAACAAGTTTTACAGTTTCAAGAGGAATTGCATTTGCTGTATGACATGCAACATCACAAATAACAGCCACAACTTGTTTCCGAACATTTTCATCGAAATCCAACAGCCGATCACAAAGGGCAGCTAAAGCATTTTACAAACATAAAATTAGTATATTTATTGAAATTGTGAACACACATCACACTCTCTGATAATTTACAGGCTGAATATCCAAATTTTACATGCACTCACAAATTATTTGAGGGGCTTCAGCTCTAAAGGGATCTGACAGCAAACATCTTTTTACATATTCAAGGACAGACATGCGAACCTCAACAACTCTATCTGTCAACCTTTTTAAAAATTCTGAAAATATAGGCTGAAATGCTTCAGAGACGGAGGACCCAGGAAGAGAGATTATATCCCCAATCAAACTCACCGCTCTCAAACGGATTTCCAGCTGGTCTGTCTGCACATATCCATATTACAAGTCAAAATCTATTTATCAATTTTGAGTGACAAAGTAAAGAGAAAACTTTTGCCTCACATAACTGATATTAACAAGGAATTTTTTCAGTCAAATAAAAGTTACTCACAATGGTGTGACAAAAGAAATTCATAAATTCCATACCCTAAAAACTTAAGAAATGAAATATAAAATGAAACATCTTTATCAAAATTGGCAATAAGCCGTTTAATCAGTTTTAAAGGCAATGACGCCAATATTAGAAACTAAAAAAACTGAATTCAGAAAGAAAACAAATTACTAATTACCAGCAGCTCTCCTGTCACGTAAGGCAGCACTCCTAACAGCACCTGAGGAGCACAGCAATATAGATCATAAATGACTTCATGGTATTGAACTTCATCATTCACAGGCTTGCTTTCTCCTGACATCAATGATAGCAAATGCTGTTTAATGCTGGGTTCAAGTTTTTCCGCACATTTCCGTATAACATTCATAGCAAGACTCCTTGCAGCCTTAGTAACACCCTGGAATTAAAGTTCCACATAATAATGTACATATAAAGAATTAGAGAAGTAGAGGTGAGAACACTTGTTTAGCATAAAAATAAGCTATTTGCTTGCAACAGCAAATGAAGCAGTACTTACATTTTTTCCTTGACTTAACGTGGACAGTATAGTGCATAAAAGATCCTCCTGAACATCCTCACTTTCTTCTAAAAGAACGGCCATTATATTTTGCATTGAAGACAGGACACTTTCAGGATGATCATCTCTGAGTTCGGGAGAGAGGGGGGGGGACAGTTATTACTCAGTATTAATGAGAATCTTTGATATAAAAACACAGGATAGTAGAAAAGTTTTACATATAAGTTAATGGTTACAGCATATCTTCCTAGTTCTCAACCAATAGAGTAACGAACCTGAGTTGCTGAAAGCAAAGGAGTAATAAAACTAGTATAATAAAAGTTTTGTTGACATATACAATAGTTGCATGTTCAATTTGCTAAACGTCTAACCTATATCATACTGAATATTATAAATTAAAATGAGGACTAAACAGAGCAATAGCAAAACATTGAGAGGGAAGAAGAGCAAGAATAGGTTCATAGTTTATACAGTACTACATGATTAATCTACCAACATCTCATTCCTAGAACAGAAAAATCTATACCTCATGTTATTATCATGATTTGTGTTATCACTATTTCAAGGGCAGTCAAGAAAATTCAGATATCAGAAAACAATGGAAACCGATAAAATATCAAGTTTGTAATTTTGGAATACCATAAAGTTTTGAGAAGCCAACTTTTATACTCTTTACATGAAAATCGATATAATTCAAAACTAACAAGATCAAATAAACTAACCTGGCAACAGCAAAGAAAGTACTGAACATTTCATTCACCAGATCATCACATTCAAGATCCAACATTACTACACATGATCTATATTTCGCAAGAGTTTCCAATATTGCAACTCTCCTGCCAAAGGATGGGCCACTGGGATCACTCAGACCACTAAAAGTGCTCACAATCAACTCAAAGATGTCCTACAAATGACCAAATAATAGTTACAATAGAGGACAACTAAACTATAATGACCAATGGAGAATGACAGTTTACAAGTAAGAATCCAATCTACATAATGGGATGAGCATATTAAATTAAAGGCACCTGTAGAACATCATCGCTGTAAGGAGCTTCAGGTGCAGTGATCCGTGTTATCTCACAAACACAGGTTGCAACTAAAAGTTTGACGTCCCTATCTTGATGCTTTAGCAACTCTGGCTTAACAATGGAACTCAAAAAGGGCTTCAATAATTCCAATGTTGAAGTTGATGGAGATTGATCCAATTCAATAAGGCATGCCGCCGCTTGCTGCATATGGAATAACATTTTTTATTGAGGACAGGGAGAGACTTAAAAGTGATTAATAAAGTATCAACAAATTGTTTCATAAACTGCAGGCCATAAGAATGTTAATGTAATAATCATTTATAATGTAAAACATTACAGCACACATTGGGTCGTCAAGACTGTACATGCCAATAAACATAAATGTTTTCCCTCTTTGTAATGGTGCATTCATTTGCCATGAAAGAATAGCAATTCTAATATATGGAAATGCTACAATCTTCTATAAGGTCCACATACTGAACAACTGATAGTGAATTAAAGAAGAAACTGTGCCATTTTCATGAGAACATCCAGAGAAAATCAAAAGATCCAGTAACTTTTTACGAAACATATGTCAGACAAATATTTTCATAAGAACAACCAAACAGTACAATTAGTCAAGCATAGATTGAAAATCTCATAATAAACTGCTGACTTCTTAATCAACTCCCGTTATTTTACAGACTTATATTAAAGGTATTAAGTTACCTCATTCTAGCATCTCTTTACACAAAGACTCAAGGTTTTTAAAGAGAGTAAGTTCAGAAGCATTGTAACAAGCAGTGTAGTTGACTCGATTATAGGAGAAGAGAATTGATTCATGGATTACATTTATAACTTCAATAAATGTGTGGTTCAAACTGATTATTTACTTAATGGTAACATCTAATATTAGTTCAAGCAACTAGCCTCGTTTTACTATTGAGCCTATAAAAGATTGGGCCCAATTTCTATGTGTATTTTGTTATAGGTTGGTTCACACATTGCCCGTTTTAACATAGGCTCCAACATTCAACTACTAGTTGTTTCCTATCACAATCTGATCATGACATAGTAAATAATTAGAGATAATTTTGCTATATTAGTTTGATTGTACTTCAAGGGCTTTTAATATAATCTTTCTGAAATAAGCATGCAAATTTTTTTAATGAATATAAGTGTAGAATATTGCATATATAATGCATATATAATCATTAAAAAAAAAAGAATATTGCATATATAATAACTCAAACAAAGCCCTAGCAGTCTTGAAAGCTCTGGACTCTCTCACTATTCCTCCTACTCATAAAAAGCCAAGGGACAAAGTGAGCTGAAGAATCTATTCCCCCTATTCCCCTAGATCAACATACAACTCACAATCACATTATTAATTTCCTTCTTGAGACTACAATTAATATTTTTCCACATTTATCACAACACCAATAATTTATCATAAACCAGCCAATGTGCTTGATACAATATAATTCAGCTAACTCAAGTGAACAACCATTTCAAACCCAACCTAGACTCAAACGATTATTCAAAAACTAGTTCAAATCAACATATTCCTAACCACACAGTAAAAACGTTGACTGTCCATCTAAATTGTGGAAAGCAAAGCTGTATAATAGTACATCCTAGTAGATTCCGCTAAAATTAACCCTTTCAGAAGAGAAATTTGACACATTTCAGCCAAATTCAAACTTGTAAAAGACAAATAATCCCAAAACAAAGAAACTCCAATGGCCTTTTCCACTTTTCCCAGCTGGGTTTTCAAGAGAGAGACAGAAAACAAGCAAAGCCAGAAGAAAGTTCAAATTTTGCATCGAAATCCCCAATATAAGTCAAAACCAAAGAACAAAGACACTAAAAAACAAAGCTGCCAAAACTTTGAAAAGCCAAAAGATGAAGACCTTTAAGAGCTTAATGAGAGCATCCTTGGAAGAAGGAAGAGTGTCCAGCTTGGATCCCAAGTCCTTAAGCTGATGTTGAGGCTTGAGAGCCATGTTTTAGCAGAAAAGATTGAAACTTTCAGAGATTTGGAAGAAGAAGAAGGTGTTTCATGAAGAAAAGGGTATTTTGGAGATGGGTTTTTGTTTGTTTGTTATGTTTGAGGTTTGAGGGGGAAGGAAGAGAGGAAGAAAGCGAAGAGGGGATTTGGATTTTCGAACAAGGAAGCGAAAGAAATTCACTCCATTTTGTACAGTCGTCTTAGGTAGTACTCATTGGTCTCATGAAGCAGTCTTTTTTGTTTCTTTGCTTTTTCAAACTTACACATTATAGATTATCTAGATTGGGATAATGACAAAAAAATTGACACATAAATAAATTTGATTTGGACAGAATAGGATCTCCAATTTTAACTTGGACAAATAAGGGATAGTCCTCGATCTATCCTAAATGAAATTTGTGATTTTGTGGCAAAAGAGTATTTAATAGCAATTCTAAAATAGTTATCGGCAATGCATGAGTAGTTACTGAGAATGATACTTAACAGCGATATAAAGATAGTTAACTTTAACTATTTGAGAATCGTCATCAACTACTCTTTTAACACAAAGTCACAAATTTTATTTAGGACAAATTAGGGACTATCCTTTATTTATCTAAGTTGGAATTGGAGACCCCATTTTGTTCAACTCAAATTCAAGTGTCATTTTTTTATCATTTTCCCTATATTTTATTCATCATTATGTATTATTTATAAGACTCTCATAATAAATTTCTGTTCAAAAATTATTTTATTTTTATTTCATGTTTATAAATCTAGACTTATTTATAAGGAATTTTCACCTAAGTAATTTTCACCATTTATTAAATAGTTAGCTGGAAAAAATCTTAAACCTCATTGACGTTACTGTAATATTCAATAATTTTTCAATTTTGTCCATTTCTTGTTTGATTTTATTACTAGGTACTATATAGAATTAGTGACATATTTTGTAATAAAAAAAAAGAATTAGTAACATATTCATATCTAACAAATGAAAAACAGTTTATTTTCAAATTTATATGATTTTCCAGATATTCAATATTCAAAATATGTAGTTCTTCAAGTTAAAAAGCATTGAATTTTTTAAAATCATATACAATTGAAAGCTGAACTAGTTTTCATATATGGAACCTCAATATCTTACTAATTTTAATATGAAGTCTAATGACAGAATCAAACAGCAATCTTTTGACCCCAAAATTATTTTGTTTGGGTAAATAACGTGGGAAGTAGAGAGAATCCAGTTACCTGTGAATACATCGAAACCACGTTACACGATTTTTTTACAGTTTCCCTGTTACTCCCACCAAATTCTAATTATAACTAGTATAGAACCCGCGCTATGCGCGGGATGAATAGAATTCACATATGAATTATAAATATGATAACAATAAGTGACATCTACTTTAGAAAGGATAAATAATTATAATACAAGATTTATAAATTATAAAATACTTCTTTAGAAACCACTGAGATGTTTTATTTGAGTTTTACATCAATATCTAATATTGAAATTCTCAAACTGTCTTTCACTTTGACATGTAAAACTGCTACATACAGTTGACTATAAGTAAACATTGGACACATTGGCAGTTGACTATAAGTAAACATTGGACACATTGGACGGGAAAAAATAATACAAATTAAGCAAGTTTTGGATTTGATTTTTGTTAATAGTCCTTGCAAAAAAATATTAGATGAAATATACATGGAATGATGAGTTTGTTATGTTTTCCGTAAATTGTAGTGCCAAATGGATGAGACGTGATGTAAAAAATAAGGAAATCATTAAAAACTAAAACTGTTGTTATGAATTTCACCTGTAAATGACATCAAGTGTTATAGTGCTATATCCGAACATTGGTGGACATCCAAAGTCCCTAAGCACAACCAAAGTAGGAAGACACAATAAAAGAAGCATGCCTAAATTATAAACCAAAAAAATGGCTATTAAGCAGGTCAAATTAATCAGGACAAACAATTCCCAAGTCCCCAAACCTATTCACCTCAACACCATGGTAACTTCTTTGAATTCAGCATCAAAAGCTAGCTTCTTTAGTTAATTCATTACGGGTGTCTAAATTTAATAAAATAAAACATGACATGTCCTCATTCTCTTCAACAAACTTGAGCTTTTTCCGAGTAGACCAACCATGATGATCACAACTATTATCATTGTCATCTTCATCAACATCATCGCCAACGCTCATCACTCCTAGCAACAATGGAAGAGCTACCAAGTTCAGATTCCATAATTTGTATCCTGTTAAAAATAGTGGATGAGAAAAATCCAATATGAATAATAAAATGTTGTGAAATGGTATGAAAAATTTATATATATATGATGAGAGTGAAATAAAATAATTTATAAATAAATTCCATTACGTAATAATAACCAAGTGATTTGAATTTACTTGTGTTTAACTATATAATATAACAGAAATTGAAATATTGATTGATGACTATGATTACAAATTCTCCCATGACTAAGATTGAAGGTAGTGTTTTTCTTTGCAGGGTAACCAATTCCAAAGTGTGCATATTTTACTTAACATTTGCCTATTAATTTCCTACTATTCCACTTCATTACATATTAATTTCTATGAAGAAATAACAGAGCAACAGTAGGTGAGTTGTATAACTTGAAACATTTAAAGACCAAACACATGCAAGCATAGAAACCAACTCTATTGTATTATGGATTGGGGTAGTAATCAAGTAAAGGAATGTGATTATGAAGTTCTCAATGAATAGAGAAATAGTAATCTGATATGAACAAAATAAGCATTTGAAACCTTTACCAAGAGAACATTTTCAATTTCGCATAACCCACAATTGGAGAAGGAGCTACACTTAATAATTATGACAAAGCAGAGGAGGAAAGGAATTATTTGAGGAAAACAAATTCTTAGGTAGGAAGATAAAGAATCAATGAGTTCACTAATTGCATCATGATAACTAAGTAGTAACTTGCCATGCCCACTAACAGATTGACTGGATAAGTATTATAGATACAAGTTATTCACTCCTATTACAGAAACAGAAAAAGAGGCTGAACCAAGACGTGTTCTAACAACATAATCCTGCAGAATTATCTCATTAAGATGTTAGGCATCAAACTAAATGATGGCCATTTCTATCCCAACTGAGTTGGAAGCTCCAAACCCTTAAGCTTAGTAAAACTAATGGTAAATCCCTATCATAAGGTATCTGTAGTCTTCATAAAAATCAAAATCCCTGTAGCATGTTAATAGATACAATCATACATATTAAGATAGTCCACATTTGATAAGCTTACCAAACTGATTTTCCAGTAATTCCATTTTTTGATAACTATCTGTTTTGAAGTGTAAGATCATTATGCAAACAAAATATTGAAATGAAATATTAGAAAACACAAGGGTCATATATCAGCACATCCAATCTGAGAGGTTTTTTTTGAAAGAAATTCCACATCACCAACTCCAATTAATGATCTAAATTAACAAAATTCCCAATCAAGTCATATGATATGTTCTGAATCATCACATTCATTATCCTTGTATGTATATTATTTGGCTGCATCATGAGTAATAAATACAAACCTGTCATGGTCAAAACAAGTCATGTTTGGAACAAAATTTGTATGATTTAACAAAGTTAGCAACTAATAATAGCAGCCAAACATCCACTGTACAAGAAAGCATCACAAGAAGACCAATAATCACAATGTTTAAATCTGATTAAGTTCTTCGTTAAGCCTACTGAGAGAACCTGTGTAACTGAAGGGGAAGGACTATGATAAAAGAACAACATTTCATGAAGAAAGATACTTGAATATGTTTTAATAATCATAAATCCTATTTGTAAAATCAGTTTGGGTTCTGAACAAAAAAAAAGAAATCAGTTTGGGTCACAGAAAAGAAGAAAACTATATTCATGTGGTGGCAGTATATTGTTTGATCACCATTTTTTTTATTTTCATCAGTCCTTAGTGTTACTAACAGGTTTTGAAGTATAATATTGGCATCTTAGTACCAACACTGGATAAGTCCAAACTGAAAAATGACATGATGAGAACTCGTTGAACAAATTTGATGTTGCTGGAAGAAAAATGTCCATAGCTCGTTCAAAGCATTATTCCTTTTGATGTCTGTATTAGGATTGTTGTTAGTTAGTTATTTATTAAGATGTTTAAGATATTTATTAACTACACAACCAATCAAGTAAAAACAAATGAAGCAAATAATCACATCTTGGATCGGGAAAAAATAATTATCAATCTTACTTGAAGCGATCTTTGCTTAAGTCATGGCAGAAGCCCTTCTATGTCCAATGTTAACCAAACATTACAAGAATACCAATAATCACAACCATTTCTGATTATTAAGAATTTGAAGAATAAATGTATAGAAGCATGTGTGTGTTTTTTTTGGCCAACGAAGCAGGTGTGTTGTTAAAAAGGAAAGCAACAATTTATATTTTGTTGCCCAATGTCCCATTTGAAGAGATACATGTAAAAAAACAAAGGAAACTGTCATTTACCAGTTTGGAGATTGCGGAGAGCAGTGGTTGGAGACTTTGGAGGCCTGAGAGAAGACCTTTACCCTTCATTTTGGCCATGGCTTTGTGTGAGGAGAGGATGAATTTCGAATTGCTCGTCGTCTTCGTCTTCGTCTTCGTCTTCGTCTTCGTCATCTCCACCTACCTACTCCCTCGCTGCTTTGCCTTCCATTTCAACTGTCGGGGTTTCCCATTTTTCTGTTATGCTATAAATACACAAAATCAAGACCCTTTTTAACCAAAAAAAAAAAATTAACAATAACAACTCCTTTTACTTAATATTGCAGAAGAAGATGAAAGTAATGGACAAAAGTGAGAAATAGGGATGAAGGTTGCCAAAAATCAAGTTTTGAACATGCATAAATCATAATCTTCAAAATCCCTAAAAAATAGAAACTTTCGTTGATTGGGGGAAAGAAAAGAAACGTACCATTGATTGCTTGGAGAAAATTTTTTGGGTGGGGTTCTATCTGCACCCATCTAACCGGTTACCACATTAAAGTAGAATGAAATAGTGGGAGATCATGGCAGAATAGGCAATTGATTCTTTAAAAAAAAAAACAGGACTCGCAACAAAAAAAACTGAACAGAGGGAGTGGGAAACGTGGGGGTAGTTGAAAGGGAGCAGAGAAAGAGAGGGAAAAAATAAGGTTAGAAGAGATAAAAGTGTACACCTGGTAAAAATTGAGGAGGTAAAATTGGACAGGTGTCAATCAGAAGGCCTGACAGTCTCCCTCCCATTGTATAAGAAAGATATCAATTTCATTTTTATGGGAGTCAGGTTAACACATAAAGGGAGAAGGATTTGATTTTCTTATTTCCAACAGAATCAAAGGCCAAGTTGATGACAACTATGGGCTCACCATCAGCTTATTTGAAGACATTAGTCATATATCCAATAATTTTCGTTCTATATTTTTATTACAAAATGTAGCGATCTATAAGTATATAACATCTACCGTTTGGACTAATGTTTTATTTTAATAAAATTTGTCTTTAAGTCAAAAAAATTTTCTCAAAACTAATTCTTTCAAATATAAACTATTATATTATATGTCTGGTTACATATGTTTCAATGGTTTGTTTTGCTCTCTTAACCACAAAAAAATCAATCTTGGATAATAATTAGAACCCAAATGATGTATATATAACTCTGGTCAAATAAAATCAATGTGAATCTTAGAAATGGTGTGGCTTTTGAATAATTGCAAAAAAAATCCTCTCTTCATTGACATGTGAATCCTAAGAGAAAGAATGCTTTATTGATCTGTTTATAAATCACTTCATCAATTTTTCTTTGAATATATTATTCACCTTCCATTTACTATATATTGTTTTGTTTTCATATGATATGGTGGATATTACATATGAGCAAAACTGGAAATTGTTTAAAGTTTGAGTTATAATTAGTAATGTCTAATGTTCCTTTTGTGTGTAAAGGATTTTATGAATATAATCAAGTGAGTATTGAATTCAATTTTTTTATTAAACTCAATTAGAAAGTCCTATATAATATTCCCCCTCTTTTTTTTTTTAGCAATAGGTTATTATGAAGAAAAAAAGAAGATTCTGGGGTTTCACATATTATTAAGCAGAGCACGAGAAGAGAAGAGAAGAGTTGCATAGCCTAGGGTTTGCCCTAATTCTCTTGTGCGCGCGCGTTTCCCTCCAATTCGATTCCTAATCCTAATCCTAATCCTAATCGACGGTGAGTCTACTGATTTCCCCCTTTCTATTCAAATCAATATGAATATATGAATATGAATATGAATATGAATTGAATTCACATGAGCATCGCCGATGTGTTCCGATTGTGTAATCATTTGCTCTTTTCAATTCCGTTTTTGAGTTTTCTTTTCTGTAAATTGATTAATAGTATAATGCTGTTCACCTTTTTGCTACTATTTCTTTCTATTTGATATCGCAATATAATATACGTTTTCTTGTGCCAAATTGAGTTTGTTAACTGTTATGCTGTATTCATATTCATAGATCTTTGTCTTGTCTTGTGTTGCATGCTGAATTCTTCCAGTGCTCATGAACTAGCAAGTTTAATCTTCTTTTGTAACCTTGATTGCTATTTTGGCTTCTGCAAGATTGTGTAATCCTAATCCTAATCCTAATCGACGGTGAGTCTACTGATTTCCCCCTTTCTATTCAAATCAATATGAATATGAATATGAATATGAATTACACTAAAACTGATGTTTGTGTCTCTTTGCATATTAGTGTGTCCTTTCCTAAATATAAGAGTGAGATAGTTGACTTCTTTTAAAGAGGTTGGTGACGATGGGGAATGAAGAGGATTGTAAGGAGAGATATGAGAATAGCATTATTGCTGAGCTGAGAATGGAGAATGCTAAACTAAAGGATGAAAAGTGTAAGGCTGAGTCAGAATTGGAGTCTTGTAAGATACAATGCAAGGAGTTGAGTGAACGACTTTCAATGCTAGGCAAAGGTGTAGATACTCAAGAAGACATCGGTGAAGTCACTAAGCAATCACCAGGTATATATGGATATTTTGGCTTATATATGTTTTGGTTTATATATGTTTTGGTTCTTGTATAATCAAAGTGTTGCTTTTCTTGTGTTGCATGGTCAGTGGAGCAAAGGATGGAGAAGTCTATCTATGTTCACATTCTTCGTTTCGCAGACGGTCATACTAAACCACCTTTTGAGGGTTCAGATAATCCTTGGTACGTCATCAAACAAGGTGAGGATGGTGTTGTTGAGTGTACACCCGCTTTTGGAGGTGCCCCTCAGATCGACAATCCCTTTGATTCTGCTCTTATGGATACCACATGTGGAGCCGTTGGTTCTCTCATTTTCACGATCGGTGGCACTAGCATTGATTCCTATAGAGATATTAATCCTCAGATTTCCAACACGATACAATTTATGGATACCCACAGGCCAAAAAAAGATGGTTGGCAATGGTCCCGGACTTTGCCATTCTATCACAACAATGGTTTTGCTGTTAATGTTGATGATGAATGGCTGGTTGTTATTGGTGGTGAATTTGTCAACGATGACTGCCATCTCCCTTTTCCTGTGGGTTTTGCTCTCAATGTTCATAACAGGAAGTTCAAGTGGATTACTGCACATCCTGATTTTGGTTGTGCCCCACTTTTTGCTACTTGTTTGTTCCCAGGCACAGTTCATGTCTGCATGGACACTGGTGGTAAGCTAGGCTCCTTGGTGAAATTTGACATCAAGAACAACAGTTGGACCCCCTGTGAGGAAAAAATACCTTACCCTCGATTTCTCTGTCACTCCAATGCTGTGGATGATGGTATTTTTTACTCCTATGATTCTTGCACCTCCCAGTTCCTAGCCTATGATCTCCGCCAAAATGTGGAACTTTATGTGGTTCAACTTCCTCCTGATCACACTTGGTTTCCTCGTTATACCATGGTCAATCTCCTTGTCCTTTCCAACAATAGCTTCTGCATTCTGTGGGACAGTACTGATATCCCTCGTCAACTCCTCATCAAGTACTCTAGATTCTCAGTCTCAGGAGATGTGCCCAAAATTGTTCTTCAAGATACTAAGGCTTTCCCTGTTCCTGGTGGCTACAGAATTCTCAATGCTGTGGCTGTTGCAGGGTAAGTTGGCCTAAATTTGAAGCTCTCTCTCTTGCACACAGATTTGTTCTAAATTGATGCTCACTCACACACACACGTTCACAGATATTGCTTCTATTTCCATTTCTGCACTCCCCTTTTATTGTTTCATGTCTCATGGATCAAATATGCATATGGTTACCTGTGTTCAATGTTGACTGATATTTTCCATGTTTACAGTGGCCAATATTTTGAGGCTTGCAGCTCCATTGATACAATGACTGCTAATGATTTCGAGGGAGTGATGATTTCAAGGGAGGGAACAAGGACAGATGATGATTCAAATGAGGGAACATCGCCTAATGATTCATGTGAGGGAACAATATCCAGTGATGATTCAAGTATTAAAACATTAATTGATCTCTGGAATAATAGTTTGTTGCGATAATATTATGTTGGCACATTTGCACCTTAACTCACTCTGAGGGTGAAAATTGATTTTTAACCCTTGAATCAATTGACTTTGATTTGTTTTATTTTAATTATGGCTTGAAGTTTTATGTTTGTAGGAAAGTCCATTAACAAGAAATCACTTGCTTGCCAATGTCTTGGTAGCATAAAAAACTTGAAATATTTCTTACAAATGAAAGTTTGTGTTTTAAATATTTTTTGTAACATAATGTTATTCAGTCCAAAACAAATGTGTTCATAATATTTTAAAAGAAACAGTATGTTGTTTGGTCAACATCATTTTCTTACTTTTCTTACATAGGACTTCTAACTAATTTTCCCAAATAGTAAGATAAGATTATATTGCACTGTCTAAGAGATTAGGAGTTACTTCAATCCAAAAAAATAGGAGTTATTCATGATCCAATATTATGACTTTGATTAAAGCCCTAATTTCATAAGATCCTCTTTAATAATCAATACCCAAGTTATCTAAGATAATATTGCTCCCTACAATTTAAACAATCATGGTATAAGATATAACATATGTATATAAATAATTATGTATCATTTTTGGAGATTAGCGATATAGTAAAAATATTATCATTCTACCACAACACCATTACTTCCCACTAGAAAGGTGGAGTTCATCCCTTCCCCCACTAATATTATCATTTTGCATCAAGAAATGTACGTGGCGCCAAGACAAAACAATATTTTTTATTTTTTCAATTAAAGAAAATTGAACAAACTAGATATAATTCTCCGGTAAACCTTTCTATAGTTTAGACAGAAAAACTTTCCATGGCACCCCTCCAAAAGGTCATAAAATAATCATTTTTCTTTTATTTTTATTTTTTTGCCAGAAAAATAATCATTTTTCACTTGTAAAGGGTATCCAAAATGGACCCTAGAAAGACCCATTAAAAATTTATCGAAAAAAAGAAAGACCCATTAAAACCCTGATCTTACTAAACAAAAAATTCTGCATTTGCAGCAAACAAAAACACCAAATCATATGCCAAACATAGAGCAATGAATCAAATTAAAAATGTATGCTTAAATCATCAACTGTCATGGAAGTTAAGAAAGTTTGAATATGCTAAGTACAATTATTCCCACATACAGGTATAGCTAGCTGTACACATTGCCCCATTTATACTACAAATTACATTGGAAGGGTTAACGATACCCTCATGAATCATAACAAGCTAAACCAGTTAATACTAATACAAGATGAACCCTACAAAAACTACGTGCTCTATCCTTTTTTCCCTCTACACGTGGGAATGGCTATTATTTTACATTCTAAAGGATGACTACAAGTGAATGAAAGTCATATGGCAGTCTTCTTCATTCAAGCTCCCATCTGTAAACTGTATAGAAAAGACTAAAATGTCATGGCTAAACTTCTCACCGCTTTTTGCCTGAACTTTTCTTCCCACTACGAGGCTTCCATTTGCTCTGCATGAATCCAAGTTATAAATGTTAGAAGTTTTTCAAGATAGACATCTAATTAACATAAACAAGAGTCATGGATTATCATGTAACTGGTGTAATGATTAAATGTCTGTTACTCAAACATACAATTATAAAGCACCAAAAAATATGGTGCTACTACTTCAAGCGTAAAAAATTGCATGTTTTATTACCATCAAGGCATTGTCCGACCTTATTAGTTTAAAGCTATGGCGTGTTACTTCTGTGTTAATGACCAATAAGGAGTTTAATATATGGACAAAATTAGAGATAAATACTCTTTGGAAGACCAAATTTTTAAAGTGTACCTACAGAAAGTGCTTCTCGGAAGAACCAAAATGCTAATTCAGTCAAAAGAGGAGGAAAAGAAAAAAAGGTCAAGCTCCTTACTAGAGGTTCATCTTCAGGAATCTCAGCATCCCCTACACCATCATGACTTGATGACTCTCTATCTGCTGCATCCAATTCTTGGGAATTGCTCTCCGCCAAAGAATTGTTTCCTTGATTCCCTTCAGATTCGGATTCAGCTTCTCCATTCGCCTTCTCTCTCATGAATTCACTTGATTCATCGGCTTTTCTCTCTTCTGAACTGCTGCTCTCTTTGACATTTTGAACACCTAAGGGGGTAGTCTCTCTATCCTTAGAAAGTCTTTCGTCATGTTCCTGCTTCTCGTCATCAGAATCTTCTTCCATATCACTCAAGCTCTGTTCTTTTTTAAGTTTCTTCCCCCTTGAAATATTTTTTACTTTCCTTTTACCTTTGTTGACTTTGCTTTTGACTTCATCAGATATTTCAGCCTGCTGACCTTCAAAATCACCTTGCAAAGAATAAAAAATAAAAAATGTGTGAGCGAGCGAGCGAGCGAGTGAAATTGAAGCTTAAGTCTCCCCACAAAACAATGAGGAAACTCAATGTGCAATATCCAATAGAGAGAAGAAATAAACTTGACAATCTACCAATTTATCATCACTTTGTGTCCGTTAATAAATTGAAAAAGTACATGCAGGATGTAGCAGTAGGAATGACCAGTACCGAAGATTTATTTTTCATGAATAATATAAATAATTATTGGCATCCGCAGAATATAGAAAAACTGAAATGATTGCTTCAATAAAGTCTTTTAGACTTGATGTCTTCCAATCTCACTAATATTAAGAATTCAACTTCAAAATCAAGCAACTGGCACAGCTAAGAAAAGCTTTTGTCATATATTGTATGGAGTTCAATTCTGACGCTAAGACAGCATATCTGACTTGAATTATTATATATGCCACTAACAATA
This sequence comes from Mimosa pudica, assembly GCA_029929735.1. NCBI lineage: Eukaryota > Viridiplantae > Streptophyta > Magnoliopsida > Fabales > Fabaceae > Mimosa > Mimosa pudica. The sequence goes on from JAKELP010000020.1 coordinate 5,639,840, forward strand.
AGACTCTAATCTTCCTTTGTTTTTGATAAAAATAAGACTCTAATCTTCCTGCCACAATGTATAACCAAACATGCTGTCACTGCAAAATCCTGCCCCTCCTCAGGAAAACAAAATTTTACTAAAAACTTGTAAACATGCCCTTGATAGACAGAAAAATATTACAATTAAGATATCTAAAGCAAGCCTGAATATTATGAACCTTCCATTTGAGTACAGAGATTGATCAGTAGTTGATTTTCATATCATAAAAGTGCTTTCTGATATTTTTATGGAAAATCACGAGTAATATAGTTCTATTCAGCCTGTTCTATTCAACTAAAATTAAAAAAAAAATAATGGTTTTCCAAAAATAGAATATTCTATTTTCGGGCGTTAATACCACTTACAAAAGAAATCGCTAAGACCTTTTCTTTGCATGAAACTGGATTTAACAACGATGAACATAATTTAAAACAGATCAGCATGATTAGAGGAAATTCATCAAGGACACAAATCATTAAATCCAGAGAGGAAAATAATTTGATTCACAATCACCATCACATTAAATTGATTCAAGGATATATGAAAATCAATTCAGTGTGACACTGCATATCTTCAAATGATACAATACCTGAGTCCATCTCTTCAGCTTTGGATGTCATGGTTGTCTCAGAACTCTCTTCAATATCCTCAGGGCGAAAATTATTTTTTGACTTCCCATTTTGTCCAAGTGTCATTTTGTTTCTTGAAGATATTTCACCAGTTTTTCTATATAAGAAAACAAATTAAAAAATGACAAAAATATAAAAGAAACTCTAATAATGATCTCATCTTTTTTACTCACATCTTTTTTGGTTTCTTACTCAGTGAACCACCAGATCTTTTACGTTTTTTACTAGATGACCTGCAATACACTCGAAAATCTCAGACAACAGAAGGAAGATAACATCATAGCGTTCTGAGAAAGGGCCGACATACAACAGAAGGTGAGAAGAAAAAAACTTGACAATTCATTTAAAGCAGATAAAATCATATTTGGAAATATTGTCAATATTGCTGAAATGATAAATCACACTTAATCCCCAGATTTAGTTAAATTTAATTTAATATCAATCTTGTGCTAAAAAACACTCAGCTCCCTTGAGGTTTATTTTGACAGTGAAGGTAACTTTCTGCACAGTATGGAATTCTTCCAGAAAGAAAAGTTAACTGTCTAATTGCCATATTAGTAAATTATAGTCTCATTTTGAATCTAAACATTAAATTTGCTGTCTTTTCTACCATATTAGGGGAAAATCAGGGACACATTTTGTGCAAAAAGTTGACATTCAGCATTAAAAATTACAAGACGATTTTTGCAATATATATTAAAACATCACAAGAGACAAGGGAATTATTGGAACAGGAGGGGGTATTGAGTGTCCCGTTGTGCTCAATTTAATAACAGATATACCATGTAATACTTGAGACTATCTTATAGGGGGAATACTTACACTTGAGGTGAAGAAAGATTTTGTGAAGATTTTATCTTCTGGAAAGGAAATAAAAGAAGCATCAGACTTCAATCATAACTGATTCCATTAAATGGAAATAGAAAATTATATCTAATCCAGAAAAAGAAGGAAAGATAATATAAAATCAGAGACCTTAGCAGATTTGCCACCCTTGTCAACAAGTTCCCATCGCTCCTTTTTCAAAAGGAGAACTTCTACATCCCCATCATCATATAGTATCTTTGACACGAGATGAAAAATGAATATTGCATCAGAATTACAAATAGTAGGTGGCCCACAATGAACAAACCAAAACATAACGTCAGAGTATAATCCAGCTTACCACATGCTTCCCCTTTTCCAAGTCATACGACTTTACAGTACCTTCATAGAATCTGAAATGCACAAAGGCAACCATAACCAATTCAATTTTTCTGAATGAAATTAAATCTATAAATTAAAAGGAGAAAATGTTACAGGTCCACAGGATTCAATGACAAGCAAAGAACACATTAGATGATGAAGAGACAGAAAGATTTTAACATCAGTTAATGATGAGAAGATGAAGCATGGGATAAAGAATAAACAGACAAGGAAAGCTGAATCTAATTTACTATTGGCACTTACCGCTTATCCATAGGCCACCAAACTTTGATTCGGAAACCAATCAGGTCTTCGGTATTGATATCACCTTCCTTTGTTGTACACTGTACATAGGAGAAGGGGAAGCAATTGTAGGTTACACTATTCAGATATTGTGTGCGTGAAAAATCCCGCCCATGACTAACACCTCACTGAGATGTTGATAAAGAAAGCTGTAATGGAAGTTTACCTTTGACAGTCCTGCAACACTTTTTCTTTTTTGCATTTTAGAAGAACCCGTGGAAGACTTGGCATTACTATTAGAAGCCTTGTAAGGTTTCTTTAGCTTATCAGTGCTCTGCAACAGAGGTCCACAATAAGTCAGTATACAATATTGAAAAACTTACAGTCCAAAATATCTATATCAGCACAAAAGTTACTAGACAATAAGATTTGACCTTCAAGTCAAGCTCATCTGATTCGTTGGCCTCATCATCGTGATAACTGTCAGAGACCTCAGCTTTCTTTTTTGAAGAAGACACAACTGAACCCGGCTTACTTCCTTTGACCTTCCTTCTTTCCTTAGATTTTTTATCTGTATCAGGGATAGGTTCTGCATCAGAGGGTACTTTAGCTTCAGGGAGGTCTTCTGAAACTATCAGAGAAGCCTTTGGAGTGCCACTGAACGATCTCAAACTTCCAAAAGCCGAGGAAGACCGTTTGCGCTTAGGCACGTGGAAAGGTGTTTCTTCACCAAATTTTCTTTTTTTAGTTATTGCATGAGCTGAATCCTTTGGCATTTTCTCCCTCAAGGGATCCTCATGTCCATTACTCGATTCAAACTTAGTAGATATTTCTAAGTTATCTGAATTGATTAGTCTGACCATGTTCAAGATATCAATATCATTTTCAGCCTTTTTCATTTCATCTGGTATAGCCTTTTTCATTTCATCCGGTATAGACTTATTCTTTTTCACCTTCTTTCTCTTGGTTCCCTGAGATTTTATGTTCTTTACAATTTTTCCGAGAGGCACTTCGCTTCCATCCCTTTCATTATCCTTTGAAACATCATCATCATCAGCTGACTTCGATGGAACCTGACATACCAAAGAATCTCCATCATTTAGAAAAGAAATAGTAACAACCGCCTTAACCCACTAGGTGGGATCAGATATGAAATACCATCCATACAAAATTGCTATGTAGCTTTACCCTTAGAATCATACATACCATTTCTAGTTCAAGTGATTCAAAATGATCCAACACACTTTCATCCACCAACCAAGTTTTCGTTTCACTGGCCTGCATTAAAGATTCAGAGCCGTTGATGAGTAGACTCCTAATGAATGATCTTGCAAATGCTAAATTACAGGGCATCAGCTAATTTCAACTGACTTGGCTTTCGAAGATAGACTAGCTTTATAACAATTCAAGTCACAGGATAGACCAACAATAATGAATGAAAACTCATTCTCATGACCCATTCAGACTGAACAAAAGTGAAAACATTCATATCCATCAAGCAGTGCCTAACTTATAGAATGAACATGTTTTGCAGCAACTAAATTACACAAGCTTATCTAGCAGATCTTGAGAATGACACAATTTGAACTAAAAGAATCAACTAGCTTAAGTTTAAAAGCTACCTGACATGCGAGCATGCAAGCAATTCCTGGTTTAATCTACCTATTTTTTACATTACTAGATAAAAAAAATCAGGTCTAACCAAGACCTTTTCACAAATAAGTAACATTACTACACACATTTGTTTGTCCATAAACAATTATTCACCGCCAAGATGAAAACAGAACAATTTATTAAGAATATTAACATACCGAAGAGTCATCGCCTTCCTTCTTCTCACATGCCTTGTACAGCACAGAGGGCAGAGAGACTGAGATTGATGATTCTTCGGAATTAACATCCTTTTGAACTAGTCGTTTGAGGATTGCCAACCCAAGGTCACAAAGAGCATGAGAATTCTGAAAAATCATTGGTCACAATAGTGAGGTCCCAATTTCATGTAAATTTCATCTATGTCATATATAGTAATGTTATCAACACTCAACCTTTGACTTTGATGCGTCAACTAAATCTTCAGAGTTCTTGATACTTCGCAGGATAGAACTGATAGTAGATACAATCCCTTTCTCTTTGTTATTAGTTGCTTCTGACTTGGCATCTTCATCTTTATGTACTAGAATTGAAAGAATCCAGTGCAACTGCCTGAAAGTTCAGAGCATTAAAAAACATATGGAAAAAGCATTCTCAACTGTTGCAACATATTCAAGTTACTAATATTGATGATTAACGTACAAAGCACATACCATACTGCAACTGAAGTTTTCACAAGGACAACTCAATATATCTAACAAATGTTAATATTACAGCCAACAAAGAAAAATTTATGCATGCATAAAGATACTTGAGGGTGCCAAGAGAGGACAAGTTGATCATTCACATTAACACTATACTCCTAAGGAAAATGGTTTTACAGCACATAAAGAAACGTGCAGGATAAATATTCTGCATAAGCATCCCAAAGGAAGTCAATATTAACATGACATAACTAATGCTTAATAACTTATGAATGAGTCATAACTACAATAGTAGTACATGCAAAATAGTGTATGATGATTAATATAACACCAACCTTATGTTACAAAGCTACCTAGATCAAAAGTATCATATTATTCAAACAATAAAACCCCATAATATCTTATTTTCTCTCCTCTACCATATTTCCCTTTTTCTACAAGGGTTGAGAGATAAATATACATATTTTTGTGGGTACGTACATGATTGCATGTACATATATATATATTGGTTTGGTGAGAGGACAAGAAGTGTGTTATATTAGTAAAACCTGTATGTGTTATCATATGTTTCAACATCCTTGCACTCATCAACATCGGGGCATAAATTGTGTGCAAGTGCATGGACAAGGTATGGAAGGATGTATTCAAGGTAGGTGACAGCAGAATTTGCATCAGATTGTTCCTCAGCCTTTGTTTGATGAAGCATTTGAATAATGTCATTCAAGTACTGTTTACCCTGTGATGAAATAAAAACCATCATGAACAGCCCAAAAATAGAATAAAATTATATAAATACATAAATGATGCAGCTAATCTTTCAAGACATAAGTACCTCTTCAAACTCATTTGCCTCGGATCCAAAATTGCTGAGAACAAAGGCACACAAATATTTGGCATCCAAAAGCCTGTCTTTTATATATTGATGCACTTTGCTTAGGAAAATTTCCTTAGCTTCAGCGAAGTTATTCTAAAAGACCAGATGAAATCAAAAGGGGGCAATTATGTCTATATTTATATCAAAATAGACGAATTATTTTTATCCTAAACAAGAAAATAGAGGAAATTCATCTGTAGATGATAAAGCAGTAAAAAAATATAATAGCTTAAGGAGAGAGAAAAATGGCACAAAGGAACCAACCTTAGAAATCCCCAATGTTAAGTAAAAAAGATCAACCGGTATCTTGTGGTCCCACTGCCTTGACAAACGAAGAATCGCCTTTGCAGATGCAAGTCTCAAATGGGCCTTATCAACTGAACTGTAAGGTGTTAATGAGTGCGTAAAGTTATTACATCATATAGGTTAAAAAGATAACCTGTTCATATTCAAATATGTTGATCAAAAGAAGTATACTTCAATAAAGAGATATATACCTTGACTGCATGTCACTAGATATTTCACCATAGGTTAAAATGTTTTTGAGGGTATCCAGAAGACCATCTATACCAGAACGAATATGAGCATCTTTAACTGGCAAGTAGCTCTTGACTAAGACTTTAATTCCATATATCTGCAGCCAAAAAAAGAGAAACTGAGAGGGTTAAAAATAGAATGCATTTTTCGTGCAGCAGTGGATGCAAGTATTTTTCAATATACTCCCACAAGTATTCCTGAATCAAAGGGTAAAGATGCAAATTCAACAACATAGTGTTTCACAATGTCCACCAATCATTATAATGTTTCGGAGGTGCAAAACTAGAAATAAAAACATGGGAAAAAATAATGAATTTGTTAATTAGGGTGAAACACTTGTTACTTTTTCTCTATCCTATCTGAAATTCAATAGTAACGGCGTTGTAACCAAATTAATGACTTCACTAATTTTTCCCTTTTTCAAAAACTTAATATCTATGATTGCACCTCCCAAAACATTATGATTGGTGCACACAGCGAAACACTTTGTTGTTAAATTTGTACATTTACACTAATTCAAATATAGAAAAGAATTGATAACTTTTTTAAATATAGAAAAGAATGCTATTCCCACCTACCTTCAACATGCAGAGATCACTTTGGTCATCCCAAGACACTCCTGCATCATCTTTCTGAAAAAGGGAAGTAAATATATAAACAAAATTCAGTTATATCTAAGCTTACCTCAAACAATTGCGCCATACATGGGAGTTTGAAAGGCTTACATTATCACATTTCAAAATATTGTTTATTACATACTCTTCAACTTCACTCTCTCTTGTTTCAAAAACAGGCATGGCAGTTTGTGCTATACAACCTAAAGACTGTAGTACTGCAGGAAGATGTGTTTTTTTCTCCAGCATATCTACAAGCCTCTGCATTAAAGATGAGAGTAATCAAACGATAAGAACAAAGTAAAATTGTCTGTGAGACCTTCAAATTAATCATATGGAACCTTATATAGAACAGACAGAGACTTGAGCCCGTCATCCTTTGTAATCGCAGCCAGTGCATGCACTGCATACTTGGCCTGTCTCCGACTACCTTCTATACACAGTCTCTCCAATATAAGGTCTACAGAACTGCATGAAACATGAAGTTTAAAATGAAATCTATAATGAAATATAGATAAATAAACACAAGTTCTAACATTAGCACCTTGATGTAACTGCAAGTTGTTCACGTATTGTACCACCAGCCTTAGCTAAGATATGCAAAACACCTTCTTTAATGATATCATCATTATCCTTAAGTAAACATACAATTTCCTCCTCACTGCCGCAAAGAAGCAATGGACAATAACGGGAAATCATCTGCAGTTCATCCAATTCAGTTAGAGATGATGGAATCGAGTATTTATCATTTCCATGACCATAATCATACTGTCTACTGTAGGTATTAAATAAAGAAACATTGAAGAGGGAGGATACTATTCTTCTTTCCACATACAGTGGTAATAACAGGCAAGAACAAAACAATAAATCTACATATAAGCTTAGAGAGACTATTTGTGATGAAGAATAGCTATAAATCTAGTTATATTTAAGGATCATGTACAAAAAGCTAAGAACATTGCAATGACATGTCGTACCCCCAATATATTCATGCAGGACTGTATACATTCTGCATTTTCTGTAGATTTATTTGCAATAACTTCAGAGAGAATCGCTTTGACATGCTCCTTGTTGAAAAGCGAGTAAGAACATTTCACAGAGAAATTCTTCAGGAAGTCATAGAGCCTATGTTTCTCACCAAGTATTTTAAGCACGTCATTCTGCAAAACACATACATGTAGATAAAACCAAAATCAGCCATAAACAAAATGCAAATTACGTTTTAGTTATGTTCATACTCAGGGAAAGAATCATGAGGAATGGTTTAAATCATGATCTTCAAAAACGAATGTTAACAAAATGCAAAACTGTCCATTGCCCTGTGATCATCATACCTGATAGGAATGAGCTTGGTGCAAGCTGGTATTTGGATCAACAAGATTCGCCAAAATCTTCCAAATATTAGCATCTTTTAATTGATCAAGAATTTGAAAACTCTCTTCAGCATTTGCAGGGTCTGCAAATGAACGGGACATTATACGGATACATAATAGAATTTTTTTTTGAACCTCAGGTGCATCTTTATCCTGCATATAAATATAGCCATGGTCTTAGCTCATTGATTTTCCTTCAAATTGACCATCTGTATAACTTGTAAAATCACACTACCTGACTTATTTGCCTAAAAGACAGATACTTCTGCATCTCTTGTTGTAACCTGCAGGTAAAAAGATACAGTGAAAACTGAAACTTCATTGCCAATCAATATTGATATGCCACGATAGTCCAGACACAAGCATACCTTTGTTTCTGCTCCAATACCTTCTCAAGAGCTTTGACCTCTACTTTATCAAATCCAGAGAATATCCCAACCCAATGTTTAACTATATCATTAATGGAATACTGTGCCGGGAATAAGGACTCACATAGAACAAATTCAATCATATCTGATCTGCAACACAGTGATCAGGAGTATTAGTCTGGCTGCTACTAGAACACACACCACCAAAATGTCCAATTCTATCCACACAATATATGATGTCACTGGAAACTTAAGTTACAGGAGTACAGAAAACAAAAGGAAAAGCAAGAACTTTGCAGAAAGGTAGATTCTTGCATAACAAGGGAATCAGTGGCATATTGTAATATTGACTGGTCAGCCATTTCATTATATCAAGCAATTTTAAGACTGATAGATATAAGTCATAAAATTGTAGGTTATGACCAAAAGATGCACAAAAATTTAATCTTGTTTCATTGCAAATTATACAAGTTATAATATTGTGGGTTTTGTCTGGAAGATGCATGATAACATCATCTTCTCTTACTAGCCTAAAGATATGGTTATATATTCATACAAAGTTTTTAAAATCAAATTGAATTGCACGAATAGAGGTATAATCAACACTGGTATTATTCAAATATTTTTTTTTTTTCATTTCATGTTTGCTTCCTTGTGAGAGATATTGATTTATAACATAACTATCTATTCAAAGGCAATGTCAAAGACAAACTTGACATGAAATATTTGCCACGAGCAATAGAGTAGCACCAAAATGATATTTTATAGTTCTAGAATGAAGAGTCTCAAAGGCCAAAAACTTCCAAAATATTCTGGACTTCTGGATCTTCTAAATCTAGTACATAAAAGCTTTTGGGATGATCAGAAAAATCTCTGAAATGAGATTTGATACTCACTGCTTAAGGTCAAACTATTGAAAAAAAATCAGCAGGAAAAACTATTACTCCCTCCGGTACTAAACATAAGACCTATTGAGGGAGATAATTGTGGTCCTAAATATAAGACCTATTTCTAATTTGTGAGCATTTTTTCCAATATTATCCCCATTAGTTCCCCTCAATATTGATCAAGTGAGGGGCAGTGTAAGTTAAGTATTATGATTCGGGTGTTTTGGGAAAAAACATGTCAAATCAACTAACTTAACTAACATCATTAATATACTTAAATTAAGTAAATAGGTCTTATATTTAGGACCAGAGGGAGTAGTAATGATGTAAATAGATTGAAAAAAAATATTAGGCACTTCACCTAAAATCTCTGTCATAGAAACATTTGAGAATCTTCCCTGGAATCCAATCAAACTCAAAGGGAATTGTTGAGTTGTTAGACCTCTTCTCACAAAAAACTCTATATACCTCAGCCAATCTGTCCATGGTATACTCTTTAACAGGTAGCTGGAAATTCAAAGCATAACAGGTAAGAAGGAATCACTCAGTTGTAGTCAGCAAAGAATTGGTAAATGCCACAGAAGGGAAAAGGGTAGTGGGAAGTAAACATACAGATTTGTCATGAAGGCGTTCAGCAACAAGTTTTACAGTTTCAAGCGGAATTGCATTTACTGTGTGACATGCAACATCACATATAACAGCCATGACTTGTTTCCGAACAGTTTCATGGGAATCCAACAGTCGATCGCAAAGGGCAGCTAAAACATTTTACCAATATAAACTCAGCTAAAACATTTTGCCAACATAAATTTACTATATATATTACAACTGTAAGGACATGCAAAACTGATAATTGACATATTGAATATCCACATTTATATGCACTCACAATTTATCTGAGGGGCTTCTGCTCTAATGGGATCTGACAGAAGACAGCTTTTTACATGCTCAAAGACAGACGTGCGAATATCAACAACTTTATCCGTCAACTTTTTCAAAAATTCTGAAAATACAGGCTGAAACACTTCAGGGATGGAAGAACCAGGACGAGAGATCAGATCCCCAACCAAACTCACCGCTTTCAAACGGACTTCCAATTGGTCTGCCTGCAGATATCAAAATTACCAGGAAACCTAATATCATGAGTGATAGTCTCAAGTTCATAACTCTCTCTCACAAACGATTTCAGCAAGAAATAAAAAAGAATAATCACTCTTAGTGTTGTGATATTAGAGATTTAAAAATTCCAATGCCTAAAATATTAAAAGACATGACAACATAACTAAAATAAAATGAAACATCTTTATCATAGTTGGCAGTATCATTAACACAGCTTTTCATAGCAATATAAGCCAAAATTGGAAACCATAAAATGCTCTATGGAAGCCAATAAATAACTAATTACCATTAGCTCTCTGGTCAAATAAGGGAGAAATCCTGATAGCACCTGAGGAGCACAGCAATAAAGATCATAAATGACTCCATGGTATTGAACTTCACCATTCCCTGGCTTGCTATCTCCCGACATCAATGATAGCAAATAATCTTTAATGCCAGGTTCAAGTTTTTCAGCACATTGTTCTATAACATTCACAGCAAGTCTCCTTGCAGCCTTAGTAACATCCTGGAAATAAAGTTCCATACAATCAGGTCAGATGTAAAATTAGAGCAGAAGAGACTTGTTTGAAAAAAGTGTCAACGATCTTCTTCTAATAGAAAATGAAGCCATACTTACATTTTTTCCTTGACTTAAAGTAGACAGTATGGTACATAAAAGATCTCCTTGGACTTCCTCACTTTCTTCTAAAAGAACGACCATTATAGTTTGCATTGATGACAGGACACTTTCTGGATGATCATCTCTGAGAGAAAGGATAAAAAACCCCCAATTACCATCCATTTATTCAAAGACAATCTTTGATCTACAAAGGATGACAGGAAAATTTTACTTGAAAGCTAATGCCTGCAACATAACTTCCTACTTCTCAGCAAACTAAAAGTAAAAAACCTAAATGGTTTGAAGAAGTAATGGGCCTAGCATGTTCAATTTGCTAAACATCATAATAGACAAAAGAAATAAAAAAACATGGACTAAACAGTACAAGGGGCAAAACAAAGAGCCGGGGGGAATAAAAAATGAATAAATTCACAGTAAGTACAGTATTACACGATTCACCGGCCAAAATATCCCATTCCTAAAGCCAAATTGTATATCTTGTCTAATTATCCGCAATTCGTGATGTGACTATTTAATGCACAGCCATTAAAATACACACTTCAGAACAAAACATAAAACAACAAAAGATCAAGCTTGTGATTTTGATAAACCAGAATGCATCGTGAGAACCTCACTTATAACTCTGTATTAGCATCCAGTCAATCCTCATAAACTTAAAACAAAAATAAGATTTCTATGACAACTAACCTGGCAACAGCAAAGAACGTACTGAACATTTCATTCACCAGATCATCACATTCAAGATCCAGCATTACCACACATGATCTATATTTCGCAACCGTCTCCAATATATCAACTCTTCTACCAAAGGATGGGTCACTGGTGTCACTGAGACCACTAAAAGTGCCCACAATCAACTGAAAGATGTCCTGCAAAGCGATCAAACACTAATTACAATGAAAAACAGATAAACCATAATGCCAGCTATATTTGTTCTTTTCTTGATTGAATGTCAATAGATAACAATATCTAAGAAGACCCAATTTATATGATCAAATGGCCTTAATGTATTAAAGGCACCTTAAGAACATCATCGCTGTAAGGGGCTTCAGGTGCAGTAATTCGAGTTATCTCACAAACACAGGTTGCAACTAGAAGTCTGACGTCTTTATCTTGGTGCTTCAGCAACTCTGGCTTAACGATGGAACTTAAAAAGGGATTCAGTGATTCCAGTGTTGAAGCTGATGGTGATTGGTCCAATTCAACAAGGCATGCTGCCGCTTTCTGCATATGGAAAAACAGTTTACATTGGGGGCAGGAAGCAACTTAACGGTGTCAAATCAAATATCATCAACTAGCTTTAAAATCTACATGATATAAGAAAATAACACTTCTAATGTTGAGCAAAGTTACATTGGGCTGTAAAGCAATATATACACATAAATGTTTAAGTTTCTTCCATTTAAGTAATCATGAGAGTTCATTTGCTGTGAAATAATAAAAAACCTAATACATGGAAATGCTATAATCTCATGAGATCCATATATTGAACCACTAATAGTAAATTTGAGCAGAAACTGTCCATTTGTCATCGATAATAAGTTCACTGATCAGTGACAGTCAAAAGATCTAATAGTTTTTTAGGAATATCTGGAAAAATGGTTCAAATGAGAAAGCAAATGATAGCATATGAACTTCTAATCGCGCCTTCGTTTACAATCTTATAATACTGTTGACTCTTCAGGCAATAGACTGCCGATTTCAATATCAACTAGGACCACGAGACTGAATCAACATACACTTCCCATCAGGTGACAGACTTGCAATGCAGGTATAGAATTGTTTCATCAAAATAACATAAGTCCAGCCGCAGGAGATTGTTCATCTTAATAGAGGGAGGTATAAGGTAACAAGTACACCCTAAATTCTCACTATTTCTAAACGAACTCCACAAAGTAATACAGAAATTTCCTGTTAAGAAGAGAAAATCTATGCATGTAATCCAAATTCAATTTTCTTAAACACAATTCAGCTCAAAAAAATACAATTGCAATTGCCTTAATACCAAAAATATTATAAGTAAAATACACTCCTAAGCTCACACTTTTAAACCAAAACGCAATAAATCTCACCCCTTTAACCCATTTAGAAACGCAATTAGACAAATTTCAACAAAATTCAACTTTCCACAAAGAAAATTAGCTCAAAACATAGGAATTAGAAATTCTTTTTTGCTCACTAAATACAATTACAATTGCCTAGCAGTAAAATACACTCCTAAGCTCAAACTTTTACACCAAACCACAGTAAATTTCTCCAATTATCCATTCAGAAGAGAAATTAGACAAATTTCAGCTAAATTAGCTCAAAACATAAGAATTGTCAGTGCTTTTATTTTCTTCTCAAAAGAAAACAAGCAAAACAACAAAACCCAGAAGAAAAGTTCAGATTTTGCACTCGAAAAACAAACTCAAAGACTCAAAGATGGCAAAAATTTTGAGGGGTAAAAAAAAATTGAGACACCTTTAAAAGGTTGATGAGAGAATCATTGGAATCAGGAAGAGAATTGAGCTTGGATCCCAAGTCCTTAAGCTGAAGATGAGGCTTCATAGCTATGAAGATTGAATTTTGAGAGTCTTTCTTTACATGAATGAAGTCTAAGGTTTGAGCAGAGAGAGAGAGAGAGAGAAAGAGGGATTTCAAGTCTGTGTTTGGATTTTGGAACAATGAAGCCAAATAATAAATGAAGTTAAGAAATAATCAAGATGTGAGCCAAATTTCACGTGCTCACTTTAATCTTTTTTATCTTTTATTACATATTACTACTACTATTGATATTAATTAGGAGTACAGTCTTACTAGTAGTATGATTTTATTGTTTTATTATTTATTAATAATTAATTAAATTAAAAAATGGAAGGGTTTGGCTTATTTATGTATGCCTCATTATTTATTTTGAGATGTTGCTGATTTTAGCGTATACAGCATTTTTATGGGTTTACGACTTCTTTGTTACATTTTTTATGTAAAAATAAAAGTAAAAAGGAGGTTAAGAAAATTTGGATTTTATTTTAGATATGAAAAGACTCTTATACCCTTCATTATGTTATTTTCTTCTTCCGCCTCCCTCCCTTCACCCACGACTTCGGTCTCTCCCTTATCCACTCGTCGTGGTCGGACGGCGGTGGCGCCAATCAAGGTAAAAGGGAGAAAGGTTGAAAAGAGAATAATTTACTAAAGGGTATAAGAGTCTTTTTATTTCTAAATTTTATTTCCCTTAAGTGAAAATACTATATTTGCACCTAGACCGCAAGTTGGTACTATTTTTGCACCTCACAAAACTTTAATATTACAAATGCACTTTTGGGTAAAATTTAGTATCATATTTGCAACTTCACCCTAACCCTAAAATATAATGGAAGGAACTTAGCTTGCACATGGTATTATAGGGGTGTCCAAACCCGGGAGTGGGAACGGGAATCGGCTTTCCCGTTCCCGTTCCCCGAAGGGGTCGGGAAAGGTTTCTTTTTCCCGTTCCCGCATTTTCCCGGATGGGGCGGGAAATATGGTGGAACGGGAATGAGAACGGGATTTCCCATACCCGCATATTATGAAGTTGGGAACATACAAATGCGGCATAAAAATGAAATATATACATATTGACATACACAAACATTTTATTACCATTAAAACAAAACTAACCCACAAGGATTACAAACCAAGATTACAAGAGTACAAATCATTCCCACATTTAACAGGATTAAAATGTTGGAAAGATTTGTCATACATTTACAAATCTTTCCCATACTATAGTATATTGTCATACATTTACAAGATTATTGACATACACACACGACACACCTTTTTATTTCCATTAAAGCAAAACTAATAATCTCTCCGGTCCTAAATATAGGACCTAGATAGAGACTTCACTTTGGTCCTAAATATAAGACTTAAATACATTTTTGATCACATTTTTCCTAAATTACCCTTCTTCTTCTTAACAACTCCTTTGATAGGAGAGCAAGAGCTACTAAGTAATTAAACTAATTAAGGAGAAGTTTTATTGGAAAGACATCTAAAATTAAGCATTCCTTAATCTCCCCAAAAAAGGTTATCTAGATCCTATATTTAGGACCGGAGGGAGTATTTCCAATAAAACAAAACTAACTCACAAGGATTACTAAACAAGATTACAAATCTTTCCCATCATGCAGATGAGACAGAACAGATTTTAGAAAACCCAACATGCAATTAGTTCCTTTAAATTGGTTAAATGAAAGTAAATTTTAGAAAAGAACACAACAACAAAAATTAAATAAGCAATCAAAACCCAACATGCAATATTTACAATTGGTCCTAAACAATAAACACCCTTACTTTTTGTTAAAAAAATTTTTAAAAAAGAGACAATATTAAAATTCGGGATGGGAACGGGATTCCCGGGGCCTATCCCGTATCCCGTCCCATTCCCGGAGATTTTCCGTTATCGGCCCCCGGGAAATTTCCCGTCTTTGTCCTGGACGGGAAATTCCCAATCCCGTTTGCCCGGGAACGGGACGGGACTCCCGAGAACGGGATATGATGGACACCCCTACATGCAATGTAAGGCGCAAGCTAAAAAGCTAGACTTATAACCAATGCCACAAATATAAATTTAATTATGTTCTAAACAGACAAATCTTACTCAACGCAGATTAAATGCAAACAATCTTTATGCTTTTCAATGAAATATCAAGTGTTTCTGATGTTCCTTTTTGGTTTATGAATGATATACTTCCCAATTGGTAAAAGTAGTACAATTGAAGTTGCTAAATTGTTAAAAGGACAAGTTAGGTTATAAGCACCTAATACACATTAACAAATTTAGGCAAATGATTCAAATACCCTTAAAAACACACGCTTACTCCACTCTCACAAAACACAACATTCGATTCTCACTTCACCATTTCTAATCTCAAATTGTTAAGGGCATTTGAGTCTTTTCTCACAAATTTGTTAATGTGTATTAGGTGCTTATGACTCAACTTGTCATTTTTACAATTTAGCAACCTCAATTGTCCTTTTACCGATTGGGAATACTTTATTTGTCTTTTCCCCTATACTCTTCCTTAAAGATTACTCTAAATTACTTGATTTAATTAGAGTAATTATGTTTGCTAAGTTAATCAATATGATATTTGATTATTGTTATAAGAATAACAGAAAAGATTGATTTAAAAAATTTGATAGAATGTTATACATTTTGGTCACGTCTTATTTCAAGAATTTTTGTTGCACTAAATATTTGAGGGACATTTTTCCCCCATAAAATGTACAAGTGATGTTTGGAGGAATTGCCAAGTACCCCACTTGTGCTAATTCTTTCAAACGCTAGCTCAACTTCATACTTTAACATACATGTTAAACACTATTCAATGCCATATTGGTGATATATTTTGATCTTTGGTTTTGTTTGAAAATCGAGTTCAATGCAATTCTACGTTGTTTTTTAAATGTCAACGAGTGGTGTAAGCACAGAGAATGGAAGTTTATGAATGGGACAAAATCTTCCTGATTTGAATGGGTCATCTTTGGAGCATTGTGGATATAATTGCAAAGAGCCATTACATTCTAGTTGAGCTTGCAGGGAAAGTTACTCGTTGAATGCTTTTTTTCTCAATCTAATATAGGCTTGAATTTGGTTTGCTAGCTTCACTATATGCCTAAAAGGTTTGTTGTTGTCGGAATTACATATACATAGTGATTATAAGGTACTCTCACCCCCTTCTCAAAAAAAAAAGGTACTCTCCCCCCACTAAATATAAGACAATTTTCTCTAATTTATTTTATTAAGATTATTTCGAAGGTGATATTTATATGCAACAAAAAAACGTTATATCATCAATATAACCTAAAAAAGTGATCCACCACCAAAAACTGCTCATAACCACTGTTCATGAACAGTGTTTGGTGGAATATTATATATTATTTTTTTTCCTTTTTTAAAAAAAAAAAACTTTTTTTAAAAAAAATTTACTTTTTTTTAAAAAAAATTATTTTTTTTTTTAAAAAATTCAGTTATTATATGATTTTTTCACCCGATATTTTAATTAAAAAAATTTGGCATATATTTTTTTAGTGCAATGATTCACATTCTCTATTACTATTGTATGTGATTGCTTTCTTGTGCGAATTTATTTTGACAATGTATTCTTTACTTTCTTGGGCTAATTTATTTGGGTCACATTTTTTTTTGTCTGAATTTGCCTTAAAGATTTATATCTTTAGTGTTGCTATTATGATGATCTTTTTGTCCTAATATATATCTGTAAATGTTTTATTTTGTCTTTTTTTTTACTTAATAAACCTTGGAACTTTAGCAAGACACAACTCAAATGAATAGGAAATCCAAAATGTTTAAAGGAGAAAGCCAATAGCTTTCTTTGGCAAAAGGTCACATATTTTTTTGTGTAAATTTGCCTTATAGATTTATATCTTTAGTGTCACCATTATGATTATCTTTTTGATCTTATATATATCTGCCTATATTTTTTAAAAAAAATTGCTTTTTTTGGTTGAAAAAATAATTATTATATGATTTTTTTCCCCCGATATATTTTTTTAGTGCAAATTTGTTAAAAAAAGTTAAAAAATTTGTTCATGAGCAAATTTTTAGTGCAGTGATTGACATTCTCTATTACTATTGTATGTGATTGCTTTCTTGTGTGAATTTATTTGGGCTATATATTCTTTACTTTCTTGGGCTAATTTATTTGGGTCACATATTTTTTTTGTCTGAATTTGGGTTAGAGATTTATATCTTTAGTGTCGCCATTATGATGATCTTTTTGGCCGAATATATATCTGGAAATGTTTTATCGTGTCTCTTTATATATAATTGATTCTTTAATGTTTATGGTTCTTTAGATGAGCTCACTCACTCACTCACTTAACCAAAGATAATTATTTGAATGTCTTAACAAATTTAATTTTTTTAGAAAGAAAAACTTAGTTATTATATGATTTTTTTCACCCGATATTTTAGTTTAAAAAATTTGTCATATGATTTTTTAGTGCAAATTTGTTAAAAAATTAAAAAAGGTTAAAAATTTTGTTTATGAGCATGAGAAAGGTATTTCAATAGATTATAGACTAAACTTTTGGAATATTAGAGAAGAGGGAATTGTAGTGACAATTGAAGAAGCACAAAAGATAATATATGATAAAACATTAGTGAGATGTATTATTTGGGATTTGGTGGAATTTTTTATTATTAATTTTTTATAATTTAATATATATTTATATTTATTTATTATATTATTATATTATATTTATTATCTATTATATTATTATATTATATTTATTTATTATATATCATATTATAATTATATTTATATTTATTTATTATATTATTATATTAATATTTATTATTTATTATTAGATTAAATATAATAATTATTTAATAATAATAAAATAATAATAATAATTATGATAATTAAATGAATTAATTAATTATTAATATTAATTATTTGACACGTATTCTTTACTTTCTATGGCGAATTTATTTGGGTCACATATCTTTAAATCGCTCGAAGCGCGGGAAACCCAAATAATACATCTCACTAATGTTTTATCATATATTATCTTTGGTGCTTCTTCAATTGTAACTACAATTCCCTCTTCTCTAACATTCTAAAAGTTTAGTCTATAATCTATTGAAATACCTCTCCCATGCAGCGCACGAGAGTTAACAAAACAAAAAATGTTGTTAACAAGGCGATGTTTTCAAATATCTAACCAGTTATGTACAACAAATATTATTTTTGTGAAGCTAACATCTATTCAAATATGTGAAGATATTTTTATTTTTTGATAAACTATGTAAATTTTTAGTGCAGTGATTCACATTCTCTATTACTATTGTATGTCATTGATTTCTTGTGAGGATTTATTTGGGCTATGTATTCTTTACTTTCTTAGGCTAATTTATTTGGGTCACAAATTTTTTGTCATATATTTTTTTAGTGCAAATCTGTTGAAAGAGAAGGTAAAAAAACGTTAAAAGAAAATTTGTCATATGTTTTTTTAGTGCAGATTTGTTAAAATAAAAAGTTAAAAAAAATTGTTCATGAGTAAATTATATAATATTTATATTATTATTATATTTATTATATATTATTCTTATTTATATTTATTATTTGGCAATTTTTTAATTATTTAATTGTTAATTATTTAATATATTTATTATATTATTATATTTATTATTTATTATTTATTTATATTTAATTATTTAATGATTTATTATTTATATTTATTATTTATTATATTGATTATTTATTTATTTGGCCCACGTGTTATTTACTTTCTTGGGCGCATTTATTTGGGTCACATATTTTTTTGGTATGAATTTGCCTTAAAGATTTATATCTTTAGTGTTACCATTATGATGATCTTTTTGACCTAATATTTATCTGCAAATGTTTTGTTATGTCTTTTTATTAGCCTATCTTTCCCGTGCAAACTAGAAGTTGTTCCATGTAGATATAGAATACAAAAAGAAAAGTTTTTTCTTCACATAGGGAAGATGTGTTCAGTTAAATTTAATTTCGATTTTCATTGCGACTTACAAAAAAATGTTCATTTGGTAATGTAAACTAGAAGTTATCATTGAAATTTTCCTCCTTCTAAGGTTAAAGTTAGTTGATAGTTTTTTTGGTTAATGCTGATTTTTAAGCAAAACCGCGCGGAGCGCGGGAAACCCTCGTACAACGCACGAAAGATATTTTTTTACCTTTTTTTTCCTTTTTACCTTTTTTTTTTTAAAAAAATACAGTTATTATATGATTTCTTTTGCCCGATATTTTAGTTAAAAAAATTTGTCATATATTTTTTTAGTGCAAATTTGTTAAAAAAAACTTAAAAAAAGGTTAATTGGGTCACATATTTTTTTTTTGGTTTACCTTAAAGATTTATATCTTTAGTGTCACCATTATGATGATTTTTTTAACCTATATAAAAGTGATCCACCAAATCACTTTTCATAGCTCTGTTCATGACCAGTGATTTGGTGGAATATAATATATTATATTTTTTTAATTTTTTTTTAAATAAAAAAAATTGGTTATTATATGATGTTTTTTCATCCAATATTTTAGTTAAAAAAATTTGGCATATATTTTTTTACTGCAAATTTGTTAAAAAAAATGTTAAAAAAGCGTTAAAAAATTTGTTCCCCGTGCAAAGCACGGGAGATACCGCAAGTTGATAGAGAATGAATAGCCTCACTTTCTTTACAAAAAAAAAAAGCCTCACGTTTTTGCATGTTAGTTGGCTTCCATGTTCAAATTTCTTATGATGTGAACCAAATCCCCCTATAAATTTCATCGAATATTATTATTATTATTTATTAATAGCATAACCTAGTTAGTGTCAAAATTATCAATGATAAGAATAGCACGTGAGCAATCAATCCAAAGCTTAGCCTTTTGGTATCCATGTGTCTACTCTTTTGACCCATTTCATTCACTTGTAACAAACTTTACGCATGGAGGCATACAAAGGTTGATCCATTGCTTTCGAAGAGGCCTTGGGCTCTACTTGCTTGTCTGATCCGTTTCATATAAGCCATTATAGTTTTAGCTGGAGCCTGGAGCAACACCTAAGGCACTGAAAAATGAGTGCGTATAATTAGCGTGAAAAAATTAAAAGTGTTATAAAACTAAGAGAATATAAAATATATATAAAGAAGAAGAAGAGAAGAAGATGATGAACAAAAGATTAGAGAGAAAATTGGATAGAAAGGGGAGCATCTCTTATTCAATTGTGTGTCACAAAGCATTGTACATAGTCTCTATTTATAGGCATCCAAGTACCTCATGAGTTACAAGTACATAAAGAAGAGATTTAAGTAATATAATGGTACACTTGGAGGTTATAGAGTAATGTACTTAAAACCCTTCAATATGGGAGTTACATAGCATAGTGTAGTCATGAGAGGGAATTCTAAGAGTCTTTTGATTATGGACATCCATACATATATTATTCATAACACTCCCCCTTGGATGTTCATAAACAAGTACTATTGTGCCTCATTAAAACCTTACCAGGAAAAACCCAATGGGAAAAAAACCTAGTGAAAGAAAAAGAGTACACAATATCTTTCAAAGTTGCCTCATTAAAAACCTTGTTAGGAAAACCCAGTGGGATAAAACCATAGACAAGGGAAAAAGAGTACAACGCATATTGCTCCCCTCTTCACAACATGAGTTGATGTTTTTGGACTTGCAAAATCATGTCACGAACAAATATTCAAAAAAAAAAATTTATCGCTGTAGTGATTTGATAACAAATTTACTAAATTTACATTCAAATGGATTGATCATATGTCAGTCCATCACAATGTCTTCTAGTTGTTGAATTAGTTACTCTTGTTGATAACAAAAGGCAGACTGACTCATGCATGTCTAATACATCTTAACCGATATATGATACTTCTGGATCAAATATCTCTCATATAATCTTATTGAGATATAAAATGATCTCATTTCATATTTAACGATTTTACAACTATTGGATCATGTAGTGATCCATATAGAAAACACATTTTTCTTTATTTTAACATCTTTCATGAGCTAATCTTTTAGCATCTGGCTCTTCAAGAGTCTAAGTAATATATTTTTTTTTACAAACTCTTCAGGAGTACCAAAAATATCAAGAGTCTAAATAATATTTATCACACATTATGAATGATTCCTGTAATCATTCTTTCAAGTGAAATCTATCAATTAAATTGTTTATTTCTGTAAACTTTAATCCTTTTGGGGAGTCAAATCAAATTTTTTGAAACAAAACTACCCATCAAATTTTAAAACTGGGTCAAAAATGTCATCGTAATAAATTTTTTGACTTTACGCATCATCATCGTTTATTGATTCATTTCTCACTAAAACATTTGGCAAAGCTTATGTGTTTATTTGTCCTTGTGTTATGATGACGCGACAGAGGATGATAAGTGAAAAGTCAAAAAATTAACTGCGATAAGCAGTTTTGGCCTATTTGATGAGTAATTTTGTTCCAAAATAAAATTATATGCTATTTTTCACATTGGTAACAATAACATGGTATTTTTACAATTTCGCCCTTTTAAATTTAAAAAACAATTTTGTTGTATTAATATGGTTGGAAGTTGGAACCAAAATAAGAGCGTTGGCGCGTAAAGAGAAGCGATGAGTGTATTGAAGTTTTCGCCGGCCGTCGACAATTCCGACGACGCCACGAAGAAGAAGAAGAAGAAGAAGCACATAATCGATCTTGGAAACGAAAGCGAAGTGATTCACATACCCAAGTTCCTTCCGTTGGATGAGTCATGGAGTTGGTTCGATTATCTGAATAAACACATCCCTTGGAGCAGACCTACCATTCGCGTCTTCGGCAGATCTTGCCTTCAGGTCTCTCTTTTGTCTTCATTATGCTTAATTGTTGATATTAGGGTTTCTGACTAGTTAGTTAGTTAGTTAGTTATACTTGTTCATTATTTTCAATAATATTAGATTATATGTTTGCTTAACACAATGTTGTAAAAGTCGGACTGATTGGAAGGCTAGCCGGACAGGCTTTCAGGTCATGGTTCAATACGGTCGGGTCGCTCGCACCGTTGGTTAAACTAATAACCATTGAAGTGAAATATGAAGCAGTCGAAGGAAGGTTGTACTGGCCCAACCGTCTCGTCTGGTCTGGTCCGGTTCTTACTAACACTTGAAATTCAAATACAAAATTATTGAAATTTTATTTAACTGCACCTGAGAAAAGAGTTTCAGGATAGATTTACTGTTTAACCTTGGTTGATATTAGGCTATTTGACTCAGAAGACCACTTAGTTAGTTAGTTAGTGCTTGCTTGTTAAATATGCCTCTCAATTATAATGTATTTTCAATATTATTAGATTATATCTTTGCTTAAAAGTCAAATACAAAAAGTTAAGCATGTGAATTTATCGAAAATTTATTTAGCTTTCTATTTCCTAAAAATAATCAACTAGTTGTAGTCTAGGATCTGAGGCAATATTATTTTAGTTTTTTTTCCCTCTCTGGTTTTTGGAACGAACCACTTTTTGGATGTTATTGCATGACTATTGTTATCTCTATCACTGTCATTACTGAGATTGTTGTGGACAGGAAAGAAATTTTAGTTGGGATTGGAACTTCTGTCAAACAATTTATTTTGGCTTTGATATGACATTGCCTGATACGGAGCTCATGTCACAATGTTGATCATTTTCATTAAAATCTCATTGAGCTGGATTGAATCTTTAGCTGAGTTCTGCTTACCTGATTTTATGGTTAAATTTTGTTTCCTCTATGATTCTGGTTGTTTAAGCAAGAAGGAACGCTATTGATATAATGAGTTGATGACCATTTTAATGATCACAGTTTTGGGTTTATTAGTAAAATGGTTATCACAAAAGGTCTGAGAAAGCTTTTGTTTTCTTGTTGAAGTTAATCTTCTTGAACAGCTTCATACTTTATACATCTGGTTTAAATAGGGTACTTGTTGTTTAATTTGCTACAGCCTAGAGACACATGTTATGTTGCAACTCCAGGATTGAAGGGATTGACTTACAGTGGATTTCAACCGCACGCTTATTCTTGGGATGATTATCCACCACTGAAAGATATCTTGGATGCAGTATGATTTTTAAAAAGTTTTTGTTCTCAGTGCTGTTAGTATTTTGATGAATTTGGTAACTTTCAGCAATAGCACTTAATACCTACCTTATTTCTGAAGGTCCATCAAGCTCTTCCCGGGAGTAGTTTTAACAGCTTACTCTTAAATAGGTATAAAGGTGGCGATGACTATGTTGGTTGGCATGCTGATGATGAGAAGATATATGGACCAACCCCTGAAATTGCTTCAGTGTCTTTTGGATGTGAACGTGAGTTCATTTTGAAGAGGAGGCCAAGCAAAAGATCTAAGGGTATGCGTTTCTGTTTTTCTTTTTTGGGGTTTATACCATTCAAATGTCAAAGCCCTACAAACACAAAGCCAACTTGATTCTGAGATCTCATCCATGCGTAGCGGATGGTGCTGCTATTGGGGCGGCGTGCCATTGACACATGTATTCATGCCTGACTAAATTTAAGTTAAGAAATGTAGTTCCACATTGATTTCGTGCTTTGTTATTGCTGGCTTCTGACTGATTAGAATGATCTAAGGCTTGTCTGGTCATGTTATGAAAATCTGTCCCATCATCTGTGTTTTTTGTTCACATTTTTGTAAATTCTCAAACTTCCTTGATTATTTACAATTTATTAATTCATGATAGTATTGGTTAATCTTGTGAATGAAAACAAACCAAGTAGTATTTGGTTTGAGATTTTCTAACCGCGTTGTAGGAGCTAAAAAGAATCTAACAGACCTTGAGCCAAGCTTTATGTTTGTGTTGAAAAATTCCAGTATCACATTTTTTTATCAGAATTCCAGTATCACATTGATGCACAGTCCTTACACTGTACCTTGTTTGATTATGTATATATATTTGTGTATCTCGATTACAAAGAGCTTTGTCTGTGTGACTCAAATAAATGCCAGGAGTTTTCCCATAAGAACAATAATATTTGTTTCGATGTGTAGATGGAAGCAATGGCCCTGCCAAGAAGAGATTAAAGAACAATCATGGTGATCAACATACATTTACACTCAAGCATGGATCACTTCTGGTGATGAAAGGCTATACACAACGGGACTGGCTTCATTCAGTGCCTAAACGTGCAAAAGCTGAAGCCACCCGCATCAATCTCACATTTAGGCGTGTTTTCTGACTGGATCTATTTAAAAGCTTTTTTGGAGATGCTTTTGAATATATGATCTTTGATGTAGTATATTTAACGTTTAAAGAGTATCTGTATATTGCCTTGTCTCTCGTGGCTAATGGATGAAATTGTGAAAATTTACCGACTAATTCTTGTGTATTATTCTGTCAGAAATGTTTACAATTTATTAGGGAATGCAATATTTTCGAATTAGTAACTAGTAAGTCATAATTTGGTTTAATCATAACCCCTGAAATCTTCCTCTGATTACATAAAGCTTGTAATTGCATGCATGTTTTATAAATGTAGCGTGAATTTAAAAAGAAAAAACACATTTCAATTCATTACAACCAGACTAAAGGATCATATCTTTGACTTGTTGCTATATTCAATAGGAGCAATTTTCCCGAAAATCTGATGACTCACCAGAATACCTATAAATCCCTGCTTCTATGCTATCAGATTGGATAGGTATATGTAGGGGTACACAAATGACGGACGTGACCGGGCCAACTATATGCCCTGGTCATGTCCTAAATAATTGTCGGGCCAAAATTTTTTGCCCGAGACCCGGTCATGTCCTGCTTGGCCCGACACCAAGATCGAGCCAGACATGACCACCGGGCCACATGACGGACCATGTTGGTCCCATAATTATTTTTTTGTACAATAAAATAAAAGACTTCCACTTTTCAACCATTAAATAAATTGATGTACTATGTGGGAAAATAAAAAATCTGTCATAAATTATTTTTAAACATAACTAATAAATTAATTATGAAATAGTTTGATAATTGTGTTAATAAAATAATCGGGTCGAGCCGTCCTGTTGGTCATGAAGCATATGCCCTGGTCCTGTCCTACCCGATGGTCGGGTCAGTCACGTCATAATCGGGCTGGTCCAGGGTCACATTGTGACAGACCATTTTTTGCATAGGACCGGATCGGGTCATGACGGGCCAATCGGGCCGCCAGGCTTTTGTGCAGCCCTAGGTATATGACCAATCTCAGCCATTAATCATCACAAAATCGGATCCCATCCCAATCGTGTTTCACGTTTCCCTATCATATATGATACAATAAAATCTGCTAGTTATATGGCATTCCATATTAGTTCAACATGGATCCTAATCATGTCCCATATTCACAAAAAATATTAGTTCAAAATGGATCCTAATCGTGTCCCATATTCCCAAAAACTATTGTTCAAAATCGATCCTAATCTCAAAAATCTCATCTTCGTGTCAACAATAATAAAGTCTTACCCCACTACAATTTTTTAAGAAGGTTGTAATGCCCTAACACAACTATCTTGCTTCACCCGGGCATGAGATCGGCTAAAACATAGGATAGACATGGAACTCAATATAGACGGACTTTCATTTCTTGATTTCAGTAGTCATTGTATCGATTGAGCTGCTTGACTCATCTGAAATTGGACCACTGTAATAAACAAGGAAAATATCAGTCAACATTGAACACAGGTAACCATATGCATATTTGATCCATGAGACATGAAACAATAAAAGGGGAGTGCAGAAATGGAAATAGAAGCAATATCTGTGAACGTGTGTGTGTGAGTGAGCATCAATTTAGAACAAATCTGTGTGCAAGAGAGAGAGCTTCAAATTTAGGCCAACTTACCCTGCAACAGCCACAGCATTGAGAATTCTGTAGCCACCAGGAACAGGGAAAGCCTTAGTATCTTGAAGAACAATTTTGGGCACATCTCCTGAGACTGAGAATCTAGAGTACTTGATGAGGAGTTGACGAGGGATATCAGTACTGTCCCACAGAATGCAGAAGCTATTGTTGGAAAGGACAAGGAGATTGACCATGGTATAACGAGGAAACCAAGTGTGATCAGGAGGAAGTTGAACCACATAAAGTTCCACATTTTGGCGGAGATCATAGGCTAGGAACTGGGAGGTGCAAGAATCATAGGAGTAAAAAATACCATCATCCACAGCATTGGAGTGACAGAGAAATCGAGGGTAAGGTATTTTTTCCTCACAGGGGGTCCAACTGTTGTTCTTGATGTCAAATTTCACCAAGGAGCCTAGCTTACCACCAGTGTCCATGCAGACATGAACTGTGCCTGGGAACAAACAAGTAGCAAAAAGTGGGGCACAACCAAAATCAGGATGTGCAGTAATCCACTTGAACTTCCTGTTATGAACATTGAGAGCAAAACCCACAGGAAAAGGGAGATGGCAGTCATCGTTGACAAATTCACCACCAATAACAACCAGCCATTCATCATCAACATTAACAGCAAAACCATTGTTGTGATAGAATGGCAAAGTCCGGGACCATTGCCAACCATCTTTTTTTGGCCTGTGGGTATCCATAAATTGTATCGTGTTGGAAATCTGAGGATTAATATCTCTATAGGAATCAATGCTAGTGCCACCGATCGTGAAAATGAGAGAACCAACGGCTCCACATGTGGTATCCATAAGAGCAGAATCAAAGGGATTGTCGATCTGAGGGGCACCTCCAAAAGCGGGTGTACACTCAACAACACCATCCTCACCTTGTTTGATGACGTACCAAGGATTATCTGAACCCTCAAAAGGTGGTTTAGTATGACCGTCTGCGAAACGAAGAATGTGAACATAGATAGACTTCTCCATCCTTTGCTCCACTGACCATGCAACACAAGAAAAGCAACACTTTGATTATACAAGAACCAAAACATATATAAACCAAAACATATATAAGCCAAAATATCCATATATACCTGGTGATTGCTTAGTGACTTCACCGATGTCTTCTTGAGTATCTACACCTTTGCCTAGCATTGAAAGTCGTTCACTCAACTCCTTGCATTGTATCTTACAAGACTCCAATTCTGACTCAGCCTTACACTTTTCATCCTTTAGTTTAGCATTCTCCATTCTCAGCTCAGCAATAATGCTATTCTCATATCTCTCCTTACAATCCTCTTCATTCCCCATCGTCACCAACCTCTTTAAAAGAAGTCAACTATCTCACTCTTATATTTAGGAAAGGACACACTAATATGCAAAGAGACACAAACATCAGTTTTAGTGTAATTCATATTCATATTCATATTCATATTGATTTGAATAGAAAGGGGGAAATCAGTAGACTCACCGTCGATTAGGATTAGGATTAGGATTACACAATCTTGCAGAAGCCAAAATAGCAATCAAGGTTACAAAAGAAGATTAAACTTGCTAGTTCATGAGCACTGGAAGAATTCAGCATGCAACACAAGACAAGACAAAGATCTATGAATATGAATACAGCATAACAGTTAACAAACTCAATTTGGCACAAGAAAACGTATATTATATTGCGATATCAAATAGAAAGAAATAGTAGCAAAAAGGTGAACAGCATTATACTATTAATCAATTTACAGAAAAGAAAACTCAAAAACGGAATTGAAAAGAGCAAATGATTACACAATCGGAACACATCGGCGATGCTCATGTGAATTCAATTCATATTCATATTCATATTCATATATTCATATTGATTTGAATAGAAAGGGGGAAATCAGTAGACTCACCGTCGATTAGGATTAGGATTAGGATTAGGAATCGAATTGGAGGGAAACGCGCGCGCACAAGAGAATTAGGGCAAACCCTAGGCTATGCAACTCTTCTCTTCTCTTCTCGTGCTCTGCTTAATAATATGTGAAACCCCAGAATCTTCTTTTTTTCTTCATAATAACCTATTGCTAAAAAAAAAAAGAGGGGGAATATTATATAGGACTTTCTAATTGAGTTTAATAAAAAAATTGAATTCAATACTCACTTGATTATATTCATAAAATCCTTTACACACAAAAGGAACATTAGACATTACTAATTATAACTCAAACTTTAAACAATTTCCAGTTTTGCTCATATGTAATATCCACCATATCATATGAAAACAAAACAATATATAGTAAATGGAAGGTGAATAATATATTCAAAGAAAAATTGATGAAGTGATTTATAAACAGATCAATAAAGCATTCTTTCTCTTAGGATTCACATGTCAATGAAGAGAGGATTTTTTTTGCAATTATTCAAAAGCCACACCATTTCTAAGATTCACATTGATTTTATTTGACCAGAGTTATATATACATCATTTGGGTTCTAATTATTATCCAAGATTGATTTTTTTGTGGTTAAGAGAGCAAAACAAACCATTGAAACATATGTAACCAGACATATAATATAATAGTTTATATTTGAAAGAATTAGTTTTGAGAAAATTTTTTTGACTTAAAGACAAATTTTATTAAAATAAAACATTAGTCCAAACGGTAGATGTTATATACTTATAGATCGCTACATTTTGTAATAAAAATATAGAACGAAAATTATTGGATATATGACTAATGTCTTCAAATAAGCTGATGGTGAGCCCATAGTTGTCATCAACTTGGCCTTTGATTCTGTTGGAAATAAGAAAATCAAATCCTTCTCCCTTTATGTGTTAACCTGACTCCCATAAAAATGAAATTGATATCTTTCTTATACAATGGGAGGGAGACTGTCAGGCCTTCTGATTGACACCTGTCCAATTTTACCTCCTCAATTTTTACCAGGTGTACACTTTTATCTCTTCTAACCTTATTTTTTCCCTCTCTTTCTCTGCTCCCTTTCAACTACCCCCACGTTTCCCACTCCCTCTGTTCAGTTTTTTTTGTTGCGAGTCCTGTTTTTTTTTTTAAAGAATCAATTGCCTATTCTGCCATGATCTCCCACTATTTCATTCTACTTTAATGTGGTAACCGGTTAGATGGGTGCAGATAGAACCCCACCCAAAAAATTTTCTCCAAGCAATCAATGGTACGTTTCTTTTCTTTCCCCCAATCAACGAAAGTTTCTATTTTTTAGGGATTTTGAAGATTATGATTTATGCATGTTCAAAACTTGATTTTTGGCAACCTTCATCCCTATTTCTCACTTTTGTCCATTACTTTCATCTTCTTCTGCAATATTAAGTAAAAGGAGTTGTTATTGTTAATTTTTTTTTTTTGGTTAAAAAGGGTCTTGATTTTGTGTATTTATAGCATAACAGAAAAATGGGAAACCCCGACAGTTGAAATGGAAGGCAAAGCAGCGAGGGAGTAGGTAGGTGGAGATGACGAAGACGAAGACGAAGACGAAGACGACGAGCAATTCGAAATTCATCCTCTCCTCACACAAAGCCATGGCCAAAATGAAGGGTAAAGGTCTTCTCTCAGGCCTCCAAAGTCTCCAACCACTGCTCTCCGCAATCTCCAAACTGGTAAATGACAGTTTCCTTTGTTTTTTTACATGTATCTCTTCAAATGGGACATTGGGCAACAAAATATAAATTGTTGCTTTCCTTTTTAACAACACACCTGCTTCGTTGGCCAAAAAAAACACACACATGCTTCTATACATTTATTCTTCAAATTCTTAATAATCAGAAATGGTTGTGATTATTGGTATTCTTGTAATGTTTGGTTAACATTGGACATAGAAGGGCTTCTGCCATGACTTAAGCAAAGATCGCTTCAAGTAAGATTGATAATTATTTTTTCCCGATCCAAGATGTGATTATTTGCTTCATTTGTTTTTACTTGATTGGTTGTGTAGTTAATAAATATCTTAAACATCTTAATAAATAACTAACTAACAACAATCCTAATACAGACATCAAAAGGAATAATGCTTTGAACGAGCTATGGACATTTTTCTTCCAGCAACATCAAATTTGTTCAACGAGTTCTCATCATGTCATTTTTCAGTTTGGACTTATCCAGTGTTGGTACTAAGATGCCAATATTATACTTCAAAACCTGTTAGTAACACTAAGGACTGATGAAAATAAAAAAAATGGTGATCAAACAATATACTGCCACCACATGAATATAGTTTTCTTCTTTTCTGTGACCCAAACTGATTTCTTTTTTTTTGTTCAGAACCCAAACTGATTTTACAAATAGGATTTATGATTATTAAAACATATTCAAGTATCTTTCTTCATGAAATGTTGTTCTTTTATCATAGTCCTTCCCCTTCAGTTACACAGGTTCTCTCAGTAGGCTTAACGAAGAACTTAATCAGATTTAAACATTGTGATTATTGGTCTTCTTGTGATGCTTTCTTGTACAGTGGATGTTTGGCTGCTATTATTAGTTGCTAACTTTGTTAAATCATACAAATTTTGTTCCAAACATGACTTGTTTTGACCATGACAGGTTTGTATTTATTACTCATGATGCAGCCAAATAATATACATACAAGGATAATGAATGTGATGATTCAGAACATATCATATGA
Organism: Mimosa pudica; assembly: GCA_029929735.1. NCBI lineage: Eukaryota > Viridiplantae > Streptophyta > Magnoliopsida > Fabales > Fabaceae > Mimosa > Mimosa pudica. Next base: position 5,670,616 of record JAKELP010000020.1, read on the forward strand.
CTTGATTGGGAATTTTGTTAATTTAGATCATTAATTGGAGTTGGTGATGTGGAATTTCTTTCAAAAAAAACCTCTCAGATTGGATGTGCTGATATATGACCCTTGTGTTTTCTAATATTTCATTTCAATATTTTGTTTGCATAATGATCTTACACTTCAAAACAGATAGTTATCAAAAAATGGAATTACTGGAAAATCAGTTTGGTAAGCTTATCAAATGTGGACTATCTTAATATGTATGATTGTATCTATTAACATGCTACAGGGATTTTGATTTTTATGAAGACTACAGATACCTTATGATAGGGATTTACCATTAGTTTTACTAAGCTTAAGGGTTTGGAGCTTCCAACTCAGTTGGGATAGAAATGGCCATCATTTAGTTTGATGCCTAACATCTTAATGAGATAATTCTGCAGGATTATGTTGTTAGAACACGTCTTGGTTCAGCCTCTTTTTCTGTTTCTGTAATAGGAGTGAATAACTTGTATCTATAATACTTATCCAGTCAATCTGTTAGTGGGCATGGCAAGTTACTACTTAGTTATCATGATGCAATTAGTGAACTCATTGATTCTTTATCTTCCTACCTAAGAATTTGTTTTCCTCAAATAATTCCTTTCCTCCTCTGCTTTGTCATAATTATTAAGTGTAGCTCCTTCTCCAATTGTGGGTTATGCGAAATTGAAAATGTTCTCTTGGTAAAGGTTTCAAATGCTTATTTTGTTCATATCAGATTACTATTTCTCTATTCATTGAGAACTTCATAATCACATTCCTTTACTTGATTACTACCCCAATCCATAATACAATAGAGTTGGTTTCTATGCTTGCATGTGTTTGGTCTTTAAATGTTTCAAGTTATACAACTCACCTACTGTTGCTCTGTTATTTCTTCATAGAAATTAATATGTAATGAAGTGGAATAGTAGGAAATTAATAGGCAAATGTTAAGTAAAATATGCACACTTTGGAATTGGTTACCCTGCAAAGAAAAACACTACCTTCAATCTTAGTCATGGGAGAATTTGTAATCATAGTCATCAATCAATATTTCAATTTCTGTTATATTATATAGTTAAACACAAGTAAATTCAAATCACTTGGTTATTATTACGTAATGGAATTTATTTATAAATTATTTTATTTCACTCTCATCATATATATATAAATTTTTCATACCATTTCACAACATTTTATTATTCATATTGGATTTTTCTCATCCACTATTTTTAACAGGATACAAATTATGGAATCTGAACTTGGTAGCTCTTCCATTGTTGCTAGGAGTGATGAGCGTTGGCGATGATGTTGATGAAGATGACAATGATAATAGTTGTGATCATCATGGTTGGTCTACTCGGAAAAAGCTCAAGTTTGTTGAAGAGAATGAGGACATGTCATGTTTTATTTTATTAAATTTAGACACCCGTAATGAATTAACTAAAGAAGCTAGCTTTTGATGCTGAATTCAAAGAAGTTACCATGGTGTTGAGGTGAATAGGTTTGGGGACTTGGGAATTGTTTGTCCTGATTAATTTGACCTGCTTAATAGCCATTTTTTTGGTTTATAATTTAGGCATGCTTCTTTTATTGTGTCTTCCTACTTTGGTTGTGCTTAGGGACTTTGGATGTCCACCAATGTTCGGATATAGCACTATAACACTTGATGTCATTTACAGGTGAAATTCATAACAACAGTTTTAGTTTTTAATGATTTCCTTATTTTTTACATCACGTCTCATCCATTTGGCACTACAATTTACGGAAAACATAACAAACTCATCATTCCATGTATATTTCATCTAATATTTTTTTGCAAGGACTATTAACAAAAATCAAATCCAAAACTTGCTTAATTTGTATTATTTTTTCCCGTCCAATGTGTCCAATGTTTACTTATAGTCAACTGCCAATGTGTCCAATGTTTACTTATAGTCAACTGTATGTAGCAGTTTTACATGTCAAAGTGAAAGACAGTTTGAGAATTTCAATATTAGATATTGATGTAAAACTCAAATAAAACATCTCAGTGGTTTCTAAAGAAGTATTTTATAATTTATAAATCTTGTATTATAATTATTTATCCTTTCTAAAGTAGATGTCACTTATTGTTATCATATTTATAATTCATATGTGAATTCTATTCATCCCGCGCATAGCGCGGGTTCTATACTAGTTATAATTAGAATTTGGTGGGAGTAACAGGGAAACTGTAAAAAAATCGTGTAACGTGGTTTCGATGTATTCACAGGTAACTGGATTCTCTCTACTTCCCACGTTATTTACCCAAACAAAATAATTTTGGGGTCAAAAGATTGCTGTTTGATTCTGTCATTAGACTTCATATTAAAATTAGTAAGATATTGAGGTTCCATATATGAAAACTAGTTCAGCTTTCAATTGTATATGATTTTAAAAAATTCAATGCTTTTTAACTTGAAGAACTACATATTTTGAATATTGAATATCTGGAAAATCATATAAATTTGAAAATAAACTGTTTTTCATTTGTTAGATATGAATATGTTACTAATTCTTTTTTTTTATTACAAAATATGTCACTAATTCTATATAGTACCTAGTAATAAAATCAAACAAGAAATGGACAAAATTGAAAAATTATTGAATATTACAGTAACGTCAATGAGGTTTAAGATTTTTTCCAGCTAACTATTTAATAAATGGTGAAAATTACTTAGGTGAAAATTCCTTATAAATAAGTCTAGATTTATAAACATGAAATAAAAATAAAATAATTTTTGAACAGAAATTTATTATGAGAGTCTTATAAATAATACATAATGATGAATAAAATATAGGGAAAATGATAAAAAAATGACACTTGAATTTGAGTTGAACAAAATGGGGTCTCCAATTCCAACTTAGATAAATAAAGGATAGTCCCTAATTTGTCCTAAATAAAATTTGTGACTTTGTGTTAAAAGAGTAGTTGATGACGATTCTCAAATAGTTAAAGTTAACTATCTTTATATCGCTGTTAAGTATCATTCTCAGTAACTACTCATGCATTGCCGATAACTATTTTAGAATTGCTATTAAATACTCTTTTGCCACAAAATCACAAATTTCATTTAGGATAGATCGAGGACTATCCCTTATTTGTCCAAGTTAAAATTGGAGATCCTATTCTGTCCAAATCAAATTTATTTATGTGTCAATTTTTTTGTCATTATCCCAATCTAGATAATCTATAATGTGTAAGTTTGAAAAAGCAAAGAAACAAAAAAGACTGCTTCATGAGACCAATGAGTACTACCTAAGACGACTGTACAAAATGGAGTGAATTTCTTTCGCTTCCTTGTTCGAAAATCCAAATCCCCTCTTCGCTTTCTTCCTCTCTTCCTTCCCCCTCAAACCTCAAACATAACAAACAAACAAAAACCCATCTCCAAAATACCCTTTTCTTCATGAAACACCTTCTTCTTCTTCCAAATCTCTGAAAGTTTCAATCTTTTCTGCTAAAACATGGCTCTCAAGCCTCAACATCAGCTTAAGGACTTGGGATCCAAGCTGGACACTCTTCCTTCTTCCAAGGATGCTCTCATTAAGCTCTTAAAGGTCTTCATCTTTTGGCTTTTCAAAGTTTTGGCAGCTTTGTTTTTTAGTGTCTTTGTTCTTTGGTTTTGACTTATATTGGGGATTTCGATGCAAAATTTGAACTTTCTTCTGGCTTTGCTTGTTTTCTGTCTCTCTCTTGAAAACCCAGCTGGGAAAAGTGGAAAAGGCCATTGGAGTTTCTTTGTTTTGGGATTATTTGTCTTTTACAAGTTTGAATTTGGCTGAAATGTGTCAAATTTCTCTTCTGAAAGGGTTAATTTTAGCGGAATCTACTAGGATGTACTATTATACAGCTTTGCTTTCCACAATTTAGATGGACAGTCAACGTTTTTACTGTGTGGTTAGGAATATGTTGATTTGAACTAGTTTTTGAATAATCGTTTGAGTCTAGGTTGGGTTTGAAATGGTTGTTCACTTGAGTTAGCTGAATTATATTGTATCAAGCACATTGGCTGGTTTATGATAAATTATTGGTGTTGTGATAAATGTGGAAAAATATTAATTGTAGTCTCAAGAAGGAAATTAATAATGTGATTGTGAGTTGTATGTTGATCTAGGGGAATAGGGGGAATAGATTCTTCAGCTCACTTTGTCCCTTGGCTTTTTATGAGTAGGAGGAATAGTGAGAGAGTCCAGAGCTTTCAAGACTGCTAGGGCTTTGTTTGAGTTATTATATATGCAATATTCTTTTTTTTTTAATGATTATATATGCATTATATATGCAATATTCTACACTTATATTCATTAAAAAAATTTGCATGCTTATTTCAGAAAGATTATATTAAAAGCCCTTGAAGTACAATCAAACTAATATAGCAAAATTATCTCTAATTATTTACTATGTCATGATCAGATTGTGATAGGAAACAACTAGTAGTTGAATGTTGGAGCCTATGTTAAAACGGGCAATGTGTGAACCAACCTATAACAAAATACACATAGAAATTGGGCCCAATCTTTTATAGGCTCAATAGTAAAACGAGGCTAGTTGCTTGAACTAATATTAGATGTTACCATTAAGTAAATAATCAGTTTGAACCACACATTTATTGAAGTTATAAATGTAATCCATGAATCAATTCTCTTCTCCTATAATCGAGTCAACTACACTGCTTGTTACAATGCTTCTGAACTTACTCTCTTTAAAAACCTTGAGTCTTTGTGTAAAGAGATGCTAGAATGAGGTAACTTAATACCTTTAATATAAGTCTGTAAAATAACGGGAGTTGATTAAGAAGTCAGCAGTTTGAAGTCTGAAGAGAGAACTGTATTATGAGATTTTCAATCTATGCTTGACCAATTGTACTGTTTGGTTGTTCTTATGAAAATATTTGGTTGACATATGTTTCGTAAAAAGTTACTGGATCTTTTGATTTTCTCTGGATGTTCTCATGAAAATGGCACAGTTTCTTCTTTAATTCACTATCAGTTGTTCAGTATGTGGACCTTATAGAAGATTGTAGCATTTCCATATATTATAATTGCTATTCTTTCATGGCAAATGAATGCACCATTACAAAGAGGGAAAACATTTATGTTTATTGGCATGTACAGTCTTGACGACCCAATGTGTGCTGTAATGTTTTACATTATAAATGATTATGACATTAACATTCTTATGGCCTGCAGTTTATGAAACAATTTGTTGATACTTTATTAATCACTTTTAAGTCTCTCCCTGTCCTCAATAAAAAATGTTATTCCATATGCAGCAAGCGGCGGCATGCCTTATTGAATTGGATCAATCTCCATCAACTTCAACATTGGAATTATTGAAGCCCTTTTTGAGTTCCATTGTTAAGCCAGAGTTGCTAAAGCATCAAGATAGGGACGTCAAACTTTTAGTTGCAACCTGTGTTTGTGAGATAACACGGATCACTGCACCTGAAGCTCCTTACAGTGATGATGTTCTACAGGTGCCTTTAATTTAATATGCTCATCTCATTATGTAGATTGGATTCTTACTTGTAAACTGTCATTCTCCATTTATGTCTAAATGAGCGAAATGAAAGAACAAATATGGTTGCCATTCAGTTTAGTTGTCCTTCATTGTAACTATTATTTGGTCATTTGTAGGACATCTTTGAGTTGATTGTGAGCACTTTTAGTGGTCTGAGTGATCCCAGTGGCCCATCCTTTGGCAGAAGAGTTGCTATATTGGAAACACTTGCAAAATATAGATCATGTGTAGTAATGTTGGATCTTGAATGTGATGATCTGGTGAATGAAATGTTCAGTACTTTCTCATCATTATCCCATGCTTCATCTTCTCATCATTAACTGATGTTGAAATCTTTCTGTCTCTTCATCATGTAATGTGTTCTTTTTGTCTTTGAATCCTGTGGACCTGTAACATTTTCTCCTTTCAATTTATAGATTTAATTTCATTTAGAAAAATTGAAGTGGTTATGGTTGCCTTTGTGTATTTCAGATTCTATGAAGGTACTATAAAGTCATATGACTTGGAAAAGGGGAAGCATGTGGTAAGCTGGATAATACTCTGACCTTATGTTTTGGTTTGTTTAGGGCCACCTACTATTTGCAATTCTGATGCAATATTCATTTTTCATATCGTGTCAGATACTATATGATGATGGGGATGTAGAAGTTCTCCTTTTGAAAAAGGAGCGATGGGAACTTGTTGACAAGGGTGGCAAATCTGCTAAGGTCTCTGATTTTATATTATCTTTCCTTCTTTTTCTGGATTAGATATAATTTTCTATTTCCATTGAATGGAATCAGTAATGATTGAAGTCTAATGCTTCTTTTATTTCCTTTCCAGAAGATGAAATCTTCGCAAAATCTTTCTTCACCTCAAGTGTAAGTATTTCCCCTATAAGATAGTCTCAACTATTACATGGTATATTCTGTTATAAAATTGAGCACAATGGGACACTCAATACCCCCTCCTGTTCCAATAATTCCCTTGTCTCTTGTGATGTTTTGATATATATTGCGAAAATCATCTTGTAATTTTTTAATGCTGAATGTCAACTTTTTGCACAAAATGTGTCCCTGATTTTTTCTCCAATATGGTAGAAAAGACAGCAAACTAATTTTTAGATTCAAAATGAGACTATAATGTATTAATATGGCAATTAGACAGTTTAACTTTTGTTTCTGGAAGAATTACGTACTGTGCAGAAAGTTACCTTCATTTTCAAAATAAACTTCAAGGGAGCTGAGTGTTTTTTAGAACAAGACTGATATTAAATTAAATTTAATTAAATCTGGGGATTTGGTGTGATTTATCTTTTTAACAATATTGACAATATTTCCAAATGTGATTTTATCTGCTTTAAATGAAATGTCAAGTTTTTTTCTTCTCACCTTCTGTTGTATGTCGGCCCTTTCTCAGAACCCTATAATGTTATCTTCCTTCTGTTGTCTGAGATTTTTGAGTGTATTGCAGGTCATCTAGTAAAAAACGTAAAAGGTCCGGTGGTTCACTGAGTAAGAAACCAAAAAAGATGTGAGTGAAAAAGATGAGATCATTATTAGAGTTTCTTTTATATTTTAGTCTTTTTTTTTAATTTGTTCTCTTATATAGAAAAAGTGGTGAAAATTCTTCAAGAAACAAAATGACACTTGGACAAAATGGGAGGTCAAAAAATAATTTTCACCCTGAGGATATTGAAGAGAGTTCTGAGACGACCATGACGACCATGACAAAATAACGCTTGTTTGAATCTATGCAGTGTCACACTGCATTGATTTTCATATATCCTTGAATCAATTTAATGTGATGGTGATTGTGAATCAAATTATTTTCCTCTCTGGATTTAATGAATTGTGTCCTTGATGAATTTCCTCTAATCATGCTGATCTGTTTTAAATTATGTTCATCGCTGTTAAATCCAGTTTCATGCAAAGAAAAGGTCTTAGCGCTTTCTTTTGTAAGTGGTATTAACGCCCGAAAATAGAATATTCTGTTTTTGGAAAACCATTTTTTTTTTTAAATTTTAGTTGAATAGAACAGGCTGAATAGAACTATATTACTCGTGATTTACCATAAAAATATCAGAAAGCACTTTTATGATATGAAAATCAACTACTGATCAATCTCTGTACTCAAATGGAAGGTTCATAATATTCAGGCTTGCTTTAGATATCTTAATTGTAATATTTTTCTGTCTATCAAGGGCATGTTTACAAGTTTTTAGTAAAATTTTGTTTTCCTGAGGAGGGGCAGGATTTTGCAGTGACAGCATGTTTGGTTATACATTGTGGCAGGAAGATTAGAGTCTTATTTTTATCAAAAACAAAGGAAGATTAGAGTCTTATTGTTAGTGGCATATATAAAATAATTCAAGTCAGATATCCTGTCTTAACGTCAGAATTGAACTCCATACAATATATGACAAAAGCTTTTCTTAGCTGTGCCAGTTGCTTGATTTTGGAAGTTGAATTCTTAATATTAGTGAGATTGGAAGACATCAAGTCTAAAAGACTTTATTGAAGCAATCATTTCAGTTTTTCTATATTCTGCGGATGCCAATAATTATTTATATTATTCATGAAAAATAAATCTTCGGTACTGGTCATTCCTACTGCTACATCCTGCATGTACTTTTTCAATTTATTAACGGACACAAAGTGATGATAAATTGGTAGATTGTCAAGTTTATTTCTTCTCTCTATTGGATATTGCACATTGAGTTTCCTCATTGTTTTGTGGGGAGACTTAAAGCTTCAATTTCACTCGCTCGCTCGCTCGCTCACACATTTTTTATTTTTTATTCTTTGCAAGGTGATTTTGAAGGTCAGCAGGCTGAAATATCTGATGAAGTCAAAAGCAAAGTCAACAAAGGTAAAAGGAAAGTAAAAAATGTTTCAAGGGGGAAGAAACTTAAAAAAGAAAAGAGCTTGAGTGATATGGAAGAAGATTCTGATGACGAGAAGCAGGAACATGACGAAAGACTTTATAAGGATAGAGAGACTACCCCCTTAGGTGTTCAAAATGTCAAAGAGAGCAGCAGTTCAGAAGAGAGAAAAGCTGATGAATCAAGTGAATCCATGAGAGAGAAGGCGAATGGAGAAGCTGAATCTGAATCTGAAGGGAATCAAGGAAACAATTCTTTGGCGGAAAGCAATCCCCAAGAAATAGATGCAGCAGATAGAGAGTCATCAAGTCTTGATGGTGTAGGGGATGCTGAGATTCCTGAAGATGAACCTCTAGTAAGGAGCTTGACCTTTTTTATTTTTCCTCCGTTTTTGACTGAATTAGCATTTTGGTTCTTCAGAGAAGCACTTTCTGTAGGTACACTTTGAAAACGTGGTCTTCCAAAGAGTATCTATCTCTAATTTTGTCCAAATATTAAACCCCTTATTAGGTCATTAACACAGAAGTAACACGCCATAGCTTTAAACTGATAAGGTTGGTAATAAAACATGCAATTTTTTATGCTTGAAGTAGTTGCACCATATTTTTTGGTGCTTTATAATTGTATGTTTGAGTAACAGACATTTAATAATTACACCAGTTACATGTTAATCCATGACTCTGGTTTATGTTAATTAGATGTCTATCTTGAAAAACTTCTAACATTTATAACTTGGACTCATGCAGAGCAAATGGAAGCCTCGTAGTGGGAAGAAAAGTTCAGGCAAAAAGCGGTGAGAAGTTTAGCCATGACATTTTAGTCTTTTCTATACAGTTTACAGATGGGAGCTTGAATGAAGAAGACTGCCATATGACTTTCATTCACTTGTAGTCATCCTTTAGAATGTAAAATAACAGCCATTCCCACGTGTAGAGGGAAAAAATGATAGAGCACGTAGTTTTTGTAGGGTTATGTTCATCTTGTATTAGTATTAATTGGTTTAGCTTACTATGATTCATGAGGGTATCGTTAACCCTTCCAATGTAATTTGTAGTATAAATGGGGCAATGTGTACAGCTAGCTATACCTGTATGTGGGAATAATTGTACTTAGCATATGCATACTTTCTTAACTTCCATGACAGTTGATGATTTAAGCATACATTTTTAATTTGATTCATTGCTCTATGTTTGACATATAATTTGGTGTTTTTGTTGGCTGCTAATGCAGAATTTTGTTTAGTAAATCAGGGCTTTAATGGGTCTTTCTGTTGTCCATTTTGGATACCCTTTACAAATGAAAAATGACTATTTTTATGATATTCTTTTGGAGGGGTTGCCATGGAAAGTTTTTGTGTCTAAACTATGGAAAGGTTTTCCGGAGAATTATATCTAGTTTGTTCAATTTTCTTTATTTGAAAAAATAAAAAATATTGTTTTGTCTTGGCGCCACGTACATTTCTTGATGCAAAAGATAATATTAGTGAGGGAAGGGATGAACTCCACCTTTCTAGTGCATCTTTCTAGTGGGAAGTAATGGTGTTGTGGTTGAATGATAATATTTTTTCTATAGCGTGAATGCCCAAAAATGATACTACCTCCGGTCCTAAATATAAGACCTAGTTGATTTTTTTTAAAAATCCTATAAAAAAGCAAAATAAGTTACTTATAAATTGATTTCCCTTAGACTAGTTTATTTCACCTATAAACTAATGAATAATCTAAAAATAAATCAAATATGTCATGATTTAATAGTGTATTTCGCAACCTTAACCTCTCCATAAAAAAGTCAATTAGGTTTTATTAGGATCGGATGTAGTACACAAATGATTTATTGGTCAAGAAACAAAAATAGTATATAACTATTTCAAGGTACACAAATGATTCTCAACAATTGGACACGAGACCAAAAAATGTTATTTTCACTAATATGATAATTGTAATGCCCTAAAAAAAATCTTCTTAAAGCAATACTAATTAAATAAAGAACAATTCGATCACAATCAAAAGGTAATCTGGAAATTACTTCTTAATATTAATCAAATGAGAGAGTTTACAAGATGCACCTCTTGAACAGAAAATACAACATGACATATTTCAGTACAAGAACTTTTATTTAAACTAAATTGTCTCTAGAATAACTGTCATAACACGTTCTAGATCATGCGCTCTGGTAGGAAGCATGGACCGTCCACGTGTCATCATGGATACTCCCCACGTCCAACGGTTTTATCTTCAGGTCTTCATAGAATAATCTTGCACCTAGTCAATGACTGCCTCAGATATCTGGAAATGGTTCTGGGTTTTGTTATGTTGGGCTGCTACCGGTTGGGCCTGGTTCCAGCATGGGCCTTGAAGATGAAACAGATGAGAGATAACACTAGGCATCGAGAAGCAGACTTGTTGTTAATCCGGATTGGCCACGTGCCCCTAACTATTTGAAATTTGAATTAGAGAGAGAGAGAGAATGGGATAACGGGTCACCACATTAACTCCCCCACAGCGACACGTGTCTGGCCTTGGTTGACGCGGGTGGATGTGACTGCTCCCATCCGTTGAGATCTTTCATAAATAGCCGTTGGATCAAGGAGTTTCCTTCTCAAGCACCTTTCAAGTCTTATAAATTTGACTTTTTTACAATCTCCTGTACTTTCACTTTCGACACGTGATTTCTGGCATTCTGGTTTACTTAGAAGATTTGGTCCATATCCCTGCATTGTGTATTCTTCTGGTGTTCTCAATTTGATATCTGGTGAGCGATTTGTAGATGCATCTTTCTGGTTGAGCAATCTGGTTAGACAAACACGATCAGGTTATGTTAGAAGAATTACGATTAAAATAGGTATTAATTAGAGTCTGGGATTCGTGCAAGTCTAATTAGAGTTTGGTATACCTTAGATATTGGAATCAGGTTATTCGGGGATGTGGTGGATCGTCATCCATACATCTTTCTGGGTTCGGAATGGTCTATAAGTTATGTACCGGGTTAGTAGCTACTATGTACTTAGAATTAATAAGAGATTTAAAGCAACAAATGAATAAACAAATGGAGTAATTTAGGAAGAGTAAACGTAAAACATAAGTATTATGTACCTTGGGCTCCGGGAAGTTGTACCAAGTGAGACGCATTCAGTTGGTGGAACTTGTGTTGGAAATGAGCTTCCTGACTTTGAGATTTCGTTTGAGGAGGGTGGCTCCGGGAAGTTATGTCACCGGAAGTTTATTTTTGGTGATAGAACTTATGTCTGGTTAATGCTAAGATATTGGCTCCGGGTAGTTATGTCGTGAGGAAGGTGTTCCTTGTGACAGAACTTTGTTTTGGGCATTTGCCTGATGGTTGGCTCCGGGAAGTTATATCGTCAGGAAAGAGTTCCTGTTGATAGAACTTAGTTCTGGATAGTGCCTGATGATTTGCTCCGGGAAGTTATATCAGCAGGAAAGTGTTCCTGTTGATAGAACTTAGTGATAGTGCCTGATGATTGGCTCTAGGAAGTTATATCAGCAGGAAAGTGTTCCTGTTGATAGAGCTTAGTAATAGTGCCTGATGATTGGCTCTGGGAAGTTATAGTGTCATAGTATTAGAGGAAAAGAAATTTAGATGCTATGGGAAATACCTTTTCAGATGTATTGCGTTCCAACTTCTGGGGAGCAATTTTCCTTTAGAGTCTCGCAATTGGTAAGATCCTGGTCCTGTGATGCTTTCGATCTGGTAAGGGCCTTCCCAGTTGGGGCTGAGTTTTCCGTCTCTGGATTCTGGTGTATTCGGGAAGACTTTTCGCAAAACCAACTCCCCTACTTGGAAGCGTCGTTCTTTGACATGTTTGTTGTATTGGCGGGCTATCTGCTGTTGATAGGATGCCATCCGGATTAGAGCCTGTTCCCGTTTAAGATCTAATAGATCTAGTTCGTAGTTCAGGTTTATGTTGTTAATCTCTTCATTTGTCCACTTGTACCTTAGACTTGGTAGCCCGAACTCAACGGGGATCATTGCTTCTGATCCATATGTCAAGGAGAAGGGTGTCTCTCCCGTGGGAGTTCTTGCTGTAGTCATGTAAGCCCATAGTACTGCTGGGAGTTCATCTGCCCATTTTCCTTTGGCTTTTTCTAGTCGCTTCTTCAAGGAGGACACAATGGTCTTGTTACTGGCTTCTGCTTGGCCGTTAGACTGGGGATTCCGGGGAGTGGAGAATTTCAACTTGATGTTCCATTTGGTACAGAACTTCCTGAATTTCGATCCAATGAACTGGGACCCATTATCGCATACTATTTCATATGGTAGTCCAAACCTGCAAACAACATTCTTCCAGATAAAGTCAATGACTTCTGGTTCTTTAACTTGTTGAAATGCTCCTGCCTCTATCCACTTAGTGAAGTAATCAGTCACCATCAACAAGAACACGCGTTTTCCTGGTGCTGGTGGTAACTTCCCGACTATGTCCATCCCCCATCTCATGAAAGGCCATACTGGAGTCAGGGAGTGTAGGAATTCTGGGTGTTGCTGGAGTGCGGGTGCAAATCTTTGGCACTTGTCACATTTGGAAACAAGTTTCTGGGCGTCTTGTTGCATTCTGGGCCAAAAGTATCCTGCTCTCAGAAGATTCCTGACCAAGCTTCTGGAACCGGAATGATTACCACACTCTCCTTCATGTGTTTCTCTTAATGCATATTCAGAATCGTCTGGGCCAAGACACTTCTGGTAGATGCCTGCAAAAGACCACCTGTAGAGTTCGTTCCTGAATATCCGGTATCTGGATGCTCGTTGTCTGATTCTTCTGGCCTCATTTTGATCATCCGGGAGTACACCTGTGTCCAGGTATCTGTAGATTGGGGATCTCCAAGCGTCTGGTCTATAATTGGCCTGCACATGGTGAACAGGTGTGGTGGTTAGTACTGAGTCTTGTAACCGTATGATTGGGATGGCTCGGGTTCTGGAGCTTGGGATGGTGGACCCCAAGTTTGCTAATGCATCAGCATGCTTGTTGCTATCTCTGGGTATTTGCGTCAATTTAAATTCCCTGAATGACTTTGATATCGAAGTGGCCATAGTATAATATTTTTGCATTCGGGAATCTTTTACCTGGTATTCTCCTTGGACTTGTTTTGATACAAGTTGAGAGTCGCATCGCACTTCCACGTCTTGCGCTCCAAGTTCTACTAGTAAGCGCATTCCGATGATTAATGCTTCGTATTCAGCTTCGTTGTTGGTTGCTCTGAAAGTACACTGGAAGGACTGTTCCATAGTATCTCCGGTTGGTGACTGGATGACTACTCCGAGTCCAGTACCTTTCGAGTGTGTTGAGCCATCGACATACAAGATCCAAGTATCTGGGATCACTTCATTGCTCATGCAAATCAAACTTCTAGCCACACCTATCTGGATTTCAGGTGCAAATTCAGCCGTGAAATCCGCTAGCACTTGAGACTTTATGGCAGTTCTTGGGACGTATGATATATCATATTGACCGAGTTCGATCGCCCACTTGACTAGTCTGCCAGATAAGTCTGGTTTCTGGAATATTGCTCTGAGCGGGTGAGATGTCACAACCTGGATGGGGTGACTCTGGAAATATGGTCTCAATTTTCGGGACGCCACGACTAGGGCTAATGCTAGCTTTTCGATAGGTGAGTATCTGGTCTCAGCGTCTAGGAGTGTTTTGCTTACATAGTACACCGGATATTGTATTCCTGGATCTTCGCGTATGAGTACAGCACTCACAGCATGCCCAGATACAGACAAGTACAACTGAAGTAATTCACTGGGTTTTGGTTTGGAGAGGAGTGGCGGCTTGGATAGGTATTCCTTGAGGCCTTGTAAAGCTGTTTCGCATTCCGGACTCCACTCAAACATTTTGTTCTTTCTGAGTGTTTTGAAGAAAGGATGGCACTTGTCTGAAGAACGGGAGATGAACCTGTTCAGAGCTGCAATCATCCCTGTTAGCTTTTGCACATCTTTTGCCCGTCTGGGAGAGCAGATGTTCTGGATGGCTGTTATCTGGGTGGGATGAGCTTCAATGCCTCTACTCGAGACCAAATATCCAAGGAACTTCCCGGACTTGACCCCGAAGGAGCATTTTTCTGGATTAAGCTTCATATTGTATTGCTTCAGGATTCTGAACGCCTCTTGTAAGTTTGAGATGTGTTCTTCCTTGGACTGGGATTTAACAAGCATGTCATCCACTAGACTTCCATGGATTTTCCAATCTGGTTCTCAAACATTTTGTTGACCAACCTTTGATAGGTAGCTCCTGCATTCTTTAGGCCGAAAGGCATTACTTGGTAGCAGTATGTCCCTCTGTCCGTGATGAAAGAGGTCTTTTCTTGATCTGGGGGATACATCCGGATCTGGTTGTATCCGGAGAAAGCATCCATGAAGCTTAGCATCTGGTGCCCAGAAGTGGCATCCACCATCATGTCAATGTGTGGTAATGGGAAGAAATCCTTGGGGCAGGCCTTATTCAAGTCTGTGAAATCTACACAAACACGATGTTTTCCGTTCTTCTTGGCCACTACTACAACATTGGCCAGCCACTCTGGGTAAATCACTTCCCTTATTGACTTGACTGCCAATAATTTCTGGACTTCTTCCTAGATAATTTGGTTTCTGTCTCTACCAAACTTCCGGCGCTTTTGTCGGACATGCTTGTGTTTAGGATCCACATTCAATCTGTGGAGACTGATCTGGGGATCGATTCCGGTCATGTCAGAATAGGACCAAGCGAAACAATCTTGGTTTTGGGTCAAGAATGCTACCAGTTGGTTCTTCAAATCTGGACTGAGATCATTTCCGATGAAGAGTTTCTTGTCTGGCTGGTTTGGGTCGACCTGGATGGTTTCGAGTCCGGTGGATGATTCATCCCTGATCTGAGGTCTCAGGGATGATCCCTGTAATTGCTATGCTGGTAGTTTTTCGGACTTCTTCAGGGAAGTCTGGTAGCACTCTCGAGATGTTTTCTGGTCTCCCCTGATCTGGCGTACTCCCCAAGGAGTATAGAATTTAACTCGTTGGTGCAAGGTGGATGGTACAGCCTTCATCTGGTGGAGCCATGGTCGTCCTAGTATGGCGTTGTATGGAGAAGGGCAATCCATGACATGGTAAGTAAATGTTTGATTAATTCCGGCAGCATATGTTGCTAGATTAATCACGGCCATTGACTTGTCAGCAGCGTCATTGCCGAATACTAGGGTGGTTGGATAGTATGACATGGCAGATTCCATGTTCATTTCCTTAACCGTATTCAAGTAAATAATATTGACAGAGCTACCTGGATCTATGAGGACTCTTTTGACTTCGCAGTTGGCTAGGTAGATCGAGATGACAAGAGCATCATCATGGTTCTGGTCATTGATCTCATGGTCAAAGAATGCTAATGGTCCTTCTTGTGCCTCTAAGTCTTCACCGCCTATAGTCAGGGATTCTATCTGGTCAGTCAGGGTCCTGATGTGTCTCTTAGCAGCAGAGTAACTGGTTCCCATGATGCAAGATCCTCCGTTAACAAAGTTTATCATCTTGGTTGGAATTGGGGGATTTGCAGGAGTGGGTTGCTTATTGTTTGTTGCCTTGTCTATCTGGTTTTGCTTCTTTGATCCCTCGAGCAAATGCTCTAGGTAGCCCCTCTTCAAGAGTTCCGAGACTTGGAAGCGAAGGGATATGCAATCATCGGTCTTGTGCCCGTGGTCTTTATGGAAGTCACACCATTTAGATTTGTCTCGTTGCTCCGGGGGTACTTTTATTTTCCCCGGCCATCGCACTTGATCCCCCATTTTTCCCAACTCTTTAACTAGTTCTTTCGCGGATAATTGCAAGCCCTGCTCTTCTATTCGGGGAGCCGGTGGTCTGCTTGGTCTGGTTGACCTCCCGGATCGTTCTGGTGCCTTTTTAGCATTAGAGTAGGATTCTGCTCTGGGAGGTTTGTCCGGTCGCTCCTTTCGTTTCTTGCCTTTGCCTGCGTGACTAGACTCGGATTCAGGTGAGTCATAGTCTCGGTTCATCCGGTCTTCTTCAAGTCTGACTTCAGCCAACACCCTCCTCATGACCTCTGTCCATGTCTTAGGTTGGCATTTGGTCAGTTCTTCGTACAAGGGCATCCAGGTCCATAATCCCTTCCTGAAGGCGTTTATACATGTCATCTCATCCGGGTGATCTATCTCCAACCTTTCTTTGTTGAATCTGGTAACAAAGCTGCGAAGGGTCTCCCCTCGTTTGATGTGAAGTTTGTACAAGTCATCGGCGGTTTTCTCTAACCGCTTGCTACTCGCGAATTGGCTCACAAAGGAATCATGTAGTTCAGCAAATGTGGCAATGGATCCTACCTCAAGGTGCATATACCATTTGAGAGCGGGTCCTGTGAGGGTCATCCGAATCCCCTGCACATACATGCTTCACGTACTTTCTCTGGAACCGTGATGGCGAACATACGCTGTTTGTAGTGTGCCATATGATGATCCGGGTCTGTCGAACCATCATAAGGAGTAATAGCGGGATATACTAACCGGGAAGGCAGTTTTGCTCTGGATATTGCCTCAACGAATGGTGAATCCGCGTAACTGGAAGGATCATTTTACTCGAAGGGGATCGGCGCTCCTGGAAGTTGGAACATGGTTGCTTTTAGTTCATCTAACTCCCGTTGCATTCGCTTAATTTCCGGGTAGGTTCTCCGCATTTTTCGCATTCTGGGAGTTGAGTTTCTGGGAACGGTTATCTTGGATGCTAAGTGCCGTCGTGGTTTCTTGGGAGGGTCAGGTTTGTCAAGTGTATCGTTGGAACTTCCAACTCCTTCTTCGTCTTCATCAGAAAGTTCGACTCTGGGGTTATAATCCGGGTCGTCATATTCAGTGTTCTGGTACCTATCATCCATTCTGGTATCCTGTGGTTTAGTTTCTGGGTTCTGGTGTTTGTTTCTTCTTCTGGTTTGACGGTGCTTGTGCTCTGGATCCCTATGCCTTTCCTCAGGCGTTGCATGTTCAGGAATCTGGTGATCATCTCGTGCTCCTGTATGTCGAGATCGATGTTCGTGTAGGTCTTCGTCAGGTTGATGATGTTCTGAGTTATGGTATCTGAGGTCTGCGTTCCGGTGATATGTGCTTTCGGAAATCACTCTTGGAATAGGTGGTTCCTCTTCCATATTGTCTTCTGGTATATGGAGTCGGGCCATCCGTAATTCGGCGATTTCAAGTTTCAAGTTCCTATTTTCACTTGACAGTGTCTTCAGCATCGCAAAGTGTTCTCGCTGTTGCTCTTGTAACCGTTGCACGGTGAGTAACAGTGGATCGTTTTCTGGAACGTTATGGGGGGCTTCCTGAGTGTTCTCTCCAGGGTACCCAGTGGAGGAAATCTCTTGGATATTCGACTGTGCAGGCGCGTCTGGGTTAAGAGGCGACATCGCGTCATCTTCCATGGTCTGGGGTTGCAAGGTAACGAGAAGAAATATGAATTTCTCCCCACGGTCGGCGCCAAATGTAATGCCCTAAAAAAATCTTCTTAAAGCAATACTAATTAAATAAAGAACAATTCGATCACAATCAAAAGGTAATCTGGAAATTACTTCTTAATATTAATCAAATGAGAGAGTTTACAAGATGCACCTCTTGAACAGAAAATACAACATGACATATTTCAGTACAAGAACTTTTATTTAAACTAAATTGTCTCTAGAATAACTGTCATAACACGTTCTAGATCATGCGCTCTGGTAGGAAGCATGGACCGTCCACGTGTCATCATGGATACTCCCCACGTCCAACGGTTTTATCTTCAGGTCTTCATAGAATAATCTTGCACCTAGTCAATGACTACCTCAGATATTTGGAAATGGTTCTGGGTTTTGTTATGTTGGGCTGCTACCGGTTGGGCCTGGTTCCAGCATGGGCCTTGAAGATGAAACAGATGAGAGATAACACTAGGCATCGAGAAGCAGGCTTGTTGTTAATCCGGATTAGCCACGTGCCCCTAACTATTTGAAATTTGAATTAGAGAGAGAGAGAGAATGGGATAACGGGTCACCACAATAATAAGATTAGACATGAAAAGTCTAGAATATTCTTATAAATTAAATAACAATAACACACTCAACTCCATCTTTCTCTCTTCTCTTCCCCCTCCCTCTTCCATGACAACTCACCTCCCACCTGCCAACCTCCTTCCTTCTGCAACTCCACAGCCGCCGTCCACCCTCCTCCATTCTCCTCCCCACCACATCCATCTATAACTAACAACCCGATCAACACAACATCCCCATAAAGAAAAAACTTCAGTAATAACAACCCGATCATCAAGTTAAGATTTTATAGGTGGTCTATTTTGCTTTATTACGATTTTATAAGTGGTCTATTTTGCCTTGTTAAGATTTCACAAAAAAAAAAGTCAAATAGGTCATACATTTAAGATTAAATATCTTAAAAATTAATATTCCTCTAAAAGACCATAGAAATAAGTTACTGTTGGCGTTTCTTAGCATTTGTGATGAAGAAAGTTAAAAAAAAATGCATTTGTGATATAGAAATAATAGATGCTAATAATCAATGGATCTTTGGGTATCAAAATTTGCATACAGATGGTGGGGCTGTGCCTGTTATCTGCAATGGAGGAGCATTTGATCTTGTCTTTGAACTCATGAAATCATTTAATTTGTCTCTTCTATTTCAGAATTTTTTTAATTCTTTATGCCTAGCTGTTATGTATTTTGATTTGCATATACAAACATACTTACATACAGGATACATTTTTTCATGACTTTTTATTTTGACTTGCATATGAAATTGTTCATGAAACAAGTCACATTGAACTCAAATTATTAGAGCGAGAAGATTTTAGTCTCCTCTGGGAAAGGAAGCTTGATTATTAATATACATATTTTGTATCTTATACCATGTTAGTTTAAATTGTAGGGAGCAATAATATCTTGAATAACTTGGGTATTGATTATTAAAGAGGATCTTATGAAATTAGGGCTTTAATCAAAGTCATAATACTGGATCTTAAATAACTCCTATTTTTTTAGACTGAAGTAACTCCTAATCTCATATGACAGTGCAATATAATCTTATCTTACTATTTGAGAGAATTAGTTAGAAGTCCTATGCAAGAAAATAATGTTGGCTAAACTTACTGTTTCTTTTAAAATATTATAAACTCACTTGTTTTTGGAGAAAACTTACATCAAATTCCTAATATAGGTTCTCCAGTTACCCAATGATTCAATGACATATGTAAACTACCTAGTAACCATGTAACTTCATCAAAAAATCATTTTCCCAAACCAATCTGAAGTACATGAAAAAATTGATCTACAACTCCTCCCTTAAGTCACCCGTCATTGTTCCCTCCCTTGAAATCATTAGTAGTCAGTTGTATCGATTGAACTGCTTGCCTCCTTTGAATCATCATCCCTCGTTGTTCCTCCCTTGAAATCATTAGAAGTCATTGTACCAATTGATCTGCTTGTTTCATATGAATGTTGACCACTGTAAACATGAAAAAGATTAGTCAACATTGAACACAGGTATGCATATTAAATCCATGAGACATGTAACAATAAAAGGGAAATGCAGAAATGAAATAGAAGCAATGTCTGTGTGTGTGTGTGAGAGAGAAAGAGATTCAAATTTAGGCCACAGCCACAGCATTGAGAATGCTGTAGCCACCAGGAACAGGGAAAGCCTTAGTATCTTGAAGAACAATTTTGGGCACATCTCCTGAGACTGAGAATCTAGAGTACTTGATGAGGACTTGACGAGGGATATCAGTACCGTCCCACAGAATGCAGAAGCTATTGTTGGAAAGGACAAGGAGATCGACCATGGTATAACGAGGAAACCAAGTGGGATCGGGAGGAAGTTGAACCACATAAAGTTCCACATTTTGGCGGAGATCATAGGCTAGGAATTTGGAGGTGCAAGAATCATAGGAGTAAAAAATGCCATCATCCAAAGCATTGGAGTGACAAAGAAAGCAAGGGTAAGGCATTTTTTCCTCACAGGGGGTCCAAGTGTTGTTTTTGATGTCAAATTTCACCAAGGAGCCTTCCTTAACATCAATGTTCATGCAGGCATGAACTGTGCCTGGGAACAAACAAGTAGCAAAAACTGGTGTACAACCAAAATCAGCATGTGCAGTAATAAACTTGAATTGTCTGCTACGAACATTGAGAGCAAAATCCACAGGAAAAGGTTGACTACAGTCATGGTTGACAAATTTACCACCAAGAACAACCAACCATTCATCATCCACATTAACAGCCATACCATTACTGTGATAGAATGGCAAAGACCAAGACCATTGCCAACCATCTTCTGGCCTGCAGGTGTCTATAAATTGTATCCAGTTAGAAATCTCAGGGTTAATATCTCCAAAGGAATCAAAGGTAATGCCACCAACAGTGAAAATGAGGGAACCAACGGCTCCACATGTGGTATCCATAAGAGCAGAATCAAAGGGATTGTCGGGCTGATGAATCGCTTCTCCAAAAGCTGGTGTCAACTCAACAACACCATCCTCACCTTGTTTGATGAGGTACCAAGGGTTGTCTGAATCCCCATTAGTATGACCATTTGCGAAACGAAGAATGTGAACATAGATAGACTTCTCCATCCTTTGCTCCACTGACCATGCAACACAAGAAAACAACACTTTGATTATACAAGAACCAAAACAAATACTACCTTACCTCCGGTCATAAATATAAGACTAATTGACTTTTTTTTGGAGAGGTTAAGGTTGCGAAATAAGCTATGACATATTTGATATATTTTTAGATTATACAATAGTTTTTAGGCAAAACAAACTAGTCTAAGCGAAATAATTAGGTAAATCGATTTATAATTAACTTATTTTGCTTTTTTATAGGATTTTCTAAAAAAATTAACTAGGTCTTATATTTAGGACCTGAGGGAGGGAGTATAAACCAACACATATTACTACCTCCGGTCTTATCATATAAGACCTATATGACCTTTTTTTTTGGAGAGATTAAGGTTGCTATATAGATTCTTAAGTTATGACATATTTGATATATTTTTAGATTATCCATTAGTTTATAGGTGAAATATAAAAAATTAGCTAAATCATCAATTTATAATTAATTTATTTTGCGATTTTCCAAGAAAAGTCAATTATATTGGTCTTATATTAGGACCGGAGGGAGTATAAGCCAAAACATACACCAAAATATCCATACCTATCTCTTGTTGAGTATCTACAACACTTTTCCCTTTCCCTATGGATAGCATTGAGAGTCGTTGAGTCAACTCTGATTCAGCCCTACGCTTTTCATCCTCTAATATAGCAATCTTCATTCTCAGGTCAGCAATAATGCTATTCTCATATCTCTCCTTACAGTCCTCTTCATCCCTCATGGTCACCAACCTCTTTTGAAAAAGTCAACTAGCTCTCTAGCTCTTATACTTAGGAAAGGACACACTAATATGCAATGAGACACAAACATCACTTTTAGTGTAATATGTGACATTGCCAAAAGAACAGAAAGTAAATAAGCCAAAAAGGTGAGAAGCATTAACAAAAAAAGGAAGCCAAGTAACATAGAAAACTCAAATATAATAGATAAATCGATTTTTTTACCCTATTTTCTCTTCAATTACTTCATCACATTACAGCTTCAATTCAAGAACACACTCTAAAGAAAACCTCATTAAACAAACATCAAAACACACAGCGAAAATCAAACTACTTGAGATCAAGTCTTGTTCTATGCACTAGTGGACAAGTTACTCAAATAAAACACATGTGTACAAATCATTCAAATGAATATGTATGATACAAAAGATATCTAGTTTGATATAATAATCTGAAGTAGTGAAAAGGGAAAACAAAAATACCTAACAAATCAAATCTGATTTCAATCAAGCTTTGAATGATGAAGAACAATGCTTCTTATTTCTCCAAGTGTGCGCGATATCTTCGGAGCTTTTCTCCGTCGTGGCCGACACCGGTGATGGCCTCTGAAGAAGAAGAAGAAGAAGAAGAAGGCAAGAGGAAAACTGAGGAGCAAGCTACCTTTATTTGTTTTCTTTTCTAATAAGTTAAGGGCATTTAAGTCTTTTAACCTCATTTTAATGCGTTTATTATTCCTATTTTGTCTCTTACTTTCTTTTATACTCCCTCCAGTCCTAAATATAGGATTTAGATGACTTTTTTTAAAAATCATAATTTTTTCTTTTAAATTAGTTTATTTTACCTATAAGCTAAGGATCATCTAAAAAAATATCAAATATGTCATGATTTAGTAACCTATTTCGCAACCTTAATCTTTCCAAAAAAAGTTATCTAGGTCTTATATTTAGGACCGGAGGTAGTATTTATTAATACTTATGTATTTTTCTTTCTTTTTTTGAATTGAATGTATTTATCTCTCTTAAAAATATCATAATAAATATGTGTAATATTGTAAAAGAAATGTTAACTTCAGAAACCCAAATAACATCCACATGTTTTATTAAGAAGTTTTTTTTTGTGGCTGACTCTTATATAAAGGACTGGGGGAATATTAAATTATAAATTAGTTAGAAGAAAAAAATTAGGTCTATCAAATTATATGTGGTCTGGTCTATTTTGTTTTGCAAAGATTTTTCAAAAAATTCAAATAGATATTATATTTAGAGAAGTTTATATATGCTAATGATCAATTGTAAACACCTTATTTTGTTCGGACCCCACTAAATTAAAAAAATAATATAAAAAGTGAAAAAAATAAAATAATAAGATATGCTCCCTTTATTCTTTCTTGCAGGGCAAACACAATTCGAATTTCATAAGAGTGATGATTGGAATGAGGAAATAAAACATAAACAAATATGCTGATTATTTTTTTTTTGCCAACTATAATTATGGTGATTTAATTGATAAGAGAAAAGAACAATCACAATAGTGTGAGTAATTAATATAAATTTGATTGTAATAAATAGGAAAGTTCTAAAAGCAATAAGAGGAGCAAAAAAGAAATATTTACAATTAAAAAGAGGAAGAAAATGAATATAAAGATTGTAATATGCACTCATCAGTTTTGAGAGGGAATCAATCACCATTGGATGGATGTGCCACATGAGAGGAAATAATAAATATAAAAGATTGGAGGTGCATAACGAAAATTTGATGGCTTTTCTTGTGAGAATAAATAAAAGAAGTAAAGAACAATAACAAAATAAGGAAATATTTTAAGAAGAAACCTAGAGTAATCAACAATTTTTCATGACATAACTCTTTTAGACATCAACAATTTTTCACATCTCATTTAGGCAAATGTGACATAATTATTTTAGACAACAAGATTGTCTATTCTTCTAGCCAATATGTTGATATAAGTGAGAATCATTTTGTGCACTCATTTTTATTTGAAAATATTGTTTCTTTTACAAATGCGCTCACATGTTCAAAGTTTTCATGATTTTACAATTTAATTTGAAATTTTTGCAAAGAAGTTGAATCATATTTTCATCATTTATCCATCATGTCATTGAAATTTAATATTTTATTTTTGTGTGATATATGATTTACCTATCTTTGTTTTGATTTTATTTTAAAATTGTGAAATCTCTTTCATAAATAAAAAATAATAAAATTAAATATCTTTTATAAAAGAGGAAAAATGTGTCGAATGATTTTCATACTGTGAAAGATTGAATAATCTTCTCAGGTTTAAAATCGGTTGTTTCTCCGTAACGTGAGAGATTATCTCCACAGGCGATTCAATCAAAATTTTGAATAGTCTTTCCTCTTAAATATAAATAAATATGCATTTTTCATAATAAAAAACAAACCAAAATAATCATTTTCTTAAATTTAAATAATTGTTTTCCTTGAAAAACACAAACCAAGTGACCAAGTGGCACACATTTGACATTTCTACTCGAGCTATGTGGGCTTTGATCCCTTAAAGGTACGTAGCCCTAAGTTAAATCTTAGGTTAATCCAATTATGTAAATATTAATTTTCCCCCCTTTTTTTGTTTAAATTTTATTTATATTTGTATATATTTAAATTTAAAATTAAGGTCATATTTATTTAAAAATAAATAACATAGGGTAACTGTTCTCTTAAACGGATGTTGTGGATGCCTAACACCTTCCCACACAAACTCCTAAACTCTATTTAGTTTTTTAAGGAGTATTATTATTTTAAAAGTTTTTCAAAATATTTTTTTAAAAAATTTTGGTGGCGACTCCATTTTTTCATTTTAACCTACGTGGGCCACATCAATGGATCTTTGTGTATCAAAATGTGCAAACAGATGGTGGGGCTGCTATGTGCAATAATGGATGAGGAGGGGCCTGTTTGAGCTCTAGTACTTAATAAAAAGGACCCAAAGGGTAAAACTATTACAAATAACTGAATAAGATAGAATATTAAATATATCCGATAATTTGGATTCAAATTCTAGAGCTAATATTTCGAGCTAGCCCGATTTAAAAAAAAAATTTTGGTATGTTTTATTTAAGAATGGAAGAAGAAAACTATAGTATTATCAACTTATATTTCCTATGGGACACTTAAATTTTGTTACCTCATCTTTACTCACTTATTATTTTTGCCACCACTTTACTCATAACTCTGACATCATGTCATGATCATTCATTGATGCTTTTGTTGTCAAAACCTTTCTCTTTTCTGTTACAAACAGCTTTTCCTACTCTTCAATGTCCCCAACTCTAGATTCTGTAAAGCCACGAGGTATCTTTTGACTTTGTTTGACAGAATCATCATTTACCTATGTCACACTATCTCATACATACATAAGCAACTACTTTACTTGTTTTAACTTAATTTGCTTGCTACTATATTCCCTTAGAGTAGTTAGCTACTTAGTGTTAAGATAAACAACTGATTCAAATGAATAGTTTTTCTAAATTAAAGTCTTTATTATTGATTGGTTAGCATTTGCTGAGCTTTGGTCTTGTGGGGGTATCTGATTTGCAGATGTTTGTGTTGTTGGTGTTGCAAGGACGCCAATTGGTGCTTTTCTTGGCACTCTCTCATCTCTTTCAGCAACAGAGCTTGGTTCCATTGCTATTAAGTGTAAAACCATTCAACTTTTCTCCATACACTTCATCATCATTATCATCATCAAGGAAAAGTGTATAATTCAGTTTGTGTTTACATGAAAATATGTTTTGACCGTATATTTTGAGCTATAAATTTGTGTGTGTTGCGTTGATCACTATGAACTAGCCCAACATGCAGTTGACATTTGTGTTCAATACGTTTGCAGATGTATCATAATTAAGAAAAAAGATTATTCTTTCAACTTGGAAATGAGTTGAAAATGGATTCTGACATGGCTTATAACCCCTCAAAAGAAAACAATCTATATAGAAATAGAAACTAGCAATTAGATACCCCATCTGATTGAAAGAATAAAAGATCTTCAGTTTAGAGTACATTCTCCTATGCAATTATACTCCTCTATGTTTAGTAAAATCCCATATCAATGTGTTTATTTCAGTTTCCATATTTAAAACTGCAGCTGCTCTCAAGAGAGCAAATATTGATCCATCACTTGTGCAAGAGGTGTTCTTTGGGAATGTTCTAGCTGCAAATTTGGGGCAAGCCCCTGCCAGACAGGCTGCATTGGGTGCAGGCATACTTGCCTCTGCAATCTGCACTACCATTAACAAAGTTTGTTCAGCAGGGATAAAAGGTAGGCTTTATTTGGTAAATAAATCATCTAATATTGAAAATTTTTGCATTTGAATTGATGTGGACGAGAGTTTAGTTTATAGTTGTGTTCATTTTTTTCTGTTGTAGCTACTATGCTTGCAGCACTGACAATACAATCAGGTATTCATGACGTTGTTGTGGTTGGTGGTATGGAAAGCATGTCGAATGCACCCAAGTATATGGTAGAAGCAAGGTTTTACTTTCTGTCTTTAATCACTGACACAATGTTATATGTTGAAGAATGTACATTGTAATAGTTTCTAGAGTGTGCTATTATGTTCTAGGATGGTTTTAGTGTGTGTGTGTTCTAGAGTATGATTGTTCTAGAGAGTGTTAGTAGAGTAAGAATATTCTAGAGAGTGGTTCATAGCATTTAGGAACCCACTTGTATAAATAGCACTTCATGCTTGAGAATAAATCATCAGAGACATTTTCCCTTAAACATTTTATCATGGTATCAAAGCAAGGTTGCTCTATACTTAGCTTCATTCGTTTCTGATCATCTTCAGAGAGAGAAAGAGAGGTTTAGAGAGAGAAAACAGCTCTGCCCTAGCCTGTTCGCTGCCTTCCGAGCCATAAACACCGACACGCGCCGCACCATTGTCACCGCCGGCCTCAGATCGGCCAGAACCTCCAACCGCGAAGGAAGCCGGAGTTTCACGCGCCCACACGCGCCGCCCGCCGGAGTCCACGCGCCGTCGCCGGAGTTCACGCGCCGCCTGCCGGAATTCACGCGCCGCCTGCCGGAAAACCGTTTTTCGCCGCCATTCACCGCCGTTTCTACTCCTCTTGCTCAGAATCACCTCTCCTTCCCTTTAAACCATGTCTGAGGTGAAAAATGGTGCTGGATCTTCCTCAACCGTTGGTGCCATTACCCATGGAGACTTGCCAAATGTTCCTACAGCTTATAAACTGAATGGAACTAATTTCTTAAGCTGGTCTCAATTTGTTCGCACTTTTTTGAAGGGTCGAGGGAAGCTTAGTCACCTACTTGGAACAGGTCCTAAGCCTGGAGATCCAACCTTTGATGCTTGGGATGAAGAAGATTCTCTGGTGATGTCTTGGTTATGGAATTCTATGGAGTCTGAAATCAGTCAAACATGCTTATTCCTATCCACAGCTAAGGAGGTTTGGGATGCTGTTCATCAAACTTACTCAAGAGTAAGAGATGCAGCTCAAATTTATGAGATAAAAACCAGAATCTCTGGCTTCAAACAAGGGAGTAAGTCTGTTACTGAATATTCTACAGCTATGAAAAGTTTATGGCTGGAGCTGGATCATTACAGATCAATAAAAATGAAATGCAGTGAAGATGTTGCTATTCTAAAACGCTTTATGGAGCAAGAGCGTGTTTATGAGTATCTTGCAGGTTTAGATCCAAAATTTGACCAAGTGAGGTCACAAATTCTTGGAAAAGATGACCTGCCGTCTCTTAATGAGACTATTGCTATTATCTTAGCAGAAGAAGGACGGAGGAGTGTTATGATGGAACCACCGCAAGTTGAGAGTTCTGCACTTATATCAAAGCCTGTTACTAACCGTGCTGTTGACAAACAAGGTGATTCACAGGGCTCGAGCAAGGAATTATGGTGTACCTATTGTAACAAGCCACGTCATACTAAAGAGAGGTGTTGGAAGCTGCATGGAAAGCCTTCTAGAAAGAAGCCTCAAGCTAATATTGCTTCAGGAAGTGAAGAGAAGCTTAGTCAGAATGATCTTAAGGGGGAGTTAGAGAGGCTAAAATCCTTGATAGCAACACTTGAGAAGGATTCTCCTTCTACCACACGTACCTGTGCTTTGGGGTTCTCAGGTATTTCATTTCAAACTTCATCTGTCCTATTTTCATCTGCTCTTAATGCCTCAAATAAGGATTTCCTCCACTCTTGGATCATTGATTCAGGAGCCACTGATCACATGACTAATTCTTCTAAACACTTTGTCTCTTATAATCCATGTCCTAGTAATAGGAAAATAATTGTAGCCGATGGATCAATAATGACCGTTGCAGGTCAAGGAGATGTTTCTATTAACTCTACCCTTGTTTTGAGAAATGTCCTCCATGTTCCTAAACTTTGCACTAGTCTCATCTCTGTTCAAAAACTTGCTACTGACTCTAATGTCTTTGTCATTTTCTCTTCAAACTCTTGTATTCTTCAGGAGCAAGAAACGAAGCAGATGATTGGACTTGCTAAGGAAAAGGACGGACTTTACTTCTTTGAAGAGCATGGTGAATGTGGTAGAGTTAAGAGTCTATCATCTTCCTCTTTTCAAACTAAAAGTGTCTTGGCAAATAAAGAAGAAATTTAGCTTCAACATCGTCGTCTTGGACATCCTTCTTTTTAATGTTTTGAAAGTTGTTTTTCCTTCTTTATTTAAGAATGTGTCCATCGAGTCTTTACATTGTGACATCTGTGAATTTGCAAAACATAAACGTTCCTCATATCCTATAAGTAATACAAGAACTTTTGTTCCTTTTGAGCTAATTCACAGTGACATTTGGGGTCCATCTAACATTTCTAACATCTCTGGATTTCGATGGTTTGTGTCATTTATCGATGATTGCACTCGTGTCACTTGGATTTATTTGTTGAAACAAAAATCTGATGTGAGCTCTATTTTCCCGCGTTTTCACAATATGATTCAAACACAATTTGGAGTTCAAATAAAAAGATTTCGTTCTGATAATGCTAAAGATTTTTTCAACCAATCATTATCCACATTTTTTGAAAAACAAGGGATTTTACATGAGTCATCTTGTGTCAATACTCCTCAACAAAATGGAGTAGCCGAAAGGAAAAATAGTCACCTTCTTGCAGTCACAAGAGCATTGTTGTTTCAAACAAATGTGCCTAAACATTTTTGGGGTGAAGCT
The DNA here is from genome assembly GCA_029929735.1 of Mimosa pudica. Lineage (NCBI taxonomy): Eukaryota > Viridiplantae > Streptophyta > Magnoliopsida > Fabales > Fabaceae > Mimosa > Mimosa pudica. The sequence continues at coordinate 5,699,557 of JAKELP010000020.1, forward strand.
GTTCTAACAGCTACACATCTCATTAATCGACTCCCAACTCAAGTTCTTGGTTCAAAGAGTCCTATAGAGGTTCTCACTCATTTTTATCCTAATTTTAATGCATCAAATGGTCTTACTCCTAGGATTTTTGGGTGTGTTGCTTTTGTGCATGTACATTCTCATCAAAGGACCAAACTTGACCCTAGAGCTCTCAAGTGTGTGTTTGTGGGATATTCCTCTACTCAAAAAGGATACAAATGTTATCATCCTCCTTCAAAGAAGTTCTTTGTGTCAGCTGATGTGACGTTTTCTGAGACTGAGTCCTACTTTGGTAGTTATGTTAATAATGATCAAGAAAATGAACATTTTTCTAATGATCTTTTAGATACTAAATTTCAAGAGGATTCAAGACTACAATCCCATCTTAATCCATCTGTAGAAATTTCACAAGAATCTCATTCTAACCCATCTGTAGAGGTTCCACAAGCACTTGACTCTACTCATTCACCGCTGCGTTACAGTAGAAGGAAAAAGAAGTCCCAATCGGAGCAAGTTCAATCATCTGAACCAGTTATCAATGAAGAATTTGAAATTGCTCCTGAAAATACAGAGGTACCTTCATCTCCTTCTTTTATACATGGGGACTCTCTTGTTTCTACTGATGATTCTGATTTACCTATTGCCTTAAGAAAGGGAGTTCGAAGTTGTAGTAAGCGCTCTTTATATCCTCTATCTTCATTTCTTTCATATGACAAGTTGTCTTCCAACCACAAAGCTTTTCTCACTAATCTCCAGTCCATTCCAATACCAAAAACCTTAAATGAGGCAATGGCAGATGATAATTGGGTCAAAGCAATGAAAGTTGAAATGGAAGCTTTGGAGAACAACAAAACATGGGATCTTGTTCAATTACCCAAAGGAAAGAAGCTTGTTGGATGTAAATGGGTCTTCACACCCAAATACAATTCCGATGGCAGCTTGGAACGTTATAAAGCAAGATTAGTTGCTAAAGGGTATACTCAAACTTATGGAGTTGATTATGAGGAGACATTTGCTCCTGTTGCCAAAATGAATACCTTTCGAATTTTATTGGCCTTGGCTGCCAATCAAGGTTGGGATATGTTGCAGTTTGATGTAAAAAATGCATTCCTGCATGGAGACTTGAAGGAAGAAATCTATATGGAAGTCCCACCTGGCTTCTATTCTCAGGTTGCTCCTGGTACAGTGTGCAGACTCAAGAAAGCACTGTATGGCTTAAAGCAATCACCAAGGGCTTGGTTTGGGAGATTTACAAAATCTATGGTTCGCATGGGATATAGACAAAGCCAAGGTGATCACACTTTGTTTATTAGACATTCATCTTCAGGGGAGTGACAATTTTACTTGTTTATGTTGATGATATCATTGTCACAGGAAATGACATAGCTGGAATTAATTCTCTTCGAACACAGTTGATGAGAGAATTTGCCATTAAGGATTTAGGAAGACTTAAATATTTTTTGGGTATTGAAGTTGCTCATTCCAAACAGGGCATCTTCATTTCTCAACAAAAATATATTCTTGACCTCTTAGCTGAAAGCCTGAAACGGGAAAACTGGGATGCAAACCTGTGGATACACCTATAGAACAAAATCACAGACTGTGTGAAGCAGGTAGAAGGTCTCCAAAGTGGAGAAAGAAGAAGTCTTGTACACCACCTAAAGATCCTTCAGTTGACAAAGGATCCTATCAAAGGCTTGTTGGAAAGTTGATTTATTTGGCTCACACAAGACCTGATATTGCATATGCAGTGAGTGTAGTGAGTCAATTTATGCATTGTCCTAAAACATCACACTTACAAGCTGCCCATCGAATACTTCACTACTTGAAAGGTACTCCAGGGAAAGGAATTTTATTCAGAAGGGGGAGAAAACTAACAATTGAAGCATATACTGATGCTGATCATGGAGGTGATCTTGATAACAGAAGATCTACAGCTGGATACTGCACTTTTCTTGGCTCAAATCTTATTACATGGAGAAGTAAGAAGCAAACTGTGGTCTCAAGATCTAGTACTGAAGCTGAGTTTAGAGCAATGGCTCTCGGGATTTGTGAATTGTTATGGATAAAGATCATTCTATCAGATTTAAGAATTCACTGGGAAGGTCCAATGAGGCTATACTGCGACAATAAGTCAGCTATCAATATTGCCCATAATCCAGTTCATCATGATCGAACAAAACATGTTGAGATTGATAGACACTTTATCAAGGAAAAGTTGGAAAGCGGTCTGATTTGCACTCCATTTGTACCATCAGGAGATCAATTGGCAGATGTTCTCACAAAAGGGTTGCCTAGTGAACAATTTCGGAATATAGTGTCCAAGCTGGGAATGGATGATATCCACTCTCCAGCTTGAGGGGGAGTGTTGAAGAATGTACATTGTAATAGTTTCTAGAGTGTGCTATTATGTTCTAGGATGGTTCTAGTGTGTGTGTGTTCTAGAGTATGATTGTTCTAGAGAGTGTTAGTAGAGTAAGAATATTCTAGAGAGTGGTTCATAGCATTTAGGAACCCACTTGTATAAATAGCACTTCATGCTTGAGAATAAATCATCAGAGACATTTTCCCTTAAACATTTTATCATTATATTTGCTCTTGGCAAAAAGTTCATGCTTTAGAAAGCTCAAGGAATTTGTCGAGATCACCCTGTGTTGGTTGATGTTTATTTTGCTACTTAGACAATCACTCAACTACTTTGTAGCATTTCAATAATTGATTTTGGTGATTTAAGTTGTGGAAGCTTATATTAGGACCCAAAAGAAGGTATAGGACTTGAATTCTACATTAGAAATCTTGACGCGGTTTGCATGTTTAGTTGCTGGTAATCTTCTATCTAGCTGGGTGTCTGTGAAAGTGGTAGCTTTAAATGTTTGAATCTGACTTTCAGAAACTTTCACCTCATTTTTTGAGTGAGGATGATATGTACCAAAATGATTTGTTTATGTTGTGTCTAAAATCAGGAAAGGATCTCGGATAGGACATGATACTCTCATTGATGGTATGATCAAGGATGGCCTATGGGATGTTTATAACGATTTCGGCATGGGTGTTTGTGCTGAATTATGTGCTGATCTTCATGCGATAACAAGAGAGGAGCAGGTATTATTACCTGATATTATTAATTTCTTTTCACTTGGTCATTTGTTTGACTCAGTTGCCCTGAATTGCTGTCAACTTCCCTTTTGTTTTGTGTGTTGGTATGATGGTATCTAGTTGCTTGGCATAGTCATATGTTGTGCTTTTGTTATTTAGATGTAAAGCTGAGTTGAACAATATTTTCACGTTGATATTTTATTTGGTTTTACCACCTTTTTGCATGTCATTAGTCCTCCTTGCTTTCTTTTCTTTTTGTCTTGCAATTTGAGTATTGTATTTTTGTTCCATTCTTCTACCCTGTGTTGCTTCTCAGGATTCTTATGCTATAGAGAGCTATATGAGAGGAATTTCTGCTCAAAATTCTGGTCATTTTACATGGGAGATAGTTCCGGTTTGATTTCTAATTCCTGATCTTCTTTAGTTGTTGAGAATATGGAATGATAAATGATTTCAATGCCACTTTCTGCACTTTCAGGTTGACGTTTCTACAGGAGGAGGGAAGTCTTCCACCTTTATTGATAAAGATGAATGTTTAGTAAAGTAAAATAGATACTACCTCCGTTCCCATATATATGACTATTTTCCCCTAGTTTGATTAGATTAAGGATGTTAGTTAAGTTAGTTATTATCAAATTATATTACCGTTTCGCCAAACCATGTGCCTCTATCCTCACTCTCCATCTCTTGTAAAGTATCATGAACAGAGGGAGTAGTCTCTATCATAATTCTTGATAGATTTCATAATTTGTTTGATTGTCCATAGTTTGATGCTGCAAAGTTAAAGAAGCTTAGGCCAAGCTTCAAGGAGGATGGAGGTTCTGTAACTGCTGGCAATGCTTCTAACCTTAGGTCATCTCTTTCTCTTCCTGTATGATGTGTCTCTCTGCATGCTTGGTATATGTGCAATAGACCTTCTTATTGGTTGGGCTGAGAGTGGCTTATGTCTAGAATTCAAGGCCAAGTCCATTTTTATATTGCTCCTTGTCATGTGACCTGGCCTGAATCAGGCATCAGCATAATAGATTAAAACTTGTTACTTGATTATTACCATATACTTTTGTCTTTGTTAATTTGCTCCAATGTGTGTCTCTATTTATTGATACCTATGTTAATTTGGTGGGAACAGCTCATTACATCGTTTCAAAAGGTTTTACTATTGATTGTACACCGTGCTGTAATTTAAAAATAGTGTGACTTTTTGGATGAACATTGGCAAAAGTGACTATTTATCTTGACTTTTCAAAGTGGAGTTAAGGCAATAGTGAATTAATGTAATGTGATTTATGTTTGGATCAGATCTTACAAAAAAAGCGTAGTTTGATAAAACTTGTTTGAATGATATAATAAAAAGTCAGTTTCATAATGTACAGATGTGAAGAAAAGCCAATTGTTGTCACTATAAAATAACTTCAGTAAAAAGTTAGTTGCTATATGGACCTAAATTGTCTTTTTCAGTTGAAAAGTTCAGTCTTGTCATGGCAGCCCATAATCACAAGGACCATTAACTGCATGCTCTTTGACTGATTATTAGTATATTGACTTGACTAGCGATGGTGCTGCTGCATTAGTGTTAGTGAGTGGAGAGAACGCACTTCAACTTGGATTGCATGTAATAGCTAAGATAAAGGGATATGCAGATGCTGCTCAGGTGTTATGAAAGGTTATTGGAACTTTTCTTGGCCTTGTATAACGTGAACAGCTCAAAGCTTGAAGTGTGGTTTCTCTTGGCAGGCACCAGAGATGTTCACAACTGCTCCAGCTCTTGCTATACCAAAAGCCATATCAAATGCTGGTTTGGAGGCTTCTCAAATTGATTATTATGAAATAAATGAAGCCTTCTCTGTGAGAATATATTCTACTCATATTATAGGCTCTTTCATTCTGTTGTCAAATCTTGACTTAAACATGAGAGGAAAGAAATGACAAGGAACTAAATTCTTAAAATCATAGAATAATTTCAATAATCTTATAAAAATTGGTAGTGGCAATATCTTACTAGAGATGCCTATTAAAAAGTAGCCAAAATAAAATCTGAAAAAATGTCTATCCTCATCCAACAGGGATAAAAGATACATATTCATAGTCATAAGTTATTTCAGTTCCTCAAATGAAATAACCTTAATTTTCATATAATGATCACATTGTTACCAAATAAAAATGGGTGAAAAGTTTATGATCTTATACTACACTATTTTTTAATGCAGGTTGTGGTTCTTGCAAATCAAAAGCGGAAAGAAATGACAAGGAACTAAATTCTTAAAATCATAGAATAATTTCAATAATCTTATAAAAATTGGTAGTGGCAATATCTTACTAGAGATGCCTATTAAAAAGTAGCCAAAATAAAATCTGAAAAAATGTCTATCCTCATCCAACAGGGATAAAAGATACATATTCATAGTCATAAGTTATTTCAGTTCCTCAAATGAAATAACCTTAATTTTCATATAATGATCACATTGTTACCAAATAAAAATGGGTGAAAAGTTTATGATCTTATACTACACTATTTTTTAATGCAGGTTGTGGTTCTTGCAAATCAAAAGCTTCTTGGTCTTAATCCTGTGAGTGTTGAAATTGCTGCTCTTTTGGTGGATTAAATCTCTTTTTCCCTTCAGCTGATGTGATGCTTTTTTTCCTCCTATTTTTCTCTAGTCTGTCCTCATATTTTAAAGGCTTAATTCTGATAAATAATTATGTCTTTTGGATTTAACATAGGAGAAAGTAAATGTGCATGGTGGAGCTGTATCATTGGGACACCCTTTGGGTTGCAGTGGAGCCCGTATCTTAGTAACATTGTTAGGGGTAATTCTTAACCTTGACTTTCTCATCTTCTATACTCATCAATTAGCAAGGAAAATAAGCACTTAACAACCATAATTTATACTAATGATAGTTGGAAAAATGAACATTCTTCTAAAAGACCATAGAAATAAGTTACTATTGGCTCTTCTTAGCATTTCTGATGGAGAAGTCAGAGATGCTAATGAACAATGAATTTTATGGCATCAAGATGTGTAAACGGTTGGGACAAAGGAGGTTGAAAACTTTCACAGATTGTGTAGAGGATATAACATGATGATCAGAAACAATTATACCAATTAATTAAGATAGTCACAAGACCTTTGTTATAGAATGGTGTTTTAGAGAGATCAATTCATATAGGTTACAATGAACTAATTTACATAACTGCCTCAGTCTATCCAAATTAATCATTGATGTTTTAAAATTTCAGTCTATCCAAATTAATTATTGAGCTTTTAAAATTAACTAACTCATATGTGTTGGCCGATTTTTGAGATACAGGTCTTGAGACAAAAGAAAGGCAAGTATGGTGTTGCTGCTATTTGCAATGGAGGAGGAGGTGCATCTGCTCTCGTATTTGAACTCATGTAATCATTTGTCTCATTTATTTGAGAATCTTTTTTTATTCTTTTAATCTAGTTGATATTCTTAAATTATAATGATATTTTTCATGAATATTTATTTTGACTTGCATATGAAATTGTTCATGAAACAACTCACATTGAACTTAAAATTAGAGGGATATGATTTGAGTGTTCTCTGGGAAAGGAAAGATAATTAATATGAGTAGTATAGATAGTGTATTATATACCATGTGAGTTAAAATTGTAGGGAGTAATATGATCTTGAATCAACTGTGTATTGAGTATTAAAGATGATCCCAAGAAAATAGGCCTTCAAAGTCATAATAGTGGATGTTGAAGTAACTCCTATGAGGCTATGACTATGCCTATAATCTAATCATACCATCACACATAAATTATTATTAGCATTCTGGAATAAGTAAATGTTTAATGCTCTTTTCTTTTGTTAACAAATGTGAAAAGACTATGGAGATTCATTTTTGCATTGTTGCAGGCCTTTTTCCAGGGGTAGACTTTCTTCATTATGAGTATGGCTGAAGAACAAAATGTATAATGTTTCTGTCAAAGAAAGAAATGGCATTCGTTTTGCTTTACAACAAAGACTAATCTCATATGGACTACTAAATCAAAAGGCCCCAAAGAGTGAAACTCTCCCAAAGAACTGAATAAGTAAGGATATACCCCAGAAATTCAAACTCTTAACCAATTGTTCAAATGGGGAGAGCCCTTACCACTTAGTAAACTATAACAAACATTTGGTTGTGGAATCTGCAAGTTAATATGATACGAATCGGACATTGGAAAAGGGAAATCAAGAAGAATTACAATAGAATTAAAATGTTTGGTAAAAGTCATAAATTGATGATAGCTTAGTGTCCATGATTTTTTTTTATACAGAAGTGTCCATTATTTTTTTTTATAACATAGTGTCCATTATTTTTAGTATGGCGTATATTGAAAAATTGTCAATGCTAAGTATATATAAATCATTAATGCTATTATTTAATACGAAGAATGAAATAGTTGAAACAAAATCAATTAAAACTTTGAATTTGATATAATATAACAATGATGGATCAAATTCTTTTATATCCAATTTATATTTTTTGTTTGATTTATCTATATGATTATAAAGTAGACTCATCATCATCATCAACGTAAACCTTATCCCACTCAGAGTGGGGTCGGCTACATGGATCACACGACGCCATATTGCTATGTCTCTATTCTTTCCTTAAGATAAACTTTTCACTAACATATCTTTTTGAATAACTTCATCAAGAGTTCTCTTTGGTCTCCCTCTATTTCTTATATACGTCTCCCTTACCATCTACTCCACTATTCTTACTATCACATCTAATTCTCTTCTTTGAACATGTTCATACCACCTTAAACGATAATCTCTCATTTTCTCTGAAATTGATGTTACCCCAACTCTTTCACTAATGTGATCATTACTAATCCTATCTTTTAATATATACTCACTCATCCCTCTCAACATTTTCATCTCTGTCACATTCATCTTATGTCTTGTTGTTTTGTTTAACTGCCCATCATTCACAGTTTACATTAACTGTTTCCTCCTCAATTACCATTTTTATCGATAATAATCTGTCACCACTTCTATAAACTTCAACCACATTCTTCTTCCATACTTCATCCACAATTAAACCTACACCATTCATATGACTCACGTTACTAGTGTACCCAAGTTTATAACCATCAATATCCTTATCCTTTTCACCTACTCATTTATTCTCTTGTAAATATAAAATGTTTATCTTTCTATCCTTCATCACACCTATTATCTTTCTAATATTCCACGTACTAAATCTAATCCTACATCCGTTCACTTGCTTCTTTATATATCCCTTCTTCTGTAAAATGCTAGACTATGACATATTGCAAAAATGGTTGTGTGTGTCCATGCTTTAAGATTAGACAAATTTTACATTGGCTGCCGAAGCCTAACACAACCTACTCTTTTTTATCCGGGCTTAGGACCGGCTATATTATAGGCAGAGTATTACATACAATAATAACAAAATACAAAAAAAAAATAATAAAATAAAATAAAATAAAAACACTAAACATTAATAATAATTAAACTATTTATTAAAAATAAATCAGGCTTCATACTCAAATAAATTATTTTGACACTAAATATTTAATTTTAAAAATATTATCAAAATTTGTGCAATGCATACTCTTTTCAGTTTTCACAACGATAATGTTAATGTTTTTAAGTCTGAATGATTATACAATTTGTGTTTTTTTATATAACATTAAATGCACAAATACAGATATGCATCAGTGCTGAAATTATAACAATGTGTACTTAAAATCATAATCCAACCAAGGAATATTAGATTGTAAAGGAACAAAAAAAAAGTTCAAAACTAACAACTTCAGATAAGTCTCTTTTATAGCAAGATCATTTGCTTCCCAATTGTATAAACTAATTGAAACTTCCCAATTTTGATCCAACAACCTTCTAGCTTCCTGTAACAACAATATATATTGGTATGGCGTATATTGAAAAATTGTCAATGCTAAGTATATATAAATCATTAATGCTATTATTTAATACGAAGAATGAAATAGTTGAAACAAAATCAATTAAAACTTTGAATTTGATATAATATAACAATGATTGATCAAATTCTTTTATATCCAATTTATATTTTTTGTTTGATTTATCTATATGATTATAAAGTAGACTATTTATTAAAAATAAAATAAATCAGGCTTCATACTCAAATAAATTATTTTGACACTAAATATTTAATTTTAAAAATATTATCAAAATTTGTGCAATGCATACTCTTTTCAATTTTCACAACGATAATGTTAATGCTTTTAGGTCTGAGTGATTATACAATTTGTGTTTTTTTATATAACATTAAATGCACAAATACAGATATGCATCAGTGCTGAAATTATAACAATGTGTACTTAAAATCATAATCCAACCAAGGAATATTAGATTGTAAAGGAACAAAAAAAAACGTTCAAAACTAACAACTTCAAATAAGTCTCTTTTATAGCAAGATCATTTGCTTCCCAATTGTATAAACTAATTGAAACTTCCCAATTTTGATTCAACAACCTTCTAGCTTCCTGTAACAACAATATATATTGGTGTTCCAAACCATCTCATCTTTTAGTGTACTAATCACCATGAAAGAATCACATTATAAGTCAATGTTACGAATCTTATATCGCACACGACAGATAGAACCCAAAATATGCCTTATAATTTAGAAGACACAATGTTTGCCCACCTAACACACATTAAAAATCATATGGTTCCTATTTAGATAGATTTGCCTTTCTTTTCAACGTACATAAAATCCTTTAAATTTTTGGATCTCTTTTTTTATATAAAATAAAAGTTTTATATTTGTTTAATATTTTTTTTAAAGTTTGGTATCAAAGTTTGCACATGCTCTAATCTTTATGTTAGCCAAAATAGGTTGAAGTACAAATTCATTTGAGGGGAAATATTTTAGAGGTTTGTCCTAAAACCTAATTTAACGAATGTGATTTCAAACCTTACCCAGGGTTTGATAAATTCGCATGTTGAATGCTTCAAAATTCAAAATATATATTCCTTTTTTAGTGTTTTTGTGTTGACATCTCACATTCATTTAACACCATATTTGAAATGGAGTTTTTTCTTTTATTGAATCATTCATTAACATCTCTCGACCAAAAAAAAACATTCATTAACACCCAATTGTCAACATTTCCCTTTCTTATCATTTCTAATAGTTTCTATCTTTCTTTGGTTTCTTTTGAGTATTTATCTTCATTTTGGGGCTCGAACAAAACATTGGTGGTTTACAATAGTACATACTACGACATACATCCAAAAGATATTCTGAAAACGAAAATATACACCAAAAAGATTACAATCAATTGAATTAATTTTTTTTCGGGGTGGCATTAGGTGTGTAAGTTTATTAGTTTTGCGTTTTTAAAAAAATATTTGTAGTGAAATTTATTATATTAGATCATACTATAGTAAATTAACAATAACTCTAAATGTGAACGTGACATCTTTACATAATATTTTTAAAGAATCATCATAAAAGATATTTTTCCAGCATTAGTAATTAGACAAATTATTTGAATAAATAAATAAACTTATCACTTCGCATAAAGTTATCATTATAAAACTTACAAAGTAAAATATTTATTTCCTGTATGAATTTAATTTCCTTTTATAGACCAAGTATCCCATTTGATCTGCCTCAATCTCCACAAATACCTCCATGAATTTCTCAGCTACAAAGAGAGAGGGGGAGAAAATAAAAACTTTTTGTATTTCAATATTTTCTATAATCTTGCTTTTATCTGTAAGGTTGGCATTTACTGTCATAATCACACCACAAAACCTGTGTCATCACAAAGCTAAAATAGAAAAAACAATTCACAAACCATTCATAATTTTGGAGACTTTCTTTTATTCAAAGGCCTAACACCTGTCAATACACACTCATAATCCAAATCGTTGGACATTCAAAGAAACCTGTGAATTCTTTCTGGGTTTCTTTCAAGGTCCAAACAATCCATTTTCTTCTTCCCCTTCTTGCACTTCATTTAGCATCACCATTTGCTCTACAAAGAATAAAACTTTAAGGTGCTCATCATCATTTTGACATTACTTTTTATATGTTCATATGACTATGTAATATGTTACATGGCCTATTGCAATTAACATTTTTTGTTATTGTTGTAGAGATCATTGGGGAGGAGAAAATGGTGGGCTTCAAGAATGTGGATTCACCAAAGGATATGAGTCCTCCAAAGGGAGGAGAGATAGACACAAGGGCACCATTTCAATCTGTGAAAGCTGCTGTCAGCTTATTTGGTGAAGTTGCTGTCTCTAATGAAAAACGTGCCATCAGAAGAAAATCATCCGAGGTAAATATGCATAAAAAAATTTATGAAGCATAATCTTATATTCATCATCAACCACACACATGTTGATGTTAATTAAAACTTTATCATTTCAAATTTCTTAGATCATCATGCATGTGCTTGCGTTGACATTCACATCTTTGTAATACATGCTCCATATATACTATCTTTAATATAGGAACATACTATTAATGTGTTGAAATCATGAAAATTAGTAGTTAAGTTAGGCATCTATGATGAATGTATTTTTATCATTTGGAATGAAATTGCCACTTTATAGAAACCTCCATGCATATACAATCGATATAGATACTTTGAGAAAAAAATACTATACTGGTCCTAGTAATAAGATCTAGTTAGGAGATAGGTGTTATGGTGTAAAACAGATTGGAAAACACTCACACCTAACAAATTATGGTGGACAGATTTGGTTTAGGATTGAAAACGATGGAGAAAACTAAGTGGAAGGAAGGAAAAATCTGAACAGAAATTGAGGGGAAGAAGAAAAAGAGGTGGGAGGAAAAAATAGAAAGAGGGGGATGCTGAATAACTATGAGGAGAAAGATCAAATGATCACCATATATAATATTATTCATCAAAGTTGTAGCATCCAATAGGGAACTTAACCAATTCCTCTTCATTAAAAAAAGCTAATATCTTCCCTATTAAGAAACTTAATAAAAAAGCTAAACTATCAGCAAAAGTTGACTATACAAAGCACATACTTAACTAAAACGAAAAATGAATATAAGGCCTATTTGGACCTTATATTTAGTTTTCGCCTTACTTGAGCACAAATTTTCCTATTAAGTTGTGTGTGTATAACTTAAGAATTAATTAACTTCTTTCTAGAATAGATCTTCCTCAAATATGTTATATTTCTATATTCCATCATGTTGATTTCAAATATAAGGCCTCAATTTAATTCATCTCTAATACATATTATTTCCCACATAAAGCCTCAATTTAATTCATCTCAAATACATATTATTTCCCACAAACTAATTTATCTAACTCATCAATTAATTCATGATCTAGTGTTATTATACATGGGTATTTTAGACAGATTATGTTACATTCAGTAATATATCTCTTCAAGCTAGTACGAGGGAATTCTTTTTCTTGGCCTTCCAAAGCAAACATAAGTAAATAATAATGTTATTGAAAGCACATTTTTTTGTATGATTTGCAGAATGTTCTGGAGAAGGAGACACAACTTCTATTGGCACAGAGAGAGCTGAACAAGATAAAGAAACAGCTTGAGGCTGTAGAATCCACAAAATCCAAAGCACTTGCTGAGCTTGACAAAGCAAAAGTGACACTTCAAGATCTCACAACAAAGCTGAATAATGTCAGAGAGTCTAAAGAAGCTGCAATGGAAGCTGCAGAAGCTGTGAAGAATCAAGCCAAGCAACTAGAAACTGCAAAATCTCAAAAAGAAGTTGGCTTTGAAGCTTGGAAGCAAGAACTAGAGAATGCAAGAAAGGAATACACAAGCACTGTGAAACAACTTGATGCAGCCAAACAAGAACTCACCAAGATCAGGCAAGATTTCGATGCTGCCTTGGAGGCGAAGCTATCGGCTTTTCAGACAGCCGGGGAGGCCCAGAGATCGGCCAAGTTGAACTCGGAGAGGATCAGTGAGCTCTCTAAGGAGATTGCAACCATGAAAACATCTGTTGAGGAACTAAAGCTTGCATCTCTGAAGGCACAGGAGGAACAAGAAAAGGCCATGGCAGATAGGGAAGCTCAATATGAATCTTACAAGAATGGTAAGGAAGAATTAGAGGCAAAGATGAAGTCTTTGATGAAAGAATACGATCCGGAATCCAAAACCGAAGATCTTGAGGCTAAACTTGCTGAAACAAGCGCAGAGATTGAAGTTTTGCAGGCACAGATGAAGAAGGCACATGATTCAGATATGGAAGCTGCAAGAGCTGTAACTTCAGAGCTCAAGGAAGCCACAAAGACATTAGGAGAAGTAACTGAAGAAGAAAGTTCTCTGAGAAACCTAGTGGATTTATTAAAGGATGAACTAGAAAATGTGAAGACTGAGCAAAAAACCTTGAAGGACAAGGAACAGAAATCAGAAGCTCTTGCAAGTCATTTCAAAGAAGAAATTCAGAAGAGTAAAGGAGAAGCAAATGTGGAGGAGTTGGAGAAGGCTTCTGAGTTATTTCAAGAACAAAGCTTGCAAATAGAGAAGCTAACTAAAGAAACAGAAGCTGCAAAAAGGGAAGCAGAAGAGATGAACCAGAGAACACTTGAACTGAAGCAAGAAACTGAGAAAGCACGAGCATTGGCTCAACAACTCGAAACGAAGCTCGAGATTGTGCTAAAGGAAGCTGTAGAAGTAAAAGCAGCAGAACAAAGAGCACTTGAGGAGATGAAGATCTTGTCTGAGATGCAAAGTAACAACAATGATCAAGCTGGTGATGCCACAAACTCAGATCCAGATCATGGTAAGATCAAACTATCTATTGAGAAGTTTGAGTCAGTGACTGGAAAGGTGAAGGAATGTGCTGATCTTGTGGAAAAGGCAGAGCTGGCTGCTATAACTCAGATTGAAGCAATAAAGGCAAGACAAAGTGAAGCAGAAAAGAAGTTAGAGGCAAATCTTAAGGCCATTGAGGAGATTAAAACAGCAACAGATCTGGCTTTGAAGAATGCTGAGATGGCTGATGCTGCAAAAATGACACTTGAAGGTGAACTTAAGAGGTTACGCCAGCAAGACAAGGTGCCAACTGAATCAGCATCTTTGGATTCTCATAAATAGACAATTTCTTCAAAAACAACAATCAAAGTGGGTTTTGGAATTATATCCAAAAGGTGGTTGTTGAGGTAGGAGAACTAACCACACTTAAAGACCTCATTGAGTATCTCATTCTATTGAGTTTTGGAGATATTCTATGCTACCAAAATCCCTATTAGAAATCAATCACAAAAGTAGATATGAAATTATCAAGAAACACTCACTCTTTTGAAAAGAGGGGAGTGAAAATCTCTTGCAGATATGTATGAATGCTCATTGTGAATTTGCTGGTTTTTTTTTTAAGTTCATATAGTCTTTTGAAAGACAAATTCTTCCAGGGTGTTTAGGGAAAACGTGCTACTTTTAGCATTATCATGTACAATCTTACTATTAAAATAATGTACAATTTTTTGAATCATCAAAAGTAAAATATGCTTAGCCTACTCTTCCCATAATCATCTATCACATAACCAGCTTCTGTTCATGCTGCCACATAATACATTGCAGTAATTATGCATATATCGAAGGAAAAAATTTAACACATGAATATAATTTGCCATGTCACGTGTAATATGACCAATTACAGGTATATAAGTTATAAAGAGTTGAATTTGATGACTTATAGTCTTTTGAAAGACAAGTTCTCCCATGGTATTGAGGGAAAACGTACTACTTTTAGCATTATCATGTACAATCTTACTATTTAAAAATGTACAATTTTTCGAATCTCATGAAAAATTAGAAAATTGAAGCATCAAAAGTAAAATATGCATAGACTACTCTTCCCACAACCATCCATCACGTAACATGCTTTTTTTCACGCTGCCATATAATACATTGTAGTAACTATCCAGAGCATATATAGGAGAAAATATTTAACACATGAATCTAATTTGTCATGTCACGTGTAATATGACCTTAAGAAGCTGAGTGAGAGAGAAATGCAAACTTACAAATGCAATAAATGATCTCAACTTAGGGATTAAGCTAAGTCATTTATCTTATATATATAACCAGTTATGCTTGCACTTGATAGACATATAGGAATATTTCACGTGGACAAATAATATAACTAACTACAATAACTGAGTATAACTGGGCCTAAAAGCCCATATCATGTTGGGCTATTATCTCTAGTAATATTCCCCCTCAAACGAGGCGGGGATAGAGCTAGACCAAGTTTGCCACGAAGATACAAAAAGTGAGAAGTCCCCAGAGGCTACGTAAGACAACATGCAAGTTGATCCTTTGAAGGAAAAAAATGAACACTCAGTTGTTTAGGCAACACCTGATCCCTAACAACATGGAAGACTGGATTTGAAGCCAAAGCTGTTGCACTTACACTATCACACCACACAACAGATAAAGGAGATAAAAAGCAACACAAAGCTCTTGCAATAAGCTTCCAATTCAAGCCAATTCAGCTGCAGTATTTGCCAATCCACGATATTTGGACTCACAAGAAGACCGAGAAACAACAATTTGCCTTTTAGAAGACCAGGAAATCAAAGAATCACCAAGATAAACAAAATAACCACTAGTAGATCGACAATCAGTTGGACAAGCTAAGATGCGCAATCAAGGTTAATTTAGAAAAAATTGGGAACAATTAAAAAGTGGTGTTAATTATAATTATAAACAAATTAAATTAAAATTTGAAAGTGGTGTTATATTTAGAAATGGAGGGAGGGAGTATTTGAAATTAATTCAGATGAAGCTTATTAATTAGAACTGAAAGTAAGCCAACGCATACATCAATATTTAAAATTCAGTTGAAACTTATTAGAACCGGAATTATGAATTTATAGAGCTAATCTATAGAGGAAACTTTTAGTTCTTTTGTTTTTCTTTCTTTTTATCACAGTTCTTTGTTTTTCTTGAAAAAAAACAATTTATGATTGTTCTAGAGCTTTCGACCAAAAAAAAATTGTTTTAGAGCAACGTAATACTCAATTTATACTTGAAGTATCATAACTTACGTCTATACTGTATTGTATATATTTAAAATTCATTTATTAAGATAATTTTAGAAGAGGATTATTAGAGATCCATTGTGGAACCTTATACTATATGAACATAATAAATTCATTGAAGACGTATTTTTCTCTTTATGTTAAGATTTTAGAAGAGGATTAGAAATATTAATTTTGAAAGTCATCATAAAATCATAAAGATAACAACAGACACAAAGATTAACAGAGCACAACACAGGACGATTAAAGTTCCATCGTAAATCTCTGATATATATACCAAAATAACTTTACAAACATGCATGCATGTATGTATGAATTCAATCATTTATGTCACCTATTGATGAATTGAATATCAAGAATAGTAGACAAAAACAAACTATTCATCGGGTTGTCAACGATGCGCATGCATCTTAATAAAAGTTTGGCGATATGTCTTAATAAAAATATGTTTAAATTATAACGTTTAATTCAACTTCAAAACATAACACGAAGAAAGTCAATGCGGCAGACAAAATAAGGGATAATTCTAGCATATTCCTCAAATGACTTGGCACAAAACCGATTGAAAGTTGACCCAATTATTTTAAAAGTTTAATGAGTAGGAGTGGTATATAATTTTATAGGCTGGACCCTCTGTTCCAGCGACCCCCGAGGAAGACGCTTACAAATCAAAATTATCATATTGTTATTATATTTTCATGAGCTTAATAGTATTATATAATGGCAGAGAGTATAATAAGATGTTTTCTTAGTTTTATACATTTTTTCTAGTTGATTTATTATATTATTTTACTTTTATCACCTTGCATAGTATTAGTTCACACACACATTCCATTTATGTCTTCACGAATAAAAACTTTTTCCATAACGAAATAATTTCACGTTATGGAAAATGTGTTATACGATGAATATTGTATGGAGAGATAATTTCACATTGAAAGAGATTAAAACACAACATATTAGTATTGCAATAAGTTAATAATGTTGAAATTTATGAATAGGCTCGTACCGTTATTCAGTTTGTGCTTAATTTATTCTGATATGGACTACTCACTCGTGTAACATGCATGGTGATTTCAGTAACATGAGTAGATTCTTACATAATATAGTTTGTATATACATATCAAATAAATTTGAAATTTCGAATTTAAATGTTTGAATTTAGTTTAAGGAAAAAGACAAATAAAGTTTTCCCAATTAGTAAAAGGACAATTGAGATTGCTAAATTGTAAAAAGGACAAGTTGGGTCATAGGCACCTAATACACATTAACAATTTGTGAGAAAAGACTCAAATGCCCTTAGAAATTTGAATTTGGAGAGAAAGGGGTGAGAATCGAATGATGTGTTTTGTGAGGGTGAGGTAAGTGTTTGTTTTTAAGGGCATTTGAGTCATTTACCCAAATTTATTAATGTGTATTAGGTACTTATGACTCAACTTGTTCTTTTTACAATTTAACAATCTCAGTTGTCCTTTTACCAATTGAGAATACTTTCTTTGTCTTTTTCCCTTTAGTTTACCATGTTTTCAAAATGAAAGTATGATATTGTGCTCTTCTATGAGTGGAAATAAAATGAAAATGAAAGTTGAACATTGTATGCGGGTATTACATTACATATGTGTGTCCTCTATTCTCTACATGACAAAACAAAAAGTCTAATTTAGTATGTTTGTTTTAATGATTTATTTTTTCCTATTTACGCGTGAAATGTAGTATCAATTAAAGGAGAATGAGATTCGATTTTCCTAATTTATAAATACTCCTCGGATCTTAAACAGAGAATTTATACGGGGTGATGGACCACTTGTTCCTAAAAATATAAAGGACCTTACTTACATCATGTTCCTTTCTCCAGGTTCTCAAGTTCTTTTAATATGGGAGTGACATGTGTCCTTTTATAACAATCATCCATTCAATCTAATGGCCTATATTGAAAGAACTTGAAAACTTGGAGAAAGCAACATGATGTAAGTTTTTCCCAAATATAAAACCCTTTTCAAAATTTTCTTAAATTATCTTTATGATATCCTCAATGATAAATGAATAAGAGAGGGAGAATACAGGTATATAGTTATTAAGGTTTTTTAATATTATCATTTGATTTAAATTAACTTAATTAACATCTTTAATCTAATTAAATTAAGTAATGATGAGGATAGAGGGAGTATTAATTAATAAACACATTAAATTTTTAAATAATTATGAGTTGATTTCTTAGAATATCATTTTTAATCATGTTTTTTCAAGACCTCTCTGCAATATAAACACATTTATACGTGTTAACATGGGTTGAAAATTACTTAATTCTTTCATGGCCATGAAGTGTCACAAAATTTATTGGCATGTCTAATTAGAATATATTAAATCAAATCGTTAAATGTATCAGAGATAATTGATTGGGGAGAACATATGGTAATTTTATGAAGAGAAAATAGTGAAACTAATTTATCGATGTCATGTAATCAGTTTTTGTGTCTAATTAAATCATAGTGTAAGGGTATATTTTGCCTTAAAAGTTTTAGCTTATGATCATTTTTTGTCTGAAAGTACTTTGACCAACTATACCCTTTATTGTTATATATTAATAGTTCAATATTTTTTTAATGAAATAATGCAATATAGCTATGTTTTAAAAAAAATTCCAAATCTAATTTTGAAACTGAAAAATCTTTCGGAGTGTAACCAGTCGTCCTGAGTGATAATTAACCATAGGTAAATTTATGATTTGATGTAATCAAATGGGAAAACCTATAAATACTGTGGTGTTGCATATTTATGTAAGAATTTCTCTTACCTTGGATGCCTAGAGAAAAAGGCTAAAAATTGAAGAGGAAAAATGTATTGAAATTTTATAATTATGACTAAATTGATCTTCAATCAAACTTTTATATTAGAAAAGATATATAACATAAAAAAGTTTTTTAACCAACAACAACAAAATTTTATCCCATTAGATAAGGTTGTCTACATGAATTACACGATACAATTGTTTCAGGAAAAAGACAATATAAAACTATAAAACTAGATCCATTCTTGTGAACAGGGATAAGCAAAGCATAAAAGCTTTTCTATATGTATAAAAAAAAATAAAATTATCTTTTCTATAAGTAAATAACTTATGCGTGTTTTTTCGTATTATAACTGTAAAAAAAAATGTGGTGTGACATCTTTCATATTTTTTTAAAAAATAATGATGTCACACCATGTGGCTCTACAATAATACATGTTTTTTCATAACCGCAATATATCACTTTACCTCGTATATTTATAACTCGCAATGAAAAACTGTGATACAGGTCTCTCTTTTTTTGGTTAATCACCGCTCGATTTAATCCGAACTCGAGGGGTAGGGGTGTTGCCCACATAGACAAGGTTGTCCCCTCTCCCAATAAGAGCGCTTCCCGGCGTTCTCATCCTTACGAGGATTGTAGCTTAGCCCACTTACAAGTTCAACAATTACCCATTGGTTGATACAGGTCTCTTGTTGTGCCATAATTAACAACATCCTTTACATTTTTTTCACCATTATAGGTAAAAATCTTGTAGTGATTTTTCTCTAAACTAATTTATTTAATTTATAATATGATAATATATATACAAAATACAATTACTTTTTACATAAAGAAATTATAGGGGGCTAGGTTTACCTACAATTAAAGGATAAAACTCATAACTCATGATCAATTTAATTTTTCTATATGGGTTCCAGAACATGTCAAGCAAAAGCAAATTCCTTTCTATCCCTACAAGTAATTTTTCACTAATTTCACTTAGTTGTGGGTATGCTTTTGGCAAGCGCTATGACTGGATACACAACTAATTGGTACTTCTTGAAATTCAAACAATCACCAAAATAATTTAAAGTCTTTTAGCTAGATGAACCCACGAAAAGTGGGTGATACGCAAAATATATCTTATAATTAGGTGATTATTGCACTTAATTATTTTTTTAAAAAAATCAAGTTTCTTCGAAATAATTTGCAAATTGATCTTAAAAAATTGTTATGACACCATAAAATTATATTTCATATACAAATAAATTCGTAGTAAAGGATAAGGTCGTCACAAAATCGTAAGATAGGATAGTATTTTAAATAATAGATGTGTAAATGGCCGGACATTATGTCATTGACCGTAGTTTCTTGAAAGTCGAAACTTTTGTAGTTATATGGTTTTTAAACCTTATACAAAGTTATGGTTCTATAATATAATCGATATATAAGAAAAAAAGATAAAATAAAACGGTCTTTACAAAAATTTGTTTTATTTTGAGCATAAAATTTTATTAACATTAATTTAAATGAAAATTAGTATTTTCTTAAAAACTAATGGGGTTAATTTAGATATAAGAGATTTTAGTTACTTAAATAATGGATGTTTCAAAATTTCAATTTATTTCAGGAAAAAACGACGACTCATTGTTATTTGGTGAAAGGCACACCATTCAAAGTATCTAATTTTATAAAACTTTTTTTCATTGCTCAAATTATAAGAACATAATCTATTAAAAAAA
This sequence comes from Mimosa pudica, assembly GCA_029929735.1. Taxonomy (NCBI): domain Eukaryota; kingdom Viridiplantae; phylum Streptophyta; class Magnoliopsida; order Fabales; family Fabaceae; genus Mimosa; species Mimosa pudica. The sequence continues at coordinate 5,720,227 of JAKELP010000020.1, forward strand.
TACCACCAGAATCTTATTTATATAGCTAAGAGAAAAAGTTTTATTTGATTCGTTATATAAGTAATTTCATTAATATTTCATGTGATTATATAAGTTTATCTTTCATTTATTATATGTTTACTTTGTTTGATGTAGCATAGTGGATATTATATATGGGTGAAACAATTTGTTAGATTTTTTTCAGTTAAAAAAAAAGACAATTTTTTAGATTTTAGTGAAAAATTAATAAGTTTTAAGTTTTTCCATTATATGTGTTAAACATGTTGAAAGCAATTTACAAAAAAGACTAGAATCATAGTATAATTCATTTTCTCACCTTGTTCGTCAAAATCTATGAAAAAGTTGTAAAATCCCCACAAGAAATTCATAAATCACTATACATTATAATAATCGCTCTAGACCGGCGCTATATATCATACTATATATTTAAATATAAATGGCTTATGTATGTCTATATCTCTCTCATTGCAAAAGCTCCGACAAAAACACTTCTGTTTCATTCCATTACCTTCTTCTTCACTATATGTAGATAGATCCAGAAAACCAGAACCAATCATCTCATACCATAAGAACCAAAATATCACTTCACAAAGATACATAAATATATATTATGTCGGCAATATTAAGTGAATCAATTAATTATTGTGATGCAGATGAAAAAAACATAGATATGTTACACCATGGTGGCGGTGGAGGTGTGTGGGAGATAGAGGAAGAGAGGTCATCGGAGAGCCACCGTGGGCCATGGGCGGCGACGGCAGCCAGAGGAGAAGATGAAGAAGAGTGTGTGTATGTGGGAGTGGGGAAGAGTGAGACGAGCATGGAGGCTCTATCATGGACCCTCAACCATATGATTACTTCTCCTTCTACTTTGGTCTATCTCATTCATGTCTTCCCTGAGATTAAACACGTTCCTAATCCATGTAAGTCTCTATTTTCTTTCATTACTACTTTAATAGTACTTCATTCTAGATCATGTGTATGTATTTCATCTGGAAAACTTGTATTTATCTTGAAGAGGTAACAATTTTATTTTTAAAAAAGGTATTTCAATATATACATAATCTAAAATAAAGTTTAGATAATATAGATGATAAGGAAACTGGATTTAAATATTAACATGTTAAGAGTTTTTTTCCTGGCTTCAATGAATATTAGTTAACTAATAGTACTTCATATATAGTAAGGCCTTACATTTTTATTGTTATTTGAACAGTGTTTTTAATGGAGAAAATCACTGTTCAAATTATAGACAGGCCTAAATCAATGAAATTGGTGATTGATAAGTACATTGAAATTATGTTATTATCCATAGGTGGAATTATTTGTAAACTTTGTGCTTGCTCGTGTATTGTAATGAGCTACGAATCTCTCAATTCGGCTTACAAATATTAGAAAACGACCTCAATTTTTTAAGGCCATAATAATAATAATATAACAATTCAATTTTATCATTTTAAAAATTGTAAAGTAATTAGTTATTTTGGCTGGGGACTTTTATGTAATCTTAGATACAATAATGTGGTTTTCCCCCCTTAGAGATTCCCACTGACCTGTTTGTTCGGGGGTGTTTGGATGGTAGTTGAGTGCACATTTTGTCAAATTGATGAGGGCCTACCCCTTAGAAATTTCAGTTTTTTCTTCAGCCTCATGTGTTTGACTATTTTAATTTATCAAGTCCGTTCAAATTTAATCTCCACCCAATCTTATTAAGCCAATGATATGGCTTGTGAGGTCACAATTTGAATCCTTTCAAAATATATCATGAATTTTGCGTCTGAGTAATTTATGAATATTCATACAACACTTTTTTTAAAAAAATGTTATCATCAGCTTCCACACCAAATTATCTGTTGACCTGAAGCTTTTCAAAAAGGAGGGTAAAAATGAAAGGAGTGCAGGAATCTTTGTTGTTTTTTGGGTGATATGTGTCTTTGTTATTGGGATGTTGGAATGCTACGTCTATTTTCCTTTTGAAAGAAAAAAGGAAAAGAAAGTAAAAATTCTTTTTGGAGGATAAATTGATATATTATACTCATCTCTTCCTTCGTCCTTATTCATTATTCACTTTTGTAAATTGGTGTCCTTATTCACTTCCTTCGTCTATTTTTTTTTTGTATTTATTGTGATTTTTCCATTTTCATCCTTTATTGACAACATATATTATTGGCAATTACTAATTACTTGTTTTCTCTCTTCTATACTATATATTCTGATCTTATTTTTCCCATACACTATCTCTCATCTTCTATCTCATTTCATCCACCATCCGACCCATCCTTTTTATCAATAGGGGCAAAATTAGAGAATAAAATATATTTCAGACATATTAATTGTTATTAACTATCTTAACGGTTTTTTTAATAGTCCAACAAAACGCTTATAATATATAGAGACGGAGGAGTACTTGTCGCTGTTACAGCTGAAAATTTTGATTCTTCAAAGTTTCTGTTGCACTTATACTAATTACAAAGAAAAATGAAAGTTTAAGGTCAAAGGCATTAATTAGCATGTTTCACGTCAGAATATTTATGTTTCACGTCAGAATATTTTTCTTATGAATTTGGCTTATGTGGGATAATGCTTGCGGCGTAAAGAACGGAAAACTTATTTTTAATTTCATTGTTTAACAATCAATCATTATTGTACTACTATACTTAGTGTTGCGGTTTTTTAAGGTGTTAATTAGTTTTTAGTGACACTTTCTTTAATATTTGGTATTCGATTAACAAGTAGTACCTAAACATTCTAAGAAGTAATTTAAAAATAAATCTCTTTTACATTATGTTTTCTAACTGACTTTTACATTATCTTAAATAAATCATATTATTTATTAAAGACATGTATATTATAATGTGACAAGTGTAATAAAAAATGGTGACAAGTCTTAAATTTATAAGGATAAATACACAGATCCATTTTTATTAATTTGCCTTTTCAAACTGTTCCTAGTTAATCCTTTGTAAGAAAATTCTTGCAGGAAGTTAGTTCAAACTCCTTTGATTTAAAAAATGAAGTTATTTATTGTATTTTTCTCATGTTTTATATTTGGTAGTGTTGTTGTCTCCAATATAAATATTATTACCCTGCTCATATTTAGCTTATCAGTAATCATAATGCATATAGCTCATTTGAATGTTTGATTAAATTCATCATAATATATAAAAAGGATTACATTTTATAATGGTGATCGCCAGAAATAAATATGTCGGTATTACACTGTAAAGACATTTGAATAGAGATAACAACTTTCACGAATTAAAAAAAGATATTATTTCCATGTAAAAAAAAGATATTATTTTCTCTGGCCTCCTCTATATAGTCCTCCTCCATAACTTAACTATCCATTCATCACTGGTGTCTAAAAAATCAATATTTGCCTGTATAGTAATTTAATAAAACATAAATAATGCATATATTTTCATTTTCTTATATATTTTACCAAATAAACTCTCTAATACATTATACAATATAAATGATGGGATCGGATGACAGTGGGAATGGGAATGATTCCAAAGAACCAAGTGAGTGCAGAGCAGATTGAAAGCTTTGAGGCTCAAGAAAGAGCCAAGAGACGACAACTACTTTCCAAGTACCTCCAATTATGCTCTTCTTCTCAGGTTCTTATTAATTATTACTTGTTTATTATTTTTTTTAAATTACTAAATACTGTAGCTTAGTTATGTATACTATTTAAGTAATCGATTAATTATTTATTGGTTGTATGCTAATTATATTTCAAATGAATACAGGTGAAGGTGGACACCATTTTAATTGAGAGTGACACAGTGGCTAAGGCAATTTTAGAACTCATCCCCGTTCTTAACATCCAAAACCTCGTCATTGGAACCAACAAATCCAATCTAAGGTAGCATGCATACGTTATTTCAAATTCAATTGCACACTTCAAATTTTTGGTTTAATAATTATTCGTGCATGGTTGCTACATATATGTTGTGTGATATACCTTTTATTCATCCCATTTAAAATCACCCTTCCACCTACTTCCCTAGACTTAAGGAGAGGTGATTGATTCGTCAACTTGGCTATGAGATTAACCAAACATACATTAACTTTTTAAGTTTGTTCATATTTATAAGCCATCTTCACTAATAGGGCCCATATTATTGCATATTTCTTCTAAAAAGTATGATATAGTTTATTAATAATGTATTTGCTTCAAGGGTGAAATGTAACATAGGTAAAGGGAGAGAAGAAAACTAGTTAACTAAAAAACCCCCCAAGTTTCTATGCTAGTGGCACATACATGCATGCATGCATACATACATAGTAGTCACACATAAATACACGCTCGCCATTAAATTAGTTTTCATGGCTGGCTTAATAAGTTGATCAGCGAGATTTCTGAAGTTGATTATGTTTGGGTGAGCAGAAAATCAAGATCAAAGAAAGGGAGTAATGGGATAGCAGATCAGATCCTGCAGAATGCACCAGAACGTTGCAGGGTCAGAATCATAAGTGAAGGCAAAGAAGTCAACCAGCAAATGTTGACTACTATGTCGTCTCCTTCTCCTCGAGTTAATAGTAATGATCATCATATTGATGATCATCAGACTCAGACGCCCATGCCCATGAAAGAAGATCGAGATCTTTATCAAAATGGTCCAGTTTCGTGTAATTGTTTTAAACCCATGTTTAAATAGATGACTATATTATAATTTGTAATTGTTTTAGTAAAAAGGATGTATACAGCCAACAAAGGTTGGTCCAGTTGGTAAAAGAGTTTGACTCATAAGTCATAACTATATGGTTGTGGATTCAAATCCCGCTAATGTAAGGACCTTATTGGTGGGCGATCTATATGTAAGAATTTCTGTAAACTCTCTTTGAACCCAGAGGCCTACCTTAGCCCTGATGAGCCCCCCCAAGACACTACTCATCTAAACTTTTTTTCTTTTTTATTTCATAAAAAAATATATACCAGTATTTGATGTGGATATTCAGAATAGATATTATAAACTATTGTGATTAAATTTTAAATAAAATGTTAATATTTTGTTGAGCATATTTTGATTTGATCAAAAACACTCCATTTCGAGACTTAAAGTGCAACAGGTTCTGACCTCTCCAAATAAATATATTTCTGTTCAACCCAAAAAGAAAATATTTCTGGTCATTTGAATTTACTGTGTTCTTTTATTTTCAGAGATAAGGCCGCCACGCTTAATTAATAGTTTGTTGGTATTTTGTTTAGTTCTTTGTCTCTGTTTTGATGTGTTCATTTTTAATTGTTAATGGACATTTCTGTTCTCTCTCTGATGGAGAATGCTAAAATTTAAAATATGAATATGAAAAAGAGAAACTTACGTGAAATGTGCAAAGACTAGAAAACAAACTAAAGCATCACAAAAGTAAATTAGTTTATGTATTTAAGCGGTGCCATCAGCATGACCTGACCTTTGATTTTTAATCATGATTATTAATTATCATAAGGCAAAAGGCATATTCTGTTTTTATATACTTTTTCAATAATTCAAACTTCAAAGCCTTATAATTTAATTCGCCCTTAGTAATATAATTTAGCCGTGTTTATCAAAACAAACGTCTTGTTTATTTTCTATTTTATATGAAGTAAAATAGTTTTAAACAGACGAATCACACTTGAAAGAGGCATACTAAAAAAAAAAAAAAGATTTACGTTGACATGACCTACAGAGTACAGACATACAACTTGCACTATATAAAAATATAATTCTTTAATTATATCTGTACGCGTCAAAGTTAGAATCAAAGAAAAAAATGAATTTCTAAAATATCAGTACTCTACCATTTCTAAACGTATGAGTTTGTTTCGCAGTTAATATTGGTCACGTAAGAATGTTTTGTTTTTGCCTGATATTATTGTTTTTTTTTGATTAATTTCCTTAAACTATATATAATTGATATGTAATACTACCTCCGGTCCTAAATATAAGACCTAATTGACTTTTTCTTGTAGTGGTTAAGGTTGCGAAATAAGCTATCAAATCATGACATATTTGATATATTTTTAGATTATACATTAGTTTATTGGGAACATAAACTAGTTTAAGGGAAAAAATTAGGTATATCAATTTATAATGAACTTATTTTGCTTTTTTGTAGAATTTTCTAAAAAAGTCAACTAGGTCTTATATTTAGGACCGGAGGGAGTATTATATTACATATAAACAATTTAGAGAGATCATATCACTTATATTATAAATAAGTAATTTATTTAATTGGTGTAATTTATCCCAATTGAATGTATATGCCTTACATAAAGGATCAATATCATAATATGATATTTGATTCCTCCTCAAGTCATTTTTTCTCATTTTCTTCTCTTTGTATCGTTCCAACCATTAGATTGAAATAAATATTTAAAATTCAGTAATTTTTTTAACCCATAATTATTTTTTTTTATTTTTATACATTACTTTTTTCCTTTTCTAAGTACTGTATATATAGTTGTGAATCTCCCTAATCATATTCTAGCCATTTTTTGTGTAGTAGAATCTCTCTTACAAAATCTACTACTATTTTCAACTAGCCAAAAGATCAGTACCATAATATATTAAAATTGTTTACGTCATGTCAATATGAAAACAACATTAAACCAAATAGAAAGGGCCAGGCCATATGTTATATGTCTATACATATATTGTAAGAAAGAAAGACGTCAAAGTTATGAATTTTGAAGATCATTTAAATTTGTTCGAACTGAATTATATGCCCCGGAGAAAACCCATAAAACTCTAGCTTCTCACCTTCTGACTAGATTCATCTGAAATTTCCCATACATCATCTATCATCTATAAATTAACAATAAGTTCATCAAATTCTAAACCTGAATCAGAAAAGTGTCTCTAGGAATTGTCCAAAATGTCAGAGGATACACTATCCAATAACAATGATGAATCCACAGAAATAATCTCAAATTGTACCACTAGTTATATCAATTTCAGAGAGCTCAAGAGAAACCAAATACTTCTTGATGATGATGATGATGATGAAGATTATGAAGGAGGTTACTTGGATTTCGATTTGGAGCTGGCCGATTCAGATTTGGACTCGGGTAAGGAGAAGGGTTTGGAGATGATAGTAGAAGAAGATTGTGAGAGTAGTGTGTTCTCTTTAGATTTTAGGACATGGAATAAGGATGTTGTGCATGTGTGTGTGGCGAGGCATGGTCATGAGTCAAGTTTAGGAGCACTTTCATGGACCTTGAAGCATTGGATCACACCCTCCACTACACTTTGTCTTCTTCATGTCTTCCCTCTTGTTAGGCTCATTCCTAGTCCCTGTAAGTATATATATTTTTGTGGCTCTTCATTTTCTTGTTTATGGTATTGGTTCTTTTTTTTTTCTTTAATTAGCTTATTGTGTGTGTTTCTGTATATTCATATGGTTATTTGTGTATTTTGTGTTAGGAGTTTTCCTATTTTTTTCCTTCTTCTCATTATGATTGTCTAGTTTGGATCGTCTTATAAGAGTTAAGATGTGTTATGAAGTCAATGTTCAGTTTTATAAGAAAAATATAAGTTAGGAGCGTAGAACTCACAACTTTGACTTTTCAAACCAATAAAAATTAAGATTTCTAGTCAAGCAAGCTAGATTTTTGTTTGGGAAATTGAGAGAAAGATGTCTATGAATGAATTAATGATACTTAGGTGGCCTACAATTTTTTTAAGAAAATTTATTGCAAATATTGACTCACAGAATTGTAAAATCAGGACCTTTAAATATAAATGATGAATTTAAATTGCAATCGGAATTCTTTATTGTAATTTATAATTGCGAATGTGAATTGATGTACGCTACTCACTTTATATATGTATGTACATATATTGCGACCTAACTGTCATTAATTTATTGTTTGAAATTAAATTGCCTTCTCTTTTATTATTTTTTATTAAAAACAAAACAATTCCTACACCCATGACAATATAGGACATTATATTTTCTACAAACTCATTATTGGTCCAAGACAACTTGTGGTTTTAAAAATTATCTTCTCTCTTTTATACTTGTGTTGGTTAATTTTACATAATAGCGATATTTCACAATATACTTCTGCCTTTATTTAGATCAAGCAAGGGTTTACCACATGAGGCAGTGACGAGGGCAAAGAGAATTTGGAAGCGAATAAAATTAATGAATGCATATGGCTAACACTTAAAATAAAAAATGAAAACATATCCAATAGTTACTTTATTTAATTCGGGCAAAAAATTGGATTTGTATAATTGCTTTCTTGGAAACACTATTTTTTTTATACATTGGGAAACACTATTTTAATTTGTATAATTGATTATACACATTAGTTAAATTGTCATAATTTAATGGCAGTAGGAAACCTTCCAAGAAGTCATGTAAACAAGTCTCACGTCGATCTCTACTTGGACAAATACAAAGGCAAGAGGAAGTTGCGTCTTCAAAGGTTCATTGACTTGTGCCTTGCTTCCCAGGTAATGAAAATTCAACATCCTAGAAGTTTCACTTAGTTATATTTGACATGACCTTTGACGTAAGTTACATTATTATTGATTTGTATATACTAATAGTTTTGTTATATGTTTATTACATATGGGTAAAACAAAGAAAAAGAATCCTTGGCCCATTAAGTTACTTCATAGTGGGTCTGAAACCCATACTAATTCGAACATAAAAGCCCACACATGGCCTTTCTGTGCCTCGATTGAAAGAATACTTATGCGCAGAAAAAAACTGTTTTTTATTTTGTTTGGAATCAAGCTATGCATTTACTAGTTTTTTTTTTAATTTCTAGTGAATGGATATATAAACACACACACACACACACATATTATAATTTATTTTAATGTATGGTTGTATATCACTATATTGCTAAAGTGATTTGGGAAAATTACAGGTTAAGGTGGAGACAATGCTTACGGAAGGTAACAATGTAGCCCAAAGCATTGTGGACGTGATCAACAACATAGGCGTGCAAAAAGTGGTCCTTGGAATTGCCAAATCTAATTTCAGGTAACAAGCTATAAACTTTATGTAAATATATGTGCATATTGCATATATATAACAGGTTTCAATAAGAGGGAGTTTGGAGTGGCTTAGTTTAAATAATTTTAATTTATACCATACAAGATAAATACGCAAGAGAAGGTTCGTATCGTAAAATCAAAGACCCACTAAATCGTACTCCCTCCGGTCCTAAATATAAGACCTAGATGACTTTTTTGGAAAATCCTAAACAAGCAAAAATTAAGTTAATTATAAATTGATTTACCTAATTTTTTCCCTTAAACTAGTTTATTTTACCTATAAACTAATGGATTATCTAAAAATATATTAAATATGTCATCATTTAATAACATATTTCGCAACCTTAATCTCTCCAAAAAAAAGTCATCTAGGTCCTATATTTAGGACCGGAGGTAGTATGTTCACAAGTTTTTCTAGGGAAGCGACTTTTGTATATGTATATATCCTCATATTGGTCACAATCATGTTCAAGGCATTATCTGTCACAAAACATAAATACTTGATGACTCAAATCTTGTCTTGCCAAATTCTAAATTAATATCTTCAGTTAAAAAAAAACCCATTGGTTTGTCAAAAGTGACTTAAATTTCAATCAATACTTACAAATTGAAGTTTGGGCATAAAAGTCAATAATTAATGTGACTTATAATTTTAAAAGAATCAATTTAACATAAATATATTTAGATCAAATATTAAAAAATCGTTTTAAAATAGTTCATACATTAAAAAAATGTACGAAGTCATAGGTCTCCAGAACTAAGTCAAACATCATTTATCGGCCTAAAGAAGTCTTGAAGCATGAAAGTCCAAGAAGCCAGAGGTCCCCAAAACTAAGTCATACATCATTTATAGTCCTACAGTACTCTTGAAGCATGAAAGTCCAAGCCTTTAACTCTTGTGAACATTTTCAGTCCAAAAATATCTCTTGTGAACACAATAACGTCTCTCATTCATACTTCACTATCTTATAAGATGCATGCTACGTTTTATTCTAGTGTCTAGTTTCTAGTTTTCAATGTTACAGTCATTCTATTGATTGTAGGAAAAGCGGGTCTAGAGGAAGAAAAGGAATAGCAAGTGAGGTAGTGAATAAAGCACCTGTGAACTGTGACATTAAGATCATATGTGAAGGAAAGGATGTTATTTATGATATCATTGGTGCTGCTACACCTCTTTCCAGTGAAAGTGCCACACCTCTTTCCAGTGAAAGTGGCACTCCAACATTTGAATATTCACATGAAGAACATAAATCTCGTGCTCTTGTTCCCTCCAAGATGTTCTTCGGGCCAAGAATTTTTCCTTCATCTTCCAGATGAATTTGTGTCGAAGAGCGAACAGAAGTGTCGGTGTTTCGGAGTTTTGTTTTATTAGATTGTTGTTGAACTAGACGTACTAGGGTTTGTCAAAAAAGAAAGTGAAATGTAATTATGAACAAGTGGATGAGAATGTTGGAGATGAATATAATGGAAAAGGTATCAAATGTATCAATTTGATAGGTTGAAAGGAGACATCCAATCATATTCATGGATGATGCATGATATTCTTTGTTGGGGGCAGTGAAACATACGTGTGATTGCTTAAAATCCGTTTGGTATCTTCAAAAATAAGGTGATGGGCATAGTGAAAGAGAGATGAAATCACGCCTTTCTTGGGGGAAGAACAGATGTAGTAGAGATTGCTTTTGAGAGGTGAAATAACAATTACAATCAGTCATGAAATTATTGAATGCAACCTCAACTTTATCTTGATTGTCAATTTCACCACCATCATATTAGAAAAGAATGCAAAATCTGTTTTTGGGTTTTATCATCGTTTATATTTATATTTTGATCGAATTTTGGTTTTAATCCATATCATTTTGAATAGTTGATTTTAGTCCATGTATTTTCATAAAGATAATCTCAGATCATATCCAAATGAAACTATACTGACCAGGACCACCAATTTAAAACTCCAAAGAACAAAGCCAAAATTCAATCTTGCTCAAAGGTCTTGTGACAAGCAATGATAATAAGTTAATAACCAAACAATATTTTCATCACCCGCTTACAATGCCATTTACCTTTCACCAAAAAAAATGACATTTGCCAACATCTCAGTATAAATAAAATGAAGGGGTCGTTTGATTTTACAGGATTGTCTGTAACTGTAACTACCATGAAAAATAGTTACAGATATGTTCTACCGATTCACAGTATTGTAATCAATGAATGGATCATGAATATTTGATGAGGAGATATAAAATTGTATCTTCTTAAGCTATGAAATAAGATAATTAATAGTGTCTTTTTTTTTTTGCCATAGATAATTAATAGTGTCAGATGCTAGCAAAAAGGGGCATTTTCCTTCAAGCTTTCACAGATGACAGAGAAGCCATGCATTAATTATATGCCATACAACTTTTGGAGATAAAAAACAGCCAACAGAAAAAAAAACATACAATTCCTCATCACCTGTTCTTTAAACATTCAAAGACAGTTCCTCCCCTTTTTAAACAGAAACCACTTTGCAATCAAATTTGTCTCTAGACACTAGAAGAAATCAAACTCAAGATAATTACCGGAACCTTTCTGATCGGGAATCGACATATGGTGGCTGGCCTTTTCCACAGCTGATGAGGCAGGGGAAGGTATCTTCTCATACTCTACAGGCTTTGGAATCTCCGGTGGGGTAGCGCAGCGAATAAGCGCCCAATTTACACCTTCAAAAAAGGGATGTTGTTTTATCTCAGTGGCACCTCTTTTATAAGCCAACCTGTGCTGTGGTTCTTTCACAAGCAACCCCCTTATAAGATCCCTTGCTGCAAAACTTACAACAGGAGCTTCTGGAAATCGGAGAGGCTGGCCCACAACATTAAACAGCGTAGCTCGGTTCCCAGATCCCTTGAAAGGAGTCTTACCAAACAAAAGCTCATAAAGAAAGATACCAAAAGTCCACCAATCAACTGCACTCCCATGACCTTCTCCCTTGATGATCTCAGGTGCCAAGTATTCATGGGTCCCAACGAATGACATAGATCGTGCATCGGTAGGCTCAGCAATGAGCTCAGGCAATGGAGTAACTTGGTTTCCAATTTCATTTTTGGGTTTCCGATCCTTCTTCGATTTGCTAGAAAAGAGCCGGGGCGAAAAACATGTCGTAGGAGCAACGCAGGATGGCTGGATGCAGGAAGGTGGCTCGATACAAGCTGGCTGCACACAATATACAGGGTTCTTTCTTAATGGATCAGATTCCATGACTGAACTTTTAACAAGAGTTGGGCTAACAGCACATCGGAGCGAAAGGTCAAAGTCTGAAAGCATAATATGTCCATCATCCCTGACAAGGACATTTTCAGGCTTCAGATCGCGGTAGACAATGCCAAGCATGTGGAGATACTCCAACGCCAGCAGCACCTCTGCCACATAAAATCTGCAATTCAACAATAAAAAGCTGTTACAATCAATTCAAATATGAACTGAATCAAACTGGCAGACATTATCAAACATCACAGAAAGGTGAAGTTTGGGCATGCTCAAAAGCTACAAGCCCAATCAAAACCAAGAACACAATAAATTTTGAATCGATTCTTTCTATGTGAAAAAGATTATGATCCAACTCATGTTTCTACTCATATTGGGCAAATTAAGATTTTGCAAATTAATGGCCAAGCCCAGTGAACAGTAGTGAGCATAGAGGGAGCAGTAGTCCATCTATGCCCTAAAATCCTTGGCAGAACAGCGTAGACACAATCTAATGATCAACATCAGAGTTAAGAAATTGAATGGAAACTAAAACATGAAAAAAGTGCAAATGATATATTCCGTGATTTTAAAATATGGCCAGACTACTTTCTGGATCACATATTGTAATGCAATTATAAAATGGGACAACAATTATCATCGACAAAACTTTCACAATGTTAGACTTTCAAAGCCAAATATGCATTTCATTGACTTCTCATTTCAAAGAATAGAACTTGTTCAAGTCTAAGAAATTTGCATGCCTCAGTGAAAGACAAGTATGACTTTTATAAATATAAACAAGAGAATCGAGCACTTCTTGGGGCGTGGAATTAACCATAGGCCTCAGGTAAGAAGTAAATCGCGAGAATAATCATGCAAAATTCAGATCACCAAATGGTAGGTGATAACCAAATGAAATATCACATAAATTGATGACAAAACAAAAGAGAGTTCGACTTAAACATACTTTACTGCTTGCTCAGGAAAATGCTTCCCTGGCTGCTTCTGCCTGAGAGTGTGCAGGTCTCCACCCGGGCAGAATTCCATTACCAAGCATGAGAACTTCTCTGTCTCAAAATGGGTATACAATGTTGGGAGAAACGGATGGTCAAGTGATTGCAATATTTCTCTTTCTGTCTGAGCACGAAGCAGCTTTTTACGACTAGCTAAAGAACCTTTATCCATTACCTTCATTGCAAAGTAACATTTCGTTCCACTCAACTCTGATAGATACACACTCCCAATATCCCCACAACCCAACCTCTTCAGTAGTCTAAAGTGGGCTAAGCCCAAAACCCCATCTTTCGATCGGACGGCTTGAATAGCTTCCCATCGTAAATCATTTGCCTTGTGAGGCTTGTTGACAGTGCTACTGAAGCTGCTGCAAGTGCTCTCATCACTCACATCACTGCTCGTACTTCCTCGGCAAATACTGCTCTTACCACTCTCAACAAGATCAATTCGATCACTAATCTTGGCACTTCCACTGGTCTTTCCAAGGCTGCTTGCCCCATCACTTACTTTAGCAGAAACAGAGCTACTTTTCACACTTCCATATTCTGATATTTTCTTTTCTTGATCAATAGAGCTATTTCCATTAACAACTTGATCATTCACAGATAAGGAAACAGCAGAACCAAATTTACTCATCAAGGAATCAGCTGACTCCTTCGAGTTTGAAATTCCTATATTCTTCTTCTCAGAAGTGTCTCCAGTGTAGTGCTTTGATGTCTCCTGAACATACTCAGATTTTCCTATCTTCGAAGATTTGATGTCTTTTGCCTCTATAGTTTGGATCCCAGCCGTCTTATGATGCTGCTTCTGAAGAGCTCTAGAACTAGTTCTCGAGTCCATCGGTTACAACACAGTCTTAAATCGGATCAACCCAACCAAACCCACAACTGGCCATCCATCTCCATTAGCTTTATATCTTCCCTAAGTGGTCCCAATCACTTGCACTTTCTCCAATGACAATAAACAACCTATACAAGGAATCAGCAAGAAATTGTCAGTCATTTACTGCTGTAAGATGCAATAAGCCTTCAGCATTAACATCAGACCAGAAGGTGAACTACCAATCAGCTAACAAAGATGCAAAACCTATGCCACAATGGACTTGACACACAAAAACTCACTAATGATAAGAGAACAACAGATCCAGTAATCAGTAATAAAATACCAACCACCAAGTGAATCACTAAGATACCACATATAACAGCTTAACTACAGCAAGATAATCCAACAAATTGAACCTCAGATTCCAACTATGAGCAAATACTAAGCAAAATATTTTAGCAGCTAACTTCAAATTAGCAAATCAAGTTACTTTTATTTCCAAAGTCAAAAGGGAAAAAAATACAGCTTTGTAGCAACATGCAGTCCATGGCCAGATTAACAAAACATAAAGATGCACAAAAATCGAAAGGTATAAAAAGAAAAATTACAGAGAACTAAAACAACCAACAAAAACAAAGCTAGGGTATAAATCAAATTAGGGCCATAACATACAAAAAAATTAAAACTTTACACAGATTTCAACCAATTCATACAGATAAAAAAAATCTAAACAACCCAAACCAAAACTGATCGAGAGTAATTAAACAAAAAACCTGGATCTTGATCAAAAAACGAAGCTTTCGAGTGAAAACTGAGTCAGTTCAAAGGAAGAAGAATACCCAGTTGAAAAAATCAAAACTTTAAGGGAAATACATAAAACCCAGATGAAGAGAAATGATAAACAGCAAAAGGAAAGTAAGATAAGCCCAAAAGAGTACCTTGTTTGAAAGATCAGAAGTCACCTATTGCTTTTGCAGAGAGATGAAAAGGAAGAAAATAATAATGTAGAAAAGAGAGAGAAGCTTTAGAGAGAGAGAGAGAGAGGAAGCTATGGAGTCATTGAAGTAGACTGGGCCTTTGGCTGTGATGTACAGACACTATGTGACTCCATTAGAGAGAGAGAGAGAGAGAGAGAGAGAGAGAGGTCAAAGGTGAAAGGAAAGGGGTTTTATTTGTTTGTGGGTTCAATTGAATTATTAATGTGATTTTTGGGGTTTTTGTCTAGGGGGGTCCAAATCACAAAAACAGTTCTCTGTTTTTCTGAGGTCTTGCACCTGTCTCTCATGCCTTTGCCCAAATAATTCTCTCTCTCTCTCTCTCTCTCTCTCTCAATCTATCTCCTTTTTTTTGCCTTCTTTTTCCCTTTTATAATCTTTTTCTTTTGGTATGTGTGGTTTGCGTCTTCCAATTTTTTTCTAATTAGTGCCATGACCATAATGCCCTCTATGGTTTCTTTTTTTAGTTAAAATGTTAAACACTGCACATTAATCTGGTGGCTATTGGCAGCTGGCTAATCTGGATTCGAGGGGTGGGAGTGTAGCTCACATAGGCAAGGTTGTCTCCTCTCCCAATGAGAACGCTTCCCAGGATTCGAACACACGTTCACATCCTTACGGAAGGTTGTAGTTCACTTACCAGTTCAACCAATTACCCAATGGTTTCATGAATAAGCTTTGTAAAGTTTTTCCCATTTTGAAATTTGGGAAAATTTAATCATTTGATCCTTATAGTTGTGACACAAATGTAAGTATGTAACTCAATCTTTATGGCTTGTCACTATGCAACTCGGTTCGAGATTTTGACTCAGCTGTAACTCAGTCTCTAAATTATGACTCATGTAATTCAGTACTTATATTTTAGAAAATAAAATGGAAAAATCAATTTTTGAATCCCTATATTTTAAGGATGTTCTCATGTCTCTATGGTATTATTTTTTCTTGAATTGGGGATTTAGAAAGTGGTTTTTTTTTCCATTTTATTTTCTAAAATACAGGGACGAAATTGCATGGGTTGAAGCTTAGGGATTGAGCTACGACTAAGTCAAAATTATAGGGACTGAGTTACACTGAGTCAAACTATAATGACAGAGTTACATTCGTGTCAAAACTATAAGGACTAAAAAAATTAATTTTAATTTTAATGTTTGTTTTACAGCCAAGTGTTTTGATAAACTATTTGAGAGTTATTCAATGGTTTTCTCTAGTTATATTCTGAGTATACAGTTGCTATAATTATTTAGTGTTAGTAAGGTTCTCCAATTGTTATATACCCACGAATTGAACTAGTCAATTGTTATAAGTGAGGTGGGAAAATGGAAAAAAAAAATCTTTAATTTTGGTCACTCATTTTGAAATCATATTTTGAAGAAAACATCATATGCTCTTTGGCTTCTAAAAATATCTCGAGCATGATATTTTGAGAACTTTGAAATATTTGTGGTTTTTGGGTTCTAGATTTCAGCACTGGATTTTGAGAACGGTGTTTAATTCAATAAATTAAACCTTCAATTGGGAATATGAATGATTGAGATCAATAATTCAATTCTTCTAAAGAAAATACTTCGGTCTGATTTATAATTAGTGTCAAACATACATGCGAAATTTTTATTTTTAAAGAAAATAGGCAAGTGTACAAAGAGGAAGGAACAAGGAGCTGGATTTATGGAAGCATGATAAGTTATGCCTAACTATATAATGATTGATGATAGATAGATTATCTAAGAAAAGTATAAATAATGGAGAACTATAATATAAATGTAAAACTCACAGATACATAATACAATGTTTTAAGAACTCACTTCCTGAGACACTTCTTTTTTGTAGTATTTCAACCTGTTTCTCCCAAAAATAAAAGGAAAACTCTTTTCCTATAGATAATTATCGTTATTATGATTATGTTTGCAAGAAACATGAGAGCGAAAATACAAATTCCTATACTTAAGCCGACATAAAGATTTTTTGCTGCCCAAAATGGATGCCTATTTTCTCTTATAGTCAATAAAATCACAAAGAAATGGACCAATGAAGAATGAGAATGTTTTTGGTGTACCAATGAAGATTAGAAGTGTAATACATACTGAATATCCCACAGCCATAATAATAATAATAACAACCGCTTGGTGGCCCATCTGGTTTATACGTAAAGGGGTGGCCATTAATGCTTCTTTTGATTATGCACCAAAAAGCAAAGGCTTTAATATCATTGTATGCAATCAAAATATGTAATCACTTTTGTGTGTGTGTGTGTGTATATATATATTCCTCTCCATGAAAGCATGCAGTATTTTTTCTTGTGAATATTTCAGGAAATCAAACTTTTGGCTTCAATTTAGATTTTAGTCTCGTACCCTTGTTTTTTTGAACTTGTCTCATGATTGAAAACATGTTTTAGGAGTGAATAGTGTGAAAATGGTATTTTATTGGTGTTTTTTTTGAAGTATAGTTATTTTGTTTCTATCATCTCTGTTATGAAATATAATATTACTTTCCTAATTTGATTAGATTAAGGATGTTAGTTAAATTAGTTATTAACACATGATATTACCAATTTATCATAAATATATACATTTATCTTCACTCTTCATCTCTTGCTTATTATTAAAGATAAACATTATTAGAGTTAATTTGGGCAAAAAATGAGATAACCAGAATTTTAAAGAATTACTAAATCGAAATAACCGAAAACCGAATTGCACTCGGTTTGGTTCGCCTTTCGGTTCTATTTGCTCACCCCTATATATGCAAACATCGATTGACTTATAAAATTTGATGACTATTGGGTCCAATAAAATTTGTAACATTATGAATTTTTGTGGTGATAATTGTTTGGGGAATTTGCACTGTAGTCCCTGGTAAGGGAAATTAATACTGAAAGGAATACATTCCAAAATAATTATAAAGTCCCAAGGGACCTTTCCTGCAATTGTTTACTTATCTTCAATGACCATTTTGCCCTCATAAGATGAAAGCATAGTCCCCCTGTAGGGACCAGTAAGATGACAATCATCTTTAATGAGGGCAAAATGGTCATTGAAGATGAGCAAACAATTGCAGGAAAGGGCCCCTAGGACTTTATAATTATTTTGGAATGTATTGGGACCTTCCAGTATTAATTTCCTTTACCAGGGACTAAAGTGCAAATTCCCCCTTATAAAGGACAGATGGCATATTAGAATGTTATATTTGACACTTAAATATCTAAAAAATTGTATTCAATTTATTCGAAATAAAAATTCAATCAACATTGAACAAGGCAGGACCATGCTTCTAAATGCTACGATTGTTGATGGGACAGGGGATAGCATAAGGATCACAAAACCCTAAAATGAGAGAAAGGGAGAAAGGGAGAGCTAAGTAACTGCACCAATAAATGAGCTTTTTCACAATGTCTATCTCTCTCTATATGTATCTCTCATACAAATTGTCTCAAGAGTGGGTTGACCTATGTAATAAATACTCTCGTTCCATGAGAAAGTAGTTGAGATTTGATCCCTAGTTCTTGTAAATGGAATAAAGTTGCGGGTAAGTTATCTACCTCTTATATGAGACTTCAGAACAATAAAGAATTAGTCTCACTTGACACGCACGCATGTGAGATACTTTGAAAACAAAAAAAAATGTTTCCTTGATAAATTTACTTCTATGTTGTCTATGAAATTTGTTTTGAGAGAAAATATGTGATTTATTTTTCTTTGTTGGTACAAAATACCATATAGTATTTGGCTATTTTTTCAGAATACAAAGTGCGAAAAGAAGGAGCCAATAGTATATGACTCTATGTCTAATTTAAAAGGTAAGAACATGCCATTGATTTTGTTCCTTAATTACATGAACATTTTGTTAAATCAATGGTTGTGAGTTCGCTTATAATTCCATGTTTTAAACATCTACCCTTTAGTTTTTTTTAACAAAAAAGAATTGAGTACTTTACTCAAAAAGGATTGATTAAAATTTTTAGCAACTATTATTTTAAATGAGCATTTAAGTACAAAACCTTAATGGGTGAAAATAACTTTTTAAAAAAAAATCCAAGGAATTTCATCTATTCCATTAAATTTAATAGGTGCAAAAATAGCAACAGTCGTGGTTTTTTGTGAGATCAACTTATTATTATCCTCTAACTCTATGGTGATATGTTTGAGTGAATTTAATGAAATTGTTAATTTTGTTTGGCGTAAAATATCATCATTAATTCTGCACATATTGAAACATAATTAATTGAGCTAGATGCTAATGAAAAAAATACGTCATCACTGAGTTTCACCAAAACCAATTTTAAGAAGTACAAAAAGAATAAAAAAGCAATAACAAGTTGATGCTAATCTGAATTGGTCCTATAGTGTACTATATCTAAAAAACAATGGTCCTATAGTGATTAGCTATTATAAAATATATAATCACAGTCGCCCACACACATACACAACTGTAACATAGGTCCCAAATGAGAATGAAATCTCATAAATAAGTGAACAATCAAAGTGGTTGGAATTTATTTTTCTAATGAGGCCCCTCCCCATTTGCCTTTTATATTTGTGGGTGCAATGCAATTAAAGATAATCCAAATACATTCGTCTATGTTGAAAAGCACCCATGTCTCTCACTCACACATACATATCCGTAAGCACCTTTCCTTCATTGTGACAACACCAAAATATATATGGAGGCAATAAAAGGGCCTATCTGATGTAGTTAAGATGACTTATAACAAGAAACATGCACACAATTCACCCTGCTTTAAATCTCAACCACTCAACTAATATCAATCAACAACACACAAAACATGTTCCCGTTTAGATATTACTACTTTCATTTTTTTGCCCGTACTACTTTCAGTTTTTAATATAAAAATAAGTTAACCAATTTATATTAGTTTTATTAATAATTACAACATACAATACATCAAATATTCATATGCATCTATATTCCCTCTAGTCTTTGATATAGGGCATATTTGGAGAGTTGGTTTTACTTATAAATAAATAATACATTTCTAATTTTTTGCCATTGATACGTGTGTGTGTGTGTGTGTGTTAAAAAAATGTCCCAAATTAGCCAACTAATAATCAACAACCCGATAGTGGTATCTATTTAATTCATGTAGAGATTGTATGGCCAAATTAATTACCAGGTCTATTCGAAACATGATGATGAAAAGTTTAGTTGGGAAGGTGGGTATGAGATGTGAAAAATCTGGTTAGGAAATTGTAGCATTGGGCAGTGGCCTAAAAGAGAAATATAGTCACGAGGGTTCTGGTTGGTATTACCCATTCAAGTTTGTTTTGGTTTCATTGAAGTCGCTTTCTAAATCCTGCTTGAATTAGTGATGGCCACACATGAATAATGGATGAGTGTTGTATTGAAACATTCAACTTTGGAGGGTTGCATTAGGATTAGGATAAGTGGCTCTTGAATTGAATCCATCCTCTTATAACTTAGCCCCATTATGTCTAAAAGCACACCACGTAAACGCCCCATCTATATCTAATGAATCGTCTTAGCTAATTTGTCTTACTAATAAATTAAAATATATAATTAAATGATACACATAATAATTTTTCAAAAAATATCACGTAGTATATGCAATAATTATATTTCTAGTTCATTTAACTTTTTTAAGCACCCCACATTAATCACTTGGGTCTTGTATTAAGAACTAGATATAATGTGTGTGTTTCCTTGTCAACAAATTTTTACGTCTTATTTTTGCACAAGATATTGACATGGATCATGGATCACAACTCTTCATGGAATTTTGAGAATGATTGAAATAAGTAACAGGCAAGTGTTATTACCTTATTATTGTTGACGATTTCACTGTGTTTAAACAAATATATATCTTTTCTGGTTCTTATCAATTATGTGTTTCAGCTCAGATTTCTCAAGTTGTAAACTTTGGTGCAATTGATTTATTTCTTGGGTATAAATTACACGTTTTTTCCCAATTTTTTCTCTGATCCCAAATAAAAGAGAAAGATGATATTAAACTAGTTGAAGTGGTATAGATAGAATGGGATGTAAATTTGTCTACTTGTTTTGTTTGAACTTAATTTCTTACTATTATTTTGATTAATAAAAATGGTGTTGTTATTTATACAGGGAAATAAATTTAAAACTCAATTTTGCATTACCCATCATCAATGGGTTCAATTAGCAAAAGAATTGAACATTTCATCATCTTAACGAATGTTTGTTTTCTAAGAAATGTCACTCTTAGTTTATTGGTGATTCTAGTCACAGGTTTTGTGGAGTCATCTCTGCAACTAAATGTAGTAGGGTGAAACTAATGTGTGGACAAAAAGAGTTTGGTTGTGGCAAACTTGTCCGTGTGGACAAAAACACTACTTGTTTATCATGCTCTATGTATAGATCAAATGGACATAACTCAGCAGATCATGAGTTGAGAGTAATAACATTAGATTGTATGTGAGCTGATCAAACCTATTTCCTAAGATTTGAATTATAATAAAAAAACTCAGTTTAATTAAGCTAATTTTATTTTAATTTTAATGAAGATGGAATCTTCTACTTAATTATGATATTGATCTAATAGTAACAAATTCATAAACAAAATGAAGACAATAACCCGTGATACGGTGATAGAAATGGAGATTCCATATATCTCACGTTTGCAGCGTAATTAAATAAGAAAATAGAATTGTTACATTTCCGTCTAATATTCGTTGGCAAGTATGTTTAATAATGCATGCACTTACCAAAGGCAGTGACAATCAAATTTTAAGAAGAAGGCTACTGGCCAAAAAAAAGTTAAGAAGAAGGCGTACCTCCTCAGCCTTTGTAATATAAGATCTATATAATCATTTAACAAATTAATATAATATTGAGAAAACTACTTAAGGTAGTTATGTATAATAAATATATTTCGATTTCTCTAAATTACCCTATTCAATCATGTGAAATCATGTGAAATTGCAATTGCAACTATTAATAAATAGAAATCCTTAGATGTAATAAAATACTTATAAAAAAGTCCCCCACCCATGCATTGAGGGATCTATAATCAGCAACTTGAATTAGTTTAAATATTTCAATGTATCGGGAAAAATTACCTGCCTTAAGATAATGAAGGAAAAATTAAATGGAACTTGTGTACACACATATAGACACACAAGTATATGCTAAACATGCTTGTTAGTAACTAAAACAAAAAGTGCCATTAGCTCACACAGAACCTTCTGACCTTTCTTTAAAACAAACACATATTATGGTTGGCCTCCCATCAAAAAATCAATGGAACCCATTAAGTTAAAGGCTTTCGTTGCTGTGTGTGTGTGTGTCATGTGCCATTAATTAACTAAACACAAAATAAAAAGAAATAAATATGATTTCGTTTTGTATGAAATCTATATATACTCTACTAGTATATTTATTTCTCTTTCTTCAAACATTTAGCCTTTTGCATGTGATGCTGCCAGTTAATTACCCCACTAATTTAATACACTAATTTAATATGTCTACCTCCACCATGCAGTGAAATAATTTTCAAGGATTCATATCTCAACAAATTCATTGATGATACAAAAGAATATATATTTAAACATAAAGAGAGAATATCCACAAAGGTCCATACATAGAGTTTTGAGCTACTTAGCATAGCCACATGCAACTATTTCTCTTTATCATTCAAAACTATCAATTTGATGCAGTGGTCCTTCTCTTCTCTTTCATTCTCTTTCTCTCTCGTCATGTTTGTGCTCATTATTATTATTATTAGTATTATTATAGTTACTGAGATTAAATATCACTGAGGGCATTACAGACTGAAATGAGCAGCATCCAGATGTTGCAGTTCTTCAATGGCATTTTTGCATGTGCCTATCATCTGATTCTTGGGACCCTCTTTCTATACACACAATAAACACATCTGACTTTCACAACAACACCAAAAACAAAAGGAAATATAAAGTTATAAAAAAAATGTATGTTAATTATTAGGAGAAATATTTAGAGGTCCGAAGAAAGATAATTAGGATGAGGTCACACGAATTATAAATTACAAATTCTTGACCTTACAATAACAACTTTTGCCGGGTGATAACTCGTGGGACCTCATTTTGACTATGTTTCTTCTATAAGACCTCTAATTAATTCTCACTTAGATTATTTGAGATGCACAACAAACAACTTTCTTCTTTGCTATTTTTTATGATGCTTCAGAGTCTTGATAGACTTACCTAGCATAAGGCTTTTGGGAAAGCTTTGGAAATGTGGGATTTTTTAGTGCAGACTTCACTTTATAGCTCCTTTTGATGTCAAAACCTCTTGCCCACAAAACAAAAGTTCTAGAAAAACAAACACTAAATACTAAAAAGGAAACAGAAAAATAATAGTAATAAAAAAAGTGGCTTTGATAAAATTGTTGACCAATTAGTTTATCTTTTTGCAAGGCACATGTATCTTTATATATATAAAGCAATCTTGTTTGAGACACAGGCATTAACTGTGAGCACTTCTGAGTGAGAATTTGAATCCTAGTTTACCATGATGTAAGGGACTGAGTTCCTTCGTTAAATATCATGTTTGCACAAACTAGCATTACATCATACTCCCTCCGGTCCTAAATATAAGACCTAGATGACTTTTTTAGAAAATCCTAAAAATGCCAAAAATAAGTTAATTAGAAATTGATTTACCTAATTTTTTCCCTTAAACTAGTTTATTTTACCTATAAACTAATAGATTATCTAAAAATATATTAAATATGTCATCATTTAATAACATATTTCGTAACCTTAATCTCTTCAAAAAAAAAGTTATCTAGGTCCTATATTTAGGACCGGAGGTAGTAATATTTATCTTTCTTTTCTTTCTCTTTTGAGCTTATATCGCTCTCTCTTTTCCATTTGACCTGTAATCCTAACTTTTCTCTCTGGAAAGATGAAGAAAAAAATTGTGGACCCACAGTTGATATTGAATCCTCATTGTGAGCTTCGTCTGGTTTTGGTATTCCACTGGACTTTTCTGAAATGACTCTTTTATTTATAGGATAAAGGGTCTTGTAACGTTTTGCAGACTTAAAAACAAACAAATAAATGAAACCAAGCAACTACAACTAATGGTTAAAGAGGGTAGGTGGGTCTCCATTATCGATGTGGATTATTTTATGAATGATTGAGCATTATCCCTTACTCTGAACTTCTTATTTCAATTTTTTCTTTTAAGTGAATCTCATACTACCTCCGGTTCTAAATATAAGACCTTGTTGACTTTTTTTAAAGATTAAGATTGCAAAGTAAATTATTAAATTATAACATATTTGATATATGTCTAGATTATTCATTAGTTTATAGGTAAAATAAACTAATCTAAGGGAAAAAGTTACGTAAATCAATTTATAATGGACCTTACTTAGGTCAAGTTACTTTCTCCAGGTTCTCAAGTTCTTTTAATATAGGAGTGACACGTGTCCTTTTATAACAACCAATTTGTTATAAAAGGACACGTGTCACTCCTATATTAAAAGAACTTGAGAACCTGGAGAAAGTAACTTGATGTAAGTTTTTCCCTTTATAATTAACTTATTTCGCTTTTTTAGGATTTCTAAAAAAGTCAACCAGATCTTATATTTAGGACCGGATGAAGTATTAAAAACTAGCAGTAGAATTTAGTACTATAGGATGAGATGAAAAAGCACTATTGCAAATTTCAATCTATGCAAGAGTATGATTGCTCAATTGTTAATTTGTCATTGAAAATGCATCATTTATTCACATTGGAGCAGCATAGCTCAGTTGCATGTGCATATATTGAATTAAGACTAAGTTAACTTATGCTCTAAGAAAATAATATCCATTAAAAAAAGGGTAAAAGGTCAAATCTAGCACTGAACTATTGGCCAAAGTACACTCCACATAAAAATGAATTTCGAGTCTCAAAACTAGCATTGATCAAGTACAAAATTGGTCAAATGTAGCAATTCCGTCAATTTTAACTGGGTTGACCGTTAAGTTTGACCGGATTAAAACATATCACCTGCCCTGTCACCTAATTAGCTATGTCACCTGCCATCTCACAACATCTTTGCCACATCATCACCTTCTTCCCCACCACCATCAACACCTTCAACATCAACACCTTGGCAACTCCCTCTCCAATCTCAAACCCAGCAACTGAATATAATTTTGGGTTTTGCTCCAATCACGAGGGAGCAAAATACACCACATTCCAATTATATTCGTGTCCACATTCCCAATCTGAGTCAAGCCACTAATAATCATCCCCAAAATACACCACATTCCAAGAAGCGTTGGTTTTGAGCAAAATAATCAACTCCCTCTCCAGTCTGGGTTTGAGAGGAATGTGGTGATTATATTCAAAATAATCACCCAGCAAAATACACCACCATCAATACTCTTGCTCCCCTCCCAATCATCACATTCCTCTCAAACCCAGCAACTCCCAATCACCACACCCAAACAAAAAAAAACTCCCTCTCCCCTGCCTCCCTTGCATGTCTCGCCACAAGCCCCACCACCAGCGCCGTCATCCATCTCCGCCGCCGCTAGACCCTCCGTATGTTCCTCCGCCGCCGATAGACCCTTCGTATGTTCCTCCGCCACCACCGTCGCGACACAGATCCGCCGTGCGTCCTCCTTCACATTCACCTCATCATCGTTAGTCTCCGAGGCACTCACCTTCGCCTCACTCACCGTCGCCGGCCACCGCTTCTCCACAACGTCTTCCTCCTTAAAATGCTAGAACGCTGATTTCGTCGTCGCCGACTTCTTCATCTTCCTCGAAAGCTTCACCGGAACCTCACCAGACGCCGGCCCCGTGTCCAATTTCGTGAGATCTGTAGCTGTAGAAATTGATGGATTTGAGTTTATGAAGAACAGAGGGAGATCTGGCGAGTTGTTGAGGATGAAGATTGTGGTCATCATGAGATTCAGTTTGGGTGTTGTGGTTTTTTTTTGGTGTTGTTGAAAGAGGAGGTGATGAAAATGGTGAGCTGAAGGAGGAGGAAGAAGACGGTGTTGAGAGATTTTCATGGTTGGGAAGATGATGATGACGTGGCGAAGAGATGATGATAATATGCTGACTTGGCTTAATCAGGTGACATGGCATGTGAAGTGGTCTAATTAAGTCAAAGTTAACGGTCAACGTAGTTAAAATTGACGGAATTGCTACATTTGACCAATTTTGTACTTGATCAGTGCTAGTTTTGAGATTCGAAATTCATTTTTATGTGGGGTGTACTTTGGCCAATAGTTCAGTGCTAGATTTGACCCTTTACTCTTAAAAAAATAAGCTACCCTTTTATTTTTATTACCTCTCACTCTCTCCCTCCCTTTCTTTCGAGTCCATTCTCCTATCTTCAAGCTAAGCAACTATAAATTGAATTAAAAGAACCTCCAAGGCCCAAAACCAACAATAGTACTGAAAGCCAAGAAGATGTATAAGTAATAACAGTAATTATATATTGATAAGAATGAGGGAACAATCAGACATCTCAAAGTTTATAGTTTGTGTATGGATCTATTGCTCTGAATTAAAGCATATAGCTTTATTCTTTACTGAGTAGCTACAATTGTAAAAAATTCTCCATGACTTGAAAGGGATGTCCAAATTTGAAGGTATTTTGGTTAAGCCACTGAGAAATTCAGCAGATCAGATAGCTGGCCTGTATAGTAGTCTGGTTGAATATTATTTGAAGGGTCTTTCAGCTCAGGTTCTGATGTTACACCTGTTCCACCAGAGTAGTCACACCACGTTATCAATAATTTTCATAGTCTGGACATCTCAGAATGTACATAAAGACAAGTCCTCTTATCTTGACAGAATGACAATGGAAGACACCATCAGGAAATTAATGTAAAATGAGAACAAGCGTATTACTAAAACTTCTAAATTTACAACTCAGACTTCCATGTTTATAACTCGAAGGTTCTTATTTTATACTCCCTTCAGTTATAAATATAGAAGCAAGACAAGAAATTCCAATGCATATAATTAAATAGGGTATTCTAAAGGAACTAAAACACTTGTCTGTGTGTGTGTGTGTATAACTCTACTTATTTTATTAGTATCCACAACTTAGTTACTTCCTAAGAGAAAGCTAAGGCCATTACCTGTAAATACAAGAAGAGTTTTACACCCAGCATTCTGTCCAAATAAAATATCAGTGTCTAGTCTATCTCCCACCATACACATCTTGGATGGACTTATGTTGAATCTGATTCAAAGGGTGAATTATATAATTGTGAGAAGAATATCAAGGGGTGGCGAGTCCCCACAGGAAGGAAGGAAAGAGTAGGAAAAACAGAAGAACCTACAAACTTATGCCATTTGAGTATCTTACTTCTGTATTAAAAAGTCCATCATAAAGGTGGATGGCTTCCCCACTACAATAGGCTCCTTTTGGGTTGATCCACAGATGGCAGCAACCATACAACCAGCACCTGAAGTTAGTTTTTTTAATCCATTATCTCACCATATAATCAAGTTGCATTCTGATTCCAGTCTTCAAGAATAGAATGGAATCATAACAAAGAAAATACAAAGACAAATAATGGAATAGAAATTCGAACCAGGCCATTCTTGCAAAGCAGTCATATGTCCAACTGCATCTCGGTTGGTGGCAATGAAAAGGCATCCTGGATTCTCTCGTATACAAAGGGTTCCATACCTGTGAGGTCAGATGTTGAAATATAATCATATAATGCAAATAAAAGGAGTACTACACAGATGATTTGATACTGGTATCAAAAGGCATTCTTGTTTTCCCAGAATTTCATAGGATCAAATATATTAACACACTAATTTTAGTTATTTCATACGGCCATTATCAGAAGGTCCAGTTTGGTTTAATGGTAAGCTTACTTGCCGTAGGGTTTGAGGTTTTAGGTTTGAATTAGTCTCGCTGCATAAAACAGGGTTGAGACTGCCTAGTATATTCTCTTCCTAGCATCCTCATCAACTGGCGACTAGAAGTGAGTTGATACTTTCATAAACTCATTATCCTCTATTGAAAATGAGAATTAATACTAAAAACCATAGTCCATTTTTTAGTCAGGTCATTCTCTAATATGCTTGTGATTTGTTTTGGACTCTTGAAAAAGAGTAATGTGATCAGTAGGTCGTTCATTCAGTATCATAAACCTATCACAAAACATTGCATATTATCCTTACAGAAGTTTAACATGAACAAATGTTCAAACAAGAGTTATGAAAACTAGGCAGAGCAGATTTATCCCCACGGCTAAGCCAAAACCACCAGAAGTTCAAAATAAATCATCTTCACAGAAAATATTGGGCTTTGTGTAAACTCCAGGTCATGCCATCCACTAAAAAATAGTTGACAGCAGCTTAATATTCTTTATGGAAAACATGCATAGACAAGTCGTTAAAGATCCAAAGCGTGATTGTCGGAGACACTAGTCCTTAAGAGAACATACTGAGATTTTAATGAGGAATAAGGGGGATAGATTTTCTTACTGAAGCTTGTAGTAGTTAATGTACGGATCTATTCCTACCACAACGGCTCCAACCTACAAGAATGACCTCAGCAGTTAAATGCATGCACCGGAATCAGTGTAGAAGCTTGTTGAAAAATCGGGCAAGATGTTACATTACACTCTTATCATGGTCAAAGAAGTGGTTTTGACTCAGCTGTATTGTTTTACTCCCATCTTCCTGCAACATTAGAAGAGATCTACGTCAGTGACAGACTGAGTCATCCCTGCCTCAGTCTTATATCATTGAATATTTACTGTAGCCTAAGATTTAACTTTGATCACTTGAACTAAATTGTTAGGAAAGGTTTCATTTAAAGAAAGACCCCCCTCCCCCCTCTAAACAAAAAGAAAATTGAAATGAATGGCCCTATCGAAAGTAATGAAATTTGATTCGAAAGGTCACTCAAACTGAAAAAAATTGATTTGGAAGGACAATACATGTCCTACAAAGAGCTCTCTTAACTCTTAAGAATGTGACCTTAAAATTCGATTAGTAATCTAAGAACGGAAAGGAAAAGGTGAGTCAGCTGAACTTACTGGACCACCAAGACCGGTAAATCCGGCAAGCTGCAACTCCTCCAGTATACCTTCCCCGCCAATCACATAAACCTGCAGAATGAAATGGGGAAAGCCCAAAAAAACAGGATTAACTGGCATATTCAGACTGGAAAATATAACAAATCCCAACAGATTGTATAACTGCTTCAATGAAATACTTAATGACTATTATAATAGTTTATGAAGGATCGGCTTGGCTCAACGGTGAGCTCGCTTGCCTTGAGGTCTGAGGTTGTGGGTTTGAATCTCTCTGCATAAAGTAGAAGTAAGGCTGCTTAGTATATTCCCCTTCCCCAACACCCTCACCAAGCGGAGACTAGAACTACGTTGATCCTTTTCTTTTGTTACATAGTTCATGAAAAGGTATTGTCTAAAAATATGCAGTCTCATACATTAAGCCGGGAAGTTAAAGCAAAACAAAATATTAAGATTCAAATCAGTCAAAATACTTGACAAGGATATCAGGGCGAAACAAGCTAATGAAATCAAAACATAATTCACCACCAAGCACTTGGTTCAACTGGTAAGAAGTTGTACAAGCTTAACCAGAGCTCTTCACTTCGAGCTCTGGGAACGCAACAATGTTAAAATACTTGACGGGAGAGCTTTGGCTTTGCCACCCTTGTGGTCCTACCCGGATTCTCAATGCAAAAAAAAAATCAGAATATAATTCACTAACAAAAACTAGCTTCATGAACTTCAAGCAAATAAACTTCAAATTCCTACGCAATTTACTTCCCAACATTTAGATTTCATGATGCAGGCACATACATAAGCACGTGAAAGTTTAACACAATTCATCTATCTTATGAAAGCAACAGAAAAGATATGAAAATGGGCATGCTTGAAATTAGTTTAACCAACCAACCTTCTTTTCTGATGGAAAATCATTAGTCTTCAAGTACATAGCAGCAGCAAAGGAAGAGGAGAAAATTTCCTCCTTCAAAACAAAAACAACATACCAATAAGACAAAAACCACTCCAAATTCAACAACATAATGAAATCATCACATCCAAATTCCAATCCACTTCACCAAAACCAAACCTCAGACACTGAAATCCCCAAAGATTGAAACTTCTTAGCATACTGTTTCCTCGATTTTAACGAATTATTGGTCACAAACACCAGCTTCTTCCCCTAAACAACAACAAAAACCTTAAATAACAAATGGGTTCAATCCAAAACAGGAAATGAACAATCAACAAACATAAACTACAGTACACAGTCACACGCACACCTTGGAACGAAGCATATCTAAAGTTTGAGAAACACCATCAATAAGCTTATCACCCTTCCAAATAACACCTAAAAGTTAAAAAAATCACATTTTGAGAACTGGGGTACAAAGAACAATAGGAAAAATTAAAAGGGTATTGAATAGTAATGTACCATCACAATCAAAAAGGAAAGCTTCGATGGAATTCAAGAGATGTTGGAAGTTGGTATGGGAAAGAAATTGAGAATGCATTGTTTGTATGAGAGATGACGAATCAAAATTGAAGCTTTTGTTTTTTGGAATCAAAATTGAAGGTTTAGGACAGTAGAAGCAGAAGTAGATGCTGAAAAAATGGAGCCAATCTGATTGCGCGTACTTTTGCTGACCATATTATTATTGGTGGGGATAATATTATTTATTTTTATATTTTATATTTATGGGTTTTTGGAGAAAACAACGGTCGAAATTTTTTGGCATTGTTAAAGTTATTTCAAGAAGAAAAGGTTGATTTTTTATCTGCATGCAGGTTCCAATTAGTTTTGGTAATGGTGTTTAGTTTTGTAATTGATGTTTTTGTTAACAATGACATTTTCTTTTGTTAATGTTGTCATTATTAGCACTACTCCATCTGTTCCTATATCAATATCAATTATATTGAGGGAGATGAATTTATTCTTATATATATGACATATTTTTAATTTTCTCCATATTTCCTCATATTATTCCTACTGATATACTTTTATTAATAAACAATTAAGAGATAAAGGATGTGAATAAATGTAAGTTGTTAGGGTATTTTAGCAATATCATATCATTTTAACTAATTTAATTAATATCTATAATCTAACAAAATTGGATAAATAAATCTTACAATTAAGAATAGAGAAAGGGTTATAGCTTTATTGAGACTTATATGATATTAGTTCTTTTGTTTGAGAGTTCAATGCAATTGTTTGTTATACTTTTCTATTGTCACGCCATAAGCCGCAATATCCTTTACATCATCAATATATCAAATAAAAGTTATCCACCAAGGGTACTGTAGAAGCCGATGGAATTGGGTGGCTCCAGACTCTTTTTTCTGTTCATTAGCTGCGGCACTCTCATTGGGTTTTTGTGCTGAGTCGTTTGGGTCACATCAAGGGAGTGTGTTGGGATTAAATATTATATATATGTGTGTTTCTTTGTTTTTTTAGTTATTATTATTATATTGTTACTTTATTAAATATTATATGTTTCTTTCTTTATTTTTCTTAGGTTATTACTACTTTCTTTCTTTATTTTTCTTAGGTTATTGCTACTTTTGGTTTATTATTGCTTTTGGTCCTGACTTAATTGACTTTTTTTTCAAGGGGTTAGGGTTGTAAAATAGGTTATTAAATGATAATATATTTCATAGATTTTTATGATTGGTTTATTTTACTTTTTTTTAGGGTTTTTCAAAAAAAAAGGAAAAAACTTTGGTTTATTGTTGCTTTTGTTTGACTTAATTGGTTTTTTTTCGAGGAATTAAGGTTGACATATTTGGTAACTTTTAGGTTATTTATTAGTTTGTAGGTGGGATAGTTTAGTGTGAGGGAAAAAATATTTCTTTGTCTTTTTTTTTGTTATTAGTGCTTTTGGTTTATTGTTATTTTTGGTTTTGACTTAATTGGTTTTTTTTCAAAGGGATTAAGATTGACATGTTTGATAGTTTTTTATGTTATTTATTAGTTTGTAGGTGAAATAGTCTAGTGTGAGGGGAAAAAATTGGGTGGATTGATTTATGATTAGCTTATTTTACCTTTTTAGGGTTAATTAGGCGAATTAATTTATGATTAGCTTATTTTACTTTTTTTTAGAGTTTAAGATTGGTGGGAGTTTATTGTTGCTTTCCTTGGTTGCATATTGTATTCCTTTCTTTATTCTTGGTATTGTTTCCGTCTTGGGGGTGTCTTCTCAGGCGTCTTTATTCTTGGTAGTTGTGTCATTTGCCATGACGATTAATAAAAGTTAAGGTCAATCTTTGAAAAAAGTGGGCATTTATTTGCAAAGACCTATTTTTACTCATGGTCAGCTTTATGTTCCTTTATCAAGGGTCAAAAGCATGCAAGGATTACACTTGTATTGCCTTACCAAGATCAATGTCAAAGCAAAACAACGAAAAACATTGTTTACAAAGAGATTTTTTCCAATATTTAAGCAGTTATCATTGTCACGTATCACTTTTGTGTGTTTTGTCCAACTATATAGGCTGTGGTTCAAGAAAAATAGTTGAACCCAAATAATGCATCTCACTAATGTTTTAGCATATATTTTATCTTTAGTGCTTCCTCAGCTGTCACTGCAATTGGAGTTTTTTCAATTCCCCTTTCTTTAATATTCCAAAAGTTTAGTCACAAATGTCTTATCTTATATTTGTCACGTTTTCATTCCGTCTTCTCTAATATTCCAAAAGTTTAGTCCATATAATCTATTGAAATGCCTCTTCCGTGGAGTTACCGCTTGCAAGATCAACACCAAAACAAAACAAAAAATTTTGTTTACAAGGAAATTTTTGCAAATATCTAGCTCCTTATGTGTAACAGATATTATTTTTGCGGAGCCAACATCTATTTAGATATATAAAGATGTTTTTTTCTTTTTGTTATTTCCTTCACCTATATCTCCCGTGCAACGCACTGGAGTTACCGCTAGTTTTTTTTGTAAGATTGCTATATAAATTTGCTTACAATGTGTCTAAGCTAGGACTTAATTTATAATTAATACAATGTTAGAGTATAGTGAATTGATAAGAATATTATTGGAAATTAAGGAGGAAACTTTGAATTGATTTTCTTTCTGAGCAACCTATTCAAATACCAGGACAGATTCTTATTGGCCAATCCGTTTGAAAGGTAAACAATTTCTTCTTTGTTTATTCATGACATCTCTTGCTCTATTTTGATGAATCTACAACACCAGCAAAGTCTCTCGTGGGTGTTGAATAATTAATGAGTTTTTTTCTAATGACATATGGCCAGTTATACTATATAAATAAGGGGCAGAGCATAAAGATTATTTAGCTCACATCCAAACACACTTGTAAAAAAGTTAGCAAAGAAAAATTTAACAGCTGAAATCAATGTTGGAATTTTTAAACGGATAATCAAATTAAAATATCCAGCAAAATAAGAGATAAAAGAACACTACAGTCAACTTCAGGTAGAATCCTTGTTAAGAAAATGTGCGTTCAAAAAGGTTATGGAGTTATAGCTAAGATTATATTCGTGAATAAAAACCATCCCAATATAAAGTCAATTAGTGTTTGATATCAAAATTAACAAACACATTTAAGTTTTGTGAAACAAAGATCTTGTTAAGTATTTATTTCATATGATAAAAAGTCAATTATGATCCAGACAATTATATATAGAGTCTCTTCCCCAATTAAGAGGTTACAAATTGGCTATGTGTTTTTTGGAATTTTCTCCAACATAATTGGCTATCTGTTCACCCCATATAAACACACTGAAGTTGATTTATGACTATGTTTGAACTGAATTTTTAATAATATACCCACATCTTATCTTGCAGTCGGATGAACAGAAATCAATTGAGATTAATATTTATAACATCATTGTAATATAAATAGATAAATATAAACCACATACACTGTCATCCAAGATCTATCCATAAACGATACCAGACATATCCAACAATAGGAAATAATTCGTTAAACCATGTTTGGGTAGGGCACTAATCAGACAGCTTTCGGGGATGTAAGATAAAAAAGGAAAAGGATGGACTATGTGTCGTCAAGTCCAATAGGAACATATCCACAGGCCCATACCATACAATAATGATTTCGTTTTCCATAGTTATTTCTTGTTCTGTTACGATGACTTCATTGTCGCAACTTTAGGGTTAAAGATCATTTTAGCCAACAAACAATTTTCAATGTATCAATTTGGTCAATAAACGATAAATGGTCTCATTCTGGTCAATAAACAAATAAAATGGTCCATTTTGGCCAATAGGCAATTGGAAAATACTAAAATGCCCTTTAAATAATAAAAACAAAACAAAATGTTTTTTCCTCTTCTCTCTCCTTCCCACCTCAGCCGTGACTCAGCTCTCCTCTATCTCTCTCTCTTCCTCTCCCATGCCTGACATAATGTTTCCTCTCTACCCTTCCCCCTCCTCTCTCTTTTCCGGAAAGCATTTCATGAAAAAGCCGTCACTACTCGCAAAGCTCAATTTGCTGCTGCCCACACTTCCTATGCCACCTAATAATGCATCTGGACTTACTATCTATTAGCTACTGCGGATCGGATTTGATTGGAGATTTATGAGAGCATAATATATGGAAGTCTCGTTCATTTGAATCTAAGTCTTGCAGAATTACAGTTCAAAATACACCAGTCTTGTATATTTGACTGGTGCTTCCGGATAAAGATTGATATTCTTGTTATTATTCCAACAGAGATTTGTGCCAATAGGTGCTCAATAATATTTAGATTTGTTAAAGGTAGAAATGGGATGAGGAGAAGATCTTAGATTTGTTAAAATTAGAGTTCATTATTATATGTTTATGCCAAACTTTTTCATGCAATTTTCCTGTGAGCTAATGAAATATGCTTTCTGGAAAAGAGAGAGGAGGGGGAAGGGTAGAAAGGAAACATTATGTCAGCCATGGGAGAGGAAGAGAGAGATAGAGGAGAGCTGAGTCACAGCTGAGGTGGGAAGGAGAGAGAAGAGGAAAAAACATTTTGTTTTGTTGTTATTATTAAAAGGGCATTTTAGTATTTTCCAATTGCCTATTGGCCAAAATTGACCATTTTATTTGTTTATTGGCCAGAATGAGACCATTTTTTGTTTGTTGGCCAAATTGATACATTGAAAATTGTTTGTTGGTTAAAATGATCTTTAACCCTGCAACTTTATGATCATATCTTAAACTTGATGGTCTTCCATAAGAAAGAGACACATACATGTAAGGAAAAAAAACTTACAACCTCACAATACAAAATGTTTTTTTTATCAGCACATTTCAAAAAATTATTAAAAATAGTATTTGGTGCCAATTTTATCATATAGGGCGACAATATTTATTGAACCTTATTACACTTTGGCCACGGGATTTTCCGGCTATAAGCATTACATGTAGATGTAGATTGGATGATACTACTCCTATCCTAAAATGAGTATGTAAGATTACTTTGACTCTTTTTGTGAAAATTAAGGAACTAAACTAAAACACTAAATTATGAAATATGATATATGTTAGTTTTTTTTTATCGAGAAATGATATATGTTAGTTCACAAATAGAATAAATTAGTTTTAAAGAAAAAGATAATCATAGACGATTTATTATAATGATGAATAATATATGCATCATTGATTTTTACAAAAAGCCAGAGTTGTCATTATTAGGAAGAGGGTATTAATAAAATCAAGATTCTTAAGTAACTGGTTTAATTAGGAGACTTCATAGAATCTAATCTTAAGAGTCTTTCTATATCACTTGTAATTAATTTTTTTCAAGGAAATCCTAAAATGTCAACAATTGTAAAATCCATCGTTAACATTTGTTTAATCACACCTGTGAGAGTTATATGAATCAAATTTGTTTAGTCACTCCTGTAAGAGTTATATAAATCTTATTAATTTGTGTGCTGTATATACTCTATATGAAAAATAAAATATATTTACAAATAGATGGATATATGTTACATTAGCTGGAAAAAAATAACATAAGTTACACCCATTTAAATTTGTGAAAACTTCGTAAAATAGTTTCCCTGTATTGATTACTCTAGGGTAGCGTTTCTCTGGATAAGCAGCGCGATAGTTTCCCTGTATCCCGGCGTTTGAAGTGCCGGGGATAACTTCGCAAAATCGTGGCAGAAGCGCCTCTATTGACCTAAGACAACACCGCTATTTATTACTCTAGGGTGGCGTTTGTCCCAAAAAGCGACGCCGCAGTTTCCATGTATCCCGGCGTTTGAAGTGCCGGGGATAACTTCGCAAAATCGGGGCAGAAGCGCAGCTAATGACCATCCAAAGCGCCGCTTTGATTACTCTAGGGTAGCGTTTCTCCGGATACGCGGTGAGATAGTTTCCAAGTATCCCGGCGTTTGAAGTGCCGGGGAGAACTTCGCAAAATCGGGGTCGAAGCGGCTCTATTGACCTAACTAAGCGCCGCTACTTATTACTCTAGGGTGGCGTTTGTCCTCCAAAGCGACGAGGTAGTTACCGTATATCCCGGCGTTTGAAGTGCTGGGGATAACTTCGCAAAATCGGGGCAGAAGCGCAGCTAATGACCTACCGAAGCGCCGCTATTGATTACTTTAAGGTAGCGTTTGTCCGGATAAGCGGCGAGATCGTTTACATGTATCCCGGCGTTTTAAGTGCCTGGGATAACTTCGCAAAATCCGGGTGGAAGCGCATCTAATAACCTTCCGTAGCGCCGCTACTGATTACTCTAGGGTAGCATTTGTCCGGATAAGCGGTTAGATAGTTTCCATGTATCCCGGCGTTTTAAGTGCCGGGGATAACTTCGCAAAATCGAGGAAGAAGCGAGTCTATTGACCGCCCAAAGCGCCGCTATTGAGTACTCTAGGCAGCGTTTGTTCAGATAAGCGGCGAGGTAGTGTTCGTCTATCCCGGCGTTTGAAGCGCCTGGATTATTAACATTTGTGAAAAAAAAGTTAGGTGTAATCAATAAAAACGTAGCTTATATCTTAATAGAATGTATATATTTGATTACCGTGAGATTTTAATGAACAAATATTAATGTTTGTTGGAGAGGGTTTTAATCACTTAGAAGAAATGCTTTGATATCAAATTCCTATGAATATAGTTAAGTTCATTGGGATACCTACCCTCAATTAACTCGACAATGCTCAAAGTTAATTTAACTTAGATAAACAAATAAACAATCAATGGATTAATATTGTTATTAGCCAACAATTTATTATGTCTTTGCACGATTTTTATAAGTTTTGAGACATATTATGCCTTTAGTGAGCATTATTTTCTTCTACTATCAAAAAAAGGGTAAAGGTGCAAAAATGGGTTCAAACTATTACGCTAGGAGTACATAGGGATAACAAATATTTCCGGACTCAATTTTGGGACTAAAGAATAAATATTGGCGCAATATAGGGAACGTCGTTTATGTTGACCAACATTTACCGTTAAACGCTGACGTGGCGGGGGGAAATTATTTTTTGCTGACGTGGCACGCTTATGTGGCAATTTTTGCTGACGCGGCGTTCTTATGTGGCAACATTTTGCTGACGTGACACATTTATGTGGCACTTTTTGCTGACGTGACGCACTTATGTGGCACTTTTTATAAGCGCGCCACGTCAGCGAAACAATTCATTTCCCCTGCCACATCAGTTTTAAACGGTCAACATCGGTCAACATAAACGGCGTTCCCTATATTGCACTAATATTTATTCTTCAGTCTCAGAATTGAGCTCGGAAATACTTGTTACCCCTATGTGTTCCTGGCGTAATAGTTTGAACCCATTTTTGCACCTTTACCCTTAAAAAAATTATATCTCTTCCCATTCACATTATCTCAGGAAATAAAGTTGTTTTTAAAAATGTTTCGAATTAAGGTGATTTCCAGCATCCATATTGGTATTATTATGATGATGCACATTTTTTCTTTAATTAAATAACCATATTGATTGCGAGTTTTGATTATAAGAGTGAGTTATTAGCATTAAAATGTACATATAGTGATATGAAGTTTAATTTGCACAGACACATATTATTTATATGATGCATAAGAACGTTTTAAAAAATTAGCCAATATCCTTCTCCCTTATCATACTAATCAAGGTCTATTGTCAAATAGTGTTTTGAGATTAAATTCAAGAGTTGCATTGGACTGTAAAATTAGATTAATGAATTGGGTCCAGATCAAGGGCATATATGGGTTGGAAGATTTGGAAGAGTGCATGCGGGGTGAGGAGCAATTTACGAGTTAAAGGTGAGGTTAAGAGTTTTCAATTTTTATTACACTTTTTTATTTCATTCTCTTTATTGAATGTGTTGAACTTAACATTTATTTTTTTTGCAAAACATATCTACTTGTTTATATTCGTTAGGTCCAATCGTTCAATTAAATACAGTATCACATATAGACTTTTCAATTGAAAAATTAAGACTGGTAAATTATCCATTGTATTTATTTAGTGGTTTAAGGATTATTAGTGATACGATTTAAAGTCAAAAGACCAAACAGTCACGCTTAAAACAACCTTCAAATGATTCAAAGATACTCATCTATTTACAATATTCATATATATCAACCACATATGATTAACCAAAACATTATTATTAAAGCACAAATATGATTACTTGTCATTTTTAAAGGCCATAACAATGTTATTTTAAACTCAATGGGGGAATATAAGATTTAGCTTGAACCACCCCGAGCCGACTAATTTAGGATAGGTTTATTGTTCCACTAGGTCTAACGGAAGGGCTTTAGTCGGGTTTAATAATCAAGACTGTGAAAATTTTAAAATTATATTATACTATAGACTATTATTATTATTAGTAATATAAACATGTATGACAAGATTTGTTTAAAAAATTTCACATAATGAATAGTAAATCGGCAAACATTTTGTCCTTTAACTTGTAGATTTATTTTGCACCCGCCAAAGCCAGGAGCATCAGACGATACAGAATCTCTCTCAAGTTTTTTTTGGCCAACAAATCTCTCCCAAGTTATGCTCATGGATATTCTGCATAAAATATTATACGGCGCGGATCTCATGAATCTTAAAATAATTAAAAGTTGGTGCAAGTTTTGCATTTATTTTTTTATACTAGCATGTTGCATTTTATAAGAACATTAAGATAATTCTTCAAGCTGTCACCTTGATGTGTGTACTCTTCTCCATTATTTTTGATTTCTCTTCTTTTTTCACGATACAATTTAATTTTTAGAGGTTTCTTTTTCAAGTAATTTTAGAAAGGCTTTGTATTATTGCTCATAAAGTACTTTTGTGAACTATAAATAGAAAAGTTATTGACTTCATTTTTTTAACTGAGTTATTATTGACTTGATAGAGAATGCATGACGGAGAAACATATTTAGTGAAAGATGTTTGTAATGGAACAATATAATTCTGAAGACATATATATATCAATTAAATTTCTTAACTTGTGTAAAGGATAAACATAGTTAACATTGTCAAAAGAATGGGGGATTACAATTTACAAGTCCCTTTGAATTAGTAATTTGTTTTTTAAAAATTAACTGTCACTTCAACTGTATTGATATCTATCTTTACTAGTAATGAAATACTATAAATCCTAAAAAATTTACTACCTGGTATAGATATTTATAATAAAAAATATAAATACTGTAGAAGAATTCCACCATCTTAAATATTAATCATTCTGTAGAAAGTTCATAAAATTGGTCTTTAACTAATATCCTTTCTTTTCATAACCTTTTTTTGCCACCTAATAAAATCAGGTTTTCACATATACTTTAGTTTTCACAACTTTTTCAACCGCTTGAGATATAATACCTTCTTTTATTACTATTAGTATTAGTAGTAGATATATGAACTTGAAAATATAAACTTTCCATTTTGTTTATTTAATATAATTTATTTCAGTTCAAAAATTTAGTATAATTTCTCAATATAAAATGAACTTGAGAAAAACTAACAATCTCTGTCACATCATTACAATATCCGATTATTCTAGTGTCCAAATTCCAGTGGTGTCCAAGCGTGAACAACGAGGGCATGGGAAGATCCAATGAGAAAGAGCGACCCCAATTGCCCAATAGGAGCATGCCACGTATCGTAACACTACTTTTGCCTTCCCAAACATCTCGGAAGCTCATCCCCTCCATTATACCCTTTTTTTTCTTCAACAGTAAAATATTATAGACATAGGATGATAAGAGTAGTATTAAATTTATCGATAAGATTATTAAGTACTCCCTCTGGTGGTCTGTAATACAGAGCTCAGTCGACAAAAGACGTTTCTTAAGAAAACATGTTAGTTGAATGTCTGGAGTTAATACTTGTTTTTTAATATTACTCATATATTATGATACTTTTTCGATAAAAAAATATGTTATGATACTTTTAAGAAAGAAATACATAAACATTAATAAATAAGAAAGAAAGTTAGGAGCAAAGTAGAAAAAATGCTTTACATGAAGAGAGAATTTGAGATGAACCCTTATATTTTGGACTAAAATCATTTAAATTTTGAGCTCTTATATTGCGTACTAGAGGGAGTATCATTAATTTATTATGATTCTATTAAGTTTTAAAAAAATATTTAACCTGGATCATTGGATTAGGATAAAATAGTGTGAGAGGGAAAAAGAAAGGTTAGGGGAGAGGAGGGGTAGTAGAGAGGATTAGAGGATCCAAATCCAAACATTTTATGGATTTTCAAATTATTAAAATCGCAGTGTCAAAAACTCTACCCAAATCTTTGACTAGTCTAATGCACTCTACAGTTACATCTTTATTTACCTATTTTTGTGACCATATATTTACCTATTCAATCCTAGTAAATAAAAAGTGGTTGAATTATCAACTCTTTCTTAATAAAATAAAAAACACGTAAATTCATTCATGAGATCTATCAAATCCTTGACACATCATAGAGAAGTTGAACATGGCTCATGTGCTCAATTTCTCGATACAAAACAAAACAGTCCCTTTTTTGCCAGAAAAACAAAACATATAGCTAGTCACATGTATAGTTATAGAAGCTGAACATCCCACATGTTTCTCCCACAATCAATGTGAGTACTAGTTATCCGGGTATAGGAAAGTAGAATGTTCTTGCTCATTAATATCCCACTCACATCATTAATATCCCACTCACACTTGTGTCTTATAATCATAATGTGAGGGGAATGTTTTAGCAAGGTAGACAATGTATTTTTCTTTTGTTTAAACTTCAAGCTCATTTAGCCAAAAAAAAAACTTCAAGCTCATTTAGCCAAAAAAAAAACTTCAAGCTCATCATAATATTATTGAGGAACAACAACAACAACAACTTTAAAGGCCTTTGAAATTGCAAGGCTTTATATCAAGCTCGTTGCCTACACTTATAATGAATTGACTGTAATTTATAAGCAATTCACAACTCATTTTGTTAGGAAATCATTTTTTAAAACATTTTTTGTTTTGGATATCCTTTTCAAATATTTTTTCCTTAACATTCATGTATGATAATTAGCTGAATCTTTCAAGTTGAATTTCTTATCTTTAAATTTATCTACTAGTATGCAAAGTTATTAACAATCGAATAAAATCATTTGTTGAAATGTATGTGTACAAGAAGACAACATCCTACCTCTAAGTAATTATCGCGACTATATATTTTTTGCTCGAATGCGAGACCATGGATTACATTAAAATAAATATAATAGAGACAACTAATTGAGACAACTAATTAAGAGTGGTTGATTTTGTATTATACTAAAAGTGTTAGTATGATAGATACCCGTTATATACAAGATTAAAATTTTACTTTTGTATTTAGCATTTGCTTCTCTCCTTTTTAACCTAGATAAACATGTTTGCATATATAATTGATGACCAGCTGAATAAACACGTTGCTATGATTGGTGCCAAGATAAAAAAAAAGCATGTCTTTATAATTCACCGGACAAAACACTTTTTTTTTTTAATTTAAGATAGGGTGGATAAACACATTTTTATGATTAATGATAGACTAGATAAACATGTTTTATGGTTAATGATAAGATGAATAAACACTTTTTTTATCAGAAGGATAAACACTTTTTTATGATTAATGAAATGGTGTCTTTAAAGCAGCGCTTCCCACGATGTTTGGATTATAATTCAGATTTGAGCTTTACATTGAGGCCAAATCTTCACATTGAGGCCCTAGATTGGTTGCAAAAACATTTTAAGTAAAAATTTCACAATCACATTATTTATATTATCCGTGTTTGCAATTTACCGTATTAATCATTTATTATATAACAAACTAATACTATCCAACTAATACTTTAAAGCTATACATTTTCTCAATCTAAAAACTAATACCAATAATATAATAAACAAGTTGGATAACATCTAATTAATTACTAGCTAAATTGAAACAACTTACAGTTAGCTGTTTCTTGCGGTTGGTTTTATATAATTTGGAAATTAAAGTGATACATACACGTTAAAGATTGCAATCTTACTATTGTATATGTGATTTGCTTCTCTCTGTCTCAAAGATAATCATGTTTGCATAGTAAATGACCAACTGGATCGGATAAGTACGTCTTTATGACTAATGACAATCTTGATAAACAAGTTTTCTGGCTCACGATTAGGTGGATAAACATGTTTTTATGGTTTATGATGAATTAATTTTCATAGTTAATGACAGACTGGAT
Source organism: Mimosa pudica (assembly GCA_029929735.1). Lineage (NCBI taxonomy): Eukaryota > Viridiplantae > Streptophyta > Magnoliopsida > Fabales > Fabaceae > Mimosa > Mimosa pudica. The sequence continues at coordinate 5,762,924 of JAKELP010000020.1, forward strand.
AAAAAGGTTTAAATGATTAATAATTGTCCGAATTTGTGCCCCTACATTTGGATTAAATGTTTTTTTTGGTTAATCACCGCCCGGTTTAATCCGGACTCGAGGGGTAGGAGTGTTGCTCACATAGGCAATGTTGTCCTCTCTCTCAATGAGAGCGCTTCCCGGGAATCGAACACGCGTTCTCATCCTTGCGAGGGTTGCAGCCCACTTACAAGCTCAACCAACTACCCATTGGTTTTGATTAAATTTAAGACTTCAACAGTTCAACTTGACATAAAGGTCTTGAATGTGAAAAAAATTAATATCTAATATTTGACTTTTATTTTTAAACTATATTTTTCATAAAGAACTAAACATGTTCTGAAAATATAGATTCGCTACAAGATACATACTATCTCAATGTAAATTTGCTAGTCTTTTTCTCTTAATTTTAATTTTCTTTTAATAGATTACCTTAAAAAAGGTACCAACATTTTCTCTTAATACTCCCTCCCGTCCTAAATATAGGACCTAGATGACTTTTTTTGGGGAGATTAAGAAAGACAGTTAAATTAGTTACTTTTAAGCATTTTCCCCAAAATACCCTTCTTCTAAAGTTTTGACTTGACACCAACAATTGAGCAGTGAGCACCGATGTTCACCTTCACCTCATCATCACTGCGTCTTCATCATGACCATTTCAGAAATTTCTTCTTGTCTCTTAGAATGTTGCAGATCTGAATCCAAAACTTGATTCACTTTGCATTTGTACTCATAATCATCACAAAAAATGAAGGCGAGAACCAAAATCTGCTTTCATCTTCTGCATTATTTCCTTTCTCTTCTCTTCAATTCATCTTCATGAGAAACTTACTAATTCTACTCAGCATCAATTTCTTCACCCGAATTGGTTTCTCTGTTTAGCTTCACCATTATTTCGTCTCTCAATCCAATGTTTCGAACTCCTATTACTACTTAAGGCTTTCCAATTTATCGCCAACATAATCTCTCCGAACGAAAATGACGACCACGGCAGAGGCAATCGAGAGAAACCTAACTAAATCTTAATCCACGGTTTTGGAGGATCGTTGATTTGGCAATTCTTTTTTGTCAGGTCTAGCCATTGTCAAAAAGAGTGAATATGTTCATGTCTGATCTTTTCTTCGAAAATTCTCTGTTCAATTTGATAAATCTGTAGAATTTCAAGCAAGATACGTGGTGGAAGATAAAATTCAACCGCGAAAATTCTTTGTAGAAGAAGGAAGAGAATTTCAGAAAAAAGAAGATAAGAACAGAACCGATGAAGTTGAAGCTATGGCAGAGACAGAGAAAAACTGGAGCATCTGTTTTTTTATGAGGAAGTAAGAAATAAGAAGGGTAGTTAAGGAAAAAAGTGGTAAAAATTATAACTAGGTCTTATATTTAGGACCAAAATTTAGTCCCCAAAAAGGTCTTATATTTAGGACCAGAGGGAGTAACAAAGAAGTAAACACACTAGTTTTTCTTCATTTATTGAAGGCTTCCTAACAAAAATATGACCATAATGAGGTCCCTATAAGACAATTAATGACATTTAAGTCCTAAAAATTACAAAATTACATTTAAATCACAAAAGACTTGGGTAATATTAAACGGCTCGTCATTGAGTTGTAAATAATAGCTCTTTCAATTGTCAAAGTAGCTATTAAAAAATTTAGTTATCATAAATAACTCCAGGGATTGGTATTAACGATTGAATATCAAAACACTTAATATCATATCAAAGTCAATTGGAATTCAACTCAATTCCATCAAACCATGAAACTTGAATGTGATTAGTTACCTTATGAGTCTCTAAAAAAATTTCAAGCACAGTTTGGTATGAACACAAACAAATATTTATAGGGGGAATGGGGAATTCCCTTTAAAGAATAAAGGGGAATTCTCATAATCTCATATAGGTGACAGTTGAATTTCAAAATCATTTAACTAGTAGATTATTATGATTAATTAGTGAAGTATCGACATTTACTACTTAAAATCCCTTTTATGAGATTTTGAAATTCAACTGTCATTTATTTGGGATTTTTTCAAGAATGAAATTACAAATATTATATTAAATTTTTGTTTAATTATAAAGGCATACAAGGAATTCTTTTTCCACATGAAATACCAATGTCTCACTGCTTAAACATGTTTGTTTAGTAAATGACCAATTGAACATTTACATCTTTATGACTAAAGACAATCTTGATAAACAAGTTTTATGATTCACAATAAGGTGGATACACACGTTTTGATGCTTAACGATAGGATGGATGCACTCATTTTATTATTGACGACAGACTGGATATACTCATTTTATTGTTAACGACAGGCTGGATAAACAAGTTTTATGACTCACATAAGGTGGATAAACACATTTACGACAGGCTGGATGTACCCATTTTATTGTTGACAACAGGCTGGATAAACAAGTATAAGTGATTGATGACAGACCGTATTTGTGGCACTATATTTGGATTAAATTTAAGATTCAAGCTTCACACAAAGGTCTTGAATTAATGTGAAAACATTGTTATGAGGAAGTTCCATAATGACGTTATTTCCCAAATATGGTTTTTGCAATTTATCATATTTATTTAATAGAAAATCAATTTTCACTTTGATTGTCTATGTGAGAATATCTGTGTGGAGTCAAAAAAGCTCTCTCCAAATCGTTAACTAATTTGATGCATTATATAGGTATATCTTTAATTACCCTATTCAATCCTAGTAAGAAAAAGTGATTAAATTATCAACTCTCTCTTAAAATAAAAAACACATAATCCATTCATAATCAATCTATCAATCGTTCATGTACTGAATTACTCGATACAAAACAAATCATTGTCACATGTAAAGTTATAGAAGCTGAACATCCACATGTAAAGTTATAGAAGCTGAACATCCCACATGTGTTTCCCACTATCATTGTGACTAGTTATCCGGATATAGGAAAGTAGAGCGTTCATGCTCATTAATATTCCACTCACACTTGTGTCTTATATTCATAATGTGAGGGAGATGTTTTAGCAAGGTAGACAATATATTTTTTCCTTTGTTTAAACTACAAGCTCATTTAGCCCAAAAAAACTTCAAGCATATTAGTGAATGGAGCAGCAACATCTTTGAAGGCCTTTGAAATTGCAAGACATATCAAGCTTGTTACCTACACTTATAATGAATTGACTGTATTTATAAGCAATTCACAACTCATTTTGTTAGAAATCATTTTTTTAACAAAGATTTTTAGTTTTGTTCATCCTTTTCTAAGATTTTCCTTCATATTCAGTATGGTAATTAATTGAATCTTTCAAGTTGAATTTCTTATCTTTAAATAAACTTATCTACTAGTATGCAGAGTTATTAACAACCAACAAAATTTTTCAATAGAATGTATGTGTACAATAGGGGAATCTCCCTTCTAAGTAATGTCGCGACTATATATCATTAGCTCAAACACGAGACTATGGATTAAATTAATATAAATAATAGAGACAACTGATTAAAACAAGTGGCTCGACTTGTGGAAAATTGACTTATTTTTAAGCTGACTTATTTTTAAGTCAGTTAGTATATAAACTTTAGGTTGACTTATTTTTATGTTTGGATGGACTTTGAAAAATGTGGCTTCTTTCCCATTTGACTTATAACCATGTTTGGATGACTTTTTGTTAAAAGAGACTTATTTTTATGCTAGCTTATTTTAAAGTCATGTAGAAAAATAAGCTGACTTTTTTGTCTGAAATAATAAGCTACCCAAAGTGCCTATGAATAAGCTAACTTATTTAAAATAAATTGGGTGAAAAATTAGTCCATCCAATCATAAAAAAAATTCACACATCCAAAATAAACAGACTTATTTATCAAAAAATTCAGCCAAACAAACTCTAATATATCAAGAGTGATAGTATGATAGATACCCATTATATACAAGATTATTTTTTACTTATGTATTTATGATATGCTTCTCTGTTTTTAACATAGATAAACATGGTTGCATAGTTGATAACCAGCTGAATAAACGCATTTCTATGATTGGTGACAAGATAGAAAACATGTCTTTATAATTCGAGATAGGCAGCTTAAAACATTTTTATGTAATTTAAGATAGGGTGGATATAAACACAGTCTTATGATTAAGGATAGGCTACGTAAACATGTTTTATAGTTAATGACAAGCTGGATAAACACTTTTATATGATTAATGAAATGGTGTCTTGAAGGCAGCGCTACCCATTATGTTGTAAAAACATTTTTTAAGCAAAAATTTCACAATCTCATTATTTCTCTTATTTGTTTTTGCAATTTATCTTATTTATCTATTTATTATATAAAAAATAAAATCATACTATTACTTAAAAGCTACACTTTTTCTCAATCTAAAACTATATAAACAAGCTGGATAACATTTGATTATTGGCTAAATTGAAACAACTTACAATTAGTTGTTCCTTGGGATTGGTTTTATATACTTTTGTAATTTGGAAAGTGATACATACACATCAAAGATTGCAATATTACTTTTGTATCTGTAATTTGGTTTGTTTAAACATGTTTGTATAGTAAATGACCAATTGGATAATTACGTCTTTATGACTGAATTTCAAAATCATTCAAACTAGTTGGGTATCATGATTAATTAGTGAAGTATCAACATTTACTTTTGAGATTTTGAAATTCAATTGTCACTTATTTCTTATTTTTCCCAAGAATGAATTTACAAATATTAGATTAGATTTTTGTTTTATAAAGGCAAATAATTTTGTTTCCACATCTGATACCAACGACTCTTTGCTTAAAAAATTTTGTATAGTAAATGGCCAATCGAAGAATCACATCTCAATGACTAAAGAAGTTTTATGACTCACCATAAGGTGGATAAACACGTTTTCATGCTTTGCGACAGGATGGATGCACTCATTTTATTGTTGACAACATGCTGGATAAACAAGTTTTATGACTCACCATAGTGGGTAAACACGTTTTTGTGCTTTACAACAGACTGAATGAACTCATTTTATTGTTGATGACAAGCTTGATAAACAAGTTTTTTGACTCACCATTAGGTGGATAAACACGTTTTCATGCTTTAAAACAGGCTGGATATACTCATTTTATTGTTGATGACAGGCTGTTGACGACGAGCTTCATAAACAAGTTTTTTGACTCACCATTAGGTGGATTAATACGTTTCCATGCTTTACGAAAGGCTGAATATACTCATTTTATTGTTAATGACAGGCTGGATAAATAAGTCTAAATGATTAATGACAGACCGTATTTATGACATTAAATTTGGATTAAATTTAAGATTTTATCTTCACATAAAAGTCTTAAATTTGAAAACATTGTTATGAGGAAATTCCATAACGACGATATTTCCCAAATATGTTTTTGCAATTTATCATATTTCTTTATTAAATAGAAAATTAATATCTAACCTTTGACTGTTATCTTCAAATTATATTTTCATAAAGAACCAACCATGTTCTAGATACACTACAAGATACATGCAATCTTCATGTGAATTTGATAGTTCTTTTCTCTTTACACTTTAATTTTCTTTTAATAAACAACCTGCAAAAAGTTACCACCGTTTTCTCTTAACAGAGAAGTAAACACACTGGGTGCGATCATACCAGCACTAATGCATCGGATCCCATCAGAACTCCGCAATTAAGCGTGCTTGGGCGAGAGTAGTATTAGAATGGGTGACCTCCTGGGAAGTCTTCGTGTTGCACCCCTTTAATAAAAGAAGTAAACACACTAGTCTTTTTTTTCATTTATTGAAGCCTACTTAACAAAAAAAAATTATTACAAATGAGGTTCATTATAAAACAATTAACGACATTCAAGTCCTAAAAATTTATTAAATCACTTTAAATTCTAAAATACTTAGATGCTAGTATTAAATTACTTGTTATTAAATCAATAACAGCCTCTTAGATTGTCAATGCACTCTTAAAAAATTGAGATATCATTAACAACTCCAAGGATTAGCCATTTAATACCATCAAAATCACTTGAAATTTAAATTAAAAATATCTCAAGCACAACTACGTAGGGGCACAAAAATATTTCTAGAGAGAATTTCCTTAAAATAATCAAATTACAAAACCACATTAGATATTTTTTATTTATAAATGCAAAGAATTCATTTCCCCATCAAATACCATTTCTCTCTCTCTTCACATGGAAGAAAAACAATAACTAAAAAGAAGTCTTTTCCTTTTCCTTTTCCATATTTCCATGAATAGGCGCAACTATAGGAATCTCTCTCAACTCGTTTCACTCGATTCTATATAAAAACCCGTTCACCCTTCTCCTCTCATTTCATCATCTTCTTCTTCTTCATCCTCTTCCTCTTCACTGTTTCTCTCTATCTATCTGGGTATTCTGTTCCGTGCAGCTTCTTCCAATGGCAGATCTCAAGTCAAAATTCTTGAATGTCTACTCTGTTCTCAAATCCGAGCTTCTCAATGATCCCGCATTCGAGTTCTCCGAGGAAGCCACCAATTGGGTCGATCGGGTACGTCAATTATTTCTCAAAATCGTTTCTTTTTGCTTCTGCTCTGTTTTCTGTTCATGGGGTGTTTTTTTTTTTGCTTCTTAGATTCTTTAATGTCTGCTCTGTCTTGTTTTTCTTCTTTTTCCCAAGTTTTTTTGGTTTGAAAGTTTTTTTTTTGGTTTTACAAAGCTTGTTTAATGAAGGGATCTCTTGCTCAAATGGTTGCTACTATTGTGTTGTTGTGTTTGCAGTTTAAAGTTTGAATTTTTGCATTGTGGGGTTGATATGTATTGGTAATCAAGATAAGAACAGTGTGTGCTTGATTATTTTGGTTGGAGTTTGATTTTTTTTTTACTGCATGCTGATGAAGACTGTAAAGTTTGTTACAATCATTAGCTTTGGTGTTAAGCCATCTAATCAGTGTTGTAAGAAATGGACCGGGTCGGACCGCTTCATATTTTGGATGTCCGACCATTGGTTTGAGCGATCTGACTGTGTTGAACCATGAACCCTGAGGGCCTGTCCAGTCTGGCTTTTACAACATTGCATCTAACTTTCTGAAAAAAGTGAAATGACTTGCATCATCTTACATGTGATTTGTAGTTACTTGAAAGTTTTAGTAATTTGATTTTTAAGTGAGATTTGTGTTGTATAGTGTTATATTATTGGATTTCATCTGGCATTTTTTATTAGCATCAGAATCAAATTGTATTGGGGTTAAGATGGGATATTTATGAAATATCTGGGCAATGTGAATTTACATATTACTTTCTCTGATATGTCAAATGAATTTCCTTATTTATATTTGGTCCTGCTCTTACCGTATTATTTGCTCTTAACTTATTACAGATGATGGACTACAATGTGCCTGGAGGTGGGACACTAGAATTTCTGTTAAAATTTATGTTGAGTTACATATCAGTTTGTTTTGACTATTGTAGCCTGGAATATTTGGGAAAGAGAAATCTTATACCCCTAAACATGATTATAACTTACATTACAGGTAAGCTGAACCGGGGACTATCCGTGATTGACAGCTACAAGCTGTTGAAAGGTGGAGAGTTGAGTGAAGAGGAATTTTTCCTCACTAGCACTCTTGGCTGGTGTATTGAATGGGTATGGCATTTGAAAAATTTATTATTTCTAGATTTTTTCTTTTTAATAATGCTTTTTTATTCTCTGGGCTATGAAAACTTTTTTCTATTCTTCAATGCATATAAAACTAGGTATTTCTGAGAAAAAAATTAAAATCTGTGGCATATATTGAGATTTGGTTGAAATTTGACAAAGTGATGCCACAAGATCTTAAAATGTTTGTAGTTTAAACCTTTTACCACTTGAATGCCAGCATTTACACCACATGATATCAAACTGTATTTCTTTGATTGTTGTTCTGACCACTAAAGAAGTTTTCAAGAATTCGAGATTGTGTGATGTAATTGGGGAAATTCATGGTATGCTGTTAATGACTTTTGCAGCTTCAGGCATATTTTCTTGTTCTTGATGATATCATGGATAACTCTCATACACGGAGGGGTCAGCCATGTTGGTTTAGAGTACCCAAGGTTTGTAGCAACAATAAAAATTAGTTCATGGTCTTAATTTTTCTGATTTCCATAGCTTTTTAAGCACCGGTGTCCTAATTACTATGTGGTACAGGTTGGCATAATTGCGGCGAACGATGGGGTTTTACTGCGAAATCAAATTCCAAGAATGCTTAAAAAACACTTCAAAGGAAAACCATACTATGTGGATCTTCTTGACTTGTTTAATGAGGTTATATACATTTCTAAGTTATGTGACTTTCCTTTTTTGTAATATACTGTTGATGAGGTAAAACTTCTTGTGTTGTCTTTCTATAGGTTGAATTTCAGACTGCTTCGGGACAGATGATTGATCTGATCACTACAATTGAAGGAGAGAAGGATCTATCAAAGTACACATTGTCACTGTGAGTACCACTAGAAAACTGGCAAAAATAATTGGAAATGTCAGCTGGAATTAGCTCATATGCAGCTACAGAGATAGAAAGCTCTGATTCAATAGGAGAATTATGTCATTTCCTCTTTTGGTACTGGTACCAAAAAAGTTACAAGTATTGGTACTGCTTGGGAAAATGTCATGGATCCTTTTCGGCGTGTTATTAATATTTATCCGCTGGCACTTATCTACCTTTTGATGCAATGCTATATTTTCTGCTTCCCTGCCTTTTCTATCACCTGTTTCAGTGTTCAGGATAAGAAACTAACAAATGTGAAACTTGTGCAGTCACCGCCGCATTGTTCAGTACAAGACAGCTTATTACTCATTTTACCTCCCAGTAAGTAGAAGTTCTTCCCACAGTTATGTTGTGATGCGATGCATTTTTCAGCTATTGTTTTCTTATTTCCCTCCCTCTTTTGATTTTGACTCAGCAATATCTGATTTCTGTCGATTTATTATATAACTTCTCAGGTTGCATGTGCTTTGCTCATGGCCGGTGAGAATCTGGATAAGCACATTGATGTAAAGAACATCCTTGTTGACATGGGAATTTACTTCCAAGTGCAGGTATTATTTATTAAAAAAAAACAATTTGGAAACATTGTTTGTCAATACTCAAGTAGGCATGTTCGTCTTGTACATTTCTCTTGGATCTCTTGTATAATTATTATTGCGACACCTTTGTCCAAAGATGTAACCTTCCATTTTTTGTCCTTCTCCCCTTTTTTCTTTTTCAGGATGATTTTTTGGATTGCTTTGGTGATCCTAAAACAATTGGAAAGGTGGGTTTTTCTAGATACTGAGAATGATTAATCTGTTCTGAATTAGCGAATTGGATTTCTCATTCTAGTCATCGATGTTTCCAGATAGGTACAGATATTGAAGATTTCAAGTGCTCTTGGTTGGTTGTGAAGGCATTGGAACTTTGCGATGAACAACAGAAGAAATTGTTACATGTAAGATGTGTAATTTTTGTAAATTATAGCTTCCTTCTTTTGTTTTTCTCATGAAAAGCTGAGACGCTTCTTTTATTCCCCCCGTGTTCGCCAATAGAACGAATCTGACTATTACTGTTTGTGATTCTCAGGAGAGCTATGGGAAGCCTGATAGTGAAAGTGTTGCCAAAGTAAAGGCCCTATACAAACAGCTTAATCTCCAGGTATAAGCTTCGCACATTATGCTTTGTCATTTTAATTTAGTATAAATCAGAATCCTTGAGAACATATATGTTTGCCGTATCAAGTCATAAAAGGTGACTCTCAACTCAATAAAGTGGAAGGAAAATAATATGACAGTCAAGTAAAATGGAATATATTTCTTCATTAATTGAGAGAAATCCAAGCTTCCATTCTCAACTCTGGAATCTTGACCTCAAGAAGTCTTTTCATATAACATTAGAGTTTCTATCACCTTTTGTTAATTTTACATAGTAGCACCAAGTTTTTCAAGTGGTCTAAGATTGTGGAGTTCAATCTAAGTTTAATCACAAGGTGATTGATAGGGGATTGAAGAAGTCCTTGACATGCATTTTGTTTCTTCAATTCTAAGAAAGTGAAAACATATGTAGAGATAAGATGCAAAAGCTATTGGTTTTAGGTCATCCACTAAATTCCAATATCAACAGGCTGTATTTGAGGAGTATGAGAGCAAGAGCTATGAGAAGATTGTATCTTCCATTGAAGCTCATCCCAAGAAAGAAGTTCAAGCAGTATTGAAATCATTCCTGGCTAAGATTTACAAGAGGCAGAAATAAAGATTCTGTAGTGCAAAAAAGCAAAGGCTGAAGAAGAAGTGCTAGGTGCCATATGGATTGTGAAGGTTTTATCTTGCTTTGCAGCTAGATTTTTTCGAATGCATTGAAGATTGATCTTGTTGTATTTTGTTGTGTAATCTTGTAACAGATAATTAATTATCAATGAACTTCCCTGCTATTCATTTTCAGAACTTTTATTTGTTCTGGTGATGATTTGCTTATCTAGGCCAATCTTTTTGGTGATGTTATGTTTAAATTCAGTGCATTTGTATAATTGATTGACTTAATGTTGTTTTGACAAGTCAATGAGAAAAGACAAATTTAAATTTAAAGAACAATCTATTTTGAAGAGTATAAAGACTTACATTAAATATATATGTTCTACATTTTTATTATCGAATTGTATATAGAATATTTTTTTAATAGACAATGAATCAAATCCTGTACCACATGAAAATTTGTGTTTGAGGTTTAGATCCATATTTGGATTAGTTCTAACTTCTACGCCTAAAGAAATTGATTTTTCATTCGAATTACTACATTAAAACAAGATAAAGTTATTGTATAAAAAAACAATTCAAAGTTATACATGAAGAAGTGATCTAACATGCAAAATTAGCGTGACAAAATCCTTGGATAATTATAAAGTTAGAAATGAATCCACAGTTTTATTTAAATATGCTTATCTACGCCATATTTTGTTTTATTTAAACAAAACTTGGATAACTATGAAGAAGTGATCTAACATGCAAAATTAATATGACAATTCACGGTTTAATAATTTTAAATTAATATACAAAATAAAAATTTTAGATTACAATAAAATTATAACAGTATATTGAAATTTAAAGATAAACTTCTTTCATTTGTAACAATGTTTGGCATTACAATTTTTATATGCGCCTTAACTTTAAAATCAATAAAATCTATTGATGAGCCATTTCCGATACTAAGTGGTTTGGGTAGATTTTTAAAGTTATTAAATAAAATTGCTTCTTACCGATGACAAATAAATATCCTCGAATATCTAAAAGAACAAGTAAAGAACTCAAACTTTTAAAATGTTAAGTAAGAAGTTTCGAATTCCAAAAAGACAATTAAGTAACAAGACAATTTTTAATTGCTATGTTCTAAATATTAATAACTAGTATTTTCCAATTATTAATTTGGCTAAAGTATGTTTTTGGTCCCTTAACTTTGGAGAAAATCATGTTTTGGTCCCTTAACTTTGAAAAGTGTGTTTTTGGTCCCTTAATTTTGGAGAAAGTGTGTTTTTGATCCTTAGTTTTGAAAAATGTGCTTTTTATCCTTTAACTTTGGATAAAATAATGTTTTTAGTCCTTTGAAAAAAGGATAAAAATGTTTTTAGTCCTTTCCTTTTCAAAATTAAGGGACTAAAACATGACTTTTTGCAAACTTAAGGGACTGAAAACATACTTAAACATAATTTAAAAGGACTAAAAACACACTTTTCAAAGTTAAAGGACTAAAAAGATGACTTTATCCAAAATTAAGGGATTAAAAACACACTTTTCAAAGTTAAGGGACCAAAACATGATTTTCTCCAAAGTTAAGGGACCAAAAACATACTTTAACCTATTAATTTTTATTAAAGTTTTTTACTTGTCCTTTAAAACATTGGGAGGTATTTATTGGTCGTTTTCCCCCAATTTATTTAAAAAGAAAACAGATAGAAGTATAGCAGTTGAGAGGCAGCGTAGAAAGTGAGTGGGTGGCGCGCAGCAGGGGATCATGCGGCCTTTCACTCTCCCAATGCGCACGCTGTAAAGGATCGATTTGGATGATGGTATGAGAGTATGACGATTCACACTCTGATGTGATGAGGGGAGAGGAATCTGACGTGGCTCGTTGGCTTGACACGTGGACGGTGGAGAGGGAGTGTGAGGGGCTGATGGAGAGAGTATGGGAGGAGGGAGGGTACGGTTTTGTGAGGAACGCGTTGGCGGGAGACAAGGGCGGCGCAGAGGCGGCGCGTGACATGGCGTGGGAGCAGCTGCACTGTGGGCCCTGGCACGCGGTGGCCCCCGTGTGGCGCGACGCCTATGCCCTGGCCTGCCTGCTGGAGGCCAGGTGGCATTGTACAGCTGGCGCCTTCAAGGAGGGCCTCCGCTGCCTGGACATGGGCCTCATCATGGGTGGCATGCTTTTAAGACACCACCTCCATAATGCTGCCCACAACCTCTCTCTCATGCTCTCTAATACTAACACTAATACTCACACTCCTACTACTCATCCTCTTGTTAGCCTACAGTTTAGTAATGATTCTCAGGTCAGCTCCCTAACTCTTTCTAACTTTATCATCAACCTTTTCACTCCCTAGTTGTTATTCGGCTTGGTTCAATGGTACGCTCCCTTGCTAATTAGTCCCTCTGGTTAGAATGCCTAGTATATTCATTTCTTTAGCATTGTCACCGAGTGGGGATTAGAACTGGGTTCACCGTTTTATTTTCACTTCCTATTATGGAGGGTCGGCTTGGCTTAATGGTAAGCTCGCTTGCCGTGTGTGGGTATGAGGTTGTGTGTTTGAATCAGCCACTCTTGTAAAAAAAATATGTTAGACTGCCTAGTATATTTCCTTTCCCCAATATTGTCACCAAGTGGGGACTAGAACTGAGTTGAACGTTATATTTTCATTTCCTACTTGTCTGCCCTATCCTGTTGCACCATCTAGTTAATATACTTTTGCACTTTGTGCCCTTCGTTGTATGGATGCACAACTGTATTTTGATGTTCTTCTTTTATTACCTTGTTATATATTACCTGTGTCCTCTGGTCCTAAATATAAGATCACTTTCGCTAATTTGAGTAGATTAATGAAGTTAATTAATTTAGTTATTAATACATGATATTACCGGTTCATCCCAACCTATATACTTTTATCCTCACTCTCTCTCTCTCTCTCTCGCTTGTTATAATAGATAAGCATAATTAGGGTTAATTAGGGAAAAAGTTGGGCAAAGTTAGAAAGTGATTTTATATTTTAGAACAAATTGAAATTCAAAAGTGATCTTATAGTTAGGAAAGGAGGGAGTATGATAATGTCACTGTGAATTAGGCCTGGCTTGGCAAACTTTGACAAGTTCATCTTTGGTCAATGTTCACCTTCACATTAACATGGCTTCAGCTGGCACAACAACTTTACATGGGCCTTATAATTCATCTTTGGTTCCTTCTAACTTTTCTTGGAAATAGCACACCAGAATTTGGGTGTAATAGTGTGATTGCATGATTGTTTGAAATCTTTAGGTGGAATGTCGGAATCTGAGTTTTGTTTTCTGGACAAAACAGAGAGAGCATTGCCCCTCATTCCCTTCTGATGCAAAATGGCAGTCCATCAATGTAGAGATATTTTCGGCTTTTAATTTTTTTTAATTTGTTTCTCTTCTCTAATTGCTCTTATGATGATGGATTTCGATGAGGTGGTAACCGCCATGCTCTAATGTATATGCTATAGCTTTTACACTTGTAGGCGCTCCAGTCTCTACCTTTCAAGTCATTCTCAAGTAAAACTGTAACAAAGGAGTCTGCTCTATCATTGGAGAGATTTCTTAAAGACTATTACCTATCTCGTTCCCCGGTGATTATCTCCGATTGTATGGATCACTGGCCAGCCAAGACAAAATGGAATGACATAGATTATTTGAAAAGAATTGCCGGTGACCGAACAGTTCCAGTTGAGGTAATTACACTAATTGTTTGCTTATGTTAGTGTTCAAAAGGCACCTCTTACTCCACGTTCTTATTAGTTGAAAAAATAGTTTGTACCAAGTTTTTCAATTGAGAATTATTTGTAGTAGAGGTTAAGTTGGCTTGCTTTTACAGGTTGGGAAGAACTACTTATGTGCAGAGTGGAAGCAAGAGCTAATTACATTCTCTGACTTTCTTCAGCGGATTGAGTCTCCTGGCTGCCCATCTTGGGGTCCTACATATCTTGCTCAACATCCATTGTTTGATCAGGTTTCCTTTTTCTCATTTTCAGATCAAGTTTATACGTATTATATAATTTGATCAGGTTCTTTGTCTTTGCATTTCCAAGGTATGTAATTTTGGAATGCAAGTGCAGGTCTCGTTCTGCTTTTAGAGTTTTAGTTACTGATGCTATTTAGATGGCAGATACCTGAGCTTCGGAAAGACATTTGTATACCAGACTATTGTTTCACTGGCGGTGGTGAGCTTAGATCTGTCAATGCTTGGTTTGGTCCAGCCGGGACAGTAACACCATTACACCATGATCCACACCATAATATATTAGCGCAGGTGACTCAGTTTTGGCATTCTTAAAAAAATTTGCAAAACAGAACTTCTACAGTTATCTGCCACTTCGATTTGTAGTTGCCATGTTACCTTTTCTCACTTTTTTAGCATATTCATGGGGTTATTTATTTAATGGACATAAACAGAACATCATGAAGATGGTGAAAGCAAAAATCTGTAGTGTTGCACCCAGAGATAGATCTTTTCTAAAGTATACTTCATGGTTGAAAAATTGTTGAGAGTCTAGTTTACATTATCAGCTCCGACTTACGGTGGATGGATTTTTGTTTCCATCCCAACATTCTATGAATTTTGAATGTCTTTAACCAAATATGAAAACCATTCTCAAAATCTTGGCAGTGTTCCAGCTCGAAAGCTTTCCAAAGAGCTGTTAAATAATTGAGCAGATGGAATAATATGGGCATGACTGAGATTGTTATTTTGTTTGATGAATCCAGGTTGTTGGAAAGAAATATATCAGACTTTACTCTGCATCTTATACTGAGGAACTTTACCCCCACACGGAAACCATGCTTTGTAATTCCAGCCAGGTACTCAAGGGACTGGGATAATTAAGTGACCAAATCTATGCAGTTTATTTTAGGCTAAAACTATCAATGTGCCGTGAATGTTTCCAGAATGATGTGGTTTTCTGTAGTGTGTTTGACCCCTCAGCCAAATGGCGTACCGGGATTAAACTAAGTTGATAATAATACAGCCTAATATCTGTCGCGCTTGATTTATTTATGTTCATAGAAAATGGTTGTTATTTCTCTCAAATGGGGTATTGATTTATTTTGAAATGTTGAATCCAATGTTTATTGGGAAATCTATGCTTTGAAGGTGGATTTAGATGATATGGATGAAGAGAAGTTTCCAAAGGCAGTAGAGCTGGAATTTGTTGACTGTATCCTAGAAGAAGGGGACATGCTGTATATCCCTCCAAGGTGGTGGCACTACGTCCGATCTCTGACTGCCAGTCTATCCGTTAGCTTTTGGTGGAGTGAGGGCGAGAGTTCGTGCGCATCCTGATGATGCATCATCCTCATCATGGCTGCTATGGCGTGTCCCGGGAAACGCTCTCATTGGGAGGGGGACAATCTTGCCTATGTAAGCAACACTCCTACCTCTCGGGTCCAGATTAAACCGGGCGGTGATTAACAAAAAAACACATTCGTGCCATTTGGTGTTCTTATATTTGCAAGGGAATAACGTGCTGCGAGACAAGCTGCCCTCCAATGCTTTATTTCATTCTACCTCATGGGGGCTGTACCTTTTTCTTGTTTCTTTCTTTGGGAATGTAAATGAACAATGACACATGACAACGCACTTGACAGTGTGATTGTTTTTATGACAAATGACTAAATGTTAGACTAAAAAAATTTCACTCTTTCATATTGATCATCTGAGTACTTACATATGAAAGTGAATAAGTAATGCATTTGTTGTTTTCTAGTTCATACGGTCAACTGCTGCATCATAGAAGCTTCCCCAAAATAAAATTCAGTTGTAAGGAATAAAGGTCTAAAGAAAAATCCAAATTATCTCAAAAAAGTAAATGAAGTTCTTACTCTTATGTGAAGGATGTTCACCTTACCTGTAGTATAAGTTATAATCATATTTAGGGGTATAAGATTTCTCTTTCCAAAATATTCCAGGCTACAATAGTCAAAACAAACTGATTTGCAACTTAACATAAATTTTAACAGAAATTCTAGTGTCCCACCTCCAGGCACATTGTAGTCCATCATCTGTAGTAAGTTAAGAGCAAATAACAAGGTAAGAGCAGGACCAAATATAAATAAGGAAATTCAATAAAATTGCAACTACATTTTGACAGTTCAGAGAAAGTAATATATAAATTCATATGGCCCATATATTTCATAAATATCCCCCCTTAACCCCCAATACAATTTGATTTTTCAGGGGAAAATGGGGATGGAAGAAGAGGGAATTTCAACGAGCTTGGTTAAAGTTTTCAATTCATATCTTTACATCTTATTTCATTGAAAATATTCAACACCAACTCCCCATAATTTCTCAAGCCAAATTCATCAACATATTCCCTACCCTCACGTACTCTCCAGTCTCTAGCTGAAAGTAAATAAAATAATTTTAGTTATAGAGGATAACAGACTTGAACCCTGAACCAAGTGATACTTGACAACGGACGGCAATGGCCCGTTTTGGTAGATTCAATGCAAAGGGCAGTTCATGATTACGCTGTTGCCTGTTAGGCCTCATTTTGTGTTGAATGTATTAACTCCAATCAGAGGAGATTGGGAGAGGAGGGCTAACATGTGATACCAAATGGAAGTCAAGCCTTCTACAAAAAACTAGGATATTGCAATCCATGAGACCGCTTGCTAGATCACAAAATATCATTCTCATAATCTCATTTAACAAAGTCAGACCAGTTATCCACATTCTGTATGAACCAGGTTATTAATATTTGCATTGCATAAAGCATTTGAATTGCATAAGGCATATACAGATACATAAAGATGACCTGCATGAAACGTTATCTTGAAAAAACATGCATGACAGCGCACTATTGTCACTTGTAAGAATAAAGGAAGAAGGCCATGGTTTTTATTAAATTAGGAGGTGGTGCTTGTACAATAAATGACTACTAAACACAAAACTCTTGCAACAGTCAATAACAATGAAACGTACATCTATATCACAGATTCATGCTTTCATTCTTCCTGCTCTGTAAATTAATGTCATGTAACATTAAGACTTTCACTTTTCAAATCGAACAGCACACTGATACTGATATGAGAATCTTCTCTCAGCAGAACAATTTACTGTTAGAATTTAAAGTTCCAGGAAAAGGATGAAACAAGTCGCCAATTCTAAAACCTATGCTCCAAAGTACTCCATCATTTCATCATCACCCAAGATGTCATCAAGATCAAATGACGGAGTGTTGAGCCCTCCAAAATCTAATGACAGGCCATGGATTGGCGATCCAAGGAAAGAGGTTTCCAAAGGTCTGTCTAGCTCATTTTGAAACGTATCTTTTACATAATACTGCATGTCTACTCCATTAATCTCACCCCCTTTCATATGTACAGCTGGCATAGGGGCTGCATCATTCGTCTGCCTAAACAGCTCACCATTTCCAGGTTGCAGTAGCTGCCCATCGTAATTGATCCTGAATCCTGCAGCTGGATCATAAGCATTGTCTTGATGATGTGTACCAGGATTTTGCATTGCATCATAGTGCAAAGGTCTTCCATTCACATCCATGCTTTCCGAGGGAATGATAGTGTTTGAATTCAGGTAAGAGAAGTGACCAAATTCATGACCTGGTATTTGAGTTGTCAACTCAAGACCTTTCTCCAAGGGTGCCCGAGCAGAGTATATCTCAGTGACCTGTTCGTTTTCATGAACTTGGATTCCAGTTACTGGAACTTCCTTTTGATTCTTCTTCAGCAGAGTGGTTATGGGTTCAACATGTAAGGCTTCATTTTGAGATGATGTAGGTATTTTGTTAGAGGAACGGGGTCTTTTCTTCGACCGTTGCTTCTCCGGCCGCTCTTTATCTTGAACACAATCAGGAGGACTTGTCCTCCGTTTATCTAATGAATCGATATCCACCAACTGATTTTTCCTATTATCTTTAGAAGAAACAGAACCAGCACCATCATCCACACCATCAACATCATAGTCGCTATCACTGCTAGCTGGCCCTTGCTTGGTTTCAACTGGTACACCAGGCCGTGTCTTAGTTATTCCAGATGAACCATTATCACTACTAGGCTGCCTAACAAGAGCTTCTTCTCGACCTAGCACCCCTAACCAAATTGCACTTTCCTTTGCTGTCATCTTATCCTGCAAACACTTTGACTGGCGGACATGCCTCCTTATTTTTGCAATGTTCGGTGACATGTGCTTTATAACTGCAGTTAACACTCCAACTTTCCACATCTTCTTCAAATCATGTGGCTTCTTATAAGGAGGCCTCTGCCCATGTGGTAGGCCCAATTGTACCCACCAATCTTCATTCCCAGTAGGCCACCAGGGTGGAGGAACACCCTTTTCTAACGGATACTTCCGCTGAGGAGGATCACAATGTTGCATGAGGGAAGATAGAAGTGACCCAAGCGTTGCATCTTGCAGATCCTGGAGAATGCTATGTGAGATGCCATTTGGTTTGTTATCGGCCTCACTCATAGCAAGGCACTCTGCTTCATACTTGGCAATAGCTGCAGGGCCATTTTTATCAAATTTGACCTTCTCTTTCCACCAAGCTCTAATATTATCTGAAGCGCCACTCACAGGCTTCCCCTTCTCAGGAATGATCCCATATACAAAGCCACGAGCTTTACAGACTTCCATAAGCTTCAGCATGTATTTGAGGATCCCATCTTGAGCTCTTGACATTTTTTTCCTGCGAGCTTGATCAGAGGTTTGCTTGGACTTTTGCTTCTCTGCAGCAGTCTGCTGCGCAGCCACCACTTTCTGTCTTTCCTTGATTCTTTTAAGTTTGATGCGGTCCTTCATCATCCTTTTCTCCAATTCTTCTGCTTCAATCTCTTCATCACTCACATCTTTCTCAGCTATGGTTTGGCATCCAATGTCATCAGCTTCTAAGTCCGAACTGTAAATCAATATGTTACCAAATGTCAGAACATTCTTCACTGAATAATTAAGTAAGCAAGTCTCTCAGCCTAGCCTAGCTGCAGAGAATATCTATTGAAATGGAACAATAAACGAATTTGGAACCTACAAATTAAAAAAAGGCTATATCACATTGCTCTCCGCGCACACAACTGAACTTAAATACTCCATCTGTTCCTAATTATAATCATAATCCAACTTTGACATTTTTGAAAAAGTTAAAGTTACAAAATTTATCATTTCAAATTGTTTAAAGTTATCTGTTTTTTTCCTCAAACTAGTTTATTCTAGTTATAAACTAACATAGATTGTAATTACATATGTAATATGTAATAATTTAATTGTCAAATTAATTTGGTTCCTTAACTCTCACAAAAAAAGTCAAAGTAGGCTTATAATTAGGAACCGAGGGAGTATATAAAATGGTGATTGTGACATGCAAAAAGGAGTGAAGAGTAAAGTGTTATAAGAAAAACCAATGATCCATCAGCTCTCGAAATTGAATCCTTTCCAATTCCAACATCAAGCAATTTAACAAAAGTCATGAGGTGGATTCCAAAGTAGACATAGATAACATATACACACACTTGAAAAAACTGTGGTTAAATTGGCAATACAGTATATGAAATGAGACAATTTGTAGGGTGGGGTTACATTGATGGCAACCAAAATATTGGAAATAGTATGCATACAATACACAGCTCAAATATTTGCTTTGAATGAATCTATCTATATATATGTGTGTGCGCCTTAAAGTTGAAACATGAGACAAACAATTGTCCCAAACAGTGAGAGGAATGGTAGAAAAGAAGAGAGATGTAAATAGATAGATTTGAGTAAAAAAGAAAGAAGGTTTAAATTAAAATTAGAAGAAAAGATACGAAATTGAGATTGAGATTGAGATTGAAAGTGATAAGAAAATGAATAGAGAATAGTGATGAGTGATAGTGATACCCCACGTCGTCGACTCCGAATTCTTGAATTTCAGGCATCATCATGGAATCAATCGTTTACAGAAGCGTGGCGATTATGAGAAAATCGGAAGCCTCCGTTTTGGTCTTAGGTTCGGAGAGGAGAGGCAAAACCTCGTACGCTGGATCCTCTGCTGCGCGCCACTCCTTTTCTACGCTGTATCTCACCTTCTATACTTTTTAGGCTAAAGTATGTTTTTAGTCCCTTAACTTTGGAGAAAGTTATGTTTTGCTCCTTTAACTTTGAAAAGTGTGTTTTTGGTCTCTTTAAATTTGGAGAATGTGTGTTTTTGGTCCTTAACTTTGAAAAGTGTGATTTTTGTCCTTTTAAACCCGGTTAAAGTATGTTTTTGGTCCTGTAACTTTTTACAAAATCATGTTTTAGTGCCTTAATTTTGAAAAGTAATGGACGAAAAAATACTTTATCCTGTTCTAGAAGGACTAATAACATCACTTTATCCAAAGTTAAGGGACAAAAACACACTTTTCAAAGTTAAGGGACCAAAAACACACATTCTCCAAAATTAAAGGGACCAAAAACACACTTTTCAAAGTTAAGGGACCAAAACATGACTTTCTCCAAAAGTTAAGGGACCAAAAACATACTTTAGCCTACTTTTTATTTATTATGTATATGTATATGTATATGTATACTTTTCTTTTTAAATAATAAATACTCCTAGTAAAACACAATTTCATTTAACAACTTCAAAAAAATACCCAACCTACATAATATAATATTGGAAAAGGGTAATCGATTGGTCAAATTAAAGTAGGGTCTCAAGGGCCGTATTTAATCATGTTACGATACAAAAAAAAACTCTCACTTTCCTCTTTTTTTTGATACAATAAAGCACTAAACTCATAGCATATTATGTGGCATCTCTTGTCTAACTTTAGCAGCAACATGAGCAGGCACTTCCTTAAACTGTACAACTTCAGCACCCACTGTCATCGCATATCTTGCGAGCAAGACAGCAACACTATTCCTCTCTCGATTACACCACAATATTTGGACATCCCATGCACGCCTACACAAAGACAGAATCTCTTCCATCTCATTTGTTTCATTCCCATCCATCTTACGGTATTGCTCAATATCTTGGACAAGTTCAAGACAATCAGATTCAAGTATGAGATGTCTAACACCAAACTCCCAGCTCCACTTTAATCCCATGAGAATAGCCCACCGCTCCGCTACGTAGCAGTCTCCTCTTCCCATATTGAATAAGAAGTCTCCCCTCACCTTTCCTTTATAGTCCCTCATAACCCCCGCACACGCCGATGCTCCTCCATCCGGGTTACATGCTCCATCCACATTAACCTTCACATATCCTTTCCCAGGAGCTTCCCATCCATCAATATCCCTACCACGGTTCAACCCATGAGGTATACACTCACCACTCCATGAGGCACATGCTCTAACTTTAGCAATAATAGTTCTAGCTGTTACCTCTCCATCATTAAATATCTTGCTATTCCTTGCGAGCCATAATTGTTGACAAGTTAGGGAAAATACAATTTGCCACGGAATATCATACGCTTTAAATTGGGCCTTAAGATTCCATTTCATCCAATTTTTTATTCCTCCATAACTAAAAAAGGTAGAGCAATACCTTCCTGGTACCATTAATAACCAAACCTCTGTCGCCTTATAACAGTCTCGAAGAACATGTAAGTCGCTTTCAGGAAATCTTGCACAACATCCACACTCATCTAAAGTAGTTATATCACGCCTAACACGTTCCATATTTGTTAAAAGATTACCTCTACAAGCAAGCCACATAAACATTTTGCATCTCTGTGGCACATTCAATTTCCACACCTTCCTCCATTGTCATTCATCTCGCCTGCTATTATTCTCCACCTGACTCATATACGCTGATCTAGTAGAAAAGTCCCCAGAAGCGGTATACCTCCAACTCGGGGAATCCTCCACATCCACATGAAGTCTCTGGTATAAAATTGTACGTACCATATCTGGTGTTAAGTACGGTACAAAATGATCTAGATTCCATTCTCCATCCTCAGTAATAACATCAGCAACTTTAACTTCCAAATACTCTTCTGGAAGATTATTTATAACCACCTCTGCCAGTTTAATTTGACCCGGAAGCCACCTATTTTCCCAAAATCTGATAGAATTTCCATTCCCCAATTGCCAAAAAATGCCATTCTGAACTTTTGACCATATATTCTTCACTCCTTTCCATACTTGAGATCCCGCTCTAGACGAATTTATATGTGGCATCACCCTCAGTCCGCACCCATATTTCTCCCTCATTAATTGAACCCATAAGGCATCCTTTCTATTAATTAAACTCCACCCTAGCTTCATCATAAATGCATTGTTCTGTAACTTAGCTTTCCTTAATCTCAACCCTCCTACCTCCTTCCTCATGCACACCTTATCCCAAGAAACCAAGTTAACCTTCGATCGAGCTTCACTCCCACCCCATAAAAATTTTCTGCAGCGTTTATCAATTTCATTGCATGTTGATGAAAGTAAAGGCATCGTTTGCATATCATATGAAGGTATAACAGACACCACCGAATGAACCAACGTGTGACGAGCTGCACTAGACAGGGTATTTGCCTTCCATGATGACAACTTCTTATCCATTTTCCCCAAAATATACTCCTGAGATCGCCTCGTAACTTTCTGATGAATCAACGGAACACCCAAGTATCTCCCCAAATCAACACATGGGCTAAACCCCATGAAATTACTAATTTCATTAACTCTGGTGTGATTAACATTCTTGGAGAAAAATATCCTGGATTTCATGTTATTGACTTTCTCCCCTGAAGCTGCACAAAAATCATCTAAACAGGCCTTGATAATAGCTGCCTGGTCCATATCTGCTTCAGCAAACAACATCAAATCATCGGCAAAGAACAAGTGAGAGATACATGTCCCACTCTTCTTTAGCCTAAAAGGTTTCCAATTATCCTCTTCCACCTCAGTCTGAATCAAATGAGCAAATTTTTCCATAATTAAGACAAAGAGATAAGGAGATAAAGGATCTCCTTGCCTTAACCCTCTTGACGGAGAAAAAGTTTCGCCCTTTTCACCATCCCACATAACTTGTAACTTAGCCGTGCTGAGACACCATTCGATAATTCTAATCACATTAGAAGGAATCTTTAATTCATCTAGACACTTCAACACAAAATTCCATCTCACACGATCATATGCTTTTTCTAAGTCAATCTTTATGGTCATAAATCCCTTCTTCCCTTTTCTATTCCTCATGGAATGAATAACCTCCTGAGCAACAATTATGTTGTCTGTTCCTTGCCTCCCTGGAACAAAACTACATTGATTTGGGGATATTATTTTCGGCATAACTCTCCTCAAACGGGTAGCAATCACCTTTGTCAGAGTCTTGTAAACAACATTACACAAACTAATTGGTCTAAAATCCCGTATAGTTTCAGGATAATCAGTCTTAGGAATCAAGACAATATTAGTTTCATTGACACTACTAATCTCCTCCTTATTCTCAAACATAAGATCAACTTTAGATAAAAGAGACATACCTAAAGTTTCCCACTGGCTTTGGAAGAATAAGAGGTTTAATCCATCTGGGCCTGGAGCCTTCATTGGCCCCATAGCAAAAAGGGCTCTCTTCACCTCCTCCAAACTTATCTTCCTTCCAATAGATTGAATATCTGCCTTCGATAACTCAGGAAACCGGTAACCGAAATTCACTTTTGGCATCACATCGTTGTCATCCATATATAATGACGTGAAAAAACTTGTCCCAATCTGCCTTATCTTCATTGGGTCATACTCCCACTCTCCATCATCTCCTTTCAATGCCTCTATACGATTTCTTTTCTTTCTACTATTAGCCATAGAATGGAAATATCTCGTATTTTTGTCTCCTTCATTATACCAGCTACATCTAGATCTCTGAAGCCACATAATCTCCTCCTGAGCTAAAACCTCTTCCAACTGGCCCCACACATTTTCCCTCTCCCCCTCAATACTACTATCAAATTGTAATCTCTCAAACTTTCTATTAATCGAATCAAGTTTCCTTAACAAACTTCTCTTGCGCTGATTAACATTCCCAAAGACCTCCTTATTCCATTCCTGAACATTCCCCACAAATGACATAACATTCTCATGCCAATTTCTTGACTCAACCCAAGATCTTTTGACAACTTCATTAAAGTCACCATGGGTTACCCAAGGGGCAAAAAATCTAAACTCCTTCCTCCTCCTTATTTTTACCCTTCCCCCTTCCATTCTCAACAAAATAGGGCAGTGATCAGATTTAAATTTGGGTAAATGAACAGCACTTGCCTCCGGAAACTTCAACAAGCATTCCTCATTCATCAACACCCAGTCAATTTTACTATAACATCCTTTCCTTGCCCAAGTAAATTTTGGACCTGCCGCTTGTATCTCTTTCAAACAAAAATCAGACACCCATTCTCTGAACCATTTATCGGGAGGAGCAACATTCCTTGCATTAGATAACCGGTCATCATAATTAAGTGTAGCATTGAAATCTCCACAGAAGCACCACCTAGCTACACCAAAATTATCAACCCTCTCCAACTGTCTCCACAATTCACGTCTTCTTTGTACCTGTGGACTCCCATAAATAATAGAAAGACCACACTCATTGCTAGTGCCTCTTTTTATTATTCCATGTAACACTTGCTCATGCTTCTCCACAACTTCGAACTCAGCCTCCTTCTCCCAAAAAACCCAAATACCCCCACTAAAACCTAATGACTCAATGATAGCTACCTCATCAAAGCCAAGCCTTCTTCTCATTTGTTCTGCCTTATCACCCTTCTGTCTTGGTTCTAAGATAGCTATTAGACTCAAACTGTACTGACGTCTAAGTTCTGTAAGAAGCGGAGTAAGCGTTCTCCCCCCCGCTCCTCGTGAATTCCAAAACAAATAATTCATCATTATTAATAATACTATTTAAAATAATGAACCAAACAACTCAAGATTTTAGCACTCTTCAAACTAACGACTTAGTCGTAGTTTCCACGCCCATCATATTGTCTTGCACAAAAGAAAGAATATTCTCCCTAATTTCCAAAACTCCTTGCCCCTTCTTCGAACCTGGATCCAATGGATTATCAGCATACTTCGAAGGCCCAAATGATGTATCCTTCACCTCTCCTTGTACAACATGGGTCTTTTCAGCCTTTGATTCCATTTGTTGCTTCATTTTCGGCCCCACAATCACAGCCTTCTCATTGACAACATTAGTCTCAAATTTTGCAATCCTATTTTTAATAGCCACGTAATCATCCATGGGATTAGGAACAACTTTATTCTCTTTCTTTTGACCCATAACCTTCGGCACATTCACTTCCTTATTTATTGACTTTTTCAAAAAAACTTTAGGCTTGAGGTGCGTATGATTTGTTACCACCGTTTCAGGAATATTATGATTGCCCTCCTCATCATTATTTGAAATTTCTTCATGATCAACCCCATTTAAAATATTATAACGAGATCCCTTAAATTGTGGAACTGAATTTGCACTTTCTCCCCTTATTCCACGCATCTTCCCTTCACGTCGTCCGCCAAACCTCCCCTTCCAACTCCGTTGAACCACCATCCAATCACCATATTGCTTCTCTTCTTCCCCTTTCTCCGGCAACACATCATGAGACTGCTCCTTACCATCACTTCTATCTTGATCAATAATCATATTAGAAGCAATACAATGATCCTTATCATGCCCGTACTTGCCACACGCAAAACAAATCAAATGGAGGCCTTCATATTCAATCCTCTTTTCCACTCCATTAATCATGATACTCGGCAACAAGGGCTTAGTTAAATCAAGCATGACACAAATACGAGCAAATCTACCTTTAGTTCTTCTCAAGGTAGTGTTGTCGATTTTTACCACTTGACCAATTTGATTTCCGACTACATATAACATCCCCTTATTATAATAATCAAGCGGTAATTGGGAAATGCGAACCCAAGCAGCAATCTTTGACACTCTCTCCCCTTCTGGATTAAAGTCTGATCTCCATGGTTGAACACTAATATAATGATAAAAAATGAGCCATGGCCCTCCAGCTAAAGCCAAGTCATAAGTTTCTTCCCTCCTACAATTAACCAAGAAGAACCCTGAGCCAATATCAATCGTATCAACGTCACCCCATAGTTGTTCAAGCTTCCGTATCATAATCTCCTCTCGAACATTCATTCCCAATACCGAAACAAATAGGGATCGCTTCCATCTCCTAGCCATCCTCTTGCGAAGCTCCTCTGAGACAATGATATTAGGAACTTTCCCGGACCTATCAACGGTGATATCCTTCTTCCACCCCTCATTCCTCCACCATTCCTCATCTTCTTCATCCGTATCAATCATCCTATCATCAACCTTAGTACAAGCCTCTTTATAAGAACGGATGGGTTTAGCATCACCCCCTTTCATTTTGTCATTAGTCATCAAATCTTCTACTCGTGGAATGAGAGATCGTTCATTAGAACTACCCTCAGCTTCATGCAAATCATCTTTGGAAGACTGCACTTCTTCCCTTTTACCATCCTTCAGCCCCTCAGTACCTCCTTTGTCCACCAATGAATTGACGGACCTCTCCCTGCTACGTGACCGTTCTCGTTCCCTGCTACGTGATCGCTCTCGTTCCCTGCTACGTGATCGCTCTTGTTCTCTCATAGCGTTCTTGATCTTGTTAATTCTTGCTCTCGTTCTTGATCTTGTTTCACTTTCTCCTTCGAATAGGTATTGTTTCACTTTCCTCTTTTTTAAACTAAAACAAGGCAAAGTCAAAAGACATAATAGTCGTTCTGTGTTGTAACGTAGTTTAATTTTTGGTCAATTGGTGAAACATTTTCAATATTATTGTTGGACCGAGAATCACCTCTTGGCTCTTGGGTCCAATGCAAGATGAAGCCCATTTCGCAATAGGTTTGGAGGATGCGGGATGCTTTGAATTCAAGTTAAACCACACTAGAGACCGCGTCTGAAGGATTGAAACGGTCGCCTAGGAGCACACTCAACGTCCACTAACTCTCAACTGCCTCCTACATTTTCAGGCGCCCCATAACGGGCGACTAAACATACATAAAAACTGATAGGTCCAGAGGCGCAAGGGAGATCACATTTTTTACACATTCTTGAGCTCTCAATTACTTTCTCGACTATCTGCAAATAATCTACAATCTTGCCCTTTATTTCCTTTAGTTAATTGTTGATTGTAAAGGCGATTAACACCCTGATAATACCACCATTGCCGGTGACCCATTTCTTGTACTTGATTACATTTAATATAGGTCTCTTTCATTTATTTTCTTATAAGTTTCACATATTTGAGCATCACAAACAATTATGTGTTTTGGGTGAGACCTGAAACTAATTTTCCATAAAATATTATAATTTCAATTTCTAAGAAATCACAACTAAACAGTGAAAAGGAAGAGAAAATGGGAAGATGAAAAAAAAGTACTTTAGCATCTCTAGTAAATATATTTGAGGGAAGGTTGTAAAAACTTCCTGATATCCTGTCAAACATAACATTATCAATTCTTATCGCGGATTTGCTTGCAGAAGAGAAAATTAGACCCTAGCTTATCATTGTAGTTCAATGAGAGAAATCTGGGCTGGAGAGGATCCAAAGTAAACATATACAAAAGCATCCAACAATGAAAACCAACTTCATGGATTAATTTGTTTTCAAAGAAAACTCTGTATGCATGTGTGTGTGTGGATGAATTGGGATCCTACGAAAATCTGCGTTGAACAGTAAGTACTCTTGTTTGCCTTCCACTTAACTAGCTTCACTTAATCCAGCTGGTTGACAAGGAAAGGGTAGTGGAGACCAACTTCCTTCTTCCAAAGAAATTGAGGGAATCGCTCCATATCCAACACTCTCATGATCAATGATATGCAATATGTGTTACGTGCACATGTGACTTAAATATATGCTCTTCACTTATGTGTATTCAAATGGAAGGTAGTGCCCATGATGATGCGAACCAAAGTTTTATTTGACACAACCAATCAGCTGAATCAAACTTCTCATGGCCTTCAAGAGATATAGTAATTCTAAATAAACTCGTTCTTATATGCTGCTATTTAATTTGTTCTTTTTCAAATCAATGTTTTACATTGTTGTATAGGATCATTTTATTTTGTAGATTTTGGATATTATTCTTGCATGGGTGGTTTTCTCCCACCATATATATATAAGGCATAAAGATATCATACTCAAGAATTTCGGGGATGAGATTGTCAAACTAGAAGTGCTGAACAGTTGTTTAAGTATAAGCATTATTCATTAAAAATGACTATTGAGCGTTATTATGGGGTTTTGAAAGCTCGATTTCGAATTTTGAAAGCATTATCATCATAAAAGCCTTCAAGAGTCTAGACAACATCTAATAGTTCACCATATTCGATAAGGTAGTGGGCATTATGGATGATGCATTTGAGTGGATGCGTGAAACGAGATTATGGAATACTTATTCATATATTGTTTGTTGTTTGTTGCTAATGCCTCTTGAATATTTGGATTTCATTCGTAACTAGCTACTGTAGAATACATGTAGCCATTCTCGCTAGATGCAAATATTTCCTTTAGTGGGTATATAATGATCATATTGGGGGCAAATTGATTTTTTATTCCATGCTTGATGAATTAGATTCGTGCTTTCATCACCCTTCTTTTATTTTGTTTTGCCGTCAAATTGTATTACTATCATACATCGATTAAATCAAGTTGAGGTGTTATTAAGACCATGATATTTCTTTTCAGAAGTCTTTTTGAATAATATATACATATAATCATTCCCTAATTAACACTACAAAAAACGGGCTCTTTTCGGCGTTTTTTTTTGCCTCTTTACGGTGTTACTTTTCGGCGAAATGACACTACGGTGTTTTGGCAAAACGCCAATAAAATCAACTTGGGAAAGATACACATCGGTGTTTTGCAAAACGCCGATAAAAGGCAAAAACGCCGGAAACATGATATTTAAATATTATTTAAATATAGCACACCGGCGTTTTTGCAAAACGCTGACGTGTTATTTAAATATTATTAAATTAACCGGCGTTTTTGAAAACGCCAGTAAGTGTTTTTAATAATTATAAAAACCATATTTTGTCCTGATTGTTTAAAACCAGGACGAAAAATGATCAGAAATGAAAAGAGATATAAACAACCATGGTAACAATAAAAATAAAGATAGAATAGAATCATCTACAATAAGAAACTTAACAATTCAGAAAACTGATGCATAAATATAATTTAGGGGATAAAATTAAACACATAACAACATTGAAAAGAAATTTGGACAACTACAATCAAAACAACCATAAAATCAACAACAAAATAACAAGTTAGCTGAATGAGAGAAAAGAAGAACGAGTTAGGAGAGAGACGAATGAGAGAAAAGAAGAAGTAGAGAAAATGAGCGAGTTAGCTGAAGGAGGGAGGAGCTATTTATAGGGAACGGTAGAGCGTAACGGCGTTTTCGTGTAAAACGCCGGAATATATTATATTTTAAATATTAAAATAACGCATACTGGCGATTTGCAAAACCCCAATATGCATAATTTTAATGTTAAACAACATACCAGCATTTTGCAAAAAGCCAATATGCATTATTTTAATGTTAAAACACA
Organism: Mimosa pudica; assembly: GCA_029929735.1. Lineage (NCBI taxonomy): Eukaryota > Viridiplantae > Streptophyta > Magnoliopsida > Fabales > Fabaceae > Mimosa > Mimosa pudica. Next base: position 5,792,693 of record JAKELP010000020.1, read on the forward strand.
TATTGTTCAAAAATGCATATTGGCGTTTTGGCAAAACGCCAATTTGTGTTTTAACATTAAAATAATGCATATTGGCGTTTTGCAAAACATCGATATGCATCTTTGAAAACGCCGATGTGCGATTGAAAAATAATAAATCGCATATGGGCGTTTTGTGAAAAACGCCGATATGGGATTTATTATTTTTTAATAGCATATTGGCATTTTCAAAAACGCCGATATGAGTTAATTTCTCAAAAAAAAAAACAAAAACAGTCGCTTTTGTTTTAATAAAAATATACATATCGGCGTTTTAGTGTCGCAAAACGCCGGTACGTAAACGAGGGACAAAATGCGGGAAGTGCGCGCCAATTTTACCGGCGTTTCTTTTAGGCGTTTTCGAGGAAACGCCGGAATGCATATTGATGGCGATGATTGCACCGGAAAGCGCCGTTTTTTGTAGTGTAATCAACATGAATTTCGAAACTTCTCTTTTGTTTCTTTCTCATTCTAAATTTAAAGGATGGCCTATTCACATTTTTATTAGTTCCCTTTTACTTGTTTCATATATTACACATAATAACCAATACTGTTCAGAAATTTTTACTACTACATAATCAGGAACCCTTTTATTTAGACATAGTAATGTGAATGCCTTCCATCACTTCTAACAATATCTAACCTATTTAGTTTTAAAATATAAGGACTTTCTAAGTAACTCATAGAACTAAAAAAAAAAGTAACTCGTAGAACAAAAAAAGTAGATGATTACGTGTTCTAAACATGTAAAAAAACTGAAACTGCTTCTAAAATAGTCGTGTAATCTAATTATATAGTTTAAAGCAGAGAGATAAATATACCATTAATTAATAGGAATATTATAGAAAAGAAGTACTTTAATATACGAGAGGAGAGCAAATTGGAATTTATATCTAGGACGTGAGTAGTACTCTATCTTTCCCTTGACCTTGACGAGAGGGTGATATCAACTATGTCTATAATTTTCGACCTTGACAAACTTAGAAACCATTCTCGCTGGGCATTTTTATATGTATTCACGTACAGCCCAACATAGCCAAAAATCAGAAAGTTCTCTGAACAACATCCTTGTACAGTTCCTTTACCCCGCATTAAAGATATTGTAATTAGCGATTTTTTTACAGAAATATAACTAATGATTTATTACGTACGTTTTATAATTTCATATTCATCATTGTAATGTTGTAACTTGTAATACTTCCTCTCCCTCCAATCCTAAATACAATAACTGAGCCTTATCCCACTAAGTGGGGTCGGCTACATGAATCATTCGATATCATTGTGTTTTATCATTCACCAACTCGTTTGATATATCATTCACCAATAATGCTCGTTTTATAATTTTACCTAGTGTTTTTTTTTGTTTTCCCTCTCTTTTAATTGGACTCCAAGTTCTTTGGTCTACTCTCCTCACTGGTTCATCTATTGGTCTTCTTTGAACATGTTCAAACCACCTCAAACGATTTTACACCAATTTCTCAGTAATAACAGCTACTCCAAGTCGTCCTTGTATATACTCATTCCAAATTTTATCACTCCGGTCTTAAATATAAGAACTATTTAGAGAGATGATTATGGTCCTAAATATAAGTTATATTTTTAATTTGTGTGCATTTTTTCCAATATATTATCCCCATTAGTTCCTTTCAATATAGTAATCAAGTGAGAGAGGGGATACAAGTTAAGTAATATAGTTGAGGTGTTTTGGGAAAAACTAGTCAAATCAACTAACTTAACTAATATCTTTACTATACTCAAATTAAATAATAAATATGTCATATATTTAGGACTAAAGAGAGTAATATATAAGTTAACTACTTCTGTTTTTTCTTTTCTTTCTTTTTTATTTAGAAAGAGAAAAGTTATCGGTTTGTTAGAACTTCTATTTTACACATACACATATGCATCAATGCACTAGCTTCTCAGTTTTCTTGCATGAGAAATCCGAAGGTGATAGAACCCTCCCTTCCTGCGACGCCAAAAGCACCTTCTATACTTTTTATGTGTTTTGCTTTTAAATAATAACGAGCAAGTTCTCCCGTGCACGGGGAGATTATATTTCCACAATCAATTGTATAAATCAATCAACATTATAAAACAATTAGACAGAAAATTTTTTTGGAATAGATAGTTTGACAATCTAACATAAGTTGACAAAGACATTCTATGGTACGTAAAAAATATCTACAAAGTATACTTCTAACAGATAGCAGTACTCATTGAATTCAAAGATTACATATGATTTGTTTTGCCATAGATAATACACAAAACACCCAAGAAGTTGAAATGTATATGGAGCAAGCATACAATTGATTAACTCAGTCAAAAAAACCTGGACAATAACAGTGTATATGCATTGGAATGTAATTCTAATTGATTAGAAACTCCATTAATGTTCCCAAAAAAATGTGATTGTTCCCTTCAGCAAAAGCTGCAGTTAAGCTAGACTCCTTCATGGTGTATTGAGTTCATCCCGTTGCTTGGATCTAGATTAGTTTGCAACTACTAGAAAATAAGATATGTATTAATTGTTGAATTGATTCTGTTACTTAAATAAATTATTGTGAGAAGGGATATTTTATAGATATAAACTAAACATAACACTTACTTATAAGGTCTATGTGAGAGCTGCACCTCTATTTGTTTTGAAAAGGACCAAATATTGTAGTAGTAGTAGTAATTAAAAAGCATAGTATAAATAAGAATTGACCGTTAAAACCTTTTCTTCCATTTGTGATCCTATTTGTATAATGCACACGTAGTTAGATTCATATAATATTATGTCATCTGGCATCATTTCTGTTAAATAATATTAATTTTCTTATAAATGCAAAGCCTCCAATATTAACTATTTTCTTATTTCCACTCATTGGATGTCACATAAAATATGCTATAAACCCCGATAGCAGAGGAATGTTATACAAAAGAATTTATTTCTGAACAGATTAAATCATCCAATTAAAACAGAAAAGGCAAGGTTAGAAAATTATTACTATCGTCGGTCCAGGTAAGTCTAGCAAGGTTTAGAACAGCCACAATTGATGTCTCATCTACATTTCCTATAGCCAATGCAGCCTCCGATGCACAGTCACCAAAGAGAATACACTCCAATTCATTTTCACTACAATAAAAAAGTTAACTTGTTTACAATGTATGACACTACCGTGTAAAGAATAAATAAACTAAATAAATATAAAGTAAGAAATATTTACTGCTCATCTGTTAAAACCATCCTAAGCCAACATTTAGCAGCGGCTTGTGACTTTGGTTCTTCTAATTGACCCATGGCCTTAACGAAACCACATACATCTGTTGATATTCAAGCAACACCACATTAGAATACACAATCAATGATTGTAATAATTGTGATAATTGTTTTTTTTAGTGAACTACCATGTAATTGTAAATTTTGTCAGCAGATGACCAAGTTTAACAGTAAGAGCAAAAGCATTTTATGACATATCTACTTTTAAACATTCTTCCATTTTGTACTATACATAGCCTATAGGTAAGAAACATTTAAAAGTTAAGCATAAAACGTATATAAAAGTTATCCTAACCTATAAGGTGTTCAATCTCTTGCTCCTTTGGTAATGACAGAATATCAGAAATTGGCATAAATGTGTAGGCATTTAAAGGGATGTCAGTCATTTCCTCGTAGTAGGAGGTTTGAGGACCAAAGGTTATCTTGAAACGGAAGTTCGTAGCTCTGAAGGGGTGTTCATTCTCAGTAACACCATAGTTATCAAACTCATACACCTTTCCAGGTTCGATGTCATTAATAAACCTTGGATGCTCAGACTTATGCACCACACTTGCTTGAATCTTGCTTCCCTGTAGTATGGACAAATAAGACATGTGACGGCGGTGTATTGACAAATATGTTAGTATATAAAGGAGGTGATAATAGATAAATCAAGATATACACTACATATAAAACTAAAGAGAGACAACTAACCTCAGCATCTATCAAGAGGAAGCACACCACAGAAGTCTGGGCAGGATTGGCCTTACCAAAGACAAGCCACTTTCTCCAGACACGAGCGACCATGCTCACAATATCAGAACGCATAGACAATTCTCTGATAAGTTTCTGGTCACCCATGGTTGAAGTTGTTTATGTTCTCAGGACTTGTGTGTTTTGAATTTGAATGGTGTAACTCTATAATAAGACAGTTCTAAGTTAAATAATGGAGAGTAGTGCCTTGCAAAACACTAAAATTATTGTGCCATCTATCGATTGAGAAAAAAGAATCTGACAGATAGGCATGAAATAAAACGCCAAGAAAAGGTCTAGAAAAAGACATTATGGTTAGGAACGAAAGATTAGTATGGATCAAACTGAATGACCAAATGAAAATTTATCCCTGCAGACACAAAACAATGGAAGCCTGATCCAAAAGTGTACTTGATGTAAAGAAAGATCTAATCAAAGAGGATGTTGAAGAACCAACAATCTTCTCCTAGAGAATCGTCCAGAAAAGAAACCTGGCATATAAAAGTTGACAGCACGTGGCCGCCACTGTGGCATACGTCCTGCAAAATCAGATTACTTTGTGAGGTGATCTCCATATCTTAAGTGATATTAAGTGACGGTTGTTTATGAGGTTGCGTCTTGCAAATTGGTTTGTTGGACAGCCGACTGCCACCGAATAAAGCTCACTGCACCTGATAAATGAAAATACGTTTCCACATCTCTGATTTAAACGGTAACTTGTAGTGACTCTGTGCGTGTATCAAGACATATTTGATTGATAAGAAGAGAATATTTGTTAGGTAAACGTGTATTACTGCACATGCTGCACGAGAAAATGACATAAAGCTGGGAATTCAATTAAAAGACATGAAAAACAACGACAAAGAAACAAAGAATGTCCAACATTCAATAGTTTATTGAAATGGTGACATTGTAGCTGGGCTTTTTTAAACTGAAAGGTATAAATTATAAATAAAGGTTGTCCAATTACAAATTAATGAATTGAGAGAGAAAGATACCTATATGACTTAAATGACAATAGTGATATGTATGCGCGCATCTTTGATATTAAATGAGTCTAATAATTAATGACTATTAGAGAGCATTTTGTCAAATAACAAATTTAATAAAAACATCTCATTAAAACTGCAATAAAAAGGAAATAAACAACATTCCCTTTAGATGGTGAAAATCAAAACATATGCGGAATACTCAATCTCCTCGGCCAAAAGATGTCGGAACTGGGCTATCACATCTGGCTTGTCAAGGATACCAAACACACGGCAGCGCTAAAGTGGAACATGGCCATAAAAAAGGAATCATAAAAGTTTTAGCTAACCCACAATATGCAAAGTCCATTTCAAAAACCCTATTTTCACTAAAGCAAAATGATAAACCAAAAACCTCACAAGCAGATCCCGTTTTACGCTATGAACTTGCTAGTATAAACAAAAAATAACGGTAACCATCATAAGATCCAAATGATGAAGGTGCAATATTATTTAAGTAAAAAAAAAAACCAAAATGGAAACTTAGCAAGGAAGTCGAATATTAGGTGGAGGAGCTAACCCCACCATAACATACACATTTCAAAAACCCTATTTTCACTAAAGGAATATGTTAAACTTAAAATTAGACTTTAGATCCCGTTTTACGCTATGAACTTGCCAGTATGATTAAAAAAATAACCGTAAACAACTTAATCCCCAAAAGATGAAGGTTCAATACGATATAAGTAAAAAAAAAAATACATGAATAGTTGAAAGATTAAAAACTTACACTTTCATCAAAGACAACCACATTAATGTCTTCCTGTTCGATCATAGGGCGATCTGGACCGTAGGGGTAACGAACAACCCACCTAGTTATTATGTGATCAACCTTCACAATGATACCCATCTCGAAGCGACCCTCCTGAAGGTGTCGAAGTCCAGCAACGCACATGGAGCTCGCCATTAGCAAAACACTAAAGAAAGTATCAACAAATACTGGAAGGGAAGATGTGCCTTTGGTTCCAGGGTTTGCTTGTGGGTGGAGGTGGGTATATGGAGAGAATTCCAGTTTTTGAAACTGATATTAGGCTTCCAAGGGAAGATGATGTGATAAGTCATGCAGGAAAAGCCTCAAAAACCCCACCATTACTTTCCATCCAACGCACGGCCCAAGAAATGTAAAGAAGGATATGACTTGACATGGGACCCACATATGTACAGGACAACACGTTAAACAAGTAATCCTTTCTCTACTTTTAATTAGAGAAGTTCCTTTTAACATATTGACACGGGGCCAGATTCTCTAGTTGGTAGAAAGGAAAAGAACCCACATAGATTATCTGTTGAAGTGTCCCTGCTTTTTGTTTGATAATTAGATGATTTGGCAATAATGTGACCCCACAGAATGACATGGAGGTGCCAGGTCTAATGAACAGTAATCAACCCATTAGCAAATTATCATTTTACTTTTATTGTTATATTGATAATAAAACACAATTTCATTTAATAACTTAAAAAAAAATAATGGGAGAATTAGTTTCAGGTTCTACCCAACCCACATAATATTATACTACCTCCGATCCTAAATATAGGACCTAATTGACTTTTTTTTTTGGAAAGATTAAGGTTGCGAAATAGGTTATTAAATGATGACATATTTGATATATTTTTAGTTTATCCATTAGTTTATAGGTAAAATAAACTAGTTCAAGGGAAAAAATTAGGTAAATCAATTTATAATTAACTTATTTTTGCTTTTTTAGGATTTTTCAGAAAAAATCAATTAAGTCTTATATTTAGAACCGGAGGGAGTATTATATTGGAAATGACTCTGTACACCTCACGAAACTTGGGTATTAGAAACGCTACTAAGGGCAAAAGTTTTGTACTAGATTTGCATCTTTGCCTTTACAAGTAAAAGAAATGCTTTTTAAATTTGAGAAAAAATTAGGGCGATGAATATATTACATTTATCCTGTTTGAAATGATAATTCTTTTTTATGAATTTGATATAATAACTCTAATGTTAATTTATAAAAATATTGTTCATTATTAATTATTAATTATTAATTAATTAATAACTCTTAAAGGATTTTCTAAAACAAATTATTTTTAACCTACTTATCCTCTGAGTTAATCTTTCTCAATAAATTCAAAGTACCTAGAACCTCTTCTATCAATATAAATCTTTCCAACAAATTCTTATATGATTCTCAAATTTAAAGTAAATATTAAAATCTGAATCAAATCTCCAACCCAAATTACATCATCCTCCAAATCAATTCCTCGAATTCAAATTGGATCTCAAATTTAAATTCACGTTTTTACAAATTGAAAAGATATTTTTACTAGTTGATTTTATTACGTGATACATCCTGTTGACATGAGAAATTCTCCAATTTGGTGTATGAAAAAAAAATCAGTGAATGAAATAGAATTTGCTAAGATTCTTCCATAATTATTGCAACAATAAGTTTTCATGTAAGCCCTTGCCATATGACTATCACTTGAAGAAAGTAATTAGTTGTTAATCGTTGTACCCAGCTTGTAAATTCTTCTATGAAACGTGTAAAAAATAGTAGGAGAGGACTTTCACTTTATAGACTTGGTTAAATTCATGGTGCACAAAATTAGGATAGTTGGATGAGAGTTATTATTCTGATTTCGGAAATTGGTATAGAAACTTGTACCTCAAGATAAGGTTGTAAATGGCTATGTAAGAGCTGTTATCAGTGGCATCAATTAGTTTTCATCTCATTCACTTAACCAACAGCAAATGTAAGTCATTAACTGCCATGTGGATTCTAGAAATATGTATGCTAAAGTTGTCGATACTGTTTTACAAGTAGTGAATAGTGGCGCCACTTTCATCAAGCACCTATTAGTCCCTGCACATGCTCTCTGCAAAAAAAAAAAGAAAAATGAAACCAGAAAAGAATATAATTATAGAAACTCATATTAATATTTTATTTTTTCTATTTAAATATTATTTAACACAAATGAAATCTAACCTGCTAAAGCTTTGAATTTTTCCCATTCACTACTAAAAAATTAGAAAACTGTCAGTATAAGTCACAATAGAAAAAAGTTATAAATGTTTCCATTATTGATTGCTATGATACCTTTAGTACAATTATTTAACCTATCATTGTAAGAATTCCTACACTTGTAAGCTATAAATGGAAGTTGCATCAACCAGATTTCAATATGTGTAACAGAAATAGACAGAAGGATAACAAAAAAAGAAATAAGGGAAGTTATATTTTCTGTTGGAGGGATGAAAGCACCAGGAATACGCTAAAATACTTAGCATATTCTTAAAAAAAATATTCACCTTGTCACATGAGCTATATGAGCGGCGGAATCACAGTTCAATATCAGCGAAGATACTGCATAGTACGCATGACCGCATATCTCTAAATAATGATTCAACTCTGCTTCGATTTGTACTGAATCTTTCTGGAAAAGAAGTACAGAGAAAAAGAAAATGTTAAGAATAGGTAAAGTGTATAGTAAAACTAATTTAGACGAAATAAAACAAATATTTTACTTACAATCTCATTAGATGACTGAAGAATGTGATCGTTATACTGATGGCAACAATTTCGCCAATAACGAATCGATTCAATTGAATCACTATAATAGTTAGGTAGAGATACGTTTGATGATGTACCTCTCCCAGAATATAATACCCTCAGGTGACCAGATTCAGGTATAAGACTGATCCAATCCCATTTATCATTGAAACACTTTCCTATCAGACTATTGAAATTAAGATGTTTTTGCTTCCATAAAAAATCATACAACTTTTCCATAAAAGCCAACCTTTCGTCACCGCTCCAAAAAGTTGGGTGATACAACGAAGCAAAAAACATATTTTGTGGTTCCCTAAAAAAAAGCATAAAAATATACTTTAGCTTCTCACAAACAAAAATTCACTATTTATACATGAGTATCAAACCATTTCTTAAGAACTCGAATAAAGTTTTCCCAACTTCAAATCTCCAACAATCTCATCAAGAAAATTCACATGTCAAGAACATTGAATATGTAAAATTACACTAGTTCCTATGTTTCACCTAAATGTATAGACCTCAACAATAGTTTACCCTATTGGTCAAAAAAAAAAACAATAGTTTACCCTTAACCCCCAATTGCATTCAAACTCATAGAAATCAGGAAGTCATACTTATATTACGCACAACCAAGGATGTGAAAGCCGGACCGAGCCGGACGGTCCGACCGGTCGGACCGTCGACCGGCCACCATAGCGGCTCGTCCTAGGCACGAAAGCCGTTTTCCTAGTTCGGCCGCTTTGGACCTCCTCGAGCCGGCCAACGAGCCGGAAGTCGGCGAAAAACCGGAAGCCGGAACGGCTATCACCGATCCGGCCGCCCCCAATTCGTTAGAAAAAAAAACGGGCCCAGCCTTTTCCCAGTGACAGAAAACGGTCATGATGCCTTTTTCTGATGACAAAAAGAAAAACCAGAAGGAGGAAGAGAATGATAGGAGAAAGAAACTGAAATATTTAAGGAAAAAACTTACATTTTTCTTTAAATATTGAACTTGAGAGTTGAGATCGATGAAAAACCAGAATGAAAACAGAAGCAAGTTTGAAGTTTACTCCCAGTTTTTCCTTTCCTATCGTTGAAGAAGACGAACAGATCTGAACACTTCATTTTTCTCTGACTATTGAACTTGTACAAGGAGAGAAGCAATGTAAAATAAAAAAATTTTACTCCACTTTGCCCAATGCAAGAAAAGTGGAGACTGGATAACGCTTTTTTCCAAGCTAGTCAATCTACTACTGTATGCTTCTTTATGAGTGATAAATGTTTTTTTCCTTTTTCTTTATTTTCTATTTCACCGTACCGTTTGGAGTACAATATTATTATCTTGCAAGTAGTTTGGAAAATTTTGATTATCTTCTTTTTTATTTTCTATAATTATTACTTCCTAATCTTCATTCTTAATGTATGGTGAGACTTAATTGTAGAGTATATTTTGATTTGAGAGTAGATTTCCATCCTATATAGTAGTATTTTTATTTGTGACTTTGCTTAATTTCATCCTAATTATATTAAGTTATTAAGTATTAACAATATTTATATATTTAATTTTGAATAAATTATTACGTCACCGGTTCGACCGAACGGTCCAACCGTTTCAACCGTTTCAACCATGACCCGCTCAGTTTTCCGGCTCGACGTCCGGCTCGGGTTTTAAAACCTTGCGCACAACCAAGGAACCTTCCAAACTTTCTATCCTTTAATCCTTTAGCAAGTGCCTATCAATTCCAATTCACCTGATTTTCCAGTTGGGATACTAAATCATTCCTTGTATACCTTAATTATACCTTTTAATAACAAATTTCCACTAAGATACATAACCTCTCTTAGAAATCCCGACTACATTTGCATCTCTTAAGAACTCAGTCAGAAAATCCCTCCCACAATGTTCTTACCCTTATTACCTTACTAGCTCAAAATTTGTCACATCAAATAACACTTTTTTTCTTACCGAATCTCTAACTTTTGTTATATCACCCAAAATGACAACAATTCTAATTATGTTTTCCCCAAACAATTCATATTTCAAATAACTCCCTAGTTGCAGATTTTATAGATTGTTAATCTAGCAATGAGATAAATTAAACTCGATAGATTTCCAAAAAATGCAAACATGCTTACTTATTGATCATCTTTCTCAGATTCGCCATTAAGTTTGCAAAGTTCAAATTGTTTGGATGTCTCCTATTATAGGCATACTCATCAGTGGCAAAAGGTGTCATGGACATATATAAAAATTCAGGATATGCATAGTCCATCATCTCGTCAATTAAATTAGCCAAACTTTTTAGATCACCAGCACAATCTTCAGAATCTACAAGGCAAATAGCAAAATTAAAAAATATGAACAATGAAGTTATCAAAAAAAAAAAGATGAACAATGAAGTATTGTATTGATTCAAGCAAAGTTTTATCTCCAATGGAGTATTACAAAGACAAATCAGAAAAAGGAAAATACACTCATGCACATTCAAGAGGTACACTCACTCCACACTACTCTCAGATTCAACATACCTCTAACAACTTCCCCACTTCCAATTAATATTCTATGTCCTACACATACATAACCATGCTGACTAGACTTTATAAGTAACGCCTAACATAACCATAACCATGCATACTGGACATAATAAGTAACCTATTGGGCCAGCCTCTTAGTTGGCCTCCTTATGCAATACATGTAGGTAGGCCTTGCCTCATAATAAACCCCCATCAAGGTCCACCTTGTCCTCAAGGTGAAATTGGGGAAATAATTGCATGATAGCATCATAAAGCTCCCATGTGCTGTCAACTTCAGGAAGTTGACACCATTTGACTAAAACCTCAACTGGAAGTTAGTCAAACGCGGTGACTTAAATATGGCCTCAGGTTCAACATGCAATTCCAAATCAGAAACACTATCCCCAACATATTCAGCCAATTACAAACAACAATGGGCTACAAAAACAAAGGCTCAACTTCTCATTATGCCTCCTAGCTAAAGAATGGTGATGATAAATTGTAGCTTCAAATAAACACTATCCCCAACCTCAAAACGGCATTCCCTTCAATTCATCCATGGTCTCATTTTGAGGCTGCATATCTTGAACTACAACATCCATGTTATTGCTCTGTTGGTACCATTTTAATGTTCTATCTTCCAAGCACACTGCTACTGCCCCCAACTTGTCATATTCATTAATGGCGCCTACCTTTCCGGATAGTTTTGCAGACACAGTACACATAAACTATGGGAAATTCTAAGATTTTGATATTAATAATAAATAGAATCAAATTACAAAATAGAGCCTTTGAGTCTAAACAAAATCATATTCGCTAATACTCCCTCCGGTCCTAAATATAAGACCTAATTGACTTTTTTTAGAAAATCCTTAAAAAAGCAAAATTAATTAATTATAAATTGATTTACCTAATTTTTTCTCTTAAGCTAGTTTATTTTACCTATAAACTAATGGATAATCTAAAAATATATCAAATATATCATCATTTAATAACCTATTTCGCAACCTTAATTTCTCCAAAAAAAAGTCAATTAGGTCCTATATTTAGGACCGGAGGTAGTACAAAAGAATACTTGAGAACAATTACAGCCAAGTACCAGTAATTAAAGTCCCTCTAGCATTTGAAAGACCAGACTCTCTTAAGCCAAAACAGACATGAGATAAGTTGCCACAAAGATAATCAAACAGCAAAATAAAACATCCAAAAGTAATGAACCATGCTCTTTTTAACAACTAGCTTGAGTCTATCATAAGTTTAACTTATCTAAAAATAAATATTAATTCTTACAGTATCAAATGAGAATTACATTTTTCTATCAAATCTGATTCCAAAGTCTACAAACACTTATTTAATTCTTACATATAACACATACCAGGAGAAACAAAATTCATTAGTCTTCCTTCACCGTTCGTAGTAACAACAATACTGTCAACCCAATTTTTTCCATGACTACCTCCATTGAGGTACAATTTTGTCAAAGATTTCATGAAGCCCCTACAAATGGAACAAAAAAAATTATTACAGAATTTTATGAAAGAGTAAAAAAAGATACAAATTAGTATGCTCACCTCAACAATTTTATTAAATGGGGGGTCATATGTTCGACCCAATCGCCTCTTCCACTAAAACTTTTGCAAATATTTTTATACCATGTCAATAAATTTGTAATCTTCTCAACTATTACAAATTTCCCATCAGTAAAAGCAACCTTAGCTGCTCCTTCCCCCCAAGAAACTGCCCGATCGCTTTGAAAAACTGAACTCAATCTATTCTCCGTCTCTAAGATTGAGCAATCAATACGCTCAAGTTTAATCTTCCCTTTATCAAATTTCTCCACAATATAATACCCATCGTAAAGGGAATAACCGGTACTTTCAAAACATATTATCCTTTCGCCTTTTTTGAACTCAACTCTATTCATTTCCTACAAAAGAAAAAAGCAAAATAAGTTGAATTCAAAATACCAAACATGAAGAAGGCTGATTCGAACCAACAACCTTAGGCCAACATATATTATGGATGACAAATGCAAATTGGAAATAAAAAAGGAAGAAATTCCTATTGATGTAGAGAGAGATATAAAAGACTTGTTGTGAAACTGATATATCTGACTTACCACTCGTCCAAATATCAGTTATGCAATTGGAATGGTAAGTCAATTCCCCCCAACCACAAGAGAAGCATATGAATGTACTAATGAGAATCTTTGGCTACTTGAAGTGAAATCCAGATCAAGGATCTAATTCAAGAAATGCACATCTAGAAATCTAGTGATTTACACTCATGTTTGTCATGCAAGGGACCTAGAAAGTGGAAGACTCATAATAGGTTATTGCACATATTTTTAAGGAAACTTAGTGACCTGGAGAAGCGTGTAAACAAAGATGACTGAATAGTTCGATAAATATTTCATTGATATGATATCATATTTATAATATAAAAACTTCCTAAAAGATAATATAGAGCAAATGTGCATTTCTCACATATAACTATTGTCGGGGCAGTAATAATAGTACATTACTATTTTTTGTTTTAACAATGATAGTCATTTACCATTGGAAACAATGAGATTTCTCTTAAAATTGGATGAAATTTGTTAAGTTGACACTTGAAAGACAATAAGATTAAATGTGAAAAGTCCAAAATGCACTTCTAAATAAAACAAAATTAAATCTTTTTTCCTGACTTCCTCACCATCACAACAAGATGCTCCTTACCAACCCTCCACACCATTGCCGTCCACCGAACCCTTCGCCACTCCTGCCATAGTCAGCCAACGATGCATTTTAGGTGTGATTTGCCCTTTCCCATCATTACGTTAGTTCAGAGTACAAATAAATTTCATGGCATTGGTTAATTGTAATTTGTTTAACGTCTCCGTTTTTGTTGTCACAAATTTTGAATCTCGTCAATAAATTCTGAGATTGGGCTGAATTCATGAAATGATTGGTTTTGTTGATTTTTTGGTTCAACATTTTCTTCTAAACCACCTGAGCTCGAAGCTCTCTCTATGATGTGAGGCTAAGGAAGGAGCAAGAAAAGTTTAATTTTATTTTATTTAGAAGGATATTTTCGACTTTTTATATTTAATCTTATTGCTCTTCAAATGTCAACTTAACAGAATTCATCCAATTTTAATGGGAACCTCATTGTTGATCCCATAGTAAAAGTTAGCTATCATTGTTAACAAAAAAAAAAGTTATGTACTACTATTACTTGTACGACAATAGTTATGTATCAAAAATGCATTTTTGTCCAAGATAATAAACTTTTCCTACAAATTTACCTAATATGATTCTCTACTAACTTAATTCCCTAATACTAAAATTCATAATTATAATTACGATTCTACTAATATGAAATAAGAAATAGTAATATTCCTTCTATAATTCTAAAAAGAAGCAAGAGACAGGATATTGTACTAAAAAGTAGTTGTGAAACTAAGTCAAGAGTTGCAGCTCTTCTTGGTGTATGTGAAGAAAACTATATCATCACATTACTATATGAATGGAAATTCTATTTGATGGACCTCTTCATATATGTTGAGATAATAAGTCTATTGATGAGAGGACTAAAAACCATATATATCATGATAAGGAGAAAATAGAAGTTTGGTTCATGGCATTTTCATACGTAACATTCAAAATCCAAATCATATATTCAATCTCCTATAAATTACTATTGGCTTCTTATCACTTTAATTACATGACTATTTAGTATTTGATTATAGTTATTTATACTACTGACACTAGTACTCAATTACCATTTTATTTACAAATTAAATTACATCTATTTAATTCAAAATAGTTTGAAATCTAACCATGATAAAAAAAGAAATTAAATTAACATAATGACTAACAGAGTTAAGACTTTTTTTTTCTTTTACTTCATAAAATACGTACAAATTAATAGACTAACCATGAAAGGAAAATATTTTAGCCACAGAAATAATATGATTAGAAAAAGATTTAATATAATTTGAAATAAATAAATTAAAATAAATACAATTTTTGAATGAAATATAAAATTAAAATCATTTATTTAAGAAATTATCGAAACTTGATTTATCCATATTATAAGCATTGACTAACATAAATATTTAAAGACACCTAACATAACTTGATTAAACATTTTCACAATCATTTTCAATACGCATATAAGGCTGTACTAAGAAATATTTACAGTCCCTAAGATTAAATACAGTTATCCATGGAAGCTAAATCGAAAGATTAATAAATCAAAAATAATATGAAAGCATGTGGAAGCACAAATGAGTCTAATATGCTATTTAGTCCCTAGTCTTTGGATCCTTTCCCATTACTCCTGCACTGATCTCACACCTGTAAAAAATGATAACAACGGGGTAGACCCCATATCGCAATTACCTACTTGCCTATGTACACATGCATGCCAACAAGGTGATGTGTGCTAACAAAATCAGCAACAAGCATGACAACATCCAATTAACAAAATTTTTCACCCTTTTTAAAAGATGAGTTCGGCCAATAGAAAAATTATCAACAAAATGTTCCAAACTCAAACATACTTTATTTTAATTCTCTAATCATAAACCAAATAGAAAACAGAATGAGAACCTCATTTCTCTCCAGAAAAGCATTCGGCCAGTGGTAGAAAATAAAAACAACTGATTGTAAATCTACATACAAACAACCACAGCAAGTCTGAGACAACTTTGGTATACTTCTTAGGACCCCTTTTGGAGCCACAATTGCATGGAAAGCGCGGGCATATTCAATAATCCAAATTAGGTTTTGTGAAATCTTATTAAAACTTGAATTAACCTTCCATTCTCTTCTGAACACAAAGAACCAATCTTTGAACCAAAGACATAATAAAAGGAGCAGGTAAATGATTCAAACAACTTAAGCTTTCCTTCAAAATGATGAGCAGAAACAAAGCAACCAACCATTTTGAAATTTAATATGCAGGTTTGATAAATTGTAGTGTTCCATTTATGATACATACTCAGAAATACAAGCAAGAAAGGAAAAAGACAAAAGACAATCCAAATACACGAATTCCATGAAAACAATAAATAAAACAGGAATTGGCCAACAAAATCAATATACAACAAGCTCCACAGCCAATGATTGCTAGAGTTTATAGAGAAAGGCAGAAATTGTCACCGACCTTTAAGCCAAGCTCTCTCTGATTGTAGTTCGAAGCTGCGAGTGAGTGATCGATGGATAGATAACAATGTTTGGCGGAGGTGAGAAACGGCACAAATAAATAGGTTTATAAGGCGATTATCAGGGTTTTACAATTTCTAATTTGAGTTATTAAACACTATAAATGATTTTAATTTAAATTATAGGAACATTCTAAATAAAAATTCCTAATTAATTATCTTTTGGTAACTTGAAATAAAATATTGACAAAATTCCCTAACAATATATTAAACTTTTTAAATTCATTTGTAAGGTTAAATTTCATGCATTTATTAAATTGTTTTATAATTGAAAATTTAGGTTGTTACATCATACATTTTTTTTTATCAGAAGTTACATCATACATCCGATCATCTAAAAATTTGCACATATAATAATTAAGCCGCTTGCTAGAGTTTCATTTGAAGGATTTTGTGGCAAATTGAGAATGATAGATATCTATTTTAAAACTTGAGGGGAGTGTTAGAATTAGGGATATAATGTTATACTCCATCTCATCTAAATATAAGACATATTTACCAAATTTAATTAAATTAAGGAAGTTAGTTGAATTAATTTAAATAATATGATATTACCAATATACCCTAATTATCTACTTTCACCAACCCTCCCTCGCTTATTGCCTTTTATTAGGGAGCATTGATAAGAATAATTTAGGAAAATGTTGATAAGAATTAGAAATATTTCTTATATTTAGTTATAAACTCATCTTCGCCTTATATTTAGGAACATGGAATAATTAGAAATTAGTATTTCTAATTTTGTTTCTTGATAGTTAATGCTTAATAACTTGAAATTGTATTTTTTATTTATTTCCTTTTTTATTTCCTCATTCTCTCCTATACAATATATATAATGTGATCCTAGTGATTATTCTAATAATCGATTAGAACATTATTTTCTCTTCCCTCTTCTCTTCTATATAATATAATATCAATGATGACTTTAATAATCAATAAGAACATTATTTTCTCTCAAATCCCTCACACGATAATGAACAATAAGTCAATAACTATGTGTTCCAAATTCATGTAAGACACACCAATGAACAGGGAAAAAAAGACTATCGTAATAAATTCTATGCCGAAAATAATTTACTCTTATATGAGACTTCAAAACAGCGAGAAAATAATTAATCTCACTTGTCATGCAGGTGGGAATACCTTGGAAAACAAAAAAAAATATACTTTTTACCTATTTAATAATGAAGTTCATGAATATAAAGCATCAATATTTTATTGCACACTATGCATAAAATAATTTTTACCTATTTAATAATTAAGTTCATGGATATGAAGCATTAATTGAGCTCTTTTGTCATTGTTTTAATTTATACTCTTTTTTCTAACAATCTTCTTCGTTTTTTATGACATGGTTATTTAAATAGAAAAACAAACTTTTTGCGAATATTTTTAGTTAACTAAATAATAATGGGGTTTTATTTAAAATTAGTATTGTTAATTTTCAGCGAGTGAGTGTGTGTGTGAGAGAGAGATATTTTGATTTGTTGAAATTTAAATGGTGAGGAGATAGTCTTCATAAAACTCGAACGAAGAAGGAGGCCTACAATAATGAAAGAAAAAATATATTACTTGAGAAGAGAAATTTTACTTACTTAACTTCACAGAAATTTTACAATTTGACAAGTGTGGTTCAAAATTTTAACTAATACTCAATACTATTTTATTTTGTATTTTTTAAAATATTACTCCCTCCGTTCCTAAATATAGGACCTAGATGACTTTTTTGAAAAATCCTAAAAAAAGCAAAAAATAAGTTAATTATAAATTGATTTACCTAATTTTTTCTCTTAAACTAGTTTATTTTACCTATAAGCTAATGGATAATCTAAAAAGATATCAAATATGTCATCATTTAATAACATATTTCACAACCTTAATCTTTCCAAAAAAAAGTTATCTAGGTCTTATATTTAGGAACAGAGGGAGTATAACCTTATTTTTTTGGACAGAATAACCTTATGTTACAAAGAGTATTAAACACACACACTTTCATTTGAAAAAGGGGTTAAAGTGCAAAAATGCCCACGTAATTGTCACGAAGGTGAAAAATGCCCACGTAAAATTGTTTGGAGCAAAACTGCCATCAAATTTCAAAACTGAGGCAAAAAGTTAATTTTTTGACTTTTTGACGCATCATATTCTGCAAATTCATCTCTCATTAAAACATGAGATAAGCATATGTATTTTTTTTTATTCATGATCAAGGTATCCCCTCACTCGACAAGTGAGAGACTAATTCCCGCTGATTTGTAGGCACCTCAAAGGGTGGGACAGCTGGTCTGGGAGATTTAATGCTTCTCCATACCCAACGTCAGGGATCGAACCCAGACAATTGGTTAAGGGTGAATGAGTCATTGTCATTCAACCACACACCCAGGTTAAAGCATATGTATTTATTTGCTCTTGTGTTATATGATGTCGTGACAAAAGATAATGAGTGAAAAAGTAAAAAAAATTGACTTGTGATGGACATTTTTGCCCCAGTTTTGAAATTTGATGGACAATTTTGCTCCAAAATATTTTTTTTGGTTAATCACCGCCCGGTTTAATCCGGACTCGAGGGGTAGGAGTGTTGCCCACATAGGCAAGGTTGTCCCCTCTCCCAATGAGAGCGCTTCCCGGGAATCGAATACGCGTTCTCATCGTTACGGGGATTGCAGCCCACTTACCAGCTCAACCAACTACCCATTGGTTCCAAAATATTTTGCACATTCATGACAATTACGTGGACATTTTTGCAGTTTAGCCCTTTGGAAAAAAAAATTTCATGTTTCTTACGCTACAAGACATTGGCAAGCAAAAGTGATATCTAATTAACGGACCTTCCTACTAACATAAAACTTGGATTGATAAAATCAGTACTGAACTAACTATTTTAGGAGAAGAAATATCCTATTAAGTATTAACATTTGTTATAAATGACCTTTTTAAATGTTCTAAAAAGTGCTAACCTAACACGGTAATTTAAAATGACCAAAGATATCTCACACCCATGCCTTCCCGCTGAATGCATCCATAAGCTAACCTTCAGAACTCGAATCTCACAAACTAAAAGTCAAACATAAAATTGTCATCAACAAAATTAAGATATACAATCGATCGTCTCACAGCCAATACAGGGCCACCACATGCATATAACGTAGGTATCAATATATGGCCGAAAGGCCTCAGGCCTTTGTGTTGAATCCTAGCGTGCATAGTTCCCGGCTAAATCATAGGTCAATAATAATTATCCATCAAATTAAACACCAGTCCGAGAATTCCTCCTTTAAATCGTCAGTCATTGTTCCCTCCCTTGAATCATCATTATCAATCGTCATTGTATTGTTTGAGCTGCTTGCCTCGTGTAAATATGGACCACTGTAAGCATGAAAAAAAATCAACATATGGATGATAGATCTATGAATTGATGAAAAAATAAAACCATAAAACCATAGGGGAAAATGCAATAGAATCAAACTCTCTCTCACACACTCACACACATATTTCAAGTTGAACTTCAAAGTTAGGCCAACTTACTCAGCTATAGCCACAACATTGAGAATTCTGCTGCCACCATCAACAGGGACAGCCTTAGTATCTTGAAGAACAATTTCAGGCACATCTCCTGAAACTAAGAATCTAGAGTAATTGATGAAGATTTGATCACGGCTATAAGTACAGCCCCAAACAATGCAAAAGCTATTCTTGGAAATGGCAATCAGATTGACCATGGTATAACGAGGAAACGAAATGAGATCAGGAGGAAAGTCAACCACATAAAGTTCCTCATTTTGTCGGAGATCATAGGATAGGAATTTGGAGGTGCAAGAATCATAGGAGTAAAGAATCCCATCATCCACAACATTGGAACATTTAGGAAACCGACGTGGAGGGTAAGGTATTTTTCCCTCACAGAGGCTCCAAGTGTTGTTCTTTAAGTCAAGTTTCACCAAGGAGGCATCATCATCATCACTGTTCATGAAGCCATGAACTGTGCCTGTGCCTGGGAATAAACAAGTAGCAACAACTGGGTGACAATCAAGATCAGCATGTGAAGTAATCCATTTGGATTCCATGCTATGAACATTGATAGCGTAACCCACAGTATTAGGAGGAAGCCAGTGATTATATACAATATCAACACCAAAAAAAACCAACCACTCATCATCCACATTAACAGTTCTACCATTGGTGGGATAGAATCGCCAAGAACAGGACCGTCGCCAACCATCTTTTGGCCTGTGGGTGTCTATAAAATGAACCCTATTGGAAATCTGTGGGTCAAAACGTTTACGCGAAGCAATGCTAGTGCCACCAATCATGTAAATGTGGGAACCAATGGCTTCACATGTGGTATCCACGAGAGTGGAATCAAAGATATTTTTGGGCTGAATTACACCTTCAAAAGCAGGCGTCAACTCAACAACACCATCCTCACCTTGTTTGATGACGTACCAAGCATTATCTGAACCCTTGTAAGGTGGTGCAATATGGCCTTTTGCCAAACGAAGAATGTGAACGTAGATAGACTTCTCCATCAGTGAAGAGGATTAGCGATTCATTAGAGGAAACCCTAATTATATACGGCGCCATCTGGTTAGCCTTTCCAACGATTAATATTATAAATTATTACTCCCTCCGTTCCTAAATATAACATCGGAAGTGGATAAGTTCCTAAATATAAGATCACTTCCTATTTTATCTCAAGTTTTACCCAAACTACCCTTATACTCCCTATTTTCATTGAAAACACCCCCTCCTTTCAAAGTTAAGTAATTGAGGGGATTTCAGGAAGATCATGTAATTTTTTTTGTCTTCCTTAATCTCCCCAAATTAACCAAAGTGATCTTATATTTAGGAACGGAGGGAATATTAATTAATATTAATAATAATAATTCAATATCAGTCGACAATTGTTTTTTCAGTAGTGAAATTTTCATCATCATTGTTAGTTTATTATTTATTATTCAGGAAATCAGTTCTTAATTTCTTTTATTTTCTAAATTGATTATTCATCCCTCATTTGCAGATATAATTTTAATTTGAATTAGTTGATTTAATGGTAAAAGCATATGTGTGAAGAAATGGTCAGAAAATTAAAACCAATGTTTCCATTAATAAGAACACAGGAGATTAATGACCATTATAAGTAATTAATTGCAATTAAATTCACAATGAATAATTTCTTAATTGAAGAAGCCTAAAGGTGAGGGGTAACACATAAATCAAATATCAATTATTTTTCATTGTTTTTTATTTTAAATCCTTGAATCAAAATTATAATTAATATTAAACTATGTATTTAATTAATTAATTTGAAATAAAAAAATCATTTTTGAATTTCAATTTGTTTCTAAATATAAGATATTTTTCCAACTTTTTCCATAGTTAACCCTAATAGTGATTGTCGATCTATAATAATAAACAAAAAAAGAGAGAGTGAAAATGGTATTATTATTAATTTCAAATAACTAATTTAACTTATATCATTAATCTAATAAAATTAGGACATATTTAGATATTACAATCTAATTGTTTGAGGTTTGATCCTTGGTGTTGGGTATGGAGAATCATTAAATCTCAGGCCAGCTATCCTACCCTTTGATGTACCTACAAATCAGAGGAATATAATATTAGTCTCCACTTGTCGAGTGAGGGATACCTTGAAAGTTAATCAAATTACAATCTTAGGAATGGTGACCAACGTTGACACATCGGCCTCAACATGGACCCTGTCAACCCTAATGTAGACCTCACCTGCCTAGGTATCAACCTCAACCATTAATTGGTCAAAAAAAAACTCAACCATTTGGAGATCAACCTCATGAGCTGAAAAATCTACCTCCCCCTCCTGCTTATTACCGTCATTTGATACCATGACTAGGGCTTGCAAAGTGGAAGGTTTAGAAGTAGTCCGGCGATAAAACAACCTAGCTATTAGAATGCTTCCTCCTAGTCCTAGACAGCGGAACTTTTTTATTTTTCTTAGAATTATTATTAACAGGAGGGGGTCACTCTCTCTTCTTCTTTTCCCATAGTCTTGTCCTCAAGGGGAAGTGTGGCAAAAGAAAATGAAGGAGCAGTCTTTTAATTTTTTCTTGGTGAAATCAAGGAGAAGTATTTGATTATAAAAAAATTGGAGAGAAACACCAATGAAAATGTTGAGTGTATGAATAGAATAATTAAATTTAATCGAAAAGGATATTTCAATATTAATATAATATATTTGTCTTTACATTTATCAATAGACAGCTAACCGCATATTTAATGGTACTTTTTTTCTTTTTTATTGATGACTGAATGCTACTTTCTTTTCACTTTTGTTTATTTGTAAATGTAATGTATATTAGAGATAAAAATTCTCATTTTTACGTTTAATCGTGATCATTAATCATAAAGTAGCTACAATAATCTAGGGGTCAGGAAATTATTTTGTTTTGTGAAGACCGCATCGATGCACATCTTATTGTTCTGCCAAAATACTTCTCTTTGACAGAACAATTATTAGAGATAACAATTGCTTGTAAGTTGTAATCATTGTTATCGGTGAGCCAATTACTCAATAAAATTAGTCCTTATTTGCCTTTAACCTGCTTTCTCATTATTTAGCATCGACACTTATCATTCTCCGATCATTTCTAGCATTTGTCTAAACATGCTTCATCACATATACAAGCAAAGGTCACCTAGGGACTACAACTTAATTAAGGACATTAATTATTGTATCCTCTACATTTTAAATTAATGCTTATAAATTACTCCCTCCAGTCCCTAATGTATGGAGAGATTTTTTTTTTCATTGACTTAACGCGGATTTGGTGCGCTTCCGTAAGCATACGGGTCGTCAAGTGTAGTATTGAAAAAGTGTCGTTCCGCAGAGATTATAGTTTAAACAAATTGATTAGCACTAATTGTATCATTAATTGTCTTAAGTAAAAACATCTTGAGAGTTTGTTGTTCAAGTAAGAAAATAGTTTTAAATGTAAATGTGAAAAGAGTTGGAGTTTCAAACACGATTTAACAATGATAATTAAGGCCTAGGATTGCTAATCCCCTATTTACTTCATAAACCAAGGTTTCCCTCTCCTTTTTAAGTGATCAAATGAAAATATGTGCAAGTCTAGGGTTCAAAATCATTTGAAAAAACTTTCCCAAGTCAAGATCAAATTTATGCTAGCATTTATTGCACAATCTCTTGTCACAATAAATGCAAGCTCCGTTCCTCAACCACCCTAATTATGACTATGTTAGGTCAATAACTATATCTCTATGTTATCAACAAACCATCCATTTAAAACCATAAACTTCAAGTCCAACATGCTTTTATCCAAGTTCTAAAACAAAATACACTTTCCCAAGTCATATTTCGTTTAACTAAGAAGTGGTGATCAAGCACTTAAAACAAATAAAGAGCAAGATAAAAACTACACATATACTTCATTAATTACTTAAACAAAGAGAGAGTAGATGGTTCAATCCATAAATAGATTCATAACAACCCTAGATTAGGGTTTTAGTTACACATAAATGTAAATAAAACAAACCCTAAAACTATGAAGGAGTTCATTGAAGAGATATGAAGAAAAGGGAAGAAGATATACAACCACAAATGAAGAAAACTCAAATCTCTTCAAGCTTCCCACTTGAATCCCAAGCTTTCCCAATGATCTTCAAGCTCTTCAAGACTCCAATAATTGTGCCCTAGAGGTGTGCCAAGTCGTGTTTTTCCGCCCCCCTCCAAATGCCCTAACTTGCCCTTTTTATATGCTGAGAATTTGACTAAAACGCGCAGCTGCGAAGTGCTCTCGCCAGTTGCTTACCAGTTGGCGAACCACTGGCAAGATTCCAGAGTCGGCAGGCCGCTGGCGCGCCAGTTGGCTTTGTGGCTCGCCAGTGGCTTTGCTTCTTTTTCTCCTTTGTTGCATCACTTGGGTTTCATCGAGCTACTAACACCTGTCCACCTCTTCCTACACAAGCTAGAGAGAGGGTTGAAGAGTTTCCATGTCTCAAATATACAAGCATTAAACTCCAAATTTCACACAAATGAATGGTTTTCTATTTGAATCACTTTCTAGTAGTATTTGTGTGTTTTGTTATCTATGTATCATCAAAAAGAGTGTGAACTAGAAGGAAATAGATATGAAATGTGTGAAATTATAGAGTTTATCACTCCCCCAAACTTAAGTTCTTGCTTGTCCTCAAGCAAATTTTCAAAACAATTCCAGAGTTGACTGTAAGTTCACTTTACTTGGATTGAAATACTTGTTCTCATATGTTGCCATCACTATTTGATGTATGGAAAACATAGGATGTATGCAATGATAAATGTTTCGCTACATTAAAAACAAGCTTTTCAAGATTCAATGAGTAGGTGTGTGTGTGTGATGAGGTTAAGGGAATCCTTCCAAGTTCTCCAGTCCTTTTGCAATAACCTCAAATCATGAATATGCTGTCATTTTTCAAATTTCTCATTCATTTCTTCTCTCTTCTCCATTTTAGACTTTTAGCACATAAGTTCAAAATCAAGAGGACTTTTCACGGCTTGTAATGGGGCTAGGGGTTCTAAGTGTTTGGCTATTTGAAAGAATGGGAAAAAGGAATTCAAATATCTTGAGATAAATGAATACATTTCATTAGATTCACTCATACACAAAATTTTCTTCCAAAAAGCTTAAAATCCCCCCAAACTCAACTCAATTTGATTCTTTGTATTTCTAGTCTTATTGCAACATACATTTTTTTTTGTTACTCATTTTCTTCTTTTTCTACTTTTCTCTTTTTTTTCTTTGTTTTTTTTTCTTTCTTTCTTTTTTTTTTTCATTCATCACTTTCTTGACGTAGGAGTACACACTTTCCTTTCACAACCGATATTTCCCTTCTCACAATGTACTTACATTTACAAACCTTTAGCAACCTTACTAATCCTCACTACTAATGAAATGTCCATTATCTCAAGATTCAGGTAGTTCATGTTTTTTTGTTTTTTCGGGCTGTAAGGGTTAAGTCTAATGTGGGTTTCAAAAAGAAATTTCACATGGTTTTTCTTTATAAGGCTCAAAAAGGGTGCAAATGGGATAGAAGTTATCAAGGATGGCTTGAAAGGCTCAATCGCATTTAAGAACTGCCTCAATCATTTTTCAAAGTCATGTGCAATTTGTAAAAGATATTGAAGTTTTCCAAAAGGAATATTGAAATTTTTCAAATGAAAACAGATGCATATATTTGGTTTATTGCAAATCTTCCTTCATCAAACCCTTCCAAATACACCTTAACCCCCAATGTGCGCAAATCCTTTATAAATAAATAGCAAAACCCTCAATTGTCTCCCTCTTACTGCTTGACCCGGTTGTATTTGTCCGGGTTGTGACTCAGAAAACTGTTCATTGCCCGATTCGTAGTCTCAAGTATCCGATCCGTTTTTTTAATGACCTCTGCAAATGCTCATTTTGTTTTGCCCGCCATTTTTTTACTTTTGTTTGAAATTTGAATTTGAAGTTCTATTAGTCAAAATCAGATGTCAGTCATTGCCTCCATTGCCTCTCTCACTTTGAAACCTACCTATTCCTTTGTTTATCTTCTTCCTCATGCTTTGTCTGTAGAAACGATCTATCACAAAATTTTTTCTCCTTTCTCACCCTTTTCTCATTGGTCAGTTCATACGACGATTAAACTTTTCATATGGCTCTGTGCCCAAATTTGAACTCTCTTCCTCTGTCAAATTCAAATTTTACGAGATCCCTCCCCTCCTCTTTCCCCATCCAGGTTTGAATTCCATTCGCTTTATTTCCTTGCTTTTTCATGTCCTGTGCTAATAATTTGATTTTCCCTATCTTTCTATTTTGTCTAACTATTTAAAATGTTCTTTTGAGCAGATAATCAAATATAACACAAACTCTTTCAGTTTACCTTCTTGGACCTCATTCCCTAGCACCTAGCGGTGTGTTTTTCTCTGTTCTTTGTTTATTGTACATCTACTTAGTCTATATCACCAGATTGAGGTTACATGACTCTTTCTTTTTTGTAGTTAGGCTGGTAAAAATCGCTACAGGGGATGGAAGAACTATTTTTGAACGACATCAACCCGTTGCACAACGATTTCCGTTTGGTCGTGAAGATTGACTGTGGTTTTAGCACGGAGGTGATTTATTCTTTATGATTTTCGATGTTTAAAGGATTTTGCATCGGTAGATTTTATCGTCTGCGACCAACAGGTTGGGTAGTGAGACTATGTTTTTCACCTACAAATTTAGCTGAACCACATCTTTCGCAGAAGTTTGTTGTTGCTGCTGCCTATTCTTTTATTGTTTTCTTCTATTTTTTATTGAGAAAGAAAAAAATGGCTTTTTACAATAGCTATGAATTCTTCATATTGCTTTTCACGAGTTATGAGCTTCTGATGCCTGTTTGGGTAATATTATAAAGCTTTATGCTCATCTTCTGACATTTTTCATCCTTTTCTTTTGCATTTGTAGCTAAAGGTGATTTTTTTTGCTGTACTTGGTATGCATTTTAGATCTTAGCGAGGACTGAATTTTTGGCTGATTACATGGGATCTAACATTATTACATTCAACCAGGTTTATATTCTTTATAATAGCTTTGGATAATGAATGATTATGAAATACTTTTGCATTGAGAAGAGCTTATTTACTCACTGGTCATTATTTGTTGCCAATAAGGGGAAGAACTCTGGAAACAAATAGGTGTGGCAGCTTATATAAAGCGTAGTTCAAAGAGTCAACAAGTTTGGGAATGAGGATTTTTCATGGAGCTTATATGTTGGGTTTTAAATTTGTATGTGCAGTATATTGATACAGATAGCTCTTGAGATTGATGTCTTTCCATGGTTTAGTATTTGATACTGCAATTAAGGTTGGAGAAGTAGATGACCCAACATAGAACTATTCCTGATTGGATATTTACTTAGAAAGCTTCTTTTCTAAGTTTGAGGCTTCAATCTGTTTAGTTTTGGAACTCCCTGTTAAAATGTTGGTTTTTATTGCTTGAGTAAGATGGAGAATGAAGAGATAATTGCTGTGGCTTGATGGTAATGAATAATTTAAGTGTTTTAGGGTGTTGGTATAGAGAGTTTATAACATTGATTGGCCTCATTCTGTCATTTCATCTCATTATTGTATTACTCTCTTTCACATTCAGGTCATCCTCAAATTCCATGAAGCCAAAGGTGCGTTACTCAAATTCCTTGAATAACCAAGCTGATAATGCAAATTTGTATCATGTAGTCACCAAGATGAAATGAAAATGCTGAATATTGTTATATAATCAATTCTTTTAGTCTGTTGTGCTTTTTATGTCTTCGATTTATCTTTATTTAATCTCCGAAATGTAGTTTTATATTATTACAATGCTATATTACTATATGATTGGCTAAGTGTGCCTGTTAGTTTTTACCTGTGATGATGTAACTTGGGAGGTTAAGAGCTTTTACCTTGAATAATGCTATAACTACAGAGAAGAAGCTCATGATAGGAGTTGAAAAATCAGTTTTACTGTCAATGCAAGAAAAATCAGCTGGAAGGACTTAGAAATCAGTATACATGACCTAACATAGAAAAATTATACCGATTAGATTGGAGAAGCATGGAAGGACTTAAAATTCTCTTGGTGGCCAATCATCAAGAAGTGAACAACACAAATTACTCATGTCTATGTTCTGAACAAATTACAATAATAAAGAGCTTACATGTCAATTATTTTTGGATTATAACTCAATTTTGTTTTATTTTAATTGATAGGTCAAGCTACATCTTAGCAAAAACATAAGAGCAATGATCCTGTTTGCTTTGTTGTCTTTGCATTTCTGTATGACAAATTAGTTGTTTGCCTTGCACAACAACAAATGTATATTTTATAGTATAAGCTTTTGCATCAATTTATCATATTACTTTTAAAGCTTATGCATCAGTTTTGCAGATTACTGCTTTATCACTTGCTGTAGTTATTGTTAGATCTGGTGGAGTTTTATAGTATAAGCTTATGCATTAGTTTCAGGATTTGCTTTCTAAAAAACAATACTATATGTCTGTCATTATTCAAACAAGCTATACATGTTTATGCTCTGTATTCAGGTCAGTGCTATTTCAATGAATGATTTAGTTAATTCCGATCTTACACTTCCAAATCCATCTAACATTGACCTGCAATTATTTTCTCCATTGTTAAATTTTGGTTTTTTGCTGCAGAGTTACATGTTGTAACTATATTCTCAACTTTTGATTAATCCTATGAGGCAATTATATTCACTATATAAGCTCTTTTGATGCTTTGTTATGTGTAAGATATTGTGTTTTGAAGGACGCTACATTATTTTGAGCTATGTTTTGTTGTATTTTTTTGTGCGCACATTCTTCATAGTTGCAACCGTCAGGATCCTATTTTTGTTGATCTCCTATAAATCAAATGTAGTGGTTGTATTGTAGCACTTATCTTTTAAGAAATCAAATTGCTCTGTGCAATGCATTGAAACTTGGTGTTTTTTTTTGCTAATTTTTGTTGTATTTTGTCATATACCACATAGAGCTATTTTATGTTTGCCACCCCTCAATCACCCTTTCTTTTTGGTCTGCTATAGACCAATTATAGTGTGGCTATTGTAAATAGTTTTTTGTGCTGGAATTGAAATCCTCCGTGCAACGCACGGGAGTTAATGCTCGTTACTCATTAGAATCAGGTAAAGATTTGCCTTAATGCAACAACTCATGTTATGCTATGCATACATATCTATTTTTCCTTATACCCCACAGTTATTCAACTAATTGCGATCATTGAGCTTTCTAGCAAATTTCAAGAGAACTTATAGCCCACTCATCAAAAACAAAAGCAACAACTTAAGCATGGTATGCAAATCTCACAATTTCATCATCCAAAACAAAAAACTATTCCCTGTGCACTTATTATTTACAAAAAGAACTTATTTATATTGCCAAAAAGTTTCAAAAGTGATTAGCTCTCCCCCAAACTCAAACTAGACTGTGTCCTCACTGTGATGCAGAAAAATGAAGAGTCAGGCATGATACACACACAAAACAAGTAGGAGAGAAGCACATCAAAAGCTGAACATGAACCGACATATATCATTGAAATCATCCACAACACCGACAATAAAACATTGGGCCATCAAGGATAAAAACAGCACAAGAAAGACACTTGGTATACAATAGAAATAAGGAAGTGACCTAGGAAAATTCGAAGTAATAATCCTATAAAAAAATCCTAAAAGAAAAACAAAATCCTAAGACAAGCTCCCCCAAACTTGGACTAAACTAGTCATCAAACCTCTCCACAACTTTCCAACCTAGGCTTAGTCCACTCTGTCATCATTCTCAATATTCACTGCAAGTCCAGAAAACCAAGTGACAGAGATTACACAAAATGCTAATTAAACTCTCATAGATCTACCTCACTCAATCACACCTTAAAGTTCCAATCACAAAAGTTGTATCCAATTCTTCACAGTCTCATTGATGAATGTGCTCAAAACAGATGCTTTAGCACAACTTTCGGCTATAAGGGACTTCATGATTACCACAAAATCATTTGTCATTAAATGAGTAAAAATAGTGTAGATCCAATCCTAGGTCAAGATCACAAAGTGTGTAGCACATAACCCCCAAATGCAAAATTAATGCTTAGTCTTTTGTTGCTCAAACTTCTCTGCATTCTCACTAGAGTTTCACTACCCAAACCAATCAACTACTGCAGCTATTCTTAGTCTTAATCCCAAATTCTCAGTTCATCACAAGGCACAAGCATAATAGTCAACAACAAATCCCCAATGTACAACTCCTCTCTTCTAAACCCCTCAAATCAAGCACATAAGAATTGTCCCTTATCATCAAAATATCATCACCATCAATGCTCAATAATCCAACTGAGGTCAAAGGTCCCATCAAAGATCATTCTCATCTAAATTCCATACTTGGTATGTCCAATGTTACTCATGAGATGTACACACACATTAAACTTTGCCAAATTCACAAGGACATCAAAATCAACCCCATATACTCACTATGACTAAGAGTGTGTCAAAATAGTAACTCTATCTTAACACAGTAGCTTATTTATTCTATATTAAACTAGTCTAATCAAAGAAATTAAACCTCAACAATCCAAAATACTGACAGAGTTTGCAAAG
Source organism: Mimosa pudica (assembly GCA_029929735.1). Taxonomy (NCBI): domain Eukaryota; kingdom Viridiplantae; phylum Streptophyta; class Magnoliopsida; order Fabales; family Fabaceae; genus Mimosa; species Mimosa pudica. The sequence goes on from JAKELP010000020.1 coordinate 5,823,098, forward strand.
GGAACATGAATGTACCTAAGAGAGAGATGTAGAGAGGAAGTTGGCATGTTGAAAGGGAGAATGAACTGGTTTTGGGTGTGTGGTTGAGGCTAAACGGGTTTGTGAGTAAGTTGGAGTATGGTGGTGGAGTTGGGTGAAAGAAGAGGAGGAAGAAGAAGGATGACAGGGAGGGGGCGCTGATTTGGTGATTGAAGAAAATGAGACTTGTCTTTGAGTGGGAGAAGAAGAAAATTTATGTCAATTTTTTTTATTTTTCTTTTTCACTTCTCGCCAGCGGCTCGCCAGTTGGCATGCCACTGGCGAGAATACAGAGACTGTGCATATGCCCTGCTCGCCAGCTACTCGCCAGTTGGCGAGCCACTGGCGAGAATCTGACAGAAGGCTTACTGATTCTGCAGAATTTTCTACCAGTGGAATCCCAATACAAACATGCTTATTTTAACCAGCACATATGCCTCTAAATCATCCCTATGATCAACAACCAACTCCATTCCCACATCAAAATGAATGTGTATCCAAAAGACCACATTTCACACCAACAATCAATCACTTGACACATCAAAAACTCACCAACACATCATACCTTAATTTCACTATAAACCAGAAATCAAGTAAGAAGCACATGGTTAAAATCACAAGAATTCATCACACAAAAGATGCTCCAACCACCAGACCTTAAGGTGCTCTTAGTATGCAAAGGAAACATTTCTATAACCAATCAAGGCCTAATCCAAACACCACAAACATAGATCCAATCACAGGCTATTTTCATATCACAACCAAAAATAACTCACAAAATCACCATGAGGATTATTTCAATACAACTAAGCACTCATTCTATCACATATAAGCTCATGAGACTCAAATTGGACCAGTGGCACACTAGCATCAGATATTCAGTTCAATAGAATAAGTCCATGCAATTAACATCATTAATGCTTAAAAGTGAATTTCGGGTAAGGTTTCAGATGTACTCCCCTTTGTAGACCTCTTCTTGCCTTCCAAAACGTAAGCTTCAGCTCTCCATACCAACTGGTAGTCCAACTATATGAGGGAACCTTTCTTCCTACGCACACGAAAAAAAAAAAGAACAAAGCTACCAAACAACCTAAAGTTAGGTAAAACATCAAAAAGAAAGAAAAAGTTGAGAACTTGGGTTGCCTCCCAAGAAGCGCTTAGTTTATAGTCCTTAGCTCGACTTTTTGCAACATCATGTGGACTGAGAGAGTGTAATTGAGGTGGTTTGACGATCAATCTCTTCACCACAATAATGCTTCAACCGGTGCCCAAATACTTTGAATCTTTCATCCTTTTTGTTCTCTAACTCCACAGCTCCAAAGTCAGAAGCATGGACAACGGTGAATGGTCCAGACCAACGAAATTTCACCTTTCTTGAAAATAATTTGATCTTGCAATTATACAACAAGATTCTCTGACCATGTTGAAAATCATTTGGAGGAAATACATCAACATTTTCACACAGCTCAAATTTTTCATGCCCATAAGTATCCATATCACACAAATTCATCGAACTGACATTATGCACATCTTCAAGTCTTTCCTCTTCTACTGATGTCGATGTCACATGACCTTTACTCAATGAAGTCTCCAACTTATCTTGACAACCAGAACCAAGTATGTCCACAAAAGAGCATTGAGAGAGATGATCAAAATATTCTACATCCTTGTTCATGTTAAAGCTTACTTGTTCATCATCAACTCTCAAAGTGATTTCACCTTTTTCCACATCAACAAGAGTTCGAGCTGTAGCAAGGAAGAGTCTCCTAAATATGATAGGAATGTTTGGATCTACCTCACAGTCAATAACAATAAAATCAACTGGAAAGATAAATTTGTCTACTTTCACCAAAACATTTTCAATGATCCCTTTGGGACGAGATACACTCCTGTCAGTAAGGAGTAGCGATACTGTAGTAGGTCTTGCTTCACCCAAACCTACTCGATTAAAAACAGCAGAGGGCATCAAATTCACACTCGCTCTCAAATCACAAAGGGCTTTTCCTTGGAAGCTCTTCCCGATATGGCATGGAATGTAGAAACTCCCCGGATCTTTCATCTTTGGGCGAAGCTTTCTTTGTAGGATAGCACTACAATCTTCATTCATGGCCACAATTTCAAATTCATTGAATCTCCTCTTCTTAGACAACACATCCTTCAAAAACTTGGCATATTTAGGCATTTTCTCAAGCGCCTCTGCAAAAGGGATGTTAATGTGCAATTGCTTGAACATTTCCAAAAATAATTTGAATTGCCCATCATCTTCTTTCTTCTTAAGCCTTTGAGGAAAAGGAATTGGAGGCACATAGGGAGGAGGACCATTTGTCTTGGGTTTTTTGTCTTGCCTCTTTTCACATTCTCCCTTCTTTTCTTTTGTCCCATCAACAATAGCTCTTTCAACTTGTCTTCTCTTCTTACTTTCATCATCCACAACTACAAGATCTTCCTCAAATTTGTCATCTCCATCAAGAGCAACAACTTCAGAGACTTCATTGCTCTTTTCATAAGATTGAGACATATTAGGAACTTGCCCCTCATTTCTAGAAAATATTGCTTTGCACTCCTCCTTACCATCCCTTCTTGAATTAGGAATGATGTCACTCGGTAGGGTTTCTCTTTGTGAAGCATTCAGTTGAGAAGCAATTTGGCCTATTTGTATTTCAATATTCCTGATAGAAATCTCATGACTAGTCGTCTTGGTATCATTTTTAGCATTATACACCCTTTGTGCTTCTTGTCCGGTTATGATTTGAGCAAGCATTTTTTTCCACCTTAGATTTTTCCTCCTTAGGAGGTATTTCTCTAGGTTGATTTTGAAAATTAGGTGGGTAAGAGGCCTTAGCACCAGAGGACGATGATGCATTCATATTTTGCCCTTGACTCCATACGAAGTTGGGATGATTTCTCCACCCCATATTTTGTTGAACCACTCTCTAGCCTTGCGTTGCAAAGAGAAAGGGAACAATCGCAGTCGAAGAATATCAGCTGGAACACCATTTTGCTTGAATGAATCACACACTTCCAAGAAATATATCAAATGTTTGTTAGCATCCTCATTGTAAAGACCATGAAACATCCCTTGCATTTGAAGCATTGTGATCATCACCGGCTTGATCTCAAAGTTCCTTGCTTGCACATCCGGAATCCGAATGCAAGATTGAGTTCCTCTCAAGTTCCGACTAGCAAAGTCATTAACCGTGGCATGATCATGCTCATCCTCTGCCATAGTTGCAGTTTCAACCTCAACCTCTTGCTCAAAATTAATTACCCCTTCAAGTACTACTTCCAAGTCACCAAACTCAATGTGTTGCATGCACCAAGAAATGAGTACCTACAAAAAGGAGCACCTACAAGCACTACAAGATCACAAGTATCAAAGTAACCAAAAGTGAAAATAAGCAAGGCAACCAAGGTAAAGTTATTTCTAACACTCAAGGTAGCTAGAAACAATAAAACACAAAGTTACCACAAGATAAGGAAAGAGGTTACTTTAGAGCAATTAATCACACAATTAAGCTAATCAACACAAGAAAATAAACTTTTTGCTTAAACTACAATCCCCGACGGCGGCGCCATTGACTTAACGCGGATTTGGTGCGCTTCCGTAAGCATACGGGTCGTCAAGTGTAGTATAGAAAAAGTGTCGTTCCGCAGAGATTATAGTTTAAACAAATTGATTAGCACTAATTGTATCATTAATTGTCTTAAGTAAAAACATGTTGAGAGTTTGATGTTCAAGTAAGAAAATAGTTTTAAATGTAAATGTGAAAAGAATTGGAGTTTCAAACACGATTTAACAATGATAATTAAGGCCTAGGAATGCTAATCCTCTATTTACTTCATAAACCAAGGTTTCCCTCTCCTTTTTAAGTGATCAAATGAAAATATGTGCAAGTCTAGGGTTCAAAATCATTTGAAAAAACTTTCCCAAGTCAAGATCAAATTTATGCTAGCATTTATTGCACAATCTCTTGTCACAAAAAATGCAAGCTCCGTTCCTCAACCACCCTAATTATGACTATGTTAGGTCAATAACTATATCTCTATGTTATCAACAAACCATCCATTTAAAACCATAAACTTCAAGTCCAACATGTTTTTATCCAAGTTCTAAAACAAAATACACTTTCCCAAGTCATATTTCATTTAACTAAGTAACTGGTGATCAAGCACTTAAAACAAATAAAGAGCAAGATAAAAACTACACATATACTTCATTAATTACTTAAACAAAGAGAGAGTAGATGGTTCAATCCATAAATAGGTTCATAACAACCCTAGATTAGGGTTTTAGTTACACATAAATGTAAATAAAACAAACCCTAAAACTATGAAGGAGTTCATTGAAGAGATATGAAGAAAAGGGAAGAAGATATACAACCACAAATGAAGAAAACTCAAATCTCTCCAAGCTTCACACTTGAATCCCAAGCTTTCCCAATGATCTTCAAGCTCTTCAAGACTCCAATAATTGTGCCCTAGAGGTGTGTCAAGTCGTGTTTTTCCGCCCCCCTCCAAATGCCCTAACTTGCCCTTTTTATATGCTGAGAATTTGACTAAAACGCGCAGCTGCGAAGTGCTCTCGCCAGTTGCTCGCCAGTTGGCGAGCCACTGGCGAGATTCCAGAGTCGGCAGGCCGCTGGCGCGCCAGTTGGCTTTGTGGCTCGCCAGTTGACGTGCCGCTGGCAAGCAGACCTTGATTTTAAATTTTTAGCTTTCCTTTGCTTCTTTTTCTCCTTTGTTGCATCACTTGGGTTTCATCGAGCTACTAACACTTGTCCACCTCTTCCTACACAAGCTAGAGAGAGGGTTGAAGAGTTTCCATGTCTCAAATATACAAGCATTAAACTCCAAATTTCACACAAATGAATGGTTTTCTATTTGAATCACTTTCTAGTAGTATTTGTGTGTTTTGTTATCTATCTATCATAAAAAAAAGTGTGAACTAGAAGGAAATAGATATGAAATGTGTGAAATTATGGAGTTTATCAATGCTTATAAATTACTCCCTCCAGTCCCTAATGTAAGAGCCAAAATTTGAATGATTTTGGTCCCTAATGTAAGAGCTCACCCCATATTCTCTCCTCATTTAATGCATTTTTTCCTACTTTACCTCTAACTCTCTTTCATATTTATTAATGCTTATGTATTTCTCTCTCTTAAAAGTACCATAATAAATATGGGCAATTTTGGAAAAGAAGCATTAACTCCAGACACCCAACTAACATTCACATGTTTTCTTAAGAAGCGTTTTTTTGACGGCTAACTCTTACATTAGGGATCCGAGGGAGTATAATAAACTGAATCTATCTCTGTTTCGTGTGTTGTAGTTTCAATTGTAATTTTGATTTTTTTTTATTCTAATCCAAAATTTATTTTATAAATTTATGATTGAATCATCTGGTTAAATTGAAATTGTTTGAATAATCAATCAATCAACTTTTTCACTTAACAGTGTTTGTTCTTTTCTTCATATATAATCAAAAAATTTCACTAAGTACAATATTAATTGTATACACCTCTTATTGCCACCAGACTGGATCAATCTCATAAAGTAAAAGCCAGCCTAAAAAAATTGGGGTTTACTTTAAATGAAGGTTTTGAAGGTTTTTAAATTGTATACATGCATGCGCACGCATTAGATTGAAAACAATATGCTTCTTGCATCATTATATCACATATCATTTTAACTCTTTCTTAATATAGTTGAAGTTATACGTGCTACTATTAAAATTATTTTTCAGTTTTGACAAGTCTGGGTGAAACAAGAATATAATTACTAGTCAATAATCTCATAAACCCAGTCTGAAAAATATTTGTATAAGCAATTATGACGAGAGCATTGACCCAAAATTAAACTATGGTGACATGTTTATTGCGGGGTCCATTTAGACAAAATGTCTATTTCTTGTTCTTGCACTTCAACCTCAAAGTTCATTGTCACTTTTTCTTTTTGGATCATTCCACTAATACAACACGACCTTTAATGATTGGCTTTCTTTAGAGCCTTTCTCTTTATAATTGGTTATTTCAAACATGGGAGAGTCATTTCAATGAATTTACCATCACATTTAACTTATTCTTCCACCGTGTCAATTGATTGATTTTTTTTTCCCGTTGCGCGTAGCAATGATAATTGACTGTGGCAATTTTCAAGGAAAAAAGGGGTTGTTATAACTTTTAAGTCATAAGTAGGGTGATCATTACATTTTCCTTATTTAATATTTTATTAATTACAACTTTTATGACTTCTGCAATAATAAGTCATAGTATTAAATGCGAGTATAAGTATATATACTTTTTTTTACTTTGAGACAAAACTATTGTATGTTTTAATTCTGATGAGATAATTGGATATGTCAAATATACTTACTTTAGTCCATAATATAAGATTGTTTTGTACACATTATTAGAGGTAACGTTTGAAGTTAAAATTAATAAATATTTGATTTTTATTTTTCCCATTGCTTTATAGAATATAAAGAGGAGAAAGTGTGTGCTCAATCATATAAATGTTTGATTTTACTCACAATCAGAGACTCTACTATGTATTCTTTATTCGTATTAAATTGTTGATTGCCTCTTATAATTTATAATTTGGTTATATTAATAACATTTTGTCAAATAATACCATCGCTTTTATAAAAGAATACCATCTCTTATTTGAGTGCTAATTTTCAATTCACGATAATAAAAAGATCAAAGAGAGCATTGAAGAGTTAATTTCTCCAAGGGAATGAATTGTAATTATGCAATATGTTATTTATTCATATAAAATAATAAACGAAACACAAGAAATTGCAACTAGGTCACACATGGAAAAACAACCACAATAAAATTAAATCATTTGAGCTCATTCATATACATTAAAGTTTGTAAAGAACTTAATACTTTAACTCAAAGTGTGAAGTTAGTTGTAATTGTGATTGCAACACAATGAATGAGATGTGAATAACATATGGATTCTTAAATACTTGTCAATTGTGAATAATAATTTAAAGATTTGTATTGATAACTAACATCATAAGTGGATTTAATATCACCTAATTCTTTAAAAACTTCAATATGATTTTATAATTTCAGGGATCTAGTTAAGGTTACATGAATACCAATTTTGTTTTTTTTTTTACAAAAAAATACCAGTTTTGTTTCAGAAAGTATTCATACAGTAACGATTTTGTCTCAGAAGCCTTTTTAGAATTAACATCACCTCAAAAATACGAGAACCATATAATATCATTTTTAGCTCATGGAGATGTTCATGGACATAAATTGCTCATATAGAAAACCTGACGGGTTGACGTGAGTGATAAGTACTCTCGTCCATTAAACAAGTAGTTGGGGATTCTATATGACTTCTAAGCTGAGAAATTAATCTCACTTAAGTGGGTATACCCTTGGAAAACAAAAATTAAAAAATTTCTCATAGAGCGGAAATCTTAGAGATAAAATATAATCAATCCTGGTTTTGAAGCGAGTCATTGATGTTGAATAACCTCCATGAATTTTTCAATTACCATTGCTAAACTCATTATATTTATGTGCCCATTATTATGATGAAAATAAAAACACCTTCTGGCCAAAAAAAAATAATAAAAACACCTTGATAAAACCTCTATCCACGTGGTGTTTTGGGTCTATATATAGCGCGCGCCCACACACACATATATATGATTAATTATGTTTGATTAATTAGTCCATGATTGATTATGTAAGAACTGTTGGAAGATTAATAATTAAAAACTTGGTCAAAAAGTCAAACATCGTACACGCGGTGTTTGCAGTGGCATCTTCTTCCTTTCACTGCAAAATGGGAAAACCAAAAAACAAAAAAGTCTTTCACCTTTTGGACTTGAAATCTCATTCATTCCCTCTCTTCTTCTTCCTCTCTTTCAATTTCAGACGTTCATGCCTTTCCCATTAACAACAAACAATCTTATATGCTTATTATTTTTCCCTCTAATCACATCTCTCTATAAGCTTCCCATCCTTTTTTCCAATCATTGATTTTTCCTTTCAATTTCCCATTTTCTCTCTCTCCCTTGAATTTTCCACATACCCATCTCTTCATTTCATCACTATTCATCAACCCCACATGAAAAAATCACATCTTTAATTCATTCCTACCCAGATCACCACTTTCTTAATAATTTTCTGGCCTGTCAAAAAATTCTTTCATTGATTTGCTATGAGCTAGTTTCTATTCTTTGTTTTTTTTTTGTGGTTTTGTTATCTTAGGTGATTGAAGTTTGTATTTTTTGAGGAAAAAATGAAACTTGTTGTGAGGGTAATTGAGGCAAAGAATTTGCCACCAACGGATCCTAATGGGTTGAGTGATCCATATGTGAAGGTACAATTAGGAAGGCAGAAGTTTAAGACTAAAGTGGTTAAGAAAAGCTTGAATCCTAAGTGGGATGAGGAATTTAGCTTCAGGGTGGATGATCTGAATGGGGAGTTAATGTTTTCTGTGATGGATGAAGATAAGTATTTCAATGATGACTTTGTTGGACAGCTTAAAGTGCCTGTTTCCCTTGTTTTTGAAGAGGAGATTAAATCCCTTGGCACTGCTTGGTATTGTTTGCAACCCAAAAGCAAGAAGTCCAAGAACAAGGAGTGTGGTATGCTTAGCATTTCATAACTTGTTCTAAGCAAAGAATTTTGTACACTTTTCTTTCATTTAGTTTATTTGACCTATAAACTAATATTTTATCAAAGAATATACAAAAGTGACTCATTTAGCTTCCTTAATTTTTCCAAAAAAGGTTACTAGGTTTTATATTTAGGAACGGAGAAAGTATTAAAACAACTATACAATGTTCTTTCTATTTCTAGCTTGTGATGTTACGTATTAAGTTAAAGTTGTTATATTTGTATTGGTTTCATATGATTTAAGCAGCTAAGAGCTGGGGGAATTGAATTTACTGATTAGGAGTAAACACAAGTGGATGAATTTGTGAATTTTAGCTTTCATTTATGGTATCAGTTATTGGTTGCATAGATATTGATAGTTTTTTTTCTGGACAGGGGAGATTCGTTTAAGCATATATTTTTCTCAGAATAATTCATTGTTGGACTTAAGCAGTAGTGGTGAACAAGTTGAGAATGCATGTAATGAATCACCTTCAAGATCTTCTTCTGGAAGTTCATCCTCATCCCCAAAGAGAATTCAGGAAACCACAACTTCTAAGGATGAAAAGCCCTCTACACAAAAAACGTTTGCTGGTCGGATTGCTCAAATGTTTAATAAAAGTTGTGATATGCCTCCAACAATACCTGAAAAAACTGTGGACACAGATCCATCTGAAGATAGTAAAGATGAGGTGGTTGATGAGATCAAGACTGAGGATCAGCCCTCTAATGAAACTTTTGAAGATATCATGAGAAAACTTCAGTCTTTAGATCAAGATTCTGAAATTCCATGCAATTTACCTGGAGGGGTGCTTATAGATCAACTGTATGTTATTGCACCAGAAGACTTGAATACGTTACTTTTTTCACCTGATTCAGATTTCCTCAAGTCACTGGCAGATTTCCAAGGTACTACAGAACTCCAAGTAGGACCTTGGAAATTTGAGAATGAAAGCAAGAGCTTGAAAAGATCACTTGCCTATATTAAAGCTCCCACTAGATTAGTCAGGGCTCTCAAAGCCTTTGAGGAACAAACATATGTTAACGCTGATGGAAAGAATTTCGCTGTTCTAGCAAATATCAGTACTCCAGATGCACCATATGGGAGCACCTTTAAAGTTGAAATACTCTTTGTGATTACACCTGGGCATGAGATGCCCTCAGGAGAACAGTGTTCACACTTGGTTATATCGTGGCGAATGAATTTCTTACAAAGTACCATGATGAAATCAATGATAGAAAATGGGGCTCGTCAGGGTATGAAGGACAACTATGATCAGTTTGCAAATTTGTTATCTCAGACTGTTAAACCTGTTGATTCAAAGGATCTTGGTTCCAGTAAGGAGCAAGCTTTGGCATCAATACAGGCAGAGCCCCAGTCAGATTGGAAGCTGGCAGTTCAGTTTTTCTGTAATTTTACTGTTGTTTTAACATTTTTCATGGCAATTTATGTTCTTGTCCACATTTGGATGGCTGCACCCAGTAAAGTTCAAGGGCTTGAGTTTGATGGACTCGACTTGCCAGATTCAATTGGTGAATTTGTTGTCTGTGCTGTCCTAGTTCTTCAAGGTCAACGACTGTTGGGTTTAATTTCACGCTTCATGCAGGCCAGAGCACAAAATGGTAACTACATAATTGCCTTACTTTTTTTTTTTGTGATATATAAATTGAGAACTATCATGACTATATTTAGTTATCTGACAGTATTGGAGAAGAAGTTATATATTGTGAAAAGCTTTGCACTTCTTATCAGTAAAGACTGCGAAGTACACATTTTAAATTGCTGATTGTTAAAATAATTGTAAATCATCCATTTGAAATTGCTAAGCTATATCACTCAGGATAGAACAACTAATTTTAGAACTCCAGAGAATGAAACAGGTGTTGGGGCATTGGGGGATCATTTGTGTTGTTGAAAAGGTGCTTGAAAATATAGAAGGTGTGTGAATTAATAGTAGATTAAGTCCTTAACCTTAGAGGTTTCAAGAACCATTAATTTTGAAAGGGAGAACTGGTAAAAACCAGTTTTTTTCCTGGAATATTTTTTGCTGAGTACAGGAACCAGCAGATATATCAGCAAATGGAATGCCTTTTATGTTTGTTAAATTCTTTTAGTTACATGGTAGCATGTTCCTTTACCTTTTCAAATGTGAATGTATGCTGGGTCAAAGTCATCAAATTGCAATTCAAGTTATGTATTGGAGAATAAACTTTTGGACTATAAATCACAAGGTATATTGAAAAATTATCTTGAATAATGCAATTCTTAGACATAATGAAAAATTAACATGAAATATATTATATAAACGATATTTATGTCTGAAGTTGTAGCAAAAGAAGAGAAAGAAGCTATAGATTTTGAGAATGTAATTTGCCATCAAAAGATATAGACAGTATGATTCTCTAATAACCAAAGAAGAGATGCTTGCTTTGGGGGGTGTGACTTGAGACTTCCCTGGCAGCCAAAGAACAGAAGGGAATAAGAATATCCATGTTTAGTTGCCAATATTGCTTCTAATTATCCAAATGCACAGGTCTGTTTCATTTTTTTAAAAAAGTAGTTATTAGTTATGAGGCTTCAGTAGGTCAATAGCCATGATTCAAACAAATGCTTTTGACTCACCAAAATGGTATGACTTGGCATTTCTTGCTTGATCCAAATGATTTTTTAGCCTCAGATGCTTTTTTTTCTTTATCAATTTGGTTTTTCTTTATCTCTGTCAACGAATGTTACCTTTTTAATCAGAGTGACCGAGTTTAATGTCAGTGTCTTTTATGTTCTCTCATTTAATTCTTGTTGAAACTCTATTATAGGCAGTGATCATGGAATTAAAGCACAAGGAGATGGGTGGTTGCTAACCATTGCCTTGATTGAAGGAAGTAACTTAGCGGCTGTTGATTCAAGTGGATTCTCTGACCCATATGTAGTGTTTACTTGCAATGGGAAAACACGAACCAGCTCTATTAAGTTTCAGAAATCTGATCCTCTATGGAATGGTGAATATTTTGTTATCATTTATCATGATTTGTGTTAGTTACTCATGTTTTGAATATGTGGATGTTGATGAATCTAGTGATTGTTCAGGATTATTGTACAAATAAAGATTTAGTTTTGTTGATAACATTGTGTATGTTTGCAGAAATATTTGAATTTGATGCAATGGATGACCCTCCTTCTGTGCTGGAGGTGGAAGTGTATGATTTTGATGGACCTTTTGATCAAGCCGCGTCTCTTGGACATGCTGAAATCAATTTTCTTAAGAGAAATATTTCAGATCTTGCTGATATATGGGTTCCTCTTGAAGGAAAATTGGCTCTAGCATGCCAGTCTAAGTTGCACTTGAGAATATACTTGGAGAACAATAGAGGTGGCAATGTTGTAAGAGATTATTTGAGTAAAATGGAGAAAGAGGTGGGGAAGAAGGTATTCTCCTAGCCATGTCGTATGGCATTTGGTTATACATACATAAATATATGTGTGTGCATATATATTTGGTTGTCGTTATGCTATTTTGGCCACCTTTTTCGTGGCTGATTGTTATTTTTATATTTTCAATTGTAGATTAATTTGCGTTCTCCTCAAGCAAATTCAGCCTTTCAGAAAGTCTTTGGGCTTCCACCAGAGGAATTTCTCATCAATGATTTCACCTGCCATTTGAAAAGAAAGATGCCCATGCAGGTGGTCTATCAAGCACATTATGTTTATTGAAATGGTCAATTCTTAGAATTTTGTTTGAACTGGCTCATGCTTGTATAGTAACATCATGACAAGTGCCGTTTGTTTCTGTGTAGGGCCGCTTATTTCTATCACCAAGAATAATTGGATTTTATGCAAATTTGTTTGGGAAGAAGACAAGGTTCTTTTTTCTTTGGGAGGACATTGAAGACATTAAGGTCATTGACCCTAATTTTTCTTCAATGGGGAGTCCAATAATTGTTATAACTCTTCGGCCTGGAAAAGGGATGGATGCAAGGCATGGGGCAAAAGCACAAGATGATGAAGGCAGGCTGAAGTTCTATCTTCAGTCTTTTGTGTCTTTCAACAAAGCACACAGGTAGATGGGAGACTTAAAGATATTCCTTGAACTTGTTTCGTTTGCATTATCCTTTTTGTGTTCCATTTAACCAAATGATTATCCATTCAAGAAAAAATTGGTTATATTTCTCAACAACCCTTTTTATGCATTTATAAATTGGTGTAAATGTTGATGGACCCAACACGTCACCCAAATTCTGACAAGTTTTTATCAATTAGTGCTGGTATGTTATGAAATAGCAAGTTTTAAGAAATTGTTGCAGTGTAAGTGGTGAACTAGAAAAATACTGAGGTATCTTATGTTACTAAAAAACCTTGATGGTGGTGATGTAGGACAATTATGGCTCTCTGGAAGGCCAGATCTTTGAGTCCTGAACAGAAAGTCCAGATGGTTGAAGAGTCTGAGAACAAAAGTCTTGTGAGTGAAGAGAGTGGGTCATTCCTTGGCCTAGATGATGTTACCATGTCTGAAGTTTATTCTTGTACCCTTCCAGTTCCTGTAAGCTCTCCCTCCTCTCTCACACACGCACAAACATATGTCCCATAATCTGTCTGTATAGTTTATATTTGCACAAACTCTAAATTTTCTATTAGTGTTCTAGTTGATTTCTTTTCCAGACGTTTGTCCCATTACAGTAATCCTTTACATTCGTTTAACTTAGGCCACCTTTTGCATGGAGCTGTTCAATGGGGGAGAATTAGACCGTAAGGTCATGGAGAACTGTGGCTGTCTTAATTATTCCTACACCCCCTGGGTCTCAGAGAACAAAGATGTCTATGAGAGGGCGATATATTACAGATTTGATAAACACGTTTCACAGTATGGCGGTGCTGTGACAAGCACCCAACAAAGATCTCCCCTTTTGGATGGAAAAGGCTTTCTTCTGGAAGAGGTTATGAACCTTCATGGTATCCCTCTCGGTGACTATTTTAATGTGAGTAAAATTCACATTCACCTTATTTCCATATTTTAGGTTCCTTACCACTATTAAATTTATAATACCTTTGCATTCAATCATTCTAAATATTAAGATGTATTTTGTCTACCCAACTGATTTTAAGAAAAATTGAGAAAAAGACCCATTTAAGATTTTATTGGTGAAAAGAAAGTATATCGGATCATCGGATTTACTTTGTACAAAATATGCATAGTATCAGTATTTTTTGTGTATAAAAACCTATCATGTCATTCTTACCTATGGGGAACTTCTATCAAACTTTTTCGATTGTTTTTTCTTATCTGGCACCATTGAGTTTTAATTTGTTGAAATATATGCAGCTACACCTTCGTTATCAAATAGAGGATTTGCCTCCAAAAGCAAAGGGATGCAGAGTTCAGGTTTACTTTGGAATTGAGTGGCTAAAAAACACAAGGCATCCAAAAAGGATCACAAAGAATGTCACAACAAAACTGCAAGAACGATTGAAGGTGATGTTCAGTCTAGCTGAAAAGGAGTTCTTGGCAAAATAAGCAAATGAGGAACCATCCATCCTTTGGTTGGTTGATTTGACCCTGAACAATGACAAGAGCTGGCTGATATTCCTACACACTTGCTGCCAAACATATTTTTCTCCTTTCATTGGCAGACCAATTTGATCGCACCTCATCGGGGTGGATCAGATCAACCGTGTGGTGATTCTATCTTTGCTGGACTTATCTGCTGCAAGTGTCATGCAGGGGAGTGTTTTTTTTCTCTGCCATGCAATTAAGTTGTTCAACCCAAAATTCTAAGCTGAGAGACTGGCCATCTCTCTTGCAACTAGCCAAGTTAGCAAGGTATCCAACAATTTCGTTCTCTGGATTGCAGGAGCATCATTATCAATCTTGTGTATGTTATCTGTACATTATGTGTCACTCACTCTTCAGATAAAAGTTGGCAGCTATGTAATTACCACTCAAGAAGTAACACAAATATTACTTTGTTGTACACTAGTGATTGTTGTAAATGATTCATTTAGGCCTCCGAATGCTACAAAGCTAAATTATTTCATTATATCTTAGGAGCTCTTCAATTTTTTCCCCTACTTGTAGTAGTGTTAGATACTATATAATTTTTTTTTGTGGAGTATCCAATCTCTCCATCCACAGCAATAAAATGTCTTATAATGTTAGATTCATGATTTAGTAAATAGTGAATTTCATGGCAATTTATGTTCTTGTCCACATTTGGATGGTTGCACCCAGTAAAGTTCAAGGGCTTGAGTTTGATGAGCTTGACTTGCCAGATTCAAATGGTGAATTTGTTGTCTGTGCTGTTCTAGTTTTTCAAGGTCAACGAGTGTTGGGTTTAATTTCACGCTTCATGCAGGCAAGAGCACAAAATGATAACTCTAAAACTGCCTTCCGTTTTGTTTCCTGTGATATTTAATTTAAGAACTATCTTGAGTTTTTTTTTTTTTTTTGATCAGCAAGAACTATCTTGAGTTCTTGACTATATCTAATTACCTTTTTTTATGAAAGGCAAAATGATACTCCCTCCGGTCCTGAATATAAAACCTAACTGACTTTTTTGGGAAATTCTAAAAAAGAAAAATAAGTTAATTATAAATTGATTTACCTAATTTTTTTTACTTTGACGTTTATTTTACATATAAACTAATGGATAATATAAAATATATCAAGTATGTCGTAATTTAATAACCTATTTCACAACCTTAATCTCTATAAAAAAAAGTCAACTAGGTCTTATATTTAGGATTTGAGGTAGTATTATACTCCCTCCAGTCCTAAATATAAGACCTAAATGACATTTTTGGAAAATCCTAAAAAAGCAAAAAAAAAATTAATTATAAATTGATTTACCTAATTTTTTCTCTTAAACTAGTTTATTTTACCTATAAACTAATGAATGATCTAAAAATATATCATAATTTAATAACCTATTTCGCAACCTTAGTCTCTAAAAAAAAAGTCAATTAGGTCTTATATTTAGGACCGGAGGTAGTATAACTTTTAGGTATTACAAAGGTTTACAAATGTCATAAACATATAAAACATATTTAGAATGAAATTAGATAAACTGAGAATTGATATAGACTATATCTAATTACCTTACAGTATTAAAAAAAGTGTAATATATTGTGAAAATTGTTTTGGTTCTTAAAACAACTCAATGAAAGAGAGAAGAGTCAAAGCCTAGATGGCATCAAATCCTGTTAGATTCAAAAGAAACAAACAAGGGAAGAGAAGCTGAAATCCAAGTGAAATTAGTCACACTGAAATTCTTAATGTAGTACCTGCCTGGTGGAAAATGGTGTTTTGGCCACGTAAGAATATTTTCGTTTTCTTTTTTCTTCATAGTTTTTTTTTTTTGCAATTTGTTGTTGTTTGTAATTTCATATGAATGAATTGAAGGCTTCCAGTTTTACTCCAAAAAATGTTGTTTTATTTAAAGCTGGTACAAATATACATAGAGTTTACGATCTTACTTCCATGTAGATTTGAACTTCTTATTAATAAAGACTTCAAAATCCGCATTCAAAATTACTGACTGTCAAAATACTTGTAAAACATCCCTTTGAAATTACCAAGCTACACCACTTAGGATGGAACATTTAGTTTTGGAAACTCCAGAAAATAAAACAGGCGTTGGAGATCTTTTGTTATGTGGACAAGGTTCTTGAAAATAATGTAGGTGTAATTAAATGTGAAAGAAGTCTCAACGGCTCAACCTTAGAGGTTTCAGCTAACCTTTAATTTTCAGGTCAAAAAAACTAACCTTTAACTTTGTTTTTTTTAAATAACTAACCTTTAATTTTGAAAGGGGAGAAATGGTAAAAAAAAGTTTTCTTTTTCTTTTATTTTTCCAGGAATATGTATGCTGAGTACATGCATTTTGGATGGAAAAGGCTGGCTTCTAGAAGAGGTTACCCATCAATTTTGTTCTTTAGGATTGTAGGAGCATCATCATTAATCTCGTGTTTGTTGTTTTGTACATTATCTCATGTTGTTGAGATAAAAGTTGAAAGCTATGTATGTAATTACCACTCAAGAATTAACACAAATAGTAGTAGGGAGAATTAATTAGAGGTTATATGAAAGAAATATATTTCAGATGAGGTCCAATAAGTTATAATCACTAGATCACAAATTGCTATTGTAAGGCTAAAGAGTTGTAAGTTACAACAAATTCATAGGACCTCATCTTAATTATTTTTTTTTCCATGTGAGCTCTAATTAATTCTTCCAAAATAATAGTTGTTTTTCATTTCTGAGCTTACACATTCTATGCTTTTCTTGTTCCGCCAATTTCTCTTCATATCAAGTCGTGGCACACATTTAAACTCGTTTGGAACTTTTGGGTTTGGTTCATTTATGCATGTTTTGGGAATGTTATTATTGATTATTTAAAAGACGTTTGCTTTATGTTATGTAATTTGCTTGTGTTATTCTCTACTCATTACTGTTTTGGTTGGAATAAAGTTACTTAGTTTGTGATTGTGAGGTAAAAATAATCAAGGGAAATTTTGAATCAAGTTTCTTTTGCTTTTAGGTTGTTAATTGAGGGAGAATGATGTGATCGATCTTTATGTCCAAAGTAGAAGCAGATTTGTAGAGACTGTGAATTTTTGTTCACATGTATATTGTTTAGAATAAGTTCTTTTTATGACCTATTCTTTGAAACTATGTAATTGAATGTTGAAGGAATGTTTGTCAGGTGTCGGGGAAGGTTGTATAAGTGTATTAGGATGTGCTTTTTTTTGAACTTACTGGTTGCTTTGTTTCTATTCTCGAAAAATTTAGGTGCTTGAAAGCTAATTCTTAGTATTTATTATTTCATTGTTATGTTCTTCCTTTCTTTATTTTTTTTTACATTGAGACAATATTTTTTTTTAGAAAATGAATATTTTTAGTTTTGAAAGAGATGAAAGAGAGGAGCACATAGCAGAACTCGAAAGTAGCGGTTATAGACTTTATAAAGGAGAATATATATTAGAAAAGTTCGATGAAGGGGTGATCAAATATGATCATATTGAATGCTCGATATTGAAGGCCAAAGATAGGCTATCTGCATTATATCAAAGTCATCATGCAGTTGATTTGGGTAAGGGAGCAGCTTATGTGATTTTCACTGATGGAAAATACATAATTATGGAAAAAATCACACTTTTGAAGGAATGATATCGGGGTATTCTTGAAAAGTTCAAAGGAATCAGCAATGATTTTGTAGGAGCATCATGAAATGTGTGGCGTAATTGTATATGAAGGGAGGTAGTCATGGTATTCATTGGGTAGACAGCATTGGTGTCAATGAGAATGGTGAATAACGCTTATTGAATTTTGTTTATCCTGATATGTGTTATGTAACAATTCTCATATATGATAATGTAATAGTTGTATTCCGCTAAATATGTTTAAATCTTACTACAATTCGCTACTCTATCAAACCTTGATATCAACATAAGTATCAAATATTCATGATATGCTAGCTTGGTATCAAAGTAGTGTCATTTTACGCTTATATTTTTTTTTAATAAAAATGTTACACAAATTGGGTCAGAGTTGAATTAACATTTGAGAATAATATATTTAACATAGTATTACCTATTTATTAGCTATTTTTAAAGAATACAATGTCTTAGTCAAGTTTGAAAAATGTCATTTGTGGTTCCCTAAAAAACATAAAAGTAACAACTTACTTTGACTTCTCACAAACAAAAATTCACTATTAATACATTTTTAAATATCTTTTCCACAATTTCAAATCTCTCAAGACATCAAATAGAAATCGCCCCACACACAATGATCTAACCCTTATTCCCTTACTAACTCAAATTTTGTCACATCAAATAACAATCTCCAACAATTCTAATTATATTTCCCAAACAATTAATATTTTGAATAACTCTCTAATTACAGATTTTATAAATTGTTAATCTAACAATGAGATAAATCATTCAAGATTCATTTTATTCTAAGTGATATTTGCTTAGGTATCACTATCTCCTCCCTATCTTTAAATATTTAATTTTTTAAAGCTTGTTGTCTCTTGACAATATATTCATCCTCTTTAACATCTACCTTTTAATCTTAAAAATAAAAATTAGAAGTTCAACTTTTGAATTATATATAAAACAAAATCATAATCTAAAATCTCCCAACTCCAACATTATCATTTCCCAACGTTTCACAAGATACCCACAAGAGCTTTTTACACCCCATTTATGAACCAATACAGATCCTTTTAAGTTTTAACCTTGCTTTGAACATAGAAATTTGCTTTTCTCTCTACACCACTTAAATGTTCCCCCTTATCTTGAAACAGATCAGTAACATGGTCTTCATCATTAATCTAGACGCACATTCTAATTCCCTTGAAAATTTCTCATAATCTAAAATCTCCAAAAATTCCAAAAGAGACGCCCACCAAACCTCTTGTCCAAGGTTGTCAAACTCGTGAGTTTAAGTAAACTCGTGGAGATAGGGTAAACTCGAATCGGTAGACTCGTATCGTAAACTCGTAAGAGTTTACATTTATAAAAAAAATATTTATTTCTTTTATATAATTAAATAATGAATACAAAAAATAATAATAAATTGACTTAAATTTATTTTAAATACATATAATAAATTTAAATATATCAATATTTATATTATATCAATCTCAATAGATAAATTTCTATGAAATTCATATTTAAATTCATTGAATTTTTACAATTAAAAATAATTAAAATGAGTTTAATGGCAAGTTAACACAATTTCTGTAAGGTAGAAACGTAAAAACGGTGAATTCTCAATGTAAACACGTAAGTTTCTACCGAATTTTCAAAGATTGAAAATTTAGGTGACTCGTGATGACACGTTTTGTTTAGGTAGTGTCGTAAAAACGGTGAAATCGGAGAGTCAACTCGCGAGTTTGACAACAATGCTCTTGTCTCCTATTTTAAAACAAAAACTATAGGTACCCTTTTTAACCTTTCTTTTGGCCCAATAATTCTCCAGCTCAGGATAAACCTTTATACTCCAATCTAAAACTTCTCTTGGATTCAAAATCATTCTAGCATTGTTTCAAATTTGATGGAGATTCATCCTTTAAATAACTTATGCAATGGAAATAGCATCATTATCAATTCATGAACACTTTATAGACCTTCAAATCATGTGTCTTTATCATTTTTTCTTTACTATATTCAACTTTTATGTTGGAATCAAACTTCATAGCTCCTGATCTAACTAGAAATTTTTCTCATTACTTGTTTATTCATTCACAGTCTAAAACGTTTATCTAGTCCCATCCCATCGTAGAGAACTCACTTAGTTTCCTAAATGTTTATCCCATAATTAACGTCCTTCAAACATTATCTAGATTTCTGTAACTTTATCCTTTAACAATGACTAATGTTTGTCTCAACTTTGCCCTAGTAAAAATAGGTCTTAAATTCAAACTCCAAGCAATGACGCAAAATACTTACCCAATAATCATCTTCCATTACCTTAGACTTGAAAATCATTGACCCCACAACACTGAATAATAACAACAACCTCACTTTAACTTATATACAGAAAATCGTCGTTATTACATCTTCTAACCATATTGAACATTCACTTCATCTCGCCTTTGTTCAACAAACTTCAAACTTTCATGCACCTTAAAAAATCTGTTAAAGCATTCCTTTAAATATATCATCTCTATATCATACTCATTTACGTGAACCACTTTCATCCTTTCATTCCTTGAATCTCTCTAAACAACCATTTTAGTGTAGCAATTAGCTATTTCTTCATGACTTCTAAGTATATTAGCTATTTCAAATGAATATTTAGGTTATTAATTAGTAAAAGATAGTACTGACCTATTTGTTAAGTATATTAATTCATATATTTTTGTATTTACTGACACAGAAAGCAGATGAGTAAAGTGTTCTTCTTGATGATCAATAGTCTACCTGATCTGGTTTGGACTTTGGGAACATATTAGAATTCTATTAGTTTTATGGTTCCTGTGCCTTATATCCAAAAAACGAAAAAGAATTATAGGATCAATAAAACTTTTTAATATGATATATCTGCAAGAGGAGGTAGATAAATTATATGTGGGCTCTGTAATTGTTACTCAAGAAAAATTACAAGTAGTGTTGTCTGTTAGACACAAACTTTAGGTGAGCTGAATACTTATTTCATTATTTTTGAGCTTTCTCACCTCATATGTAGAGGATTTCAAAAAAAAAATACGTTTCAACAAATTTTCAGGCTCAGTTCCTTTGTTTTTTGGCTATATATTGCGATATTTAGGTTGTATTATTCGTGTATATATTATTTCTTATATTTATCTACCGTTGTGTATTTCATAAAATATCTTACACACTCCTGTTGTGAATTTATGTTTATATTGTATATGAATAATACAATTGTTTTTCTCAATAATCTTAATTTCCTTATTATCAACCATTTCTATAATCATGCAGTAAATATCATAAAAAGTTAGTCAAAACTATTTACGTGAATATTTTATACATATATTTTTTTTATGAACTACATATACCTTTTTTCAATAAACTGTTAAGTCACAATAAAAAAAGCTGTTTAGTGAATGTTTTTAACATATACTCCCTCCGTTCCTAAATATAAGACCACTTTGGTTAATTTGGGGGGATTAAGGAAGACAATAAAATTACATGATCTTCCCAAAATCCCTTCAATTACTTAACTTTAAAAGGAGGAGGGGTTTTCAATGAAAAGAAGGAGTATAAGGGTAGTTTGGGCAAAACTTGAGATAAAATAGGAAGTGATCTTATATTTAGGAACTTATCCACTTCCCCAAAGTGATCTTATATTTAGGAACGGAGGGAGTACTACATTTGAATAAGTTTTTTTCTGCGTGCAGATGAACCAAAAATAAAGACTAATATTAATAGGCTTAAGTATACTTTTAGTCCCTTATGTTTGCATCAAGTTTCAATTTAGTCCTTTATGTTTGGAAAGTACACTTTTAGTCCTTTTTTGCTAACGCCGTTAGTTTAACTTAACGAAATATGCTAACTTAACAATTTTAAATGATTATTTTATAATGAAATTGGACCAAAAATGATAAATTTTGAAAATATAAGATTATTTACACTCAAATATTTCATTCTAAACATTTTTTCAGTATTTAATAACCATTTAAAATTGTTAAGTTAGCATATTCCGTTAAGTTAAACTAACGGTGTTAGCAAAAAGGACTAAAAGTGTACTTTCCAAACATAAAGGACTAAATTGAAACTTGATGCAAATATAAGGGACTAAAAGTATACTTTAGCCATATTAATATCAAACGTACGATGAGCTTCAATAACCACATGTAACGTGGCAAAAGGCAAAATAGAGCCTTGCAGAGATGCACGTGGCAAAATAACTACTGTTCGATGAGGCAATCAATATATCTAACGGATTGAAAAAAATGGGTGTCGGAAGCCACTCTTATATCAGAGCCAGGTTTCGATCCTGGGACCTGTGGGTTATGGGCCCACCACGCTTCCGCTGCGCCACTCTGATTTGTTAGTTAATGTGTGCTATACAATATATAAAAATAATATTTTACGAATGAGTATATTCTCTTCCCTCTCTTTGGGCTTGGAATATTCCCTTTTTTCACCTTTGGAATATTCCCTTTTAAGTTTCTCCTTAAATGATAAAATCATTGGAAAATCCCAAATAAATCCCTCCCAATACCCAAAAGAACATGTGAGGAATCTAAACTTCCAAAATGACTATGAAGGAACCAGCACCTACCTGTCATTTTAAACTTTTGTCAAAAGACAAAATCGCAGCCATCCTAAAACACAAATAATTACCCCACCTTAAACTCACTCTAACACCCACCTTCTTCTTGCAATTTGTGTTTTAGAATGGGGCAATTTTGTCTTCTCGTAAAATTTTAAAATGACAGGTAGGTGCTGGTTCTTTCATAGTTCTTTTGGAAGTTTAAGTTCCTCACTTGTCCTTTTGGGTATTGGATGAGATTTATTTGGGATTTTCCCTAAAATCATTGTCCCTTATGGAAAATGTCAAAAATAAATGGAAGAATCTAAGAGATGGCATCTTGGAGATCAAACGAAAAAAAGATTGCAGAGAATCAAATTGTGCTATTGTACCTAAATTTAAATGTTTTACCCATACATCATCTGAAGAGGATAGAATAGGAATATGAATAAAAATACTTTCTAGTAAAAAAAGAGGATTTAATTTCCGTTTTTTTTTTTGTTCCTTTTACACTTCTCTGGTTGAAATATAAACCTTCTGAGCTTAATTATGACTGTAAGTACTAGTAAGTTTTAAAAGACAAGAAATGCGTAAGATAGAATAAGAATAGAACTAATTATATTTGTATTTAACAAAAAATAGTACTAGTGATGGGCTTCACATTAAGCTCGGCCCAGTAATTATATAGATAAAACTCCCACATGCTTATACGAAAAACAGCTTAGATTTTGTATTGCATAGAACTTGTTCTTCATAAATCCATGAATCTCCTTGCCTTAGCAGCAACCTGTAAGATAGAGCAATTTTCATAAGCAAATTTATTTAAGAATAAATCAATAAGCTGTCTCAATTTCAAGTTCTACAAAATAAATTTAGAACATAATGAAAATATTCTAGAAAGACATGGTTATTAATTTAATTATAATTAGTTAAATACCTGGTTGTTGGTCACATAGAAGTCAGATGTGGAAAACGCTCTCCTCAATCCACATAATCTACCAGCTGGTCTGGAATTCGGGGAAGTCTACACGATTACAATTATATTACTTAAATGGTCACTATAAGCCTTATTATATTACATTATTTTAATATCAATGGAGTTTTTTTTTATATGGCATCTTTTTTTTATATATATGTGTGTGTAGTTACTACCTCACTAGTCACTAACAAGCAGATGGGAAGAAGAATTTAACTTGCTATGCATTTAAGTATTTAGCATTCGTTTTACATGAATAATTAATTTTTATTATTAAAAGTATGAGGGGACACTTTAAGAAAACTATTTTCTTTCCCCCCCCCCCCCCCCCAACAAATTACCTCCAGAATTCTTCTCTTAAATTCATTTTCTGCCTGTAGCCTTTGAATTTTCGCCTCAAGTTCTCTTATGTGAGCCTGCATTATTAAGAACACCACTAAATATCAATCAATCAATTAACTCGAAACTCATCAAACCAACAAAAACATTTAGGCGATCCAATAGATTAAATGATTAATTAACAATTACCTCCTTCTTCTCTATTGATCTTCTTGCAGAGATCCTGTTCTTAAGCTTCATCTCTTGCTTCCAAAGAGCATGCTCCACAGTACCTCTCTTGAACTTTCTTCTTTTCACCCATCCTTCTCTTTTACTATTATTATTGTTGTTGTTGTTTTGATGATTTCTATCAATAATAACACTTTTCCCATCAACATTAATAAGATCATCCAACTCTGTAGTAGTGTCAAAATTATTTAATCCATCATATTCATAGTCATTCTCTTGTTTTTCACTGTTTAATACTTCGTATAGAAAGCTATAGTCAATATCAATATCATAATACTCCAAGCTATCTATGAAATGATCACTCATGCTTTGGCTCTCCATTTTGGGATGGAAAAGTGGCTTAATATTATTTCATATTCTTTCGATGAGGAAACCTTTTACATACATATATATAGAGCTGCTAGGGTTTATCATTGTTATTATTGGAAAATGCTATTGTTGTGAGTCAGATTAAGAGGAATATATTATTCGTTTGTTGTTATTGGGTGCAATGTATAATGATGGTGTTAATGCGTTTCATGTTTTTGGTACAAACACTCCGAACACATTTCCCCCATCGTTGTATGTACAAAAGGTATATTGATCACAACGCATGAGTCTCTTTGAGTTTTTCCTTTAACTTTTATGGCCAGTTTATTAATTTTAATTGGCTATTATCTGTTTTAAAAAAATACTAGTAACTTTCTAGATATACAGGTTCTGTTGGGTTTGACTGATCAAGTCCTTTTTTTTGATAATTTGTTTCACTGATCTAATCTACGGAGAATGGAAATATGGTAATAGCCAATAATCGAAAAATGGGATGAGCAAATGTAATTATTAAAGTAAGATATATATTTTTCCGGTCTAAGTAGTAACCTTATTATGAGATAAATGAAAAATTTAGTTAAACCTATGGTATGTTAGGGCTGCGCTTTATATATATTGGCCGCACCCTATATGTTAATCTAGGCCTCTTCAGATAGTTTAGTTTAAAAGAGTAATAATATATTGGATTGTTACTAGTTGAAATCACGAGATGAGTTATATATATATATAGGGTTTTTTCGGACTCAAATATATATCATGTTTGACTGGCTAAATGTTGCAAAGAAGAAAAAAAGCTTGACTGGCCAAATGTGGAAAAAGGGTTTACTTTTTTGATCGAATGATTAAGGTTGATTAACATATTTGCTGTCAATAATGAAAGAGGAGTTTTTTAAATATACATAAAATAAGTATTTTATGTCTAGTATAATCCTTTTTAATTACTATTTGTTATTATTTTGAATTAATACCCCTAATTATTAGGGAAAACATGCTTTCAATATCGAATTCGCTCTCTACTTAGACCAAGGCATCATGTAGTTTTATTGTCATTGTTTTAAAAAAAAATGGGACGATTCTCTGTGTTATAATAATCTTTGATTAAAAATGATGATAATAATTATAAACAACAACATGACTCACTGACTCAGAGAACTAAAATTACCATAATGGTAGATAATGTGGACTGAGATAACATTTCAATAACGACAAAATGCTGGAACTCTGTATCATTGATAAATATAAAGAAAATATAAATAAAACAACCTCCAGGAGCAAAATCTAAGGCTATTTTGAAAGTGTATTTCTGCATTGGAAAATTTAAATTTATATATCATTTTCTTAAATTATAAAAATACAAAAGAGATAAATGAGGGAAGTTCATTTTAATAGAGACTACATCAGGCTCTCTGTGCGACGCATGCTAAGACTGAATTTCAAATTTGATATTGTTCGTTTCGAGTTTCTGTGATATGCAATAATAACTTATTTCTTTATGATGAGCATTTCACAGATCCTGAACTAATTAGGAAAAAATTGATATTGATTTATCATTGTTGTCGTCGTTCTCATCATCATGAATAATCATGATCAAGAAGGCATCCCCGCAAATAAAATTTCATGTCAATTTTAAGGGTAAAAGCACTTATATAGTAATTGACTTATTTCACTTTATTCATATATGATGAATGACTGTTTGAAGGCATAGAAATAATAACCAACTTTCTGAATCCGCCGTTAAACCAACATCACCAATTTCATCATATATGTACCGAATTTTTTGACATTATATATAAAACCAAATAAAACTTTCTCTTTAATGTCCCGAAGCAAATCAACCTTAAGACTCGACACCTTTAGAGTAGGGCTTCATAAAAAATTGATTT
The DNA here is from genome assembly GCA_029929735.1 of Mimosa pudica. NCBI lineage: Eukaryota > Viridiplantae > Streptophyta > Magnoliopsida > Fabales > Fabaceae > Mimosa > Mimosa pudica. The sequence continues at coordinate 5,849,197 of JAKELP010000020.1, forward strand.
TTTCAAAAAAGATACTAAAAAATTTGATTTTTCACTTGATAAAAAATCAAAGGTCGACCTTCCTCAAGCAAGAAATCGTGGTTCTAAGTATTTTGTAGGGTAAAAGTAGAGCTAATTTATTAGTTGAAACTTTCACTTGATGCAGAAGTGATAACCAACTATCAGAACTGGTGCATATATGGTAAAACCGGTAACGTTGGCTTAATGACAGTTAGTTAATGTCACCGATTTAAACACATTTGCACTGTTTTAGAAAGTTCGTTATCATTCATGCATCTCAAAACAGTCATTTATCATATATACCCAAAGTGAAATAGTCAATTTCTATATGATCGCTTTTGCCATATTTTCTAATAAGTACTAGATTTCATGTGTTGTTTATAAAGAAGCATTTCTTTTTTTTCATTAGACTAAAAATAATTGCATATCGTGTATTGATGAATTTGTATGACTTGTATGCTCCTCTGGTCCTATTTATAAAGTATAAAAAGAAAGTTTTATTAGGTCCTATATATAAGTCAATTCATTAAAGATTTACAAGTTTTCCCTTCATTTACTATATACTGACTTTATTTTCATGTAGTGTAGTGAATATTAAACATGAGTAAAATAGGAAATTTATTGTATTTTATTGTGAAATTAATGAGATTTAAGATTTTCCTTGTTTGTGTGAAACATATTATTACAAGTGACTTATAAATAGGACCTGAGAAGTATAATGAAGAAACATGATGAGACCATGTAAGGTTTAATAAAGTAAGATGGACTTTCAGTTCATGAATAATAACCTTATGAGATTAATGGAAATTTCATTATTTTAATGATATTTAGGGTTTTTCTTTACAATGGATTTACTTTATGTCCACCTAGGCCTCTTCAGAGGACCTTCAACTAGATTAAACTAAACAAAATAAAAAAATTATTTTGAGAAATTAGTAACACTTGAAATGAAATAGTTTGATGTGTTATTCTCCAATAAAGTTTGACTGCCCAAATGCAGGATAAGGTTTGCCTTTTTTTGTTATGGTAAAATCATTAAGGTGGATTGTTGGCCAAAAAAAATCATTAAGGTGGATTAATGTCATGTGTGTTTTGTATATCAAAAATGAAGAAAGGGCTGCTTTTAGTTATATGTAAAATAAAATTATTTTGTACCTGCTATGATATTTATAATTACACGCTTAATTGTAATTACTTTGAAATACACTCCTAACTGACTGTCAGAGAAAAACATGCTTTTTAATGAAATCTTTTTATGTGTCAAACTCGGTCGGTTAAGACTTAGCTTAGACCGAAATCGAAAATGTAATTAGTTTCATTTTCATTATCTTAAAATGGGAGGATTATGTATATTATAATAGAACCTTACTTAGGTCAAGTTCCTCCATACAGGCTCTCCACTTCTCCAATTAAAAAGGAATAGCTGACCATTAGATTGAATGAATGATTGTTATAAATGGACACGTGTCACTCTTATATTAAAAGAACTTGAAAACCTGGAGAAAAGAATTTGATGTAAGTTTTCCCCATTATAATAACAACAACATTAATCAGCTACATAAAGTTACCCAAATGATAAATAAATAAAAGACAAAAATGGCTGACATTATAAGGATTAAGGACCGGTCAGAAAAGGTAGTCATCACTCTAATAGATAAACCTTCACAGTTATGTCTCCTTTTTCTATTGTTACATTTTTTTTTGGAAAGTGATGTATGTATTATTCTCACAGCCATCTTCTTAGTCGACAAACCAATAAATTATATAACTTCTTATTATTCTAACACGACAAATTATTGAAGCAGAACTATTATATTATAATTATACAACTATATGCGCAATTCTTACACAAAATCAATGCCATTTCTTTTTTAAAAAAATGAAATGATCTTGGTAATTGTTTGATATATACTTCTTATCAAAAAGGAAAAAAGAGAAAAATGAAAACTTTTCAAAAAGTTGTATAAGTTGTTGGATAATCAAAGTAATGTTTGGTCATTTTCTTGTCAATATATGCACTTTATATTGAGGCATAAGTTTTAACCACAAATTGCAAGAAAACTATATATACTAAATAGACATCTGTACGTGCTGAAGCTTTTATGAGGTAGGTTAGAGGCAGCGACTAACCATCTCTTTCTAAATTAGTAAAATGAAATAAAAAAGAAAAAAAGGGAATGGTAACAAGTCACATTTCCAACCCCACATAGTTGATATTCGTAAAATATGTGAATCATAAGTTAAGGTCTCGAAATGTTTGAATTATTATAGAGTCGTTATAGACTGGTTTGAAATTGATTCCTTTATTATTTTAAATTACCTATATGCCTTCAATTTGAAAAAAAAGCATCAATTTAACAAGTACAACTTCAATTAAAAAATCAACCGATCGATTTAATAAAGCAAAATATAGTTATAATTAAAGTAATTTAATTTAGTGAAACAATTTTGATATATGTTAGCATACATCATTGGTCTTTATATATCTCTTCGTCTGAATAATAAAAACAATATGTCTTCGTATTTTTGCCATGAAAATATCTCATCCTTTTCTTCATATACATAAGTCATAGCACATAAATTTAATCACTTTTTTTGCCTTTTGATGTTAAATGAGAAAATTGAAAAAGAGAAAACTGTCATGATTTTTTTTTGTTTCATATGCATTTTTGTCTGATCTTTTCTCTCATCTCATATGTCCTCTCATAGAGGCTTGATATTTTTTTTCATTTTAAGCTAAAACATCTAAATTAGATATAAAGGTCTCTAGTTTTTAAAATAAGGAAATATTGAATGCATATGCATTTTACATGTAAGGGGGATGTACGGCAGAACGATATATGTCCCCATATACTTTAATTGTATGGGAGAGTAAAGTTCTTGTCATACTTTATATAATTCAAATGTTAAAATTATATTAACGGGATCACTAGTACTTCAATATACTAATTCTCTAATATTGTTATAATATTATTGATGCCCTTTTGGCTGACAAGAATAATAAAAAAGCATAATGAAGTTATCTATAATTTTGATTAAATATATATGTATTAATATTACAATATCTCAAATGTTATCATTATTTCATTCTTATATCTTTCCACTCGTTAGTCAGTACATTTTTTAAGACTTTCTCGCATTGTTCATTTTATATGTTATTTTACCGAATTATCAAAATTAATTAATCTGTTTATTCCAATAATATCCTTGCTAACATATAACAAAAATTATCTGACCTCCATTAATTTCATCTTTTGATTCATTCTTTTCTTGAAACAGCGGATTCTAGTGTATCAAATATGGATAAGAGAGTTATTGATATCTCACTCCAATTTACCCATATTTATTGATGGTACATGTAGAATATGGAGAAAAAGGTGTGATACTTTGAAAATGCAAATATAAAGGGAGTGATGAGAGAAATTAATATGTACATTTTAAAACAGGAGAAAATAAAATATTTTATTTAAGACAAATCAATTGAGAGTTCTATTCTATATATTTTGTCTAGTTTTAGGAAGAAAAATGAGAAAAATACGATATGCATACATCTTCGTGTGCATGAACTGTATATGATACACCTTGTTGATTATATATACCCCGCCTTTTGGAATTTAACCGGTGTTATCTGATCTTTAGTGGGTTGCACGTGCAAACTAAGGTAATTTAAAAGCATTTGTTAATTAAGATCCTTAAGATCCTTAATCATGTACACACTTTAAACATCAAACTCACGCTTATAGTGTTTTCACTTTTCAATATGCATGAAACAGATTATTGGCTTTGTACTGTTTATACTATAAAGTACTCCTATAATTAAAAGTATAATAGACAGTAAAAAATTACCAATATATTATATAAGGACAAAAATATTAACCAAAATGTTGACATGAAGGACTTCTAAAGTTGTTCTTATTAAGATCGACTTTTAATTTGTTGAATATAAATTCCACGTGTTTTCCTCTTCAATATTATTTGACCTAAAAAAAATATTAAAATAAATATGTAGGGTAATTAAATTAAACATATAAATTAAGTTATAAAATAGAACTTTTATTAAACCTATATCTTCTCTAATTTTCTCCATTTTTATCACTCAATTATTATCAAACAATTTTGAAAAATATTAATGTCATATTTTGAGACAAAGATAAACTTATCAAAAATTCTTGTATTAAAAGTGTGGGAGTAACATTCATATAAAACAAAAATAATATCACATACATTTAATAAAGTGTATGTTAGTTTAAATTTGAATAATATATTAATAAAAACAAATAATCATATTTATAAAAATAAATTGAGTCAAACTCACTTTTAGTCTTTATAGTTTATACCCTAATTTGGGTTTTAGTCCTTATAGTTTAAAAATAGTGGTTTTAGCCCTCGAATTTTACTTAGAAACAGTTAGTCCCTGACGGCTGACGTGTTAACAATGTTAATTATGCTGATGTGACATTAACTCTGTTAATTATGCTCAATTAACATTGTTAACACGTCAGGACTTGCCTTAATTAGATTATTATTGGAGCTTATCAATTTAACTAATTGCATAAGTATATATTGAAAGCATTCTCATCAATTCTTTGGCCAACTTAATTAAAAAGAAATTCTTTGGCCAACTTAATAGGAAAGCATTATCATCATACCGACATTTAATTATGAAGTGATGAGGGGAAAATGAAATAGTATAATCTAATTAAATAAGGTAAAGACCCATCAATCAAATTCAAATTTCTCTCTGCAAAAAAAGATGACAAAAAACACAAGCAAGTTGGTGTTTGAGCCTGAATAAGAAATGCTATCTTCATGAAAAGGCACAAATCTGACATTTGTCAATTAATTTTTGATTTTATATTCTTGTCGATGATATTAAGACGCTGCACTAAGATTATAAAAACAAAACAAAGATCTAATGATGGGCACTGAAAAGAAATTGATGATAATGATCGCTATCTTCCCATATATATGGTCGCATGATCATATTCATATCTCTCATGTGTTCATTGTCAGATCACGATCATATTAGGCCGATATTTTCTTTTATTAACCCTCTGGATACATTTATTTAATAAGTAATTTATAAGTTGGTTAAAAAACTAATTTATAAATAATATTTTAAAAAAATTAATTAAGTTAGTTATTTATAATCAAATTGGTTAAGAAAACAAAACAGTTAGTTATATGAACCCAGAAGTAATTTAATATATTATTGATCAATGAAAATTAAGAAATAAAATCTAATGTGGCAAACATTTGAAATTTAACCACTCATCGGTACAAGATTAGAAAATTTTCAATAGGGTGTAATAGGATAAGCCTAAATTAAGTTATAAATTACACACCCCTATTATATCTAATAAGGGAGATGAATCATGCTTCAATATCAATGAAGATGAGGCATAATATGTGAGCTGTATATTATTTTGATGCTTCAAATATCAGCGAACATAATGCATAGTACATATTTTCGCATTATCGATGCTTCAATATGAATGAACATAATGCAACAAACATAATGCATAGTACACATTTTTACATTATCCGATGTTTCAATATGAATGAACATAATAGTTAAGCGGGTGACATTTTTGATGATCTAATACTTCAATTGTATAATATTCTCAATTATCTAGAATTGACTATAAGACTTGGTACAAACAAAATTTCCATTGAAGCATGAATTTATAAAAAAAACATGGTTACAATAATTTTAGACATTGCCCCTCTTAATTTTGACCTATGTTCTATCTGTTTTAATTGAAGCAGGGTTGTTTAAGGAAGAGAGAAAGAGGGAGCACGATTAATCCTTCTTATATTTCGATCGCTTTTAATTTATGATTTTTCTAATAAGGTGTGTTATAAATTAATAATCACTTTTTGATAAAAATATTTTTATGTAATTAATATTAATGCTTTTATTAATTGCTTTTACCCATTGATTTGCATGAGTTATATAGCATGTATATATATTTTCATTAATTTTTTCTTTCAATTAATTTACTAGACTTATTTTCTTTCAAAACGGAGTAATACTCATGTATGTTTCATAGAAATCATGTGACATATACTATAATTAATAGATTTATTTTTCTTCAATATATGGTTTTCCTAAATTAGTAAGTATTTTAATAATGAGAAATAAAGTGGATTGAGGTATTTTTTAGACCACTTGCATTGAGGTATTTGTGTCAAAGCAAACCCCCCTCATATCCTCATATATATATAGCTTGTATACAGGAGATTTAAAATAATACTACATCAAATCAAAATATAAGACAAATTTATAAAAAAAATCGATCAGGTTAAAAGTTAAATTGATTAATATAACAAGTTTTTAGTCATAAGAATCTAATAATCATCTTTAACTCCCTCATCTCACTCTTACTTGACTCGTGTTAAGGGTATTAATATGAGTGATTTTATAAAATCTTGACCAAAAAAAAGAAAATAGTTCATATATTTAAGATTTAGTTCAACTTCCGATCCCCAAAATAAGTTATATTATTAAGACGTGAGGATATAATAAGGTTATTTCAATTATTCCATCAAAAATTGTTTCTTTCATTGAGGGTATAAGATGTGATAACTTAAGCGAGAGACAAACAACTAATGTCATTGTCGTTTTCTCGTAAACATAGATTATAAATTATAAATTATAAATTGGTTCAATGGGAAGGAATGAAACGTATAAAATAGTTTCACTCCCTTCTCTCTTCATCTTGGGATGTAAGTTCCAATGGAGGTCACTAAAAGAGGAGGGGGGGGGGGGACTATGTATTCAAAGTTTGGAATATATATATTTTTTTCAACCATTATATCAGGGATGTTTTATTTCATACTCCTAATGATCTCTCTATCCTACCCTTGTAAAGATATACTGATAAGTACCGTCTTATTTATAGGGTAGAGAAAGAATGTTTTATTTGGTCCTGTATGAGTCACTTCATCAAATACTACAAATGACTTATAATTAGGATAGAATGAGTACTGTAATAATAATTTTAGATCCATCCATATTTAAAACCTTTGAAAGTTATAACATGGATAATTTTTTTAACAAAGATAATTAATGCTATGTTAGTTTATATTGATTAAGCAAAAGTGACTATTCTCTCCTGTGCTTAAGTATATAATGTCATTTAAATGTTCTGATTTATTAATAAATATATGGCTATATTTAAAAAATAGAGGATGAGTGAAAAGAGTTCATTCCTTGCTACATAACAAATCAATATTCAAATTCTTTCAGAGGAGACGCATCTATATATAGTCGGTTCAATTGTGTTCACTCTATATCACTAAATTTGCTAATTATTTTTTCCACCTTATGAACGTATTATCTTACTTGCAAGCTAACACATTCACTACTTTTATGTTACTAAAGAGATACATTTCAAACACACAAAAAAAGAGATCTATTCGACTCATTTTCGAAATATGCTGCGTTTTTAGATTCAAATTACTAACATATTTCTATGCAGGATTTTAGGTCCAATATATATACATTCCTAATTATACAACTTTGTTAGTTCTTCAACTTGACATCTTTAGCGCTGTCACTTGAGATTATCCATATTAAAAGGACAATAGATCAAACACAATCGGATTATCTAAGTGACTTTTTTTTTCTCACTGATGACAATCTGAGTGACTAATGGCAATGACTAAGAAATAATTAAAACAGGAGCTATGTTTTATTTAAATACTATGGAAGGGTTAAAACTTCTTGTTGGAAGTGAAGGAATTGAGTGATTGGTGGGGCTCCCCTTCTCTGACACAAAATCATGTGGGACCCTTGCTTGCGACAAAAACATTTGGCGCACGAGGGAATCCTAATCATCACTACTCCTACCCGTTTCCACTCCCCCACCTCCATTTGTTTTCCTCATTTTACAAAACCATCCTACATTTTATAATTTTTGGTCCATATATATGAAAATGGTTGTTGGCCAAATTTATATCTATATACAGAAATGGAATGCAAGGGTTCCTTTAAAATTATCCATCAAAATGTAAAAATAAAATTTTGATTGTATGAAATGGTTTAATTTTTATTACTACTTAACAACAATTTGAATCTGTTTAATGAGTTTTGTTTTTAATTTTGCCACACCCACTCTCTATACTCTTCCTCGTACAATCTCTTTCGTTATTTGTTTTTTCCATTTATTGATATATGTCTTTTATTTATTCTCTTTCTAAGTAAGGGCACTCTTCCTCAAAATAAAAAAATCAGACGTTGCTAATCCATGTACTTGAATTAATGAAATCCGCTGGCTTTACCATTGTTGAATACTTGAATATGATTTTCCAGACATGCATTCATTATTTATCCTCATTTTCTCTCTTATAGCGGTAACAGTTAAAAAAACTTTAAAGCTCGGATAATATCTTAATATTAGACCGAAATTTTCCTATGGAAGAGCTTTTACATTATAAACATGATGAAACATTCAAAAAATGTACTCCCTCCGGTCCTAATTATAAGTCGCCTATGACTTTTTTTTTTTGAGATGTTAAGGTTACAAAATATGTTATTAAATTATGACATATTTGATAAATTTTTATATTAGTCATTAGTTTATAGGTTAAACAAACTAGTTTAAGGGAAAAAATTAGTTAAATCAATTTATGATGGACTTATTTTGCTTTTTTAGGATTTTCCAAAAAAGTCAAAGGTGACTTATAATTAGGTCCAGAGGGAGTACATATGTTAAATCTAGACTGCCTTTAATCAATATGATTGATATCTTGATAAACAGAATAGAGCATTTATATTAAGGATTTTATTTTCTATCTTGAAATGGAAGATATTGCATTTTTTTTATTTTCACTCCCATATACATTTTGAATCTCACCCTATAGGAATAAAAACGAATTTCATCTTCGAAGTAGTATTTGTTTGTTAACAATTTTAGACTGGAAGATTTTAGAAGCAATGTCCTTACGATAGTATGAAAATATTGCAATTTTGTTTTGATCATAGAAAATATTGCAATGATGAACTGACAAAGATGTTATTTTTAAGGCAATGTTAGGATGGAGATAAATTATTTTTATATTGGAAATTTCCTCAAAGTTTGGTCCGATCCTGAATGTTTTCTCTCAATTAGTTTAATGGCACATTATTACACTTTTCATACTAATAAAATGACACTCAATCATCCCAAAAAAGACCTACGAGACAGTTGTGTAATACTAATATAAAATATAAAATTGCCCTATAAAAATTTCAATATAGTGACTTATTAATAGGAAAACAATCATCCGTCTTTTTTAAAAATAGTATCATATACTAAATGGCTATATGTGATATGCGCGCATGTGTGCTGGCCAATATACATGATTCCAACTATTAAGGACAAATGCAAAATGTTAGTGAAAATTATTTCGTGAGGAGCATGTATATATAGAAAACGACAATATTTTCACAAAATTGTGTGCGTGTGGAATGTAATTATGTAAATGGAGAGACTAGAGAGGGATGGGCCTCAAAGGTAAGTGAGAGATCGCATCAGTATGATGTAACAAACGGCATAGGATATGACACGTGGCCGACAAGAGACAAACGAAGGCTCTTTAGTGGGGAGAAACATGATGAGGGGAGCACACACGATCCTTCCACCTAGGCCCCACACAACACTAATTAAAGAAAAAACCTTCATTATTCAATTCATTCATTCATTTTCCACTATTTTGGAGCCAACTTGCATTACATTGCATGCCTTCTTTATTTTGTTTTCAATCCATCATAGACCACCATTTTTCAATTTTCATGCTCTAGTGGGAAACCAAACCCTTCCATTCTTTTCATTCAATTATTTTTAAGATTTAATTTATGTGTATGATATATCCACCTATGTTCTATATACATTTTTTACTTAGTTGGAAAAATAGTTTTGGAAGAGAATTTTACTTTAGTATATGGAATTATCTACTAATTATCATTTTCTCCACGAAGTTTGTGATGGGCAAAAATTTGCTATAGTTTTAAATTCACAAATAGTTCAGCATGACTTCAAGCAAATATTATTCCCTCCACTCCTATTCCAATAATCCTCAATTACTCTTATATGTACGCTATGATCTGATCTCAATCAAATTGTTTTGGACTAGTGGCTGTTTAGTTAGAAATGGTGAGGTATGCTATTGGTACCTCCCCATCTTTATGGTCCTAATTTATCATTGACAGCTCTCTTTGAGCAAACTTTAAATTAGTCAGTCTCTACTAGTGTTGTCACATATTGAATGCTCTAAGCAAAGAAAAATAAGAATATCAATTTATATATATACAATGGAACTAGAGAAGGAATATATATATATATATATATATATATATATATATAGCATATAAAAATTTAGATAACCACACCATTATTGGTCATTATAATAAAGGCTTTAACCATTTAACCATGATGTTTCATATATTCTCGTGTGGTTTATAGAACCTCCAAGAAAATTGTAATCATTAACGAACAATTATGAATGGACACAAAAATTTCTCTATATTTTTTAAATTTGAATTCCCTAGCTCACAACTCAATTATAGTCTAATATATATATTTACATACTTTTTAATCAGGTTTTTATATAATAAATTCTTTTACAACATTGGTTCATATATGTTAATATGTTGACCTAGGGACATGATAATGTCATGTTTGACAATATATACTAGTATGAGATCATTTATGCCAACTTATCCCATCCCATCCATGCATGGCCCTGAAGAAAAACTCAATTATACACTTCAATCAAAGAAAAGCTAAGCATGCTTTTTTAAGTTTCTCCTCTTTCTTTCCCATCCTATCCAATTTCAATGTGTTTATCATAGATTGCTTTTACTACGTTGACTAATCCCATACAACCACTCTCTCTCTTTCTCTGACACACACACATACACCCTCCTTCTTCCTTTCTCTCCTGTGTCACCTTGCACTCATAGGAAACATTTTTGGCACTCATTTTATCTGTATATTTTGTGTCTCACATGCTGTTTCCAACATACACAAAATCCATGCACAAACTAGCTAGGTAGCTACTCTACACACACACACACACACATACACTTTCTCTCTTTCTTTCTCATTCTCTGAGGATTTCTTGCATGAATATGCTAAAGTATCTGTGTACCAGCTTCACATGATTACAAAATCTATCCAAACATATGTATGATTTGGTTCACCCACTTTCTTCATCAATTCTTTTATCTTTTGTGTGAGCAGCTGTTAAATTCTTCATAGTTATATATATATGCAGCTTTTTCAACTGTGAATGCTCTACTATTACTTTCCCAAGATTCAAATAGGGCATCAATTACTGTGTAACAACTGGTATGTTCTCTCTCCTTCTTCTCTTTCTCTTTTGATCATGAGTTTTCAGTCATCAACCTTTTGGTGTTTAATGAAAATTAAAGCCAAGCCTAATCCAGTTTTAAATAATTTCTGATTGACTTTTTCCATTTTGTTTAAAAGCATAACCTGCTTTTTACATTCTGTTAGATATGATTATATATAAACTATGAGGGCACTTCTTTAGAGGACTAATAGATAAATAATTAATTTGTGAAAAAGGAACACATGCACTGTTAGGTTCTGTTTTAAAAATTCCAAAAGTATAGTGACAAAAAGAAAATGATATAACACCTTGTGGGGATGGGTGGGAGATGAACTTTATTAATTTGAGAGGATTTTACCCACATAACTGGCTAAATAGTCAATAAATAACTGATATTCACTGTTAGATTCTGTGTATAAAGCAAAGCAACATATCTATGTGCTGACTTTATTAACAATTCACTTTTGAGTTTTCATGATGTTCATAAAATTGGGATCTGTGAGAGTTAGCTATGAGAAAAAAAAAGTTGGCTTGAGATGAGGCATCTATGATACAGTCTTATTATGTAGAAAAAAAAAGGAGAAATAAAACAAGAGCTTTTTTTCTTTTCTTCCTTCTGATGGAAAGTAATGGATGAAATTCACTTTACCAAAATGTGTGTCTATGAAAGCATAGACCACACTCTAATGTCAGATCTCAACAAATCAAAAATGGAGGCAAAAGCCTATATTTTTGCTGCTTATCATATCCACAAAGAAGGATTCTGGATTGATCAATTTCTCTTCTCCTTCTTTTCATCAATTTGTTTCAGAATTTGAAGCAAATCTCATATAAAATGTGCCTACCAGCTAAAAGGCTGCTATTTTTTTTTTTGTGTGGAGAACTAATGGCTGAGTTCTTTTAGTAATCTATGGATGAAAACTTGGAAAGAAGAAAATAATAGAAGTGATAGATAAAGAAGAAAAAGTTGTCTTCCACAACTTTTCTGAATTGCCCTATAGTTGATGATGAAGAGCAGCATAATTGAGAGGACAAATCTTATGCAATATTGGACCACATATTGCCAATAATTAATTTCAATTATAAAAATTATGACATTAATTTATGCATTGATGTTCTTGGAGAGACACAATGAAAGTGACTTCACCAAAGAAAGACTCATAATAGTTTCCTTCATATATAGTAAGCTTTTGAATGCACAAACTGGTTATTTTTACTTGTTGCATCACTTTCTCTTGGATTCCCCATATCGTTTTCCAATGAAAGCCATGTATTTTAGTCTTACATGGAATTGTAAGCATCTCCTCAGAAGATTGCAATGTGTATGAGACTATTGGTATAGATATGCTTTGGATTTATATACCCACTATAAAAGTTGTAGTTCTTTTTCTGTCTCATATGTTAATTAGTTCCTTCTTTACTAGCCATTCCCATTAGACATCACTTAAGTAGTACTATCTCTGCTCCTTTTTATAAGACCACTTTAACTTTTTTGGACTTATTAACGTTACAAAATTAATCACTTAAACTATTTTATTATACTTATCCTTTCCCCCAAAACAAATATATTCTGCTTTAATAAACTAACCTATAATATTCATTACATGTGACATATACTAGCATGACCAGGACCAGAAGGAGTATAAGGATAATACAAAATGGACTTTACCTTACAATAAAATATGAAGTATTTAGGCAGTGTCCAGTCATATTTGATACTTGTCAAAAAGAAAGGTGGCCTGTTTTTGAATAGTTAGTGTTTTTCCTATTGTATACCATCATGTAAATCATACATGTCTATGTATGCTCTCTTTCTTTGATACTTCTTTACAATCTTCTCTGTTTTTTTCCTGTAAAGAAGGAAACCGGGAATGAGTAAACCTTTACCTTAAATCATCAACTGGAATAAAACTGAAAATACAGAAAATAACAACATATTGAAGATTAATATTAAGAGAAAAATCTGTCGGCACAGCTGTAAATGCAGGGTTTTATTTTTCTACAAGCCTAATTAATTGTGGGTGGCCATCATAATATGAATCAGAAGTAGTATATACAATAATTAAGAATGTATCATTTGATCTTTTGCCTGACCCCACCAATAGTTTCTTTACTTTATATTTTTAATATTTTTCCTTGTCTCTTCATTATTTGGAACATCAATATGAGATATTATGCAATAAAAGTTCATTTTTTTTCATTTCTAAAATTTTTATGATCATCTTCAGTCTCTTGTTTAATATGTCAGGTACTTGCACAGAAAGCAAAAAGATCTGAAGCCCAATGTAAAGCAGTGAGGGTATGCTGCACATACACACTGTTAACTAATAAGCCTCATAGTTTGAAGTAACTCAAGAGTACTGTGCAGAGAAGAAAGAATATGAAAGGTCCATTTAGGTAAGGCTTTCTTACTTATTTTTCATTTCTTCATCCTTATTTTACTTCAGAAGTCTGCTCTATTCTTCACGTTCTTTAGTTGAATGATTTGGTTTTCAATTTCGTCACTTTTTCTTCAAAAACTTGTTCATCTTTTCTACCACAGATACTTCTTTTGTAGTTTCTATCCATGCCAGACCTTGATCAACAAACAACACATGAAATTCTGTTTTGCTTGCAGGCTTTGAAGTGGAGGTTATTTTATTTGACAATTGGTTATTAATATTGATCGTATCATAGAACAATGAAGTTTATGAAACTTGGGACAAGGACAGACACCTTCTACACTGAACAAGCCACCAGGTGTGTTTGTGTAATAAACCATTTTCTGAAAACTGAATTAAAGCCTTTGTCTTTGACAGTTTTGACACCATGCAGGACTCTGATATCAGATACACATTCAGACCTTGCAGTACAAGTAAACGATATAACTTATCTTCTTCACAAGGTACAAATATATAGTCACATTATTAGAATGAGGAAGGGAATGAGAAAGAAAAACAATAAGGTTTTTAGTCTTTATAGTTCACCTTTAATTCTTGTTTTGTATGCTGCAGTCTTCACTTCTTCCAAAATGTGGCCTCCTACAAAGGCTTTGCTCTAATAATACTTCTAGTGATTCTGAGGGTGTTTCACTAGAGCTTCATGATATTCCTGGAGGGGAAGATGCTTTTGAGCTATGTGCTAAGTATTGCTATGGGATTTCAATCAATATCAGTGCTTTTAACTTCATTCCTGCATTTTGTGCTGCTAAGTTTCTTCAAATGACTGAATCAGTTGAGAAGGGAAACTTGGTAGGAAAACTTGAGGCTTTCTTCAACTCTTGCATCCTTGAAGGTTGGAAGGACTCCATTGTTACTCTTCAGGCTACTTCCAAGTTACCGGAGTGGGCCGAAAATCTCGGTGTAGTTAGAAAATGCATAGACTCAATTATTGAGAAAGTCCTGACACCCCCACCACAGGTGAACACAAAATCTCTCCACTATTCTTACTTGTTTGGACTAATTGAGAATGCTCAATTAGCACAATAGATAAGAGTTTTCAGTTAGATTCATGATGTTTTATTTCCTTTGTTAGAATAAGCTTTTTATTAATATCATATCCTCAATGTTGAAATTTGGATTAAAGCCATATATATATATGCTAAGAGTTGCCGATTCATCATAAAAGCTTAAGCCAATGAGATAGGAATCAACCAAACATTTTTTCGATGTGTAACTAAAGAAGAATGATAGATTTTCTCTTTCATGATTTCTTTTATATTATGTTACATTGCAGGTCAGATGGTCCTTCACTTACACCAGGCCTGGTTATGCCAAGAAACAGCACCATTCTGTCCCAAAAGATTGGTGGACTGAGGATGTTTCCGACCTCGATATAGACCTTTTTCGATGTATAATTATGGCCCTAAGGGCCACTTATCTTCTCCTACCACAGCTAATAGGAGAAGCTCTTCATGTCTACGCTTGCCGGTGGCTACCTGGAATCATGAAGCCTAGAAGAACATCAAGCAGTTCATCTTCTCAAACAGAAGAGTCCAAAGCGAAAAACAGGAAGATTCTTGAAACTATTGTGACCATGATTCCTGCAGATAAAGGATCAGTTTCAGTTGGTTTCTTGCTCAGACTCCTCCAGATTTCTAATCATTTTGGAGTTTCCCATGTCACTAAGACAGAACTTATTAGAAGAGCAAGCCTGCAATTTGATGAAGCAAATGAGGATGACTTGGCTTGTACTTCATCATCATCATCAGTGGATTTGGTTTTAGCAGTGTTGGAAAGTTTCTTGAAGCTTTGGAAAAGAATGTCTTCTAATGCTTCTGCAGATAATGATAGCCTCTTCTTTAGATCAATTAGAAATGTTGGTAAGCTCATTGATTCATATCTTCAGCTAATTGCAAAGGATGAAAATTTGGCAGTTTCAAAATTTGTGGCTCTTTCTGAAGCTCTTCCAGATATTGCAAGGTTAAACCATGATGATCTCTACCAAGCAATAAACATCTATCTTAAGGTAATTTTTAAGGCTCATTTTAATTTCAATTAGTAGTCTATAAAGAGGCAGGGGAATTGGGGCAAAAGTCTCCCATTGAAAAGTTTATTAATAAGGAGTTGAATCAGAGTTTTGAAGAGTACCATAGTTTTCTGTGAATTGATATTTATCATGTCATTGTTACTAATAAATATTGTAATAGGGATTTCCTCCAATTTCCCTAAAACATATTTGCATCACATTCATACTCAAAATCATAATTTGTTTACCGATTCCATTATTCAAAATTGCAATATTAAGATAGTCCAAGTGGAACCAAAATATGAAACTTTTGAGAAAGTTGGTCATAATATCTTGATATTGGAACAGCCTTTTCAGGAATATAATAGAACTTGAGTGGAAACTTTAAATTTAAACTTTCTGGACTTTTAAGAACCCCTTACTTATATTATGGGCTAATGCTCATGAAACTGAAAACATTTCAGCACATTTTGAGGACCTTTGATGACCTGTTTGGCCCCATTGTGATCTTGAGTTGCTTTTACTTCAATCAATATTTTTATTTATACATAAAAAAGTGCAGACACTTGAGGAAGCTTTAATTTCTTTTCTTTGACAAAAAAGCAACTTTTTACTCTCACTTCAACGCACCCACTCCTCCTACTAAGATTGTTTAGACAAGAATTGTGAATTGTTGAATATGTTTTCAGATTCTCAAAAAAAAAAAAAAAGAAAAACATTTTCTAGTTATTCTTTGTAGGAACATATAAATTATGAGATATATACATTCAACGGTTAGAGAGCACAAACTCTCTCTTTATTTCCCTACCAATAATTACTTTTCAGGGCACTGAACAATACCATCAAATGATAGAGCCACTAATTGAAACAAACTGAATTCTTTAAACACATTACAGATACTGTTGTAAAATTGACTTGTTTGATCACAGTACTTTACCATTTTCATATTTGTGCCATATTCTTTCAATGTTTTTGTTAAATACTACCTCTGGTCCTAGATGACTTTTTCTTTGGAGAGGTTAAGCTTGCGAAATGAACTATTAAATCATGACATATTTGATATATTTTTAGATTATTCATCAGGTTATAGGTAAAATAAACTAGTCTATGGGAAAAATTAGGTAAATCATCAATTTATAATTAACTTATTTCACTTTTTTAGGATTTTCCAAAATAGTCAACTAGGTCCTATATTTAGGACCGGAAGGAGTATATTTTTAGATTTTGTCGTACTTAAAAAAATATTTAGGCTACTCAATGTAAATCTATATGGTTGAGATACGTCATTTTTATTTCAATTACTTTTCAAAGTAGAGAATGTAGGTAAACCAACATGAAATCTTAAAATAGAATTCATTTTGGAAAATAATTCAATCTAGTCTGAGTAATAAAGGGCCCTTATCCTTGTCTTATCTCTATTCATGTTAGCCACAAAAAAGATCTAAATCAGAATAATTTGCTTTATGTCAATACTTTATGAGCTCTAAAATTCATCAGGCCCTTTACATCAATAAAATAAAATTTTCAACAAGAGACTTTTCCCCAATTCCACGCTAGCTGCTACTTCAAGTATTATTGATTGGCAATGATATCATATATAGTGTGTGTGTGTGTGATGACTATACATTGATGATTATTTAAACATAGGACCTAGGAAATAGAACCTTTGATGACAACTTGCAAGCTTGCATGTATGAACACAGGAGCATGCTGAACTGAGCAAAGAAGACAAGAAGCGATTATGTAGGATTCTGGACAGTGAAAAGCTATCAGCAGAAGCTAGAGCTCATGCAGTGAAAAATGAGCTTCTTCCATTAAGAACTGTTGTTCAGCTTCTCTACTTTGAGCAAGAGAAAAAGTCATCTCCTAACCATCATCATTATCATCATGTTCATAGTAATAATAATCATCATCATGCTGCAACTAGTAGTCATCAAAGTTATAGTACTGGTACTTATAATAAGGTCATGAAAAGTCCTCATGAGGTTTCTAGATCAGAAGCCAAACACAGACCAAGAAGCTCCAATAATGATAGTGTTGCTGATAGTAATAAAGATAGATTATTGGCTTTGGAATTTGAGAGGAAGATGGTTGTGAGAGGAAGTGATAATCAAGTTGGATCTGATATGGAAAAACAAGAAGGCTACAAGTTGGGTTTGGAAGCTAATAAGATTATGAGAAGAGCAAGAAGTGGTGATTCTGATTATGCCCATAATAAAAGGTAGTTGGGTAGAGTTTAATTGATTGATTAATTCATGGGTTTTACGTATATTGATGATCATTATTTTTAAGGTAGTGTTATTATTCATGCTTTGTTATTTAGGATAATAGAAGTACTAGTTAGAGCAATGATTCAAGAAGGAAACAGGTCCATATTTTTTCCCCAAACTTCAGCATAAATATACTCTTTTCAAATAAATCTTAATATATAAGTTATTATTAATCTAGAAGGTTCATTTATTTTTTTTAAAAAAATAAAACATGTGTAAGGATCTTTATTTTTTCTCTTTATATATTGGGAATTTTGTAAATGTTTTGCAGAGTTTAGAAGGTGAATAATGACATATGGAATATTTTGCTGTACTGTCTTTTTTTCCTAATACTTTTCCTAGCAGAATTCCTTTTTATATATTGATTATTGATATATTGATGCTGTTATGAACAAACCCACATTCCTGTCAAGAAAAGAAAATGCACTTATAAAATATCTGTTATTTATGTGGATGCTGATTTGGCATCAAAAGGAATGCTCGTGTGTAATAACAGATATTTTATTGAAAACGCACTTTTCATATCTAAATTTTATTTCCCTCAAGTGAAAATATTATATTTGAACCTGAACCCTAAGTTGGGTAATCTTTTTGCACCTCGCGAAACTTTAGTATTAGAAACACAATTTTGGGTAAAGTTTAGTACTCCCTCCGTTCCTAAATATAAGATCACTTTGGAGAAGTGAATAAATTCCTAAATATAAGATCATTTCCTATTTTATCTCAAGTTTTGCCCAAATTACCCTATACTCTCTCTATTCATTGAAAAAACCCCCTCCTTTTAAAGTTATGTAATTGAGGGGATTTTGGGAAGATCATGTAATTTTATTGTCTTTCTTAATCTCCCCAAATTAACCAAAGTGATCTTATATTTAGGAACGGAGGGAGTATTATTTTTGCACTTTCGCCCTTTATTAATACATGCGATTTTTCCTCCGTCCAGCATTTTCCTTTTTTTTTTCACCTGTAGTATTTTCTTTTCCTTTTCACTTCTTGGACTAAGAAATTTTAATTTCCCATGGATTACCATAAATTGGTAATTTTCACATAATTCCCATAATAGCAATAGCAATTTAATGTCAAATGGCTCCATAAAATTGTTCAGCATCATCACATACATCCTTTGGAGGGAATGAAAAAAAATTTTGAAGGACGAAAGACTTTGATGCCCTTGTCATTTTTGAAAAAAAAAATATGTATTATTTGCAAGACAAACATAATAATTACCAACACCAATGAAGATAATTTCAGTACAAGTAAATTCAAATTAACACTTAAGAAGATTATTTAAAGGAAAATATGTGTCATATGCAAGGACGATATGCGAATTTTAATACAAATATGCTTATTTCCAACTCACATGGAAGTTCTGATAAAAAAGACTCAAATGGAATGCAGTATTTCAAAGATAAATATATTATAATTCTCGTATTTTTCTTATAGATGACATATATTTGTTGTTATGAAAACATCTTCACGTGTGATTGAAATAAGCATGCTTGTTTCGATTTCTCGTATTTATTTTGCAAATGACATCTTTTCTTATAAATGTCTTTCGTTTTTCAAATGTTGTCGCCGATTCACTTATTGTCTAACAAATAACTTCATATATGTTAAAAATAAGCATGTGGAATTCTGCCATGAACAAATCTATATGTAATATAGTGATCACTGAAAGATGCAGTGATCATTGAAAGCTGTTTCACAATTGTTAAATTGTTGGATAAGAACATATGGAATTCTGCCATGAACTAATCTATAGGCAAACCCAAATTTGATGAAGAAGACAGACTTTATTATCATCGGAAGAAGACAGACTTTTGAAGAGCATTGCTAGCATTTTAATTTTTTTTAGCAAAAAAACTAAAGTCACACGCTCATCTCATGTGAGCCTACAGATAAATTATGAGTCTAATGGCTCGGTTCTCTGCCTCATTAAGTAATTAAAGTACAAAAATCAGGGGTTCTTCAAAGAAATGAAAGTTTTTTTCCATGGTGCGCACCAACTTAGCTAGTCGGTCGGCCTAAAGGTCCCGGGGCAAAGTAAGAGAGAGATAGAATTGGTAGAGACTAATCAATCGAGTTTCGTTCGTCTAGGTTTAGGAGTTTATGATCCGTTTAAAAATTTTAAATGAAATCAATGTATATGTAGAAGTTTTTCTCAAGCTTAATATATAAAGTATTAAAACCTCAAATGATTGGTTAAGTAAAAAAAAGTAGTTTATTTTTCAGCAGTAGCTTATTATGACGTAAACCCCAAAAATCTACTTATTTTACACGTTCAATCACAATTAGTATAAACATACACAATTTGATTATGAAAAATAAGTCATTTATAAGCCACTTTTTTCAAAGTTGATCCAAACATAAATCTCGTTACACAATTTGATTTATTTTCAAAATGACTTAAAAATAAATCAACTTAAAAATAAGTCATTTTCTATAAGCCCAGCCAAACACACCTTTAAATAAGTCACTTAAAAGGGAGCATTCATAAGATTATACTTAATGCAGATGAGCGTGGGCATACTTATTTTTTTTGGATAGACTGCGTGGACATACTTTTTCATATTTGAAAGAGAGCACTACTAGAAGAACTTGGGCAGTTTATTCAAATTTTTGAAGATTTTTGTTATTCTTAGAAACTGGCTTAAATTGGGGCGTGATGAACTCCTCTTAAGTTTACAGGAAAACGTTGCACTACTAAATATTAAGTTGCTGGACAAAATTCAAAAAATAATTTAGGACTTTTTGTGTATCTGGATTGATCTTAATCCTTTCCATATTATTCATGATCCAATCAGTAATAAACGTGCACATTTATAATTATATTTGCATGATTTGAAGAGTTAAGAAAATGGCTTCTTCATAAGAAATGTAATAATTTATCAAACATACAGGCACACACGCAAACTGAAATAGTACAACCAAATTAAAAATATAGTTTTGATAACAATTTAAAGAAAATATGAAGGATGCGCAGCTCTTCATGGACACGAAGAGATACACAATTATAGTGACTGGGTAAATATATAAACCGCCCAGCCTGGACATTATTTTTTTTTCATGATTTTAATTACTAATTTACTAATGAAATATAATGGAAGCACAAACTAAATGCCCGCACCAATTTGAACTACCATATAGTTGCACTATAAATATGTTTTAAGATTAAGTATGCGTTTACATCCTCACTTCAATACAAGTTCAGCTAAAAAAGAATGTCCACTAAAGACTTTTTTGTTCTCTTTTTGGGAGTGATATTTCTCATCACTTCAAGTTTTGCGGATCATTCCCAGACTATTCAAACTTATAAGCCTTCTTTTGAAACTGCATTGGATGAGAAAATAGCACCACATGATCCCTCTTCTCCACCCACAGACTTATTTAGAGGAAATTCAAGGCCTAACATAATTTCAAAAATTGGATTTGATCCTATAGATGCAGACCCTTCTTCACCTTTTGTTTCCCTTAAGACTCACTCATCAAATGAAAATTCAAACGCCAAGAAAATTTCACAAATAATAATACCTAGTTCTTTAGATGAACAACCTCGTCCTCCTTCACCCATACTTCCAAAACCTCCAATTGTACCTAAAGATCCAATACCTCCTCCCCCTTGTGACAACATTGACTATGACCCCTGCCCCGACGAGGATAATGACAATTGCTATCCTAGCATTGATTATTGAATTGCAATCCCATCATAGTCCAAAACATGAGGGACCATCAACTCATGATCTAGTTAAAAAAAGTGCTTGCTACAAACGCACTTTTAAAACCAATATATAGTTATAAGCCACTTGGGGAGAAATAGCCAGACTACATTCCCCTGACGTAAAATATAAACAAGAGAATGATATAATAAACTGCTATGTACAATTTGATATTTAAAATATTAAGACTATTATATCTCTACTACTTTACTCAAATGTGTTGTCGCTTTTGTTTTTACGTTTGACTTATTGTCTACTAGTATGAGTACAATATTGTTTGTCTCCGATCCATTCTCCGAATTATGACATTGATTATGTATATTTTGATGAGGAAAAATATAGAGTTAATATCTGTTAGGAGTCAGCAGCCTCCTTTACTGGTGTATTCTAGGTAATATTGTCCATTGTAGGTAAACCAACATGAAATCTTAAAAATAGAATTCATTTTGGAAAAAAATTCAATCTAGTCTGAGTAATAAAGTGCCCTTGTCCTTGTCTTATCTCTATTCATGTTAGCCACACAAAAAAAATCTAAATCAGATTAACAGTATTCTTTATATACCAAATTTGCAGAGAGTCAATATATAGTTTATGAGCACTAAAATTCATCAGGCCTTTTATATCAATAAAATTTTCAACAAAAGACTTTTCCCCAATTTTCACGCTAGCTGCTAGTTCAAGTATTGATTGGCAATGATATCATAGTGTGTGTGTGATGACTATCCATTGATAATTATCTAAACATAGGACCTAGGAAGTAGAACCTTTGATGACAACTTATAAGGTTGTGAGAGGAAGTGATAATCAGGTTGGATCTGATATGGAAAATCAAGAAGGCTACAAGTTGGGTTTGGATCCTAAAAAGATTATGAGAAGAGCAAGAAGTGGTGATTCTGATTATGCCCATAATAAAAGGTAGTTGGGTTGAGTTTAATTGATTGATTAATTCATGGGGTTTATTTATTGTTCATAATAATTTTTAAGGTATTAGTATTATTCATGCTTTGTTATTGAGGATAAGTGGAATAGAGGAGTACTATTTAGAGCAATGATGTCAAGAAATAGGTCCATATTTTGCCCCCAAACTTCAGCATATAAATATGCTCTTTTCAAATAAATCTCAATAAGTTATTATTTAATCTAGAAGGTTCATTATTTTTTTTTAAAAAAAAATAAAACATGTGTCAGGATTTTAATTTTTCTCATTATATATATTGGGAATTGTTGTAAAAGTTTTGCAAGAGTTTAGAAGGTGAATAATGACATATGAAATATTTTGCTGTACTGTATTTTTTTCCTAATACCTTTTCTAGTAGAATTCCTTTTTATATATTGATTATTGATATATTGACGCTGTTATGAACAAACCCACATTTCTGTCAAGAAAAGAAAATACACACATATAGAATATCTGTTATTTATGGGGATGCCGATTTGGCATCAAAATGAATGCTGGTGTGGCATCCTTTTATTAATACATGGGGATTTATCCTCCGTCCAACATTTTCCTTTTTTCTTTTTTGTGACCATAAGCATTTTCCTTTTTATCACCCGTAGCATTTTCCTTTTCAATTCTTGGCCCAAGAAATCTTGATTTCCCATGGATTAGCAATTTATGAGAATAGATTAAGGGGAATTTTCACATAATAATGACCATAATAGAAGATAGCAAATTAATGTTAATGGCTCCATAAAATTGTTCAGCATCATCACACCTTTTGGAAGGAATGAAATAAAATTTTCAAGGGCAAAAGACTTTAATGCCCTTGTCATTTTTGAAAAACAAATATGTATTATTTGCAAGACAAACATAATAATTACCAACACCAATGAAGATATTTTCAGTACAAGTAAATTCAAATCAACATATAAGAAGATAATTCAAAGGAAAATATGTGTCATATCGATCCAAGAACCATATGAGAAATTTCAATACAAATATGCTTATTTCTAACTCACATGTAAGTATTACAAAGATAATCATGTGTCATTTATAATTTTCGTTTTTGTCTTATAGATGACATATTTTTGTTTTACGAAAACATCTTCATGTGCGATTGAAATAAGCATATATACTTGTTTGGAAAATTCTCATATTTATTTTGCGAATGATACGCTTTCTCATAAATGTCTTTCGTTTTTCAAATATTGTCGCAGATTCACTTATTGTCTTACAAATAACTACATATATAAGTTAAAAATAAGCATATTTGCAAAGTAAGAGAAAGATAGAATTGATACAAACTAATCAATCAAGTTTCGTTCATCTAGGTTTAGGAGTTTAATTATGAACCGTCTAAAGTTTTAAATGAAATCAATGTGTAGAAGTTTTTTGCAAGCTTAATATATCTAGTATGAAAACCTCAAATGGTCAGGTAAATAGAAAAAAATATCTTATGAACTGTCACACCCTAAAATTCTATAGCGTGACCGGCACGAAGTTTAAGGTATTTAAACTTTGTAAGCCATTTCCATTAACTAATACTTCTAAACATTTATCGTTTCACGCATTCAAATATATCATTTTTATGTTAATGCATACAAAGATATATACACAAAGTAATTGAATGTATAGGTAAGTATTATTATTTACAACAATAATAATGAGAATCAGTTTTCTTTATAAAGCTAATTATACCTTCATTTGTCTTAAAGCACGAAGTGTTGTCCCACATTCTTCAATCTGAAATACAAAATACTATATAAATATTTGCAATTTCGATACACTGATTTCGTATTTAAATTCCCAAAAATAGATAAGTAAATAAATAAAGATTTAGAATATAAAAACCTCAGTAGTTTATAACCATACTTGTATTTGAGAGTAAAACCCAAAAGGGCAAAATCAACATAACATAAAAGTAATCCCTTTCAAGGTTTACAAAATAAATATGAAAGCTCATATTTATGAAAAACTTGTTTTCTATAGAGAAACTGATATGCAGCGAATAACAAGCGCAGCACAGAGGCCACGAAACAAGCGCAGCTCGAAATCTACAAGTCAAACGCAACCCGAAGGCCACGAAAAACCAGCGTATCTCGAGACTACGAAACAAGCGTGGACACACAGTCACACGAGGGTAATTAACCAAGCGTGGCAAAACCACGAAACAAGTGTGACACGAAGTCACGAAACAAGCGTGGACACACAGTCACACGAGGGTAAATAACCAAGCGTGGCAAAACCACGAAACAAGCGTGACACGAAGTCACGAAACAAGCGTGGACACACAGTCACATGAGGGTAAATAATCAAGCGTGGCAAAACCACGAAACAAGCGTGACACGAAGTCACGAAACAAAGCGTGGCAAAGCCACGAAACAAGCGCTTTGTGTCTAGTTCCTCTAAAAAAATAAATATATATTTATATATAGTAATAAATAAATTAATTTGTATGATAAAAACTCCTTTAGAAAGAAATATAACATAATTTATTCTCATTCCAACTCTGGTCCAATCAATGTACTTGTTCAAATTTCAAAACTTTACACAGTTTAATATTTCATCCAAGAACATTTTCATATTTCAAATCATTATCTCAGCCTTCAAAAATAAATAGACATTTTCAAGTATATCTTTAGCCATATTCAAAATATCAGTGCATAGTTTCAGATTCTCCTTATTAGGCAAAAATAACCCAAACTTTCAAGTTTGCAATCCGATCTGTCTTCAAATAAAACCTCAACCATTCAAATCCAGAATGAACTCAATAATCACATTAACATGCAATCCCAACAAACAGTTCATCTTTTTACAATCAGCGTCATAGTTGTCACTCACACAAGCAATTAAACAAATCAAGGGAATAAAATATAATTTGGTTGGCAACCCATATCCCACCACCCATGCCAAAAATTTTGTCTATAAACACTCATTTACATCTAAAATACATTCAGCATAATGTAAACACTAATGACAACATAGCAGCAAAACATCACTTCCCTGGTTGTCCTAGAACGGTTCAGCCATATCAGTTTCCGGTTTAGGAACATCACAATAGTACATACAAGGTTTGTATTATAACGGCTACCTAATTTAAATGTCCATGTATTACCTTTTGTTTCACATTTTCTTTGTCTCAGATAAAGGCAGAGATGTAATCAACACAATAATCATTACCATCAAACAATTCCTACTAAATTTCATACACATACTCATAATGGAATCAGATTTACTAATCAAACTCTTCCCCCACTAATTCAGCCATATCATAGTTTTAGCTACATATAGCAAGCAACACCCATTTCAATGTCAAATCAATCCATTTTTTTTAGCAATGCCACTCACTTGATGCAAATATGAACTGAATTTATCCTTTAATCAATTAACATAGAATCAACTTCATAATACTCCAAAGTTTTTGATTTCAATAAACCAATACCCATACAAAGCAACCTATTCCCAACTTCCTAAAATAGCTTCCCAATCAGCCAAGTCAAATACAACTGCACCAAATCAAAACTCCCTTTAAGTTTTCCAAATCAGCCCCAACCACAAATCATATTAGAAATTACTTATGTTCAAAACCAATAACCAAGAACAAGCAGTTAGAAACAAAAACATATAATTTAACTCATTTACATTTGATACTCATCTTATTTCTCTCCACAACGACTATCGTCCAGAAGTGATAAAGTAGAAGAAATCAGAATTTCTAACAACCACAAAGCTCAATTACATTGACTACAAGGTGACTTAACCATGATACTAATAGAATTACAGTTTTAACTATGATTTTCAACATATATATATATACCAAAGACTCATTCATCCATTATGAAAGGAATAAACAAGAAAACTTTAAAACACACATCCATGATAGACTGAAAATTCCATTAAAATGTAACATAATCACATTTCGTCACAGTAACAATAAAGAAAAGATTTGAACTAATACCACCACACCCACCCACATGTATAAAAAAAATCAAAATTTCTTGAAGTATCATTCAAACAACTATTGGTATGCACTTTCAAGTAAAGTACAAAACAACCATCCTTTTCCAATAAACTGACAACCATAAAAATTCAAACTTCCCTCTTCAACTCATACATACCCACACTTGCAATACACTTTATACAAAAAAAAAATTTCTAATAAAAACAGAGAACACCTATTCAAAGGGCCCATTACATTTCAATATCTAATCTAAAATAGAACCTCATACTCAAGTCAATCCAATTCAAAGATTTAGCCCTCCTATAAGCATTTAAAAGTTCCCAATTCAATCCAGTACTAAATCTAACTCAATGAATCCAATCAACACCGTTGTTGAACTCAAATGAACCTATAGAAACCATATTTCAAGTTCAAAAGTTCATATTTAAAATACTGAATTTCCGTAGTTGATCGCAAGCCTATTTTAAGCAAGAAAAGTCTTAGATAAGATTATTTATAACTGATTGAAACTAATTATCATCATCACACAACTTAATTAAACAACTTAGGACCACCAATTCCAAGAAATTTTACTGAATTTTTCGAAAATGCTCACAAACCCTACCTTTTTAACACTTTAATTTGCCCAAACTTCATTCTAACCTCAATTCAAACAATCCAAACCTATAAACTAGTTAGAATCGACTCCAATTTGGTTTTGGGGCAATGAATTTCAACAGAAATGGCATAGAAATTGATTTACATTAAAATCCCCAAATTGTTCCTAATGAAAACCCTAAAAATCAAGCATATGACATCAGAAAGATTAGAGGAGCTTACCTACTCTATGGTTGCCGGAGAATCGCCGGAAAACGCCCCAAATTTGCCGAATAAAAGTTCTCACTTGAAATCTCTCTCTCTTTCATATTGTACACAAACACACACAAAAAAATGCCAAGAACAAGAAGGAGATGGAGGGAGCTCGACGGCTTCACTCACCATCGTCAGCGGCGGCGGCTACGTGGCGGCGTGCAGCAGCGCCGGAAGGGGAGGAGAAACTGTGTGAGGAGGTGGAAGAGGTTTCTAGAACTCATGAGAAGGGGTGTGTTTTTGACGATGAAGTGGATCCCCCTTCAGAAGGGAAAATGAATTGTTTTTATAAAAGGGAAAATGGGATAATAACAATTTTGGCCCCTTAATATTTTGTTCTTCACTTGAACCCCTTTTTGTCTTTATTATCTTCAATTTAATCCCTTCTTTCTTATACATACTAATAATAATTGTGGAATATAAATGAATGAAATAGTCCCATAATATTATTTTTTCTATAATTTCTAAAGGAAACATAACTTAAAAGATTATTTATCCTCATAAATTTATTCTTTTAAGGCTTTGAGTTCCCAAATAACACCCCAGGACATATATAATTCTATATTATCTCTAATTCAAAATTTGGGTGTTACAATTCTCTCCCCTTAAATAATTTCGTCCTCGAAATTAAGAGAAGTAGTCATGCTAGATAAAACCTTTGCTATAAACTTTAACTTCAAACAGCCTCATAAATTATGGACATATGCATTTACTTCACAATACTGAACAAAATTAATTTAGACATCAACACATCAAATTCAAGAACATTCCAATAATATCATACATCTACAATAGGAACTTTTCATAATCCAACTCAAAAATCCTAAATCAATAAAGAAATTACATTAGCAATACAAAGCAAACATATCAATCATCTAAAATCAAATTGACTCACAACACATGTCTGCTCCAAGAATAAACAAATAATAACTCATTATGCCGAATATCTGTATATGAAACATTTCATAACTAAACCCATGTTTAATCTCATGACATAAATAAATTTAATCACATGCATATGATATACTTCTTCCTTGAAACATTTTACTCATTTTCTTTCAACTTCATTTATCCTCACAACAATTTACATTATTAAAACACCATCACGCTTTAAACAAACACATAAACAAACCTAAGCTCTGATACCAAAATTGTCACACCCTAAAATTCTATAGCGTGACCGGCACGAAGTTTAAGGTATTTAAACTTTGTAAGCCATTTCCATTAACCAATACTTCTAAACATTTATCGTTTCACGCATTCAAATATATCATTTTTGTGTTAATGCATACAAAGATATATACACAAAGTAATTGAATGTATAGGTAAGTATTATTATTTACAACAATAATAATGAGAATCAGTTTTCTTTATAAAGCTAATTATACCTTCATTTGTCTTAAAGCACGAAGTGTTGTCCCACATTCTTCAATCTGAAATACAAAATACTATATAAATATTTGCAATTTCGATACACTGATTTCGTATTTAAATTCCCAAAAATAGATAAGTAAATAAATAAAGATTTAGAATATAAAAACCTCAGTAGTTTATAACCATACTTGTATTTGAGAGTAAAACCCAAAAGGGCAAAATCAACATAACATAAAAGTAATCCCTTTCAAGGTTTACAAAATAAATATGAAAGCTCATATTTATGAAAAACTTGTTTTCTATAGAGGAACTGATATGCAGCGAATAACAAGCGCAACACAGAGGCCACGAAACAAGCGCAACTCGAAATCTACAAGTCAAACGCAACCCGAAGGCCACGAAAAACCAGCGTATCTCGAGACTACGAAACAAGCGTGGACACACAGTCACACGAGGGTAATTAACCAAGCGTGGCAAAACCACGAAACAAGCGTGACACGAAGTCACGAAACAAGCGTGGACACACAGTCACACGAGGGTAAATAACCAAGCGTGGCAAAACCACGAAACAAGCGTGACACAAAGTCACGAAACAAGCGTGGACACACAGTCACACGAGGGTAAATAACCAAGCGTGGCAAAACAACGAAACAAGCGTGACACGAAGTCATGAAACAAGCGTGGACACACAGTCACACGAGGGTAAATAACCAAGTGTGGCAAAACCACGAAACAAGCGTGACACGAAGTCACGAAACAAGCGTGGCAAAGCCACGAAACAAGCGCTTTGTGTCTAGTTCCTCTAAAAAAAATAAATATATATTTATATATAGTAATAAATAAATTAATTTGAATGATAAAAACTCCTTTAGAAAGAAATATAACATAATTTATTCTCATTCCAACAATGGTCCAGTCAATGTATTTGTTCAAATTTCAAAACTTTACACAGTTTAATATTTCATCCAAGAACATTTTCATATTTCAAATCATTATCTCAGCCTTCAAAAATAAATAGACATTTTCAAGTATATCTTTAGCCATATTCAAAATATCAGTGCATAGTTTTAGCCTTATTAGGCAAAAATACCCCAAACTTTCAAGTTTGCAATCCGATCTGTCTTCAAATAAAACCTCAACCATTCAAATCCAGAATGAACTCAATAATCACATTAACATGCAATCCCAACAAACAGTTCATCTTTTTACAATCAGCGTCATAGTTGTCACTCACACAAGCAATTAAACAAATCAAGGGAATAAAATATAATTTGGTTGGCAACCCATATCCCACCACCCATGCCAAAAATTTTGTCTATAAACACTCATTTACATCTAAAATACATTCAGCATAATGTAAACACTAATGACAACATAGCAGCAAAACATCACTTCCCTGGTTGTCCTAGAACGGTTCAGCCATATCAGTTTCCGGTTTAGGAACATCACAATAGTACATACAAGGTTTGTATTATAACGGCTACCTAATTTAAATGTCCATGTATTACCTTTTGTTTCACATTTTCTTTGTCTCAGATAAAGGCAGAGATGTAATCAACACAATAATCATTACCATCAAACAATTCCTACTAAATTTCATACACATACTCATAATGGAATCAGATTTACTAATCAAACTCTTCCCCCACTAATTCAGCCATATCATAGTTTTAGCTACATATAGCAAGCAACACCCATTTCAATATCAAATCAATCCATTTTTTTTAGCAATGCCACTCACTTGATGCAAATATGAACTGAATTTATCCTTTAATCAATTAACATAGAATCAACTTCATAATACTCCAAAGTTTTTGATTTCAATAAACCAATACCCATACAAAGCAACCTATTCCCAACTTCCTAAAATAGCTTCCCAATCAGCCAAGTCAAATACAACTGCACCAAATCAAAACTCCCTTTAAGTTTTCCAAATCAGCCCCAACCACAAATCATATTAGAAATTACTTATGTTCAAAACCAATAACCAAGAACAAGCAGTTAGAAACAAAAACATATAATTTAACTCATTTACATTTGATACTCATCTTATTTCTCTCCACAACGACTATCGTCCAGAAGTGATAAAGTAGAAGAAATCAGAATTTCTAACAACCACAAAGCTCAATTACATTGACTACAAGGTGACTTAACCATGATACTAATAGAATTACAGTTTTAACTATGATTTTCAACATATATATATACCAAAGACTCATTCATCCATTATGAAAGGAATAAACAAGAAAACTTTAAAACACACATCCATGATAGACTGAAAATTCCATTAAAATGTAACATAATCACATTTCGTCACAGTAACAATAAAGAAAAGATTTGAACTAATACCACCACACCCACCCACATGTATAAAAAAAATCAAAATTTCTTGAAGTATCATTCAAACAACTATTGGTATGCACTTTCAAGTAAAGTACAAAACAACCATCCTTTTCCAATAAACTGACAACCATAAAAATTCAAACTTCCCTCTTCAACTCATACATACCCACACTTGCAATACACTTTATACAAAAAAAAAATTTCTAATAAAAACAGAGAACACCTATTCAAAGGGCCCATTACATTTCAATATCTAATCTAAAATAGAACCTCATACTCAAGTCAATCCAATTCAAAGATTTAGCCCTCCTATAAGCATTTAAAAGTTCCCAATTCAATCCAGTACTAAATCTAACTCAATGAATCCAATCAACACCGTTGTTGAACTCAAATGAACCTATAGAAACCATATTTCAAGTTCAAAAGTTCATATTTAAAATACTGAATTTCCGTAGTTGATCGCAAGCCTATTTTAAGCAAGAAAAGTCTTAGATAAGATTATTTATAACTGATTGAAACTAATTATCATCATCACACAACTTAATTAAACAACTTAGGACCACCAATTCCAAGAAATTTTACTGAATTTTTCGAAAATGCTCACAAATCCTACCTTTTTAACACTTTAATTTGCCCAAACTTCATTCTAACCTCAATTCAAACAATCCAAACCTATAAACTAGTTAGAATCGACTCCAATTTGGTTTTGGGGCAATGAATTTCAACAGAAATGGCATAGAAATTGATTTACATTAAAATCCCCAAATTGTTCCTAATGAAAACCCTAAAAATCAAGCATATGACATCGGAAAGATTAGAGGAGCTTACCTACTCTATGGTTGCCGGAGAATCGCCGGAAAACGCCCCAAATTTGTCGAATAAAAGTTCTCACTTGAAATCTCTCTCTCTTTCATATTGTACACAAACACACACAAAAAAATGCCAAGAACAAGAAGGAGATGGAGGGAGCTCGACGGCTTCACTCACCATCGTCAGCGGCGGCGGCTACGTGGCGGCGTGCAGCAGCGCCGGAAGGGGAGGAGAAACTGTGTGAGGAGGTGGAAGAGGTTTCTAGAACTCATGAGAAGGGGTGTGTTTTTGACGATGAAGTGGATCCCCCTTCAGAAGGGAAAATGAATTGTTTTTATAAAAGGGAATATGGGATAATAACAATTTTGGCCCCTTAATATTTTGTTCTTCACTTGAACCCCTTTTTGTCTTTATTATCTTCAATTTAATCCCTTCTTTCTTATACATACTAATAATAATTGTGGAATATAAATGAATGAAATAGTCCCATAATATTTTTTTTTCTATAATTTCTAAAGGAAACATAACTTAAAAGATTATTTATCCTCATAAATTTATTCTTTTAAGGCTTTTTTGTTCCCAAATAACACCCCAGGACATATATAATTCTATATTATCTCTAATTCAAAAGTTGCCGAATATTTAGGATCCATTCTCCGAATTATGACATTAATTATATGCTCCATCCAATCCTAAATATAAGACCTAGTTGACTTTTTAAAAAAATCCTATAAAAAACAAAATAAGTTAATTATAAATTAATTTACCTAATTTTTTTCCCTTAGATTAGTTTATTTTACCTATAAACTAATGAATAATTTAAAAATAAATCAAATATATCATATTTTAATAGTCTATTTCGCAACTTTAATATCTCCAAAAAAGAGTCATTTGAGTCTTATATTTAGGACCGGAGGTAATATATTATGATGAGGGAGAATACTCCCATGGTCTTTTATTTTACATTACAAGGTTGACGTTCAAAACAGGGAGAAGCACTTGACGCTTTACTGTACAGTGTTGATGGGGAAATTTGCCTTTCAAGTGTTTTCGCATGCATGTGCGTATTAATGGTTCAACATACGCTCTATTTTTACATTTTCTCACGTTTTCAAAAATGCCATGCCTGACTTAGATTAAAAAAAACTGGATTATTGAGATTTAACATTTTATACACTTATTATTGTAAATATAAATTAGTTTTGAATTCATAAATTTTTGTGTATATAAAGTTCATAACTTCACTACAGAAAAGTTAAAAATAAATTATTTACCAAATAGTATAATAATAAATGTATAATAATAAATTATTTTTGAATTCATAAATTTTTGTGTATATAAAGTTCATAACTTCACTACAGAAAAAGTTAAAAATAAATTATTTACCAAATATGTTTTAGGGAAATTGGAGGAAATCCCTATTACAATATTTATTAGTAACAATGACATGATAAAAAACAATTCCCAATATTGGGAATTGTTGTAAAAATTTTGCAGAGTTTAGAAGGTGAATAATGAAATATTAAATATCTTAAGATATTTCATATTTCATTATTCACCTTCTAAGTAGAATTTTCCCCCTAATCCCTTTCCAAGTAGAATTCCTTTTTATATATTGACTATTGATATATTGATGCTGTTATGAACAAACCCACATTTCTGTATAAAAAAGAAAATACACACATATAGAATATTTGTTATGTATGAGGATGCCGATTTGGCATCAAAAGGAATGCTGGTGTGACATCCTTTTATTAATACATGGTGATTTATCCTCGGTCCAGCATTTTCCTTTTTTCTTTATTGTGACCATAAGCATTTTCCTTTTTTCACCTGTAGGCTGTAGCGTTTTCCTTTTCACTTCTTGGCCCAAGAAATCTTAATATCCCATGGATTAGCAATTTATGAAAATAGATTAAAGGAAATTTTCACATAATAATGATCATAATAGAAAATACTCCCTGCGTTCCTAAATATAAGAGCACTTTGACTTTTTTTTTTGGAGAATCCTAAGAAAGCAAAATGAACAATTTAATCATAACATATTTTAAATATTATTAGATCATATGTAAGTTCATAAGTCAAATAAACAAGTTTAGTGAAAAAATTTGGGAAAATCAATTTTTAATTACCATATTTTGCTTTTAGGATTCTCCAAAAAAGTCAAAGTGCTCTTATATTTAGGAACGGAGGGAGTATGTCATAATTTCATAATATATTTCGCAACCTTAATCTCTCAAAAAAAAAGTTATGTAGGTCTTATATTTAGGACCGGAGGTAGTATATGTTAAAAATAAGCATATTTGCAAAGTAAGAGAGATATAGAATTGGTACAGACCAAACAATCAAGTTTAATTCAGCTAGCTTTAGGAGTTTAATTATGATCCGTTTAAAAGTTTTAAATGAAATTAATGTGTAGAAGTTTTTGTCAAGCTTAATATATTTAGTATGAAAACCTCAAATGGTTAGTTAAAATAAAAAAATAGCTTATGGACATTCGTCAGACAGTAAATTGGACCATTTTGGTTACTTAAATGGTAAAATTGTACTCGGTGTTAATTTAGGGTGTCCAGTGGCCCAAAGTGGTTACTTGAAGGGAAAATAGGACCATTACCCTTCCTTTTATTTTTGATTAATCACCCTTCCGATTTAATCCGATCTCGAGATAGAGGAGTGTTGTCCACATAAGCAAATGTTGTCCCCTCTCCCAATGAGATCGATTCCCGGGATTCGAATTCACGTTCTTATCCTTATGGGGGTTGTAGCCTACTTAACAATTCAACCAACTACCTATTGGTGACCATTTACCTTCTTAGAAAATGGCGTACCTCTTTTGAATTGGGTTGTGATGAAGTGCTCTTAAGTTAACAGGAAACGTTGCATTACTAAATATGTTAAATTGCTGGACGCAATTCGAATCAGCCAAAAATGTGCGCATTTATAATTATATTTGCATGATGAAGAGTTAAGAAGATAACTTCTTCATTAGAAATGTGATAATTTATCAAACATACACATACACACGCGCAAACTGAAATAGTACAACCAAATTAAAAAATATAGTTTTGATAAAACTTAAAAGAAAATATGACGGATACCCAGCTGTTCATGGGCACGAAGAGATACACACTCATAGTGATTGGGTAAATATATATAAACGATCCAGCCTAGACCTTATTTTTTTTTCATGATTTTGATTCTAATTTACTAATAAAATATAATGGAAACACAAACTAAATACCCACACCAATTTAACTACCATATAGTTGCACTATAAATATCCATTGAGATTAAGCATGCGTTTACATCGTCAACAATACAAGTTAAAACTAATGTCCACTTAAGACTTCTTCGTTTTCTTTTTTGGAGTGATATTTCTCATCACTACTTCAAGTTTTGCAGATCATTCCCAGACTATTCAAACTTATAAGCCTCCTTTTGAAAATCCATTGGATGAGTAAATAGCACCACATGATCCCTCTTCTCCACACACAGACTCATTTGGAGGAAATTCAAGGCCTAACATAGTTTCAAAAATTAGATTTGAGCCTGTACCGACAGACCCCCCTGTACCTCCTGTTTTATATAAAACTCTCTCATCAAATAAAAATTTAAACGCCAAGAAAATTTCTCAAGCAGCAATTGCTTTGGATAGACCTCTTCCTCCTCCAATGGCTCTTATTCCGGTACTGCCTCCTCCTATGGACGGTTGCCCCCCCGGCGGCCCCGACAACATGTTTGGCAAAGGCAAGAAGAAAAAGTGTGATGAGGGTAATGACATTTGCGACCCTAGCATTAATTATTGAATCACAATCTCATAATCTAGTTAAAAAAAAGCACTTGCTGCAAACTCAACTTTAAAAACTATATATAGTTATAAGCTGCGTACATGGGGAGAGATAGCCAGACTACTATCCCCTGAAGTAAAATATGAACAAGAGAATAATACGAACTGTCATGTATGTATAGTTTGATATTTAGAATATTAAGACTATTAACTTTATTCAAGTGTGTGGTCACTTTTGTATTACGTTTGCCTTATATTGTTTAGTACTATGAGTACTAATAATATGATTTGTCTCCGATCCATTCTCCGAATTATGACATTCATTATATATATATATATATATATATATATATATATATATATATATATATATATATATAATGATGTGGGAGAATATACTCCCATGGTCTTTTATTTTACATTACAAGGTTGATGTTCAAAACAGGGAGAAGACTTGACGCTTTACTGTACAGTGTTGATGGGAAAATTTGCCTTTCAAGTGTTTTCGCATGCATGTGCGTATTAATGTCAACATACCCTCTATTTTTACATTTTCTCACGTTTTCAAAAACGCCATGCCTGGTTAGATTAAAAAAAATTGATTATTGAGATTTAACATTTTATACACTTATTATTGTAAATATTATTTTTGAATTCTTAAAATTTTGTGTGTATTAAGTTCATAACTTCACTACAAATAGTATAATAATAAATGTATACAATCACTAAAAATATCACCACTGCATTAGCTACAAATTTAGGCAAGCAGAATCCATCAGAAAATATGTCATTGCTCCAAATTTCTTATTTAACCTCGAAATTTGGTCTTTTCTGACAGTTTTTTCAATGCATCATAATTTTTAAAGAAACTAACTAATAATTAAAATAAGAGCAAATCACGTAATGCCGCTTGATCCAACCAAATTCACAGCTGTTGCCCCATCCATCACCACATCAAGGCCTTCTTGGCAAAAAAAAAAAGAATTAGCTTCTATGTTTGTTTCACGGCTAACCCAATTGGATTGTCAAATTCCATTCCCCCTCCAGGAAGCTTTTGAGCAAATGTATAAGATCTGCATTTGCATGAACATTTACGTCATCATCCTTACTAATGTTGACAGCCTCCTTTGATAATAAATTATTATTAATCTAAAAGGTTCATTCATTTTTTTTGTTAAAAAAAATAAAACATGTGTAAGGATCTTTATCTTTTCTCTTTATATATTGGGAATTGTTGTAAGAGTTTTGCAGAGTTTAGAAGGTGAATAATGACATATGAACTATTTTGTTGTACTGTACTTTTTCCCTAATCTATCCCTTTCCTAGTAGAATTCCTTTTTATATATTGATTATTGATATATTGATGCTGTATGTTATGAACGAACCCACATTTCTGTCAAGAAAAGAAATTACACTCATATAAAATATATGTTATTTATGCGAATGCTGATTTGATTTGACATCAAAAGAAATGCTGGCGTGGCATCCTTTTATTTACATGGTAATTTATCCTCCGTCCAGCATTTTCCTTTTGTTTTTTCACCTGTAGCATTTTCCTTTTCACTTCTTGGCCTAAGAAATTTTGATTTCCCTTGGATTACTAATTTATAGGACTCCATTAAGGGAAATTTAATTTCAACATAATACCCATAATAGCAATAGCAATTTAATGTCAAATGGCTCCATAGAATTGTTCAACATCATCACACCCTTTGGAGAGAATATGAAATAAAATTTTGAAGGGCAAAAGACTTTAATGCCCTTGTCATTTTTGAAAAACAAATATTTATCATTTGCAAGACAAACATAATAATTACCAACACCAATGAAGATATTTTCAATACAAGTATATTCAAATCAACAATTAAGAAGAAAATATGTGCCATATGCAAGAACAATATGAGAATTTTCAATACAAAGTATTTCAAAGATAAGCACGTGTCATTTATAATTCTCGTATTTTTCTTATAGATGACATGTATTTGTTGTTATGAAAACATCTTCATGTGTGCTTTTTTTTTGAACACATTTTTCGGACCAAACACAACAGCAAAACCAACTAACGTGGTTGGCAAGTTGAAGTGTGAATGTCCTACTTATATACTCTCACACACACACACATTTCTGGTCGATGTGGTTCATGTGTGATTGAAATAAGCATACTTTTTCAAAAATTCTCATATTTATTTTGTTATAAATGTTTAACAAATAACTTCATATATGTTAAAAATAAGCATATAAGGGTAATAAAGTGATCTTTCAAAGATGCAGTGATCATTGAAAGCTGTTTCACAATTTTTAAATTGTTGGATAATAACATATGGGATTCTGCCTTGAACTAATCTATAGGTAAACCAAAATTTGATGTCAGAAGAAGGAAAACTTTTTTATCAGCAGAAGAAGACAATAGACCTTTGAAGAGCATTGCTAGCATTTTAATTTTTTTAGTAAAGTCGCGCGCTCATATGAATCTACAGATAAATTATGAGTCTACTGGCCTGGTTCTCTGCCTCATTAAGTTAAGTAAAAAAATAAGGGGTTCTTCAAGAAATGAAAGTTTTTTTTCCATGGTGTGTGCCAACTCAGCTAGTCAGTGGCCTAAAGGTCCCGGGGCAAAGTAAGAGAGATATAGAATTGGTACAGACTAATCTATCAAGTTTCGTTCATCTAGGTTTAGGAGTTTATGATCTGTTTAAAAGTTGAGTTAAGGGTCAAATCTAGCACTCTATGCCAAAAGTTCACCCACCATAAGTAAGAATTTGATGGCTCAAATGTAGCATACATTTATTCAAAAATGGCTCAAATCTAGCATTTCCGTCAACTTTAACGGGTTTGACCGTTAAACTTGACCCGATCATGCCACGTCACCCGCCATGTCACCCAAATATAGGCCACGTCACTTGCCACGTCACCCAAACATGGATAAGCATGGACGTACTTTTTTTATAGATAAGCGTGGACATACTTTTTTTGTTGAATATACTGCGTGGACATACTTTTTCTTATTTGAAAGAGAGCACTACTTGAAGAACTTGTGCAGTTTATTCTAATTTTTTAAGATTTTTGTTATTCTTAGAAAATGGCTTACCTCTTATAAATTGGGGCGTGATGAACTGCTCTTTAGTTTAAAGGAAAACACTGCACTACTAAATATTGTAAGTCACTGAACGATATTCAAAAAATAATTTAGGACGTTTTGTGTATCACGGATTGAACTTAATTCTTTCCATATTATTCATGGTCCAATCATCCAAAAACGTGCACATTTATAATTATATTTGCATGATGAAGAGTTAAGAAAATGACTTCTTCATTAGCAATGTGATAATTTATCAAACATACAGACACACGCAAGCTGAAATAGTACTACCAAATTAAAAATATAGTTTTGACAAAAATTTCAAGAAAATATGAAGGATGCTCAGCTTTTCATGCGCATGAGGAGATACACAATCATAGTGATTGGGTAAATATATAAACCGTCCAGTCTGGACCTTGTTTCGTTAGTGATTTTAATTATTAATTTACTATTAAAAGATAATAGAAACTCAAACTAACTATAGTCCCTCAACTAAATACCCACACCAATTTAACTAACATATAGTTGCACTATAAGCATAAATATCTATTAAGCTTAAGTATAAGTTTACATCGTCACCAATACAAGTTCAGCTAAAAGATAATGTCCACTAGAGACTTTTTTGTTTTCATTTATGGAGTGATATTTCTCATCACTACTTCAAGTTTTGCAGATCATTCATAGACTATTCAAACTAATAAGCCTCCTTTTGTAAATGCATTGGATGAGAAAATAGCACCACATGATCCCTCTTCTCCACCCACAGACTCATTTAGAGGAAATTCAAGGTTTCCTTTTTTCCTTGAAACTCTCTCATCAGATAAAAATTCGAACGCCAAGAAAATTTCACAAATAATAATACCTGTTTCTTTGGCTGAAGCTCCTCCTCTACCAAGACCAAGACTTCCATTTTTAATTCCAATAATACCTCCTCCCAACGGCGACGGCGGCCCCCCAGCCCCCCCCCCCCCCCCCCCCCGACAGTAACGGTAGTAACCAAAAAAAGGAAGATTGTGACGACGGTAATGACATTTGCCACCCTAGCATTGATTATTGAATCACAATCTCATCACAATCCAAAACATGAGGAACCATCAACTCGTGATCTAGTTAAAACAATATACTCTCTCCGGTCCTAAATTTAAGACCTAATTAACTTTTTTTGGAGATGTTAAGGTTACAAAATATGTTATTATATTATGACATATTTGATATATTTTTAGATTAGTCATTAGTTTATAGGTTAAATAAACTAGTTTAAGGGGGAAAATTAAGTAAATCAATTTATAATTGACTTATATTTTGCTTTTTTAGGATTTTTTAAAAAAGTATACCAGGTCTTATATTTAGGACCGGAGGAAGTAGTGTATATATATACACACACACATAAATTGTTATGTTCAGTTTGATATTTAAAATATTTAGACTATTATATCTCTACTACTATACTCAAGTGTGTGGTCGTTTTGTTTGTACGTTTGCCTTATTGTTAAGTACTATGAGTACAATATTATTTGTACCGATCCATTCTCCGAATAACATTGATTAGGTACATTTTAATGAGGGAAAATATAGAGTTAATATCACCCCATGGTCTTTTATTTTACATTACACGGTTGATGTTCAGAAAAGGGAGAGCACTGGACGCTTTACTGCACAGTGTTGATAGGAAAATTCGCCTTTCAAGTGTTTTCACATGCATGTGCATAAGAGGTTCATCATACGCTCTATTTTCCATTTTAAATTTCTCACGTTTTCAAAAATGCCATGCCTGGCTTAGATTAAAAAAATTGGATGATTGAGATTTAACATTATTTTCTACAATTCTTATTGTAAATATAAGTTAGTTTCAAAATTATTAAAATTTGGTATATATAAAGCTCATAACTTCACTCCGGAAAAGGTAATAAAAAATACTACATCCGGTCCTAAATATAAGACCTAGATAACTTTTTTTTGGAAAGGTTAAGATTGCGAAATAAGTTATTAAATCATGACATATTTGATATCTTTTTAGATTATCCATTAGCTTATAGATAAAATAAACTATTCTAAGAGAAAAAATTAGGTAAATCAATTTATAATTAACTTATTTTTTGCTTGTTTTAGGATTTTTCAAAAAAATCATCTAGGTCCAATATTTAGGACCGGAGGGAGTATTTATCAAATAGCTAGTATAATAATAAATGTATACAATCAATAAAAAAAAATCAGTGCATTAGCTACAAATTTAGGCACGCAGAATCCATCAGAAAATATGTCATTGCTCAAAATTTCTTATTTAACCACAAAATTTGGTCTTTTTTGACTGTTTTTTAATACATCAAAATTTTTCTAAAAAACATAACTAACAATTAAAATAAGAGCAAATCACGTAATGCCTCAGGCTCCAAGCAAATTCACAGCTGTTGCCCCCTCCATCAAATGGAGCACAGTACCACTCATCATGGCCTTCTTGGCAAAAAAAAAAAAAAATCAGCTTCCTTGTTTGTTTCTCGGCTAACCCAAGGATGGTCGAATTCCAATATTCCATTCCCTCTCTAGGAAGCTTTTGAGCAAATGTATAAGATCTTCATTTGCATGAACATCTACGTCATCGTCCTTATTAATGTCGACAACCTCCTTTGAGTCAAACCTATTTTGACAGAATTTTATCGGTAAATTCATGGCTATTTGACTGTTTTTTTGTAGTAAATATTAAATAATAGTGTCAAGGTCCGACCAAAGCCTCAGTTAAAATTTAGGGGATTAAAACCAAATTCAGCACAAAATCGATTTATTCAAGATGATATTAAGGGAAAATTCTTTTAAGACTCTTTAAATTTAATATATATGGACATAATAAAGCTAAGCTTCAATGCATTTGGGGGACATAACATAGATACTATTATATACTGCACCGTTTTTTTGGAGTTTAAAAAAATGACAAAAATGCTTTTAATGGATATAGAGTTGGTAAGTACTGTATATGTGTAAATTAGATAGTAAATATTAATAGAAAATTGCTAAACCCAAGAAAAGAGTTGGCTAGCACAAACATGGAGTTACGAGATGTAATTGATAAGTATTTACGCGAACAAGCTAAACACATATGGAAAATTGCGAAACCCAAGTTCCAAACTAGTAAATTTCAGAGTTGCTAAGTAATTAGGTGAAATTAATAAGCCATTATCAAATGTTGATAAATTTTTGACACTCACAAGATGATATATTAATCATTTCTATAAATTGTTTTGTAAAGATACCGATCCATGCGCATACATGTCCTTTCCTAAATTCATTTCACAATACTACTATCATTTCCCTATTTTCTAAGAGCATTTTAGTGTCTCTTTTCAATATTAGCCATAATATGTAAAAAATGTTGAAATTAAACAGTTCCACTTCATTAATTTTTTGAGATACATATTTTTACGCTTTAAATTTGCATGTCACGTTGTCATTGTTTTTACTTAAGAATACTATAGTTTGTCCTTGATCTTGCTTGATGTCTTCAGATGATGTGCGGTTAAATGTTGTTTGAGACCAAATGGCTTAGCATTTGGCTGTTCAACGACATGTGTATGTGATGCATGTTGATTTTAATTAAATGATTAGGTTATCTTTTTCTAGTTTGGTAATAATTTGAAAACATTTAGAAAAATCATTTCTAACTATATTAGTAGGGAAGTTCTTGCCAATGATTGTAGTGTATGGATCATCTTCAATTCTCAGATATTTTCCTTTTCTGTTTGTTATTTTCACATGTAAATAGACACCAATTTTATTCATAAATCCTGTGATTTAAACATTTGAAGTTTACTTTTTCTTTCTTGACATGAATGTCCAGAATCGAGTTGAACACTGTAAGAATATCCCTCTTTGTCTATTCAGACATCTATTTGCGGTCATTTTCCCTCTAAAGTGTTGAACTAATAATGTTAATGTTTTGTCTAGATTCTAAATTTTTTTTAGAAAGTTTCATGTAAGTGGCAGTGAATTGAGCAGCTAGAGTTCTAACTGTGAATTGAAGTTTCTACCAAAATTGGGTCCCCAATATCTAGTTTTTGCTTAAGTTTCTAATAAACATCTAAAGTTGATAGAAGCTGTTTTGTATTGCTTGGTAGTTATCTCAACACCAAGAAATCTGATGAGAGTCAAGGTTTAAAAGATGTTTAGTTTGTAAAGTTCTAATTAAGATCATAAAGTCCATGAACTAGAAATCACATTTCCCAGCCAAAGTCTTTTTGATTATGAAATGTCTTAGCTATATATGTGTAAACAAGTTTGGCTTCCCTGCCATTGTCTTATAGAGTAAAAAACATGAAATAAATAAAATGGTTTGTAACACGAGGTTATTATCATATATTCCCTTTTAATGTCTTTTAGGTTCTACCATTTGAGGGGATATTTGAAGAAGATGTGAGTTATGATATTTTTAAAAATAAAAGAGTAATGAGTACTAATTTAAGACATTTAACCACATTTATCACATTTCTATAAATTTAAGTCAGAAAAATTTTCCTTCTCCTTACCTTGTACCCTTAACCCACACTTAGTGGAATGTTAAGCAACCCAAGT
Source organism: Mimosa pudica (assembly GCA_029929735.1). Classification (NCBI taxonomy): domain Eukaryota; kingdom Viridiplantae; phylum Streptophyta; class Magnoliopsida; order Fabales; family Fabaceae; genus Mimosa; species Mimosa pudica. The sequence continues at coordinate 5,892,672 of JAKELP010000020.1, forward strand.
TAAGATGGTAGGCACTGTATATAATTGAGCACGAAATATTTTTTTATTACACTTGACCATAAAATTTTAGTGGTATAAAAATATAGACTAAAAGCACTAATATATAAGTATATGTATAAATATATATAAGTATAAGAGTATTATTTATAAATCATTATGGAACTTGTTAAATACTCCTTCCACTCCTGATTATAAAACTTTTTAATTTTTGAAGAGAAATTAAAGATACCGATTAATCACATTAAATTGTCTAAAGTCATATATATTCCTCAAAACTAACTTATTCTATTTTTTTATCGAAACTTATCCTATTTATAAACTAACATATCTTCTAATTATATGTGACAAATATTACAATTTAATGGTTTAATTTAATATACAATAGCCAGTACATTATATAAAAATCACACTTCCAATTTTGGTGGATTTCTCAAAATAATAATAATAATTTGAAACCGCTAGTACCATGCCACATGTCAGTGAGAAGAATCAATAATTTCAGTTAATCATTCTCAATCTTTTTTTTTTTTAATACTAATATTTTTCACCTCCCAAAATTAGCTGTCTCCTCTTCTCAAAACAAAAATGGCGTCCATTTATAAAAATCCTTCTTCTTTTCTTTATCTTCCTTTCCACATCTTCCATTCACAAATTATAACATCTTTTTTCTCATAACTAAAAGCTTCAAAATTTGCAATCACAGACATATAATACTATATATATAATTATATATATCTCATCATCAAAAGCTTCATTCTTTTTCCTTTTTCGTCCTTACTGAGAACAAAGACAGTGAACACAAATATGATTGACTCCTCTCTCTTCTTTTTCTGAAAGGTAAATTAAATCTCACACAATTTTAATCTTGTCTAGCTTTTAATTGAATCTTATTTTTTGGGTCTTTTCTTTGATAGTAATTCATCAAAATCTATAATTTTTATCACTGATTTGGATTGTGTGCTTTTGTTTAATTGATAATTGATGAAGATGAATCTGTTTCTTACTTGGGATTGATTTTTTGGAAGTGGGTTTTTGAAAAGTCTTCGTTTTGAGCATGCTTGGTGTTTCAATATTGATTTTTATGTAGATGTTAGATCTTATCATTGAAGATGAAGTGATTGCTGTTGTATGAATAGTGCTCTTGAATTGTGATTTTTAATTGTCTTGTTTTGTGGGCAATCATGTTTCCCTTTTTTAATGTTATGAGGTTAACCGACTTTGTAGCATAGTTGATTGGTAGGTGGGATTTATGGATGTTGTTTTAGATGATGTTTCTGGCTGAAGATTTGGACTATTTGTTTTTGATGGAAGCATAGGTTTTGAGTTTTGACCACTCATGAATGTTAATGCAGTTTTAGATGAGTCAACTTAAGCTTCATATATCATTTTGATCATATACGTTTGAATTTGCTATCTACTCCTCTATTGTTTATTTTTTTCCTTTATGACCTTATGTGTGTGGAAGGATCAGATTGTAACTCTTTAAGTGATCATGATTATGAAATTGAATGTTAGAGTTTTTATATGATCTGCTTGCTTGGGGTGATGTTAGTGAAGGTGCAAGTTTATTTTCAATGGGTTTGTAAGATGGGATTTTGTTTTCTTCAAAATTGTACATTTAGTTAAAAGGTATTTTCCCTCATTTTCAGGTATGGAGTGTTTTGACATCTGGAAGCCAAAATGTCTCTAGAAGGATTCAAACGGCTACTTGTTGCTGCGATAAATTGTTGCAATTCTGATGCGTCAAAGCAAACTACGGGGTTGAAAGATCCGGAAGCTCTTGCGAGGGAGACAGTTTGTATGTGTCTTTATAATACTTTTGAGTTAAAATTTTAAGGCGTTTGCCTTTGCATGCACAATCATTACTTTTTTTCCTTTATTTTCCCTTTCTTGGGCCTCTATTGGGGATTAATATTAGAAGATGAACTTAACTAAAAGATAAACAAAAGAAAACTTGAAAACTAGATAATTTGTGGAACATGTTGAAGAAACTTCTAGTGCCAGAAAACCCAACATTAGCATAAAAATAGAAATACAAGTGTTTAGAATACATACAGAATACATAAGTCCTCGTTTATTTGAACTATTTGTATGATTCAGGGTAGATGGTAGCTCACACCTTAATAATGCCCTTATAATTTGAGAAATTCTTCTGTGGTGATTCTAGAAGCGGTACATGTTTGAATGGTATTATTTGAGAAGGAGTGAATCTCTCATGGTCTCTGTTTTGAAATACAGACACTGAAAGGCTTTGGAGTTTTTTTGTTGTGATTTTATTGGACCGTTTGAAATAATTGCTATAGTTTATCATTTGAAGGCTCTTGATTAGTTCAGCAATAATTAGATATGGATGAATCTGGACAACCTTTACCCATTTATTAGTTAATGAGGCTCCTTTTGAGTGTCTGATGGAAAATGGAATACTCATTGTTAGATTGCTAGTAGGGAAACCTTGGATTTAATTAGGAGGATAATTTGCCAACTGATTAGATTATTCAGTCAGAGTATTTTTCTTCCTCCCTCTTATAAAAACTCCCCCTGCCCCCCAAAATGTTTCACATCTATGTCACACAACAGTAGACTTTTCTCTGAGCTCACTTGAAGAGTCAGGGTGGCACACTATAGTATCCTTCCACTGATCTATTTCCTATCTCATAAAGCTTGTTACTGTATTCTTTTGTTTTCAGATTTGTGGGCTTCAAGAGGATAAAGAAATTTATAACATTCTTGAACATATTCAACTTTTCTCTCACTTTATTTAATATGAATAGAAACAATGATAATCATTTGTCTTGGTTTTGATGCAGTTAGTGTAAGTGAGATTGAGGCATTGTATGAACTGTTCAAGAAGATTAGCAGTGCAGTGATTGATGATGGGCTGATCAATAAAGTAAGTCCCGTCATGTAATTGCCTGTTCCATTGGTTTACTTTCGGATAATTTTGATGTTTAAATTTTCTGATTGGTTCATTCTATTTTATCCTAATTTTATGATCTTAAGTGTCACATTTTATAGGCATATTTGGTTATATATCATTGCCTTGCAATCCTGCTTTTCATTCTGAACCTTGTTTTTCTCGTCTTTTAATTTTTTCTAAATATCATTTGCAGGAAGAATTTCAGTTGGCTTTATTCAAAACAAACAAGAAAGAGAGCTTATTTGCAGATAGGGTATGTTTAGCTTTAAGATGTTTAAATTTTATTTACAGCTGCTATGAAATAGAGCTTATTTGGTGATAGAGTATGTCTTGCTTTTAGATCTTTATTCATTTTTTTTTATAAATAGATTTTTAGATTTTATATACAGCTACTTTTAACTTACCCTCATAGAAATAGAAATTGAAAGTTGATGTGCTTGCATGATTGAACTCTTGCAGTCTATTAGTTTAAGATTTTTCAACTACAGGAATACATTTCCTTTCCAATTGAACTCTTGCAGTGTATTGGTGAAGATTTTTCAACCACAGGAATACATTCGTTTCCAACACTTTTGTACCTTACACATTATTATACCATGTCCAACCCGTAACGTTTCTGAATGTTCTATTAAATTTTGGTTTATGCTATCCTTTCTGCTAAGATTTTTGGATTGAGTGGGGAATTTATCATCTGCGTGGTCTTTTATTGAGTAATAACTATGGTTCAATGATTATTTTAGAGTGTTTTCTTATGCATATATTATTCATATATGAGCCATTAGAAACATTTGTCTTGCTCATAATTATTTACAATGAAAATTCTGTAGGTATTTGACTTGTTCGACACAAAGCATAATGGAATACTTGGTTTTGAAGAGTTTGCTCGTGCTTTATCTGTCTTTCATCCCAATGCACCTATTGATGATAAGATTGAGTGTAAGAGAGACTAAAGTCTTCTATATATTGGGGAGGGAGGTAAAAGTATATATGTCTGTTGCTTATGTAGCTATCAGTTTATAGCTCATATTGGGAATTCCCATATTCCTCTTTTGCAGTTTCATTTCAGCTGTATGACCTCAAACAGCAAGGTTTTATTGAAAGGCAGGAGGTAATTTTTCTCTCTTACGATGTTAAATAATTATTGCAGACAAAACATTTTTCAGATTAACTTAGATACAAATAGTTGGCACCCTTCCAAACAATACATTGACTTCAAGTTATAATTAAGGAATGGGAAGGTCATTAGTACCAAGTTTCATGAGTATTAGAAGTTTTGTTCAGTGACTTCTTCATTTTGGGATTTAGCTACTTTGCTCAGAAGCCTGGTCTATTAGCTTTCAGAATCTGCACCACTACAGTCTTCTATCCAATTTTTCCTTTCAAATTTATCTTATTCGTGGCAGATAATTGCACAATTGAGGTATTGAGAAATTAGTGGTACGATTTAAATTTTCTTGACACCACAATGACTAGCTATTTGAGACACTAGGAAAACTTCAAACACTTCGCAATATTTGTTCACACCTTTCACATCCTTTCGCTTTATAATCCTCCAAATATCCACAACTTCCTTGACAGCTAACACTTTGCTCTGATTTCAAAGTGACCAAAGAGTGGCTTAATGGTTACATAACCACCCTCATGCCTATTAACAATCTGCGACAACTCCATAACAAATTTCTAATTTCTAGTTCCTAGAGATTATGGGAAACAACTAAATAGCTGTGGATTTATCAGAAACCTTGCTGGAATATTATTTTATATTATGGGTTTAAATTATATGTGGCAGCCTAAATCCAAAATGCATAGGAATCTAAACCAGTTTGAACTAATCTGGGTTTGATTCCCTAAGTTTTGTGGGTTTTGATTATCTGGAATCGGTTTGAACTAATTTTTTCCCTCAGAACTTATCTGTTTCCAATTTTTTTAATATCAGAATGCATGTGAAATGCATTTATTGAACAATGCTTATACGTTTTATGCGATAGGTAAAACAAATGGTGGTGGCTACCCTTGCTGAATCTGGCATGAATCTCTCCGATGATGTGATTGAAAGTATCATTGACAAGGTGCATCCTTTATCTGATGGGTTCAATTTGCTTATCAAACATGGGTTTCATTTTTTTTTTGTATATTTGAAAGCTTTTAATGAGGTCTGCTTCTTTCTTTATGTTAGATTTGTACTAGTTCCAGATGAAAATTTAGATTTCTTATTATTGAAGAAGAAATTACGTCAAGAGGAGAAAAAAATAGTTTGAGGATAAGAAAACTTCAAACCAGAATGTAGTCATATAAAAGGAAAGTGCTGCTATACGAAAGATATCCAATCTCATTGCTTGTTAGAAACGGTTACAACAGAAATAAGCTAACACTCACCAAAAACATTAGACATCAAAACACTAAATAAAAAGCACTCTGATTCCAGTTGATTCTTACATGTCCAGAATTCACCAAAAAATGGTCAACCTAGTTCTAATCCCCATTTGGTGAAGGTATTAGGGAAGAGAATATACTAGGCAAACTTACCTCTGCTATGCAATGAGGCTTATTCAAACCTGTGACCTCAAACCCTATGGCAAGTGAATTTACCATTGAGCCAAGCGGGCCCTTTGTCCAGAATCCACCAACAGCTATTAAAAAGCAAAAAGTGAGTTTACCATTGATGTGCATAGTCCCCAAAATACCCTTTTGATAGACGTTCACCCTATAGCCACTCCGACGAGGTCGAGCTGGACTTAGTGCTAGTGGCCCTCTCTTTTTAAATCTGTATCACACTCTAATTCTCCAGCTTTATTCCATTACAGAACGAATCTCAAAGTCAAAGTTTTGACCAAGATAAAGTGGCTTTCCCTTTTCATGTATCCTCCTAAAATAATCATATTATAATATAATGTATGGCTGGGAGTTTCTCTTGAAGATATTAGGTATGCCTCTTCAACAAGAGAAACCATAGCAAAACAACAGCTCACTGCTACAAAGTTTTGTTTTCCTTATATCTTTCCCTTACCACTCACAATTCGTGAGAAAATTTTGTTATGATATTTTTGATTCTTCATGACAGTCTTTTAAAGTAGAAGCAATCTTACAAAATATCTAACATTTATATATGGTGCTTGAATTTTTGAGAAATGAGCTGTTTTGTACAATTTTTACAACTGGTTGTATTTTTTTTTTTTGCCATTAATCTGTTATGTTTTTCTAATGCATCTGTTTCTCTTTTCACCTCATGCTAATTTATCATTGATGGGACTGTTATATGATATATTCTCCATGTCACTTTTAATGACATATTTAGAAAATCATTGGTGTCAGTAATCTTCTCTTGTCACTAACAGTTTTTAAGCTATTCAGACATTTGAGGAAGCTGATACAAAACATGATGGGAAAATTGACAAGGAAGAATGGCGAAATCTTGTCTTGCGGCATCCATCCCTTTTAAAGAATATGACTCTTCAGTATCTCAAGTGAGCATCTTTTTTATACGTGATATAAATTATGGAATCTTCCTCCAGTGATGGAAACTTTGGAAAGGGGATTGGGGTTAGGGGTCATCTCACGAGACATGATGGTAATGTGTTAATAGGGATAAAAACACAAGTTATCCCCCTTTTGCAAATAATTATCATGAGTATATCTTTTTCCCCACTTGACAGTCATGTTGCCCGAGAAGATCCAAATACCTAGAAAGCATTAACATTATCAAAACTGATGTTGAAAAGAATGTGAGTTAAGTATTTATTTTTCTCTTTCCAGAAATGAGATGTCTGTGAAAAGTGAGAAATTCATCTGATCACTTGTCTTGTAATAGATGGTATAATTCTTGAAAAAAAAGGCAGAAAATATAACTTCATACACTCAAGCTGTATTGTAACTACGCTTTAAAGCTTTTTGATTATTTATGTTCATCTAATAATTTATATTGTGATTTATGAATTGGTTAAGATATATAATTTGTCTGATTTGAGGGCATATATGCCCCTGTCTTCATCTGAAGGACACAAAGCTCTAATTGTTAGCTATGAGAACTTCTTTCGGGCACTCTTTGCTCAACCAACCATGCATGATGAAATCAGATTAGACCCTCACCAAGCTATGCTCATTAGTCACTAATATGAAGCACACATTTTGTTAATTTTTTATTGGTTCTTTGCACTTCCAGCTGCTGCTTTATATGTGCCTAAATATGTATTTTGTCATCAAGTTTTAGCTTCTAATGTCTAACACATTCTTTAATTGGCAGGGACATCACCACTACATTTCCCAGTTTTGTGTTTCACTCACAGGTTGATGATACTTGAGTGAAATAAATACATCAGCCATGTAAGTTTGAGAAGCCTTAGCTGGTAATTATGTATTACTAATGAAGGAATGAAATTGTGAGGTTTTTGGTGATGGGGTGGATGGACATTGCATTCATTGAGTCTAGTCAAACTTCATCTTCTCTTTTTGGATAGATGAGGGTTCACCATTGTACAAATGGGTTGGTTTATTTATTTATTTGCTACACTGGAAATAAAAAAAAAGGGTGAAATAGGATATTCAGGCGTCTCACCATTAGGCCATGAAAATCTGGGGAAATTTAGATATGCCCAGATCTGGAAATGGCTACTTCAAATAAGGGTGGGAATTGGGAAATATTGAGGAAGAAGATGAAGATGATTATGATGAAAACCAACCTCCGTTCCCTTGAAAATGACATTATTAATTTTTTTCCCTTGCATATTAGATGTCGTTTTTTAAGGTTTGGGAATCAAAATATTGGTGGTGTATGTTTTGATGTAATTATATGTTGGTATTGTTGAAACAGAGTTGTTGCCTAAATTATTTTGTAATTAACGCAGAATTTTCTAGAGTTGTAAAAAGTTGTTCCTCATTTGAGTGCATGCAAGTAATTTGTTTATATTATCAAAGATGTGACATTCTGGAAATAGCTTTTCTTCATATGGTTAAGGTTCTGTTTATCTATTTTTCTTGGTACCTCATTTGATAGAGTTGTCTTCCTTTAAAGAAGTGGCATATTTAAATTTAAGCAAGCATCAGTTTTAAGAGGTAAGGTTTCAATTTGCCTTAGAAATTTTCATGTAGTACATGTTAGTGTCCAGAAATCTTTTAGGGGCAATGTAGCCCTGGAAACTTTGAAATTACTCCCTTCGTTCCTAAATATAAGATCACTTTGGGGAAGTGGATAAGTTCCTAAATATAAGATCACTTCCTATTTTATCTCAAGTTTTGCCCAAACTACTCTTATACTTCCTCTTTTCATTAAAAACCCCTCTTCCTTTTAAGGTTAAGTAATTGAGGGGATTTTGGGGAGATCATGTAATTTTATTGTCTTCCTTAATCTCCCCAAATTAACCAAAGTGATCTTATATTTAGGAACTGAGGGAGTATCACAATTTAACTAAAAGAACTTTTGGCCACTCATTTCGCCTCTCCATGAAAACTTCTAAGACGAATAATTTTAATTTTGTTCTTGCTTATTCAGCCGTCAAACTCAAGAACATATCAAAAGCTTGTTATGCATCGCATTGGTAGACTCAATCCTCAAACTTTTTTTTACCTTAATCCTCAAACTTCATTTTATGTAAAATATTAGCCACTCTAAATTACGCAACATTTGAACTATTAGGCCATTAATAATACCATAACACCTTATTGATAACTTAAGGAAGCGAAGCTAAATTAAAGACCAATTTAAAGAAAAACCGAAAATAAAAACATAAGTTGAGAGGACCATAAATCCATGATAAAGAGGGGGTAAAATATTATATTAATAAAAGTGGCTATGTTTTCCATTGTTCATTTTTTCTCAAAAGATGGAGTATCTTATCTTTGTAATCTATTGTACATTAGTTCATCTAACAAAAGGGTTGGATATTCAACTATTTTGACGAATGCTCCTTTCTATAAGAGCGTCATTTGATTTTTGTTTAAGCATCAACGTAAGCTCTAGCTATAAAAACCCTAAAATAAAGAAAAGTTGAAGACTATAAAAATATAGTAATAAAGACAAAGTTGAAGAAAACCCAAATAAGAATATGAAAAAGGTTATGATGGATGAGACTGAGCCAAATATACCTATCCTATAGAATCACTGAGGACTGAGCTAACTTTCTTGGCCTGAAACTCAATCATGTCTTGTTTGATCTGAAACCAAGATTGGACAACACATCTCCTGACCTATTGTTCCTAAGTTTTGTTAACAATGAGAAAATGTTTTTTTATTTTTACAATTAGAAATAAAAAACTAAGAACATTTTTATTTTTGTATTTTTACAATGAGAAATCAAAAACAGATCAACAAAAAACAAAAAAAAAACTAGCTAACAAAAAAGTGTTAACCAATTAAAATATTTCTAAAGTAATTGTTAACCAATTAAAACAAATTTATTAAAAATAATGAAATATTCTACCAGGCCGTCCAAATGGTTCTTAAGTCTATGCCCTAGTCATGTCATACCCAATAATAAAGGGTAATTGATCTAATCTACCCTCCAAGTAACCACCAAGGAGCATTGGGCACCCTGAACTAACAACAGGCCCATATTTACACTCAAAGTAACCAAAGTGTTTAAAAAATACTCTGAGTGGACGGTCAATCACGTTTGACCGCTAATCTGCCCATGCGGCTGCCACGTAGGTTAAATTTTTGCCATGTAGGATCAATGGACCTAATCTACCATCCAAGTAACCACTCAGGAACACTAGACACTCTGAACTAACAATATGCTCATATTTACACTCAAAGTAAACAAAGTGTTTAAAAAATAACCTAGTGGACGGTCAATCATGTTTGACCATTAATGGCGGCCACATGGGTAGATTAACGGTCAAACGTGATTGACCGTCTGCTGGGAGTATTTTTTGAACACTTTGGTTACTTTGAGTGTAAATATGATGAGTCTATTGTTAGTTCAAGGTGCCTAGTGCTCCTAGGTGTTACTTTGAGGGTAGATTAAGTTCATTACCTTTATCCTACGTGACAAAAATTTAACCCACGTGGCGGGCAGATGGGCATATTAACGGTCAAACGTGATTAACCGTCCACTCGGGTATTTTTTAAACCCTTTGATTATTTTGAGTGTATATATGGGCCCGTTGTTAGTTCAGGGTGCCCAGTACTCATGGGCGGTTACTTGGAGGGTAGATTAGGTCCATTACCCAATAATAAAACATAGTGACCCAGACTAACTAATTCCAAACCAATTTTGCCTCGAACCGGGTCGGGTCATGTCCATGTCCGAACCACCCACCGGGCTGCCCGCTTACGTGGCAGCCCTATGAAAAAGGTATCAAACATATATACTGATTTACTCACAGTCTCTGCATTTACGAGCTTGCTTCTCCGTCTGCGACCATCAAATACTCTCTCTTTGGTAGTGATGGAGAAAGGAGGAAAGGGGTTTGCGCCCATGGACAAAGGAGGTCCCTTCTCATCTTTCCCTTTTTTATTCACTCTTGTTTTATTTTCTTTTAATTTTTTACATACGATTAATTATGTGGGAAAATAAATATTTATGATCTTAATTTGTTTATAACTTGAATTTTGACCTCATTGTGTTATGAAAGTGGCTTGCTTTTCCACTTTATATATCAATATTTGGGACCATGCTTTACTTGTCTTTCTTATGTACTCACAATGCCTAATGAATTTTCGAAAGGCTTTGTTATGAACGGAAGCTTTAGCCTTGAAACTATATAGATCCTTAATACGGAAAAAAAAAAAAAAAAACAAACCAGTATAAAATTATGAACATGAGCTGAAAATAGCTAGTGATCTTTGAAGCTTTATGGTGCTCCCTCCGTTCCTAAATATAAGATTACTTTCTAATTTTTTCTTAATTTTCCCCCCTAAATTAACGTTAGTAATGCTTATATATGATAACAAGTAAGAGAGGAGAGTAGGGATAAGGGTTTATGGTTAGGATAAATTGGTAATATCATGTGCAAATAACCAACTTAACTAACATTCTTAATCTAATCAAATTGGGGAAAGTAATCTTATATTTAGGAGTGGAGGGAGTAATTAATAGTCAATGATCAGACCCAACTGAATGGAGAGGGTCTAAGTTGATGAAAACAAAGAGAAATTAATAGGTATAGGGAACTGAAGAAGTGAGCAGAGTAATTAATACCTGTATGCCTTTATTATATATTGAGGTTATAAGGCACAGAATTTTCATACTCCATTGATATGATCCTGCTTTCTTATTTTAATGCTGTTGTTATTAGTTCAACTTCTGAATGTCTGCTGAACATAGTGGGCTGAATTTTGACAAACTTAGGTTATCCATGCTAAAGGTTCTGTTACATTAAGTTTTGTGATGTATATAATGGAGAATTTGTATGGTTGTTGATATGAAATTTATGTGTTGATGTGAGTTCTTCATGTTGCTGGCATCAATTGGCATTGCATGCTAATGGTAGATCCACTTTGTGATTTAGTATTTAATGTTCACTTTTTCTTGTGTTTTTTCTCCGTAGGATCCTTAAAGGGGAGAGATGACAGTCCTTCAAAATCAGGAAAGGGGAGAAAAGTTCAGTTTGCTGATGGTTAGCATTACAGCTATGTTATGTTTACAGTTTATACTGCTCCTTTCTACAGTATGAAAATAATAGAATTATCTTAAGATTTGAAGTTTACATGATATTGATCACGTTTCCAAGTAGTTGTACAATTTCCTTATTAATTTGGCGTATTTCTTGTTTGTCAAAGCGGCTTTTGATCCCGTGCCGGATAGTTCACCAATGCCTGGTGGAAAAGCTGCTAGTACACAGCCTAAAGGTATCATTTCTTAGCTTTTTTGTTAGATACCTTATTTAACAATATTTACATATTTTGCCATTTCTTATTTTACTAGTTCTAAGGTTTTCTTCATCTGTATTTATGTTGTGTCATTTTTATGGCTATTGGAATAAAGGAGGGAAGGGAGAGAAGATGGCAAATGGAGTAAAGGGTCCTTTGCCTAAAGGCTCAAAGTCATCAGAATTTGGGGTTGATGAGGGTTGGTAATCACCATAATCTTTTACTTAATTGTTGACCTACACAGAATATGCACTTGTTCACTTTTAACATGTAAAGTACTGTTGGGGTTGGACCTACTTATTGCATCCGATGTATGTTTTCTTGTATTTATTGGTTCTTTTAAGGACTCCCTGTTTATAATGATGATATTACTCATCTTGTTAATATCAAAAGTTCTAAATCCCTTTGGTGACACATGCAGAACTTCCAAACAATATCAAATGTCTGATGAATTGTGAGGCTGCTGATATTTTACTTGGAATTCAAGATCAGATGACAATGTTATCTAGAGATCCAACTATCAAAATACCTGTGTAAGGGAGCATTAAACATTTTCTGTTTAGGCTGAAGAGGATTCTTTTGTTATTTAATATATGGACTAGAACTGGGTTGGCCCCTTTATGTTTATCTGAATAGTTTCTTTATTGTGTTATAGCTCATTTGACAAGGGACTGCAGTATGCCAAAAGCACTAGCTATTATACAAAATCGGAGTCTGTTAGGAGCATTCTAGAGTATCCTTAATTTTTTTAGATTGGATAAATATTACTACTGCTTTTATGTATCAGACTTGTATTGTTTGAATCTTGACTCAAAAATTAGGCCTTTGGCAGATCTTGGTGTCTCTGAAGCAGAGGTATCATTCGATTCATAGTTTCCCTTGTTCTCGCTTATTCTGTAGGGTTCTTGACAAAATATCTTAAACTGCAGCTATGTGTGATTGGTAATGTGTGTCCCGCAACATCAGAAGAGGTTTTTGCTTTGATCCCATCACTTCAGGTATGTAATATCTTAGTCATAATCAATTGAAAGTGGGCATCCTTTGTTACATTAATTGAAATTTTTAAAGGAAGGAACATAAATGTTATCGAAAGTTGTTTTTCTTGACTATATAATGGAGGTATCCACGATTGTTGAACATAAATATATTATACAAAGGAGGCCTTCCTTGAATGAGTAAATTGGCAGGTGGGGACTTTAATATCGTGGTGGTAAAATCTGGGAAATTGCTGATAGATATCTTGAGCTAATTTTACTTTGTTGTAAAGTTTATGATACTATCATGTGATCCAACTTTCAAACTGGTAGAAAATCATTTAAGTCATTTTAAAAATATAGAAAGTAAGTCACTGGAGAGTGGACGGGTTAATGAGAAGAGTTGAGCATATAGTATTTAGCTCTATGTAGGAAATGTAGAGAGAAATATGAATGATACTTTAGGCCAGCCTCATTTATTGAAATAATTTTTTTTTTTATTGTTGTATGGTGAAGGCTATCTCAGATTTTGTCTGGGCCAAAATTTCAAAAGATATTGAGAGTGCTCTCTCCCTTACTTCCATTGATTCAGTATCAATATAGAATATAACGTTTGTTGATTTATGAATAGCATGAATCACTTCAAATTCCATAGAACGTACTGGAAAATATGTCGAACTATGTCTATATGTATGGTATACACACATTCACACATGAACCGGCTCATCATTGCAGTCTATGTATAACAGTTTCACTGGTCTACACTCAAGTGATGTTTTCGAAATTTTTTAGCAATAATCAAGAGATTATATTTATTTTAGATTCTGACCCCAAAACTGAATTCATATAAATGTGTTTTATGTATGCATGTGTAGCTGATAATTTATTTCTGTTGCAGGTCAGGAGAAGCAGTATCCAAGGGCTTCTCAGAGACATTTTAAGAGAGCTTGGAAGCCTGAAAAAGTCAATGTAATGCCATGAGGCAGGTTGAATATGCAGATCTATCAGTTTAGAGGCGTACAAGTTAATTGGCGCTAGGTGATAAGCACTTGTGATCATGTGAAGGGCTTGTTTAGATTATTAATGTTTGTAATAGTGAGTAGTGACTTTTAATTAAGCTGTATTTTGCTAACTGAAGTTAGGTAAAAGTTAATTAGTGTAATGTGATCAACACTTAATATGAAAATCTATTTGACAGAAACTTGTTGAAATGATGGAGTATCTTCAAAAGTTTGTTTCAAAAGTCAAAACGTATGAAAAAAGGCGGCCAGAAGGCAGAAATGAAAGAAAACTGTAAAATGGCTCTTGTGGCCTAAACGACAGCATTTGTTTTTATTCCGAGTCATTTTTTGAGTTTTTTCTTTGCCTAAGGGTCTGTTTGGTATGAGGTGAGGGGAGGGAAAATTTTTGTGACATGAATTTATAAAAATTTGAGAAGTGGGGTTGGAAATTTTAAACTAATATATATAATTCTTATATTTAACATCTTATCTCTGTATTAAAATATCCCAACCCCATTTCTTCAATATTTAAAAATTTATCTTATAAAAATTTGGGAAAATTAATTAGAGGTCCCTCACAAGGGAGTTAATACTGGAAAGTCTCAAAAGTTGAAAATATTAATGTAGGGTCCCAAGGGACCTCAAATTAATATATTTGAAAAGTGAAAAGACAGTTTTGCCCCTAGCCTTAAAAAAATTTTACCCCCCCTCCTCCCCCCCACCCCCCCACCCCTTCCTCCTCCCTCCATCGCCCCCCCCAACCCCAGCCCCCTCCTCCCCTGCCCCCCCACCCCAGCCTCCCCCTCCCCCTGCCCCCCCACCTCCAGCCTCCCCCTCCCCCTGCCCCCCCACCCCCAGCCTCCCCCTCACCCTGCCCCCCCACCCCCAGCCCCATCCCCCTTCGGCCCCCACCCCCACCCCCAGCCCCCTCCCCCTTCGGCCCCCCACCCCCACCCCCTCTCCCCTCCCCCTTCGGTCCCCCCCACCCCTCCTCCCTCCTCGCACCCCCACCCCCACTCCTCCTCCCTCGCACGCGAGGGAGGGGGCGATGGAGGGGGGTGTTAAAATTTTTTTAAGGCTAGGGGCAAAACTGTCTTTTCACTTTTCAAATATATTAATGTGAAATCCCTTGGGACCCTACATTAATATTTTCAACTTTTGGGACTTTTCCAGTATTAATTCCCTTGTGAGGGACCTCTAATTAATTATCCCTAAAAATTTTCCTTCCCCAACCCTTCCCTCCAAATCCCTTGTACCAAACAGACCTTAAACGCCAAGTCTCTGTCAAGGCTTTACTGCTTTCCAAGCGTATTTATTAACATGAAATTTTTACATAATAGATTTAATGTGGTATGACACTAATAGGTTAATTTGTATATCTCTGATTGGAATTTCAAGACAGTGGTAGAGACCTTTTATGTGCTCTCTCCACAGTATATCACTTCATTTATGTGATTATTAGAAATGCATAAAGGATTCAAATGATGCACAAAATCTGACTTTTTTCCATTCTTCTAAAAAAGTTGAATTTTAAAAAAGTCACTTTTCTAACGTTAATCCAAACACATACTTGTTGGAAGAGAAATTTTTTATGAATCGTCTATGACCAAATTAATCATAAACAAATACCTTAGGATTTATGTGGAAATTTTCTATCGTTTATGTGATATAGGAAAAATAAAATGTGGTTTTTCTATAGATTTCAGCTGTTTTAAAGGTTGACATAGACCGATTTTGTAACATATCTTGCAAAACTTATCTAGTAATTTCTGAATAGTTGAGTTTGATCTTATGTAGTTTCCATGGCTATATTTTCATTATATACATTGGAGGCTAGACTATAACTCCTTAAATTCCTACTGTTATTGGCTCTACTTCTACTATCGGACCCAAAAATTTGTTTTCTCAACCAACTATTCAACACTCTTGTCTCTAATCACTACCCAATTTCTAGTTTTGATAGGAACATCAGAGCTAAACCAGCAGACTTAAGCTCTCTCTGCTGAGAGCACCCTCTTAGCCTTACCAAAGTTTTCACCCGAAATATGCACAGTGATTTTACAGAAAAACAATAATCACACACCCGGGCAAGAAAACAAGGGTATTATTCTAATCATAGAATGTTACCAGAACCATAGGGAATGCCAAAGTATACAGTATAACTGAGTACTAATAAAAGTTGACTGCTTATCTTCAAAGTTATGTGCGTGTGTGTGTGTTGGTGTTAAAAGATACAGATCATAATATATTCATTTTGATTTAATAATTAGCAATTGAAAAAAAAATATTTTTATTAGTTAGTTTATAATTTTTATGATGTTACATTAGATTTCAAATTACACTTAAGATCTTTCATGCAAGAATTTCTCAGAATATTATGAAGGTAACTTCATGTCACGTTTGGTTATTTACCCTCGTGTGACTGTGTGTCCACGGAATATTCCGCCTATATTTATAGACGGTCCCTAGTCCGGATGAAGGAGTAGAGTTGTGTTAGCCTTTGACAGCCAACGTAAAAATATGTCGAATCTTTTGAGCATGGACACACGCATTGTTTATATCAATATGTCATTGCTTGGTACTTCGCAAGGGCTTTCATACTTTCATGGGAGAAGACATATAAAGGAAACAAAAGGTTCAAAGAAGAAAAGTGGATGAGCAGTAAGAATAATTGATGAAAGGGTATGGAATCACTGCAAAAGGAGGAGAGGAAGACTAAAGAGATCTTTTGATGAAATGTTTACCTCCAAGCATGACTATTGATAGAGCACAATGATCATGTAGCCGACCCCATTTAATTGGGATAAAGTTTATGTTATGGTGAACTAAATAAAAAAATATAATAAGGGAATAATTTAGAAAAACAAAATTTGTCTGAAAAGTTAAGGAGATTATTTTTTTATAACAAAATTAAGGAGATTTCTTTTATCAGAAAAATTGAGGATATAATAGGAAAGATATTAAATTATATGAAGTTGATCCAAATAAATAAATAATCAAGGAATAAGCTAATAATAGAATACTCCCTCCGGTCCCTAATATAAAAGTCAGCCTCCAAAAATTAAAAAAGCTTCTTAAGAAAACATATAAATGTTAGTTGGGTGTTTGGAGTTAATGCTTTTTTTACAATATTGCCCATATTTATTACAATACTTTTAGGAGAGAGAAATGCATAAGCATTAATAAATATGAAAGAGAGTTAGAGAAAAATAGGAAAAAACACATTTAAATTAGAAGAGAATGTGAGATGAGCTCTTATATTAGGGACCAAAACCATTCAAATTTTGACTCCTATATTATAGACCGGAGGGAGTAGTTGAGAGCGGTTCGGGACCCTCCTCCTTTTCCTTTCTCCCTTCAAGGCTCACACCTCTCTCACACCCACATCCCACTCACACAATATAATCTCTCTCCTCCATAATTTCCTTTTCATCAATGCCCCAATATCTATTTTAACTCATAGTAAATTCAATAAAATAAAAAAAGTCAAAAATATTATATTGTTTTAATCATACAAAAACTTCCATTTTTTTCTTTCATCATTTTAACGTGTCGTACAACTAAAAAAGTCAGACGCAAATTTCTTAAAATAAAGCTGATCACTAGTGACTGTAATGGTACAATTTAGTGCAGATTCATGCTCAGATATCAACACACATATTAATCTATGAAATTTCGAAGCATCTTCTTCCTCCAATCTCAACAAAAAAGACCTTTTCTTTCTTTGGTAGATATGACTCATCAATTTACTAATGGTCATTTTATTTTTTTGTAATGCAACCATTTTATTCATATTTTCCCAAATAATGCAAATTATAAATCGATTTTTTTAGCAACGGCTAAAGTATACTATTAGTCCTTTATGTTTGCATCAAGTTTCAATTTAGTCATTTATGTTTGGAAAGTACACTTTTAGTCCTTTTTTGTTAACACCGTTAGTTTAACTTAACGGAAAATGCTAACTTAACAATTTTAAATGATTATTTTATAATTGAATTGTACCAAAAATGATAAATTTTTAAAATATAAGAATAATTACACTCAAATATTTTAATCTGAACTTTTTTTAATATTTAATAATCGTTTAAAATTGTTAAGTTAACATTTTCCGTTAAGAACTAACGGTGTTAGTAAAAAAGGACTAAAAGTGTATTTTCCAAACATAAAGGACTAAATTGAAACTTGATGCAAACATAAGGGACCAAAAGTATACTTTAGCCTTTTAGCAACTATAAGAAAGGGAGTTTGAAAAATCAAAATTAACAAAGAAATAATTGAAAATATATATAATATCAATTTTATAAAAAATGAAGATACACAATATGGGAAATAATGAGGCTACCATAATTAATAATGAGCTACCATATATTGTACTGCAATCCCCCGAAGAATTGTTATGCATATACCTCAAATCTTGTTATTAAGACTACCATATCATGCATTCATACCATTAAAATATATTATGATTTAAAATAAAGTGTGTTATTAATGCTTGAGATTTGGGGGTTGATGAGGAGGAAAACATGGGGGAGAGAAATTATATTGTGTGAGTGGGATATGTGGTGTGAGAGAGGTGTGAGCCATTGGATTACTTGGACTTCTCGACCAAAAAAAACTTGGATTACTTGGACGGAAAAAATGAGGGGAAGCGTGGGGAAAATGAGAGAAAGGAAAAGGAGGGGTCCTGAACCGAGTTGAGAGGGACTAGTATTTAATATCTTCATCATTTTAAGAAAAAGAATTGGTTAAGCACAAACATTGTTTTTTAAAAAATTCTAAGCATCTTCTTCCTCCAATCTCAACATAAAAGACCTTTTATTTCTTTCGTAGACATGACTCATCAATTTACTAATGGTCATTTTATTTTTATGTAATGCAACCATTTTATTCATATTTCCCCAAAAAATGCAAATTATAAATCAAGTGAATTTTTTTAGCAACTATAAGAAAGGGAGTTTGAAAAATCAAAATTAACAAAGAAATCATTGAAAATACATATAATATCAATTTTATAAAAAATGAAGATAAACAATTTGGGAACTAATGAGGCTACCATAATTAATAATGAGCTATCCTATATTGTTCTGCAATCCCCCGAAGGATTCTGGAACTTGCATTATTTTATCTCTGGAACTTGCAATCCCCCGAAGGATTGTTATGCATATACCTCAAATCTTGTTATTAAGGCTACAGTATCATACATTCATGCCATTAAAATATATTATAATTTTAAATAAAGTGTGTTATTAATGCTTGAGATTTGGGGGTTAATGAGGAGGAAATCGTGGGGAGAGGAATTATATTGTGTGAGTCAGATATGAGGTGTGAGAGAGGTGTGAGAGCCATTAGATTACTTGGACTTCTCGACCTTGGATTACTTGGACGGGAAAGATGAGGGGAAGCGGGGGTAAATAAGAGAAAGGAAAATGAGAGGTCCTGATTGAGAGGAACTAGTATATAATATGTTCATCATTTTAACAAAGAGAATTGGTTAAGCACAAACATTATTTTTTAAACAAAAGATGGGAGCTGAACGAGGAGAGTCATGTCCTTCTTTAAGAGCTCATCAACCGGATAATATACGTGATAGTTTGATAAAATTCATGGTTGTGTTTCTTTGTGTCGCTAGTGCAGCGGCCGTTTTCTATTTCCCTTTCCGAATATTTGAACCCGTTTGCTTCATCTCAAGCTTTAACATTGTTTCTAGCCTTAACCAAACCTCAAACAACAATTCATCTTCCCATAATTATAACCCCACCATCAAAATACCCTTCACAGTCGTATTCCTTAACCATAACATGTATGGATTAACCTACCATGACATAGACTTCACAATGAGTGTATTTGTTGATAAAAATACGACTAGACAGATTGGTAGGGTGACAATCGCAGACTTCTATGAGTCGGGCGGTGACATGAGAGGAAATCCTGTCTCGCTGAGAAGTTACATTGAAACACGTGGCAATTGATCTTAGCACAAGAGTGAAATATAGTATGTTTTACATTTACATGAAACATAAGAGATTTTGGGGAGGGGCCAATGTAGCCGTCGATGATTTCGGTATGACTGACGGCGAGATTTATATTCCACTTGGACACTCCCCTGCGGTGATCGAGTAATTTATATTCATGTCATGCCATGGTTCCTAAGGTTCTAGTTCTAGGTTTTCTTGTACCCATCTTTTATTTCTAGTTCTAGATTCTCTCTTTCCCCCCCCCCCCCCTCCCCCTGATATCTTCCGTCCAAGTAACTATGTTTGGTTCAAAGGAGGGGAGGGGAGGGGAGGTTTATTAAAGGGAGGTGAGGGGAGGGGAGGTTCATTAAAGGGAGGTGAGGGGAGGGGATGTCAATTTCTTATTTGGTTTAGAAGGGGAGGGGAGGAGGTAATTTATTAGTTGACAATTATACCCCTCAATCTTTCATTATTATTTATTGTTAAAAAAATTTCATTAACCAAATAATGAATATTTTTCTAGCAACAAAAGTTTTCATATTTAATTAATAAAAGTCTACAACATCAAATACACAGTCAAGTCCTAAGATTTACATGTTTTTGAATGCTTAGAATAAGGATTTTAACGTATTTGAAATGCAATTATACTCTTGATGACTCCTTAATTTTTCTAAGATTAAATACATATTTTAAGTATATCTTGAGAGTCTATAGTCTAAATTTAAAAGAAACAAAAAGAGAATTATTATTATTATTATTATTATTATGATGAAGAAGTCATGAAGGTGCTGCTGCCAAAGAAGAAATGAAGAGGGATTGATTATTAAAAGGAAATAAGAAAAAGACAAAAAGAGAAGAAAGGAAGGAGGTGACGTGACTGAAGCAAGAAAGGAATGAAGGTAAGGAGCGAATTGAAGAAGGGAGAGTTGGGGGCAAAAGACGAGAAGTGAGGAAGTTGCAAGGGTGGCGGCGTCTGAATGAGGTTTGATTGATGGGGGTATGTTTGGAATATTGGAAATATTATATGGACAAATTGGTCCAGATATTCTCACCCCTCCAAAAAACCCCACTTTTGGGGGTGAGGAGAGAGAAAGCAAGGGGCCAGATAATGACAAATTTTTTCCCCTCCCCTCCCCTCCACTTTTTTCAACCAAACAAGGTATCTTACCTTTCATCCCTCCCCTCCCCTCACCTCCCCTCCAAAACCCCCCCAACCAAACAGAGCCTAATGGCTCACAACTCTCTCACACCCCACATTCCACTCACACAATATAATATAATCTCTCTCCCCCATGATTTCCTCCTCATCAACCCCAAATATCTATTTTAAATCATAATAAATTTAATAAAATTAAAAATTAAAAAAGTCAACAATATTATATTGTTTGAATCATACAAACACTCCTATTTTTTTCTTTCATCATTTTAACGTGTCATACGACTAAAAAAGTCGGACGCAAATTTCTTTAAATAAAGCTGATCACTAATAAGTGTAATGGTACAATTTTGTGCAAATTCATGCTCATATATCAACACACATATTAAGCTATGAAATTTCTAAACATCTTCTTCCTCTGAGCTCAACAAAAATGTCCTTTTATTTCTTTGGTAGACATGACTCATCAATTTACTAATGGTCATTTTATTTTTTTGTAATGCAACCATTTTATTCATATTTCTCCAAATAATGCAAATTATAAATCAAGTGATTTTGTTTAGCAACTATAAGAAAGGGAGTTTGAAAAATCAAAACTAACAAAGAAATCTCAATATATATAAGATCAATTTTTTTGATAAATATATAATATCAATTTTATAAAAAATGAAGATACACAATTTGGGAAATAATGAGGCTACCATAATTAATAATAATGAGCTACCATATATTGTTCTACAATCCCGGAAGAATTGTTATGCATATACCTCAAATCTTGTTATTAAGGCCCCCATATCATACATTCATGCCATTAAAATATATTATGATTTAAAATAAATTGTTATTAATACTTGAGATTTGAGGGTTGATGAGGATGAAATGGTGGGGGAGAGAAATTATATTGTGCGACAGTGTGAGTGAGATATGGGGTGTGAGAGAGGTATGAGCTATTGGATTACTTGGACTTCTCGACAAAAATAAATGGATTACTTGGATGGAAAAAATGAAGTGGGGGGGGGGGGAATGAGAGAAAGGAAAAGGAGGGGTCCACCAAGGGCCATGTAGCCCAGTGATATTACTTCTCCCCTTTGGGTGAGAGGTTGCGGGTTCGATTCCGCTTATAAGTTGTAACCTCAAGTGAATAGTGCTTGCCCCTTTGAATAAAAAAAAGGGGTTCTGAACCGAGTTTAGAGGGACCAGTATTTAATATATTCATCATATTTTAAGAAAGAGAATTGGTTAAGCACAAACATTGTTTCTTAAACAAAAGATGAGAGCTGAACGAGGAGAGTCGTGCCCTTCTTCAAGAGCTCATCAACCGGAAAATATACGTGATAGTTTGATAAAATTCGTCATTATGTTTCTTTGTGTCGCCACTGTAGCGGCCTTTATCTATTTCCCTTTCCGAATATTTGAACCCGATTGCTTCATCTCAAGCTTTAACATTGTTTCTAGCCTTAAACAAACCTCAAACAACAATTCAACTTCCAATAATTATAACCCCACCATCAAAATACCCTTCACGGTCGTATTCCTTAACCATAACATGTATGGATTAACCTACACTGACATAGACTTCACAATGAGTGTATTTGTTGATGAAAATACGACTAGACAGATTGGTAGGGTGACAATCACAGACTTCTATCAGTGGGGCGGTAACATGGAAGGAAATCCTTTCCCCCTAAGAAGTTACATTGAAACACGTGGCGGAGAACTCAATGGGACGGCGAAGGTGGGCGGAAAAATGTACTTCTGGATTGATCTTAGCACAAGGGTGAAATATAGTATGTTTTACATTTACATGAAACATAAGAGATTTTGGGGAGGGGCCAATGTAGCTGTCGATGATTTCGGCATGACAGACGGCGAGATTCATATTCCACTTGAACACTCCCCTGCGGTGATCGACTAGTCTAGATTCATGTCATGCCATGCTGCCTGTGGCTAGTTCTAGGTTTTCTTGTACCCATCTTTTAGTTTAAGTTCTAGGTTTTCTTGTACCCATCTTTTAGTCTTCGATTTGTTAAGCTATAGAGTAAATTGGTTTTATTTTACTTTTTTTTTTTTAAGTATAATGTAATGATTTGGTGTTGGTTTTGATTTGGTCAAAATTATAATCGTGATTGTTATTAAAAAAAAAGAGCAATTGAGAGGTAAAAAATCAAGGAGAGAAAATAGGGGAAGATGGAAATTTAGATTTAGATTATCAAAATAGTTTTTAAACTGAAGGGAAAAAAGAGAAAAATAAATAAAAAAGTGAAATCACTTGCTTGAAATCACTTGCTTTTAGGCTTTTAGCCCTCCCTTCAAATTCAAATAATCTGAAAAAAGTGGAGAAAATTTCGTTCCTCCTTTTTTAGCTCTTCAAATTGATTTGGCCTTTTCTTGATTTCTGTTAGGTTTGCGCTTATTATGGATTTATTTATTAAATAATCTCACACACATATTATTTATATTATATGAATACTAACAAAAGTTCACTGCTTATCTTCAAAGTTATATGTGTGTGTGTAAGTGTTAAAAGATATAGATCATAATATATTCATATTGATTTAATAATTAGCAATTGAAAAAAATATTTTTATTAGTTAGCAATTAAATGAAATGAAGTTAATCCAAATAAATAAATAATCAAGGAATAAGCTAATAATAGAGTAGTTGAGAGGGACTAGTATTTTTTTTGTGTTATAAAAAAAAGTATTTTTTTATCGAAAGAGAGGGACTAGTTTTTAATATCTTCACCATTTTAAGAAAGAGAATTGGTTAAGCACAAGCATTGTTTCTTAAACAAACGATGGGAGCTGAACATGAAAGTCCTGCCCTTCTTCAAGAGCTCATCAACCAGAAAACGGGAATCGACATAAACAGGAATCGACATAAACATGATAGTTTGATAGAATCCGTCGCTGTGTTTCTTTTGGTCGCCTTTATGGCAGCCATTTTCTATTTCCGTTTCCGAATATTTGAACCCGTTTGCTTCATCTCAAGCTTTAACATTGTTTCTAGCCTTAACCAAACCTCAAACAACAATCCAACTTCCCATAATTATAACCCCACCATCAAAATACCCTTCACACTCGTATTCCTTAACCATAACATGTATGGATTAACCTACACTGACATAGACTTCACAATGAGTGTATTTGTTGATAAAAATACGACTAGACAGATTGGTAGGGTGACAATCGCAGACTTCTATGAGGGGGGCGGTGACATGGGAGGAAAACCTAAATGGCTGAGAAGTTACATTGAAACACGTGGCGGAGAACTCAATGGGACGGCGAAGGTGGGCGGAAAAATGTACTTCCGGTTGGATCTTAGCTCAAGGGTGAAATATAGTGTATTTTTCATTTACGTGAAACAAAAGAGATTTTGGGGAGGGGCCAATGTAGCCGTCGATGATTTCGGCATGACAGACGGGAAGATTTATATTCCACTTGGACACTCCCCTACATTGATCGAGTAGTCTAGATTCATGTCATGCCATGCTGCCTGTGGCTAGTTCTAGATTTTCTTGTACCCATCTTTTAGTTTTTGGTTTGTTCAGCTCTAGAGTAAATTGGTTTTAATTTACTTTCTTTTACTTTTTTTTGAAGTATGATGTAATGATTTGGTGATCAAGATAGAAAAATTCTCTCTCCATCCCTCATTCAATTATGTTTGTTACTTGTTGCGATGTTTAGAATTAGAATAGAATTCTTCACCATATAATGATTTGGTGTTGGTTTTGATTTGGTCAAACTTATAATCATGTTTGTTATTTTAAAAAAAAGCAGTTGAGAGGGAAAAAATCAAGGAGAGAAAATAGGGGAAGATAGAAATTTAGATTATTAAAATAGCTTTTAAATTAAAGGGGAAAAAAAAGAGAAAATGAATAAAAAAGTGAAATCACTTGCTTTTAGGCTTTTAGCCATCCCTTGAAATTCAAATAATCTGAAAAAAGTGGAGAAAATTTCGTTCCTCCTTTTTTAGCTCTTCAAATTGATTTGGCCTTTTCTTGATTTCTGTTAGGTTTGCGCTTATTATGGATTTATTTATTAAATAATATCACACATATATTATTTATATTATATATGCATGTAAACTTTTTTTTCATCCTAATCTTCTGGTTTGGCATTCAAAACATCGTTACTTTGAAGAATGGGACGTGGACGTGGCCGTGGCCTATTCCCACAGAGCTTCCAAAACATGCTCCGTCCAAAAACACAGCGTTATAAACATATCACTGATACTTCTGATTCCCTAATTCAACCTCTACTCAACAATAATGACAATCAGGTTCGTATCAGTCTTATTCTTTAGGACTTGTTTGGAATGACGATTGAAACCTTCAAAAGCATCAGTTAGGCTTGATAAATAAGGTAAATATGTGAAATTAGTTATCTTGTTTTAATTAGGTGAACCCTTTTATAAATTTTGATTATTCCATAAAGCACTTCATTTATATGCAAATAAGCTCACTATCTAATCATAGATGATTTCAGTTTTCTCGTGTAAGGAAAAATTACTTGGCTTCTAAATTGTTAGATTAAGTACCTAGCTAGCTTTAGTTTTAAATTTTTTATGCTAATGGATGAGGACTAAACAAGTGATTTATTTAATTCTTGAGCTGTGCTAAGATTTTATTTTTTTTTTGCAGTTTGTTCTGTTTTGTTAAAAGATTGTGTTTTTTCTGTGTTTAGTTCATGGAAGAAAAGGAAAATCATGATGATATTCAAGGCTTTTTGGAGAAATTTTCAGCTTTAGACAAGGAAATTGGAGACTTGAAATCCAATATTTCTAGGTTTGAAAGCAAACTCCAATCAAAGGTATTAATGTATGAAGATTATCTCGAAAATTAATTTGGACTTTATTTATTGTAATTTCTGAGGAAGTTGTGCGTATTTTCCAATAAGATATATACCTGAATAAAAAAAAAATTATGTGACAGGGCAAAGAAGGCAATAATCAACATGAAGCAATCACAACTCTTGAAGGGAAGGTTGAGAAGCTGAAAAATCAACTTGATGATAATGTTTCAGCCCGAAGAAAGGTACTAACACTATATTTTTATTCATATATGAACTCTTTCCAGGAAAAATAATCACAGAGATTTCCCATTAATTAATTCTTTAGTACTGCAGTGTAATTTTATAATTTGTCTTTCCTTAATTAATTAAAAATAAAGTCGCATCATTCGATCTTTTTGGTTAATCTTTTTTGGATATTATTTTAAAAACAGGAAACTATTAAACAAGGAGGAGCTATTTTAAAAATAGAAGAAAATAATAGCAATCTTGAGAAGAAAGTTACAGAGTTGGAAACCAGAGTCAATGAGATGACTTCTTCGATGGTAGATATGAAGGTTGTTACATCTGATCTTCAGGATAAATGTTCTTCCAACTCTCAGGTAAATATAGATAATGCCAAATCGTGTTTGATATTGATAATTTGTTACACTTAATTAAAGAAAATTAATGAACCCTTTAAGGAAATGTGAGGACTTACTATAAATGTTGATGATACCTCTTTTTGGAATGCAGGATGCACGGGCTAAAATGTTACTCAAAATTTGCGTCTATCTTATAGTTTTCTTTGTTACATTTATCATTGGCCAAAATATATCATCCTTATATCTACTGATAAGTGGATAAACCCATTTTTTTTCAAGTTTTTAAATACAATATCTCGTGAAGTTTAAGATAAATGTTTTGATTGAAATAATTTAGTCGTTATCGTGAATTTATATACAACTAGAAATATTATACAAAATTTTCACAAATCACATTATTCATAACATTATAGAACACATATTTCTCATATTCCAACAATGGACTCACGATAATTATGCTATTTATTTTTTAAAATTTTCCCCGATTTAAACTTGAAAGTTCCAATTTGACCACACACCAAGCACTTAGATAAACTATTTGTGAGTTGGTTTAGCTTAACCGGTACTCATGTTTGAGTCTTAGGTGTAACAACGATAATTACTTGTAGTAGGTAGCGAGGAATTACTTGTTGGTAGTGAAGTTCCTCCATTATGAGTCTACACTCTCACAATCGGATCAATCAATTGCTAGTAACACCAGATACGGTGGATAAATAAAAAAACTCCAATTTTCTATTTAAGTCTTGGCATCACATAGTGAATACTCCGATTAGTTATCATGATGGTTCACAAATTGATGATTTGCCCTCTAAAAAGGTAGAGTTTTGGAAAGAAAATTAGTTATAACAATCAGGTTAATTCCAAATTAATTATAGGGTTAAAGATCATTCTGACTACCAAACTATTTCTAAAGTATTAATTTAGCCTAAGAACAAGTGACTATTAATAACTCATAAAATTGGCCGCTACTTGCATTTGTCGATTTAGTATCAACTCCTAAATTTGTTTCAATATGCTTAGCTTAGATTGATTGCATAAAACTTTATTATCTAGCAAACTACCAAGCTTCTTCATATTGTAGTTTCTACATATCAGTGATAATTGATTCAAAAGAAGTTCCACATTACAGCCGCTCCCTCTAGCTCTTTCCAAATCAAAACCAAGGCAATCAAGAAAATCATAAATTCTGATCATTCCTCAATACCTAAGTGTTTATATACCAATCCCTTGTATGATACAATGATTGAATCCTATATGATAGTCTACAATGACCAATAATTCTACTGAATCTTCCAAAATATCATCTTTTACTAACTCAGCTATCCTACTTCTAAAAGACTCAAGAGAAGGGACCATGGAAGAAAGAACTAATTAAAATGGTATAACATTCCTTGTAAAATGAAAACTAATCCTAAAACCCACAATTTATATGCTATTTGGGAGCTAGATGAGCCTAACTCTTTATCTGTAACACCCACAACAAATGTACAACCACCAATAGAAGGGTCTTGGGAGGTTACCATTCCCAGGCCATCAAAATTGCAGCTTCTTGAATCCTGCATTTGCAGCTGATAGTAACTATTAAAAGCATATGACACATTACCTTTTGCACCAATTCCATTACATGAACCTCCATAGCTGAGTGTTGTGCAATCTGCAACACTGCAGGCAAGTCCAATGTAGTTAGCCACATTGGTCAAGTCACTAGAGGGACTTGCCACACACCACCTAGATGGAAGATACTGAATATTCTTAGCATTCTTCAGTTCTTTGTTTCCAAGTCCAAGGTTTAATGGATACTTAGCCTTCCCATCAAACGAGAATATTCCCCAGTGTCTTTCGAAATTCCCCGGAAGCGTGCTTTTTGCCCCTTCATCAAGCAAGCTGAAAATATAAACATCCATTGCTGGGGAATTAGGCCTCAAGGGTGTCCCTTTGTTACTCAGAACATGATTTATAAGTCCTTGGTTGAATACTTTTGCAGCTGTCATATTTGCCCCAATGGCTCCATCTGAGGGCCAACCAATTTCCCCTATAACTATAGGCATTTGACCATAACCAAGTTTAGTCAAGGCTGCCACTAAAGTATCATAGTTTCCATCAAATGCATTGGTGTAAACATTGGCTCCATCTGTGACAGGATGAGTAGTTCCTTCAAAAAATGCATAGTCTTGTGGGAAATCTCCATTGTCATAAAGACTTAGAAATGGATAGATGTTAACTACAAATGGAGATCCATTGGAGTTGAGAAACTGAAGAAGCTGAGTCATTATTTGGATCAGATCAGGACGGAATACCCCTTGCGAAGGAAGCGAGGACTCGTAGACATCGGCATTGCAAGGGACCACAAGTTTCACATAACC
Source organism: Mimosa pudica (assembly GCA_029929735.1). Taxonomy (NCBI): domain Eukaryota; kingdom Viridiplantae; phylum Streptophyta; class Magnoliopsida; order Fabales; family Fabaceae; genus Mimosa; species Mimosa pudica. Next base: position 5,921,217 of record JAKELP010000020.1, read on the forward strand.
TGCAAGATTTGCTTTGACTAGAGACTGTTGTAGATTGAGCACTGCAGGCATGACTAAGTTCTGAAACTGACCATTATAACTAGCCAGGAAAGGTTCATTTCCAACAGCAATGTACCTGTCATCACATGAAAAAGATTAAAAGGCCTGCATGAAATCAAAATTAACTAATCCAGTCTAAAAAGGAAATCTAGCTCTAAGCACAGACCTTAAAATATACAAATAAAAAGGCAGTTCAACTTCAACTATCAATAGTTATTATAGAAGAAGGAGGCAATTTATATTATGTCTTAAAAATAAAGACTTCAGAACTAGATCAAAATCCATATGTAGGATAGAGGCATACCCTTATTTACCTAGTTTCAGATGTTAGTTATTTATGTTATGCATCACATAAACTTAGTTGTGTTATCACTATTCATCAACTTAAACAATACTAGCAATAAGACTAAAACATGGGTTCTTAGGGAATGAACAAGCTTGACTATAAGTTGAACCGAGCCTGCCAGTATTCTTGGGGAAATTAAATACATAAATTCATTCTTGCAAGAAGCAAATATTTTTTTCAAGTTATCAAAGTAGAACTTGCTCGAAAACAAAAGTTAATAAAGCAGAATCACTTCTTTCTCTGTTTTTACTTTCTGGATTTAGGCTGGTAGCACTGTAACATAACTTTAAATTATTGAATAAAAGTTTTTTATAATTTTCCTGTAGAGACTTTTTATTGTGGATATAAATTGGAAATAGTTGATGATAATTAATAAATCTAATTAAGCTATAGCTTGCCATTCAGATTCAACAGCTTTATATATTATTTGCAACAAAACACTATATTATTATATTATTATTGGATATTTGATCGATTCGTTCTCAGAAATGGAAAGTAATATAATAAAAAAAAAGAACTCATCCTGCCTCTACAGAGAATCTAAATTTTTTTTTTTTGATCGAGAACAGAGAATCTAAAATTGAAGAGAAGGAAAAAAAAAGAAGAAAAACTTAAATGAAGATCAATTCATTTTTTCAACTTTAGAACATCTGAGCTTTGAAACTCTAAGGGATCACAACTTTCTTACTTTCGCTTAGCTCAACAGAGCAGCTTGTGATCATCACCATGAAAGTAAAGGAAAAAAGAGACTTACTCTATAAAGATCAACGGTTCACCAAAGAATTTCCAGGGAAAAGAAAGGGAAAATGTTCTTTTCACATATATATTTTACACAAAACTTTCATCCATTTCTTTAGAAAAAGTAATATACAGAGCTTTTCTCACTAGCATCATCCAAACGCCAGTTTCTAGATCATAACTATTGGATGAAATATGAATCAATTGTAAATAAATATTAGGTCTCTCTTTTTCTCACATAAACTTAAGCTCAGGCAAGATATTATATACCCTTGATTCATTTCTCACTATTTTCCTAGTTTCACTTATAACAGTTCTATATAATAAAAATTAATAGGAAAATCTCATATATATATATATATATATATATATATATATATAACAATTGAATTTCAAAATCATTTTAACTAATGGAATAGCAGAATTAACTAGTCAAGTAGCGATATTTACTAATCGAATATCGGGATTTCAAATTCAATTATATATGTGTTAGAAGGTTTGTTTTTCTCTCACTTAATGATTTAATATACATAATTCATTTCTCATTATTTAGACGTGGGACTTTCTAGATAAAATCCCATCAAACATACTGGCAAAATAAACAAGAAGAAGAATAATAAACACAAGATCACAAAGAGAAAGATAGAGACCAACCTAATAGAAACACCACCTTTGCCCATATAAGAAGAAACATTTTGACGAACCCACAAATCAGTAGCAGAAGTTGAAGAACTGAAGAGAGACAACATCTCATTAGGGATTCCAAGCATGACTTGAATCCCACTTCCTTTAAGAGCCATAAGTACATCTTCCTCTGCCTCAAAAAGCTTCACCTTTGGGATATTATTCTCCTTCAAGAGATCTACCACTGTCATAGGACTCAACTTTCTAAATGACAACGTTCCCCAGTTCATTCCTATTGCTGACTCCACCATAGAAACTGATCTCCAAGCTAGTAAACAGAGAAAAATGGAAGAAGCCAATTTTGGCTCCAACATGTTCTTCTTACACACAAAATGTTACTATTAGCTAGCTAGCTCTTATATATATGTGGTTTTTAAGAGAATAAAAACTACAAAAATTGAATAAGTTTGTGTTAACTGAATATGGGATTATGTGAATTTGGATGATGAAAAAGATGTGGAGAAGAGAGAAGGGAGAATCAAGCTGGAAATGTTAGAGTTTGTATGTGTTGTGAAGATGGCGCGCAGGGTATGATAGAGAATGAGGAATTTTATTTTAGTTTAATGTGATGTAGTGAAATTACAGCATGCCCATAGTACACTTGAATAAAGTGTTATGCTACCGTGAGATGCTTAGATTTGTGTTTGCATTATTTCTTCTATGTCGGTGTCATGGGGACTGTGCTTGTGAACATGTTCCTCAAAATGTTTGTGTCCAAACTCCAAACAAAGAAAACTTTATTTTTGATGTCGGTATGTGAATAACAATAATGATGATGATAGTTGATTTTGAGAATGTTATTATGTGAATAACAATTCCCTCTTTTGATTTGATTATTTTATTTGTACTATTGGCTTCATGCTACTTTGCTTTAATATTACTATTAAACTATACACTTATAAAGCATGCGACGCTTCAACTTCAGATCTAAATGGGCATTACAAACGGAAAAAACTTACCTCAAGTACTTGACCTCAATTACATCCAGTAAGCTAATAAGAATTAGACACATGTCCAACTAATTCATACCACTTTCTCCTTCTTTTCTCTCTCCTCCATGTGTTAGTTGTGTATGGGGTTAGTTGGACATGTGTCAAATTCTTATTGGGTAATTGATGTAATTGAGGTTGTTAGAAATATTAGGATCATATTAAATGGGTTGTATCTTGTAAGTGGTTAGTGGCCCTATTGCATATATAAAGGGTCCTAACCTAAACATTTTAGTGTGTGAGATTTATGAGAGTCTACACCAAGAGGGAGAGTTAACATGGTCTCTCTCCTCATTACCCTAGTGTTAGGGATTTGTTTTGTAAATCCATTTCCTCAATGAGGAGTGGTCATCACCTCTATGAGGGATGTTTTGATCTAGTCCAAGAGGATTAGAATATTATTGTTGTTTTTGTATTCTTCTTCATCATCTATCAATATAAAGATTTGTTTAATTCTTCGTCTTGTTCTCTTTCCCTACCGATTTGTCAACATGGTTAGGATCATATTAAATGGGTTGTATCTTGTAAGTGGTTAGTGGCCCTATTGCCTATATAAAGGGTCCTAACCTAAACATTTTAGTGTGTGAGATTTATGAGAGTCTACACCAAGAGGGAGAGTTAACTTGGTCTCTCTCCTCATTACCCTAGTGTTAGGGATTTGTTTTGTAAATTCATTTCCTCAATGAGGGGTGGTCATCACCTCTATGAGGGATGTTTTGATCTAGTCCAAGTGGATTAGAATATTGTTGTTGTTTTCATATTCTTCTTCATCATCTATCAATATAAAGATTTGTTTAATTCTTCATCTTGTTCTCTTTCCCTACCGATTTGTCAACATAGTATCAGAGCAAATCTGGGTTATACAGTCATCTTCATCATCTTCTTTAGTTGATATTGAGTTTTAATGTTCATCGTCCAAGAAGTCATCAAATCTTCATCAAGAATTCAAGTTTTGCATCATTATTATGGAAATTGGGATGAAAGTATAACCACATTATATTGCATATTGGTTTGATGGATGAAACAATTATAAGAGTCCAATGCAAGAAGTTTGATGAGGCAAGTTACCATTATTAGTTTGTGATAGATACAATTGATATTTGCATGGTATAACAATTCGAACGTTGGTTGCTAGAATGCAAGATTGTAAATGAAGCATCGGTCATGTAAACGGTGATGTGAAGATCGATGTCTTGTTAATGCTTGTGTTATGGCTTTGTAAGAAGTGTTTCATGAGTTCTACTGCGGAATATCATAATATTGAAGACTAAGATGAAGAACAATGTATTGAAGATTAACTTGAAGAAAATGATGAAGAGAAAGATTAAACAAATGTCTTTTTGAAGACAAACGGAGGAAATTGTCTTCCATTTTTTTTACAAGATCACAAGAACTCGATCTAATTAATTCACTAAACCCTATTGATTGTATTGACAAGTTGACACTTTCATAAGTTTAAGTAGTGTCAACTTGAGGGGGCGTGCTAGAAATATTAGGATCATATTAAATGGGTTGTATCTTGTAAGTGGTTAGTGGCCCTATTGCCTATATAAAGGATCCTAACCTAAACATTTTAGTGTGTGAGATTTATGAGAGTTTACACCAAGAGGGAGAGTTAACTTGGTCTCTCTCCTCATTACCCTAGTGTTAGGGATTTGTTTTGTAAATTCATTTCCTCAATGAGGAGTGATCATCTTCTCTATGAGGGATGTTTTGATCTAGTCCAAGTGGATTAGAATATTGTTATTGTTTTCATATTCTTCTTCATCATCTATCAATATAAAGATTTGTTTAATTCTCCATCTTGTTCTCTTTCCCTACCGATTTGTCAACAGAGGTCAAGTACTTGAGGTAAGTTTTTTCCATTACAAAATCATACCCAAAAACGCATTTTTCGGACATAAAAAAAACATGGTCTTATTTATAAGTTAGGAGAGATAATAATTTTTTTTACCATTGTTAATAAGTCATGTCATAAAATTTTGCACACAGATGTAAAATTTTATCTTTCACTTATTAAGTAAATTTGTTCCCTTATACACATATAATGTTGGATAAAGGTGCACAAATACTGATGATAATATGTAAAATGTTCAGCTGATATTATTAACTTTGAGTGCAGAACTACCTATCATAAATATAAATGATTGCAATTTTATTATGACGTTAAAAAGAAGGTGCAAAGCTACCTATCATAAATATAAACGGGTGCAATTTTTAACTACCTCTTGTCAACATAAAAAATAAAATTGTACCTGTTTATATTTATGATAGATAGTTTTGCACGCAAGGCTTTAATGTTGTGTCAATTACACTTGACATGTTACCATTAGTATTTTTGCGCATATATCCTGTAATGTTTGCTTAATAATGGTAGAAGAATAAGAAAATTGTTGGATTTTGAGACACATTATGAGATAAGTTTTTTCACTCTAATAAATTATGGTAATATAAAAATGATTTATGAATATAAATAGAATGAGAAGAGGATGTCACACTCACAAAATGAATCACGCGAAGATATTATTCATGGAGTTCTAATTAAAGATAATGTTCTTCTCTGATGTGTTGTTTTGAAGTGAATGAAGAGTAGTTGACTTAAAAATAGGGCCATTTTCATGTGTAACCTATTCTTGGAACAAAGGAACAACGACATTAGAAGATATTCAACCTATGCCTTATGTAGGTGGGGCAATATATTCACGTTTAACTAATAACTTGACAAGTAATAACTATTAAGGATATGATCGTTTGAAAAGTTGATGAATTTAAGATATTTATCAAAGGAAAAAATCATGATGCCCTATATAAGTCATGTGGACTTAAGTCACTCACTTTTTGTATAAACATTGGGCAAAACCATAAGAAAAAAATCAGCACATTAGACAAAAAATATCTTGGAATTGAGAAGATGGACGTCGTTCTTAAATGTAAGATTTTATTTATTTATTTTGTAAATACTAATAAAAAACTTAAGTGAACTACTTAGCTAATTAAGTAGTTTATATAATATATTGCTTTACTTGAATTTTTGAAGTGTTTGACTTATAAATTATCATATAATATATTGATACACAACTGTTTATGATCAAATATCTTATTTAGCTACTTTACATTTTTTTAAAAAATCAAATATGTCTTATATTAAAGAATAAAAGAACAATACTTGTCTCAATGCAAATATAAAACATTTTAATTACTTAACACACACACATTCCTCTTTATTAGCGACTTAGGGGTTATAATGTTTCACATCAATATTTAAAAATAAAGCTCACAACAACCATGTTTATTATAAATCAACTATTTATTAATTCATTCATTTATATTAATTAAAACCTCTATTCTTTGCCAAAATTAACACCTTTTTTTCATGTAAATGCATGGAGAATCCACTATACTATAATATTTATTATTATTCAAACAGTACAAATGGGTGCAAGTGATTTGAATATATTTTATAGGTACATTTAAAGTAATGAGATATCAATTGCATGCTCTCAAGATTTTATAAAATTTCTGTCACACACACATGAAAATATGTAATTTTATTAAAAATAAATAAAAAGCAGGGGGATGGCTTGAAAAAGTGAACCATAGAAGAGGAACTGGATTAACAGTGTTTCTCTAATCCTTGTAATGATGATCATGTTTTGCATATAACCAATCATAACCCACCAGATATAACAAGGTCGGTAGCAGATTAAGGCAATAATAGTTGTTTATTGATAATTTGATATATATAGAAGATGAAAGTGGTGAATCAGTGTGTGATGAGGTGCATGTAAGTATTTGTCGTTTAGGGAGACAGAAAGAGAGACGAACACGGAGGCTGGTAACATGTAGCCTCAGACGATTGGTGCTCCTCATTATTAGCGATTTCATACTCCATCCTTTTCAAACATGCCTCTATAATCAACATCCTCCATTTTGTTTATGGCAAAAAAAACTAACATCCTCCATTTTTCTCATGTGAGGCTACAAAAGTAAACAGAATAGCAAAGATTGCAATCACTTACAATCAATCATCACAGTAATAACTAAATTGGTAGAAATCAGATCTCTTCCAAATATGAAGGTAAGAGATCCCCATAACACAAATAGAGTATGTATCATTTTTCTTGTCTTGTCTTTATGTATAATTGTTCTTGTGCGCTCTTACTATTGTCAATCATACTTCGTCACTTGTCGAGCCATACTTTTTATGTTAATTGATAGTACATTGACAAGTTGATAGAGCATTATTGATTGTGTATACAAGAAGTGACAATTAAATAAGGGTAAGAATAATGGAAACTTAAGGATTTGAATCTCATAACCTCATGCCCTCAATCTTACAACAAGTAAGAAAATATTGAATGACAAGTTTATGTGACAGAAATGAATGAACAAAAAGGCTCACACTTGGTCCATATATTATTGGGATTTTTAGGTGGTTACATTTCTCACTTGTAATCTCATAGCTAGTAGTTCCTCCTTTTTTAAAACCTTAAGTTACAATATTTATTGTACTAATAGATGATTTGAATTCACAATCTTGTATTTAAAGAACTTGCGTCATCAGCCTACTTACAAGTTACAAGAGCTTAAATTTTGTAACATTCTTTCAAACGTGACTCTTAATAACTGAGTAGTGTGGGATTATGTGATTTATGTTCAGCTATATTTTCATAAAAACGTAGTTAGTTAATAAGGATTGTACATTAAAAAAAAGATATAAAGTCATCCCTCATTGAAGGTCAACTCAAATATAGAACCACTTTTAAATATAAAATTTCGTTATATTTTTCTAAAACTTTCCTTAACTTATTCTTATTGATTGTGATCTCTTCAATGAGAGTGGAAAAACATTTGAGTGGTTATGATGTTTTGAAAATATCATATACTCCTCCTGATAAAAAAAAATTCTCCCTCCGGTCCTAAATATAAGACCTAATTGACTTTTTTAAAAAATCCTAAAAAAAGCAAAAATAAGTTAATTATAAATTGATTTACCTAATTTTTTCCCTTAAACTAGTTTATTTTACTTATAAACTAATAGATAATCTAAAAATATATCAAATATGTCATGATTTAATAGACTATTTTGCAACCTTAACCTCTCCAAAAAAAAGTTATCTAGGTCCTATATTTAGGACCGGAGGTAGTATCATATACTCCCTCGGGTCCCTAATATAAGAGTCAAAATTTGAATGGTTTTGGTCCCAAATATAAGAGTTTATCTCACATTTTCTCCTCACTTAATGCGTTTTTTTCTACTTTACCTTTAACCCTCTGTCATATTTATTAATATTTATGTATTTCTCTATCTTATCCCTAGCGCATTAAGGTGTCATTCACGAAACTTGCTTTTGTGCCCTTTAAGAAAAAGTTAACGAGTATCCGATAAAATCATACAACTAAGATACTAACAAAATAAAAAATCTGTAATGAATAGTGCCCACGTCCACATCATATATTATGCTGGTATCCATGTTTCAGACTTTGAATCTTGTGAGGACTATTATTAAGGATTAACTAGTAACATATAACCCGCACAATTAATTCAATTATTGTTCTTATATTTCATTTCCCCGGGGAAATGTATGTCATCCAGCAATGAGTAGTTAGTTGAGTTGGTAAGTGGACTACAACCCCCCCGTAAGGATGAGAACACGTGTTCAAATCCCGGGAAGCGTTCTCATTGGGAGAGGAGACAATCTTGCATATGTGGGTAATACTCTTACTCCTCGAGTTTAAATTAAATCAGGCGGTGATTAACAAAAAAATATGTATGTCCTCCTATTACCATATTCTTCTTCCCAAATGGCAAAAGACATTAAAATCTATATCTTATAGGGTCCTTTTTCCTTCATATGAAATAAAGTTTGCTAGATTCCTATAGAAAACTCCCCCATTATCAAATACTCCTGTTCAGGAAGAGAGTGGGAGATTATTTCATTTGTTCGTAACTAATATCAATAAATTATATTTATGTGTATATACAATTTCAGTATTTCACCCTTCTATTATCATAAGTCGGCATTGTTGAATGTAATGTAGTGGATTTTAAGTAAAAGTAGAATCAGAAAATTATTTAATTTTGAGTAAAAGTCAATAAGATTTAAGATTTTCCTTAACATGTGTGAAAGATGTTTGAAATGCCTTATAATAGATTAGAGGAGTAAATAACAAATAAAAAAGGAGTTTAGTTTAAGTAAATTACAATATTTGATTGCTGTTTCTAATTCTTTTAAAGTACCTCTACTAATTGTACTCCCTCTAGTTCATATTATAGGAGTCATTGCAAAAAGGTTTTTTTTTTTGCTGTACATTATACTCTTTCTAGTCCTAATTATAAAACCACATTTACTTTTTTAGAAAAAATTGAAGTTAAAAATTGATTGCTTTAAATTGTCTATAATTAACTTTTTTCCCTCAAAACTAGTTTCACTACTACAAAAATGGTAATTTAAACCACCATATTTAGACCACTTATATAGCATGTGGTTTAAAAAACTTATTTAAACCACTTTTTTAATATATGTGGTTTAAAAAACTTATTTAAACCACTTTTTTAATATATGTGGTTTAAAAAATGTGATTATATAAACCACTTATTTATAAATGTGGTCTAAAAAGTATAAGCAGTGGCAAATTTGTAAATATGAGAAGTCTTATTAGATTGGAAATATAAGCTTTATTTCGCGTTCTTCTCCCTCCCTTCATTCACAGATCGCGTTCTTCTCCCTCCCTTCATTCACAGATCGCGTTCTTCAATTCCTATCAATCCATCACCATGGGAGGCATCAGCCTCGAAGAGATCAAAAACGAGAGCGTTGATCTGGTATCTATTACTTATCTCACCAAATTACAATTACCTCAACCATTTCATTTTCATTTCTGATTTCTAAATTATTATTGAATGTGCATGGTGTTAAATTTCGGTCTGCTTTTACTCTCCGATCCTTACCCGTGCTTTAATTTGTGCGTTGATTTTAAATTTTTAATTTGTGCGTTGATTTTAAATTTCGGTCTGCTTTTAGGTCTCCGATCCTTAAACTCTTTTCTCTCAGAGCTTCGCCGGTTATTCGTTCTTCATTCTCTCAGAGCTTCGTTCTTCGTTCTTCGTTCTTCGCCGGTTCTTCGTTCTCCAGGTATATCAACTCTCTGTCAATTTGCACATCCATAGCTTTATGACTCTGTAATTGAGACTTAAGGTTACTATTTTAATGATTTCTTGAAGATAGGAAATGATTAATTTATTATTATTATTATTGCTGATTGGTCCTTAAGGAACTGATTGGGATTTGATTTTAAAAGATTAGTACATGTATCAATTTGTTGGAACAAGTGGGTGATTATGTTATTTCTATGAATTTTAGGATTGGAGAATTTCTATTTGGATTATGACAACTATAACAATCAATCTTTGGATTGATTATGACAACTATTTGGATTAGTACATGTATCATTCTAAATGCGGTCAAGTTTTCCTCCACAAATGCAGAATTTCGAAAAATCTTTGGATGCCAAACTACTTTTGTTGATCTTGAATCGATTTGGACTGGACTCACGCACACAAAGTACCCTTCTAGTTACAAAAATCTGATTTTTTTACTATTTTATCAGGTCTTGTTACAAAAATTCCAAGTCAACATGATCTCATGTCATTTAAAATTAATGTTCACTGATTTCTCTTGCTTCTGAATTGACTGAACTAGTACATATTTTCTGCATCTTTGACATTGTATTGTTGATTTATATATCTTTATACTGAACTTGTCTTTTTATTTTCATTTCTGGGTTTCTCTCTAAATGAAATGAACTTTTTTTTTCTGCTTTCCTTTTCGGTTTACTGCAATACTTGTATGTAGAATAATAACATTCTTTTTTTTAAATGAAAGGATCAGAACTCCACAAACTGAAGCTACTATGGGAATAATAACATTCTTCTTTCTCTTGTTGCATGTAGAAGATTCACATAGATATGGATTTTGTCCAACACTAGCATATGGATTTTATAGCTCTTGAACATCATTCATGTGTTATGTGATCTAAATTATTGTAAAAATAATATATTTGACATTAGAATGCCAATAAAAGTTTTTGATAAAAAAAAGAATGCCAATAAAAGTCACACCTTAGTGTTAGGAAGCCATTCTTTGATTTTTCACAGTTTAGACCTTCCCAAACGTAGGCCTTAGGACTACATGTATTTGATCTTGTAACCATAAACTAATTATTTGATCTTTTGTAGAGCTATGAGGACATATCAAATTACTGTTTTGGAAAAGCATTCACACGAGGTGAAAAACACCAAATGGATCATACCGAAAGTAAGTTTATCTTCACATATTCTTTTCAAAGTTGGAAAAGAAAGAATGATTTCATTGGATTGATTTCACTGAGGCTCATAAAATTATGTTAATTGTGATATGCTTTATTTTGATAGTGAATTTAGAGTCTAGTATTTCCAATTCAATCAATTCTAAAGTGAAACAAATGAATAGGTGTTTCAGATTTGTGTAATATCTACCAAATCTTTATCTGAAAACTCATGTATACCCTCTATCACTATCTGGGGATTCTTCTATTAGATGTGGGCCTTAAAGTTTTATGTTCTTCAATTTTGCGGTGATGCTACAAGGTCTGCATGTTTTTCTGTTAATTAACTCTAGGTCTTTTTTGTACTAGCTTAACTGGGTCCGTAAATATTATTCTTCACTGAACAGAATGCTTATACAATGGATATGTTTTTATATAGTGTCGTAGGCAGCCTATGGATACCAATTTATGTGGGTTTTATGTGCTAAGGCACATGTTTAATATCATCTTTGAAGGCAGGACTGAGTTTACCCAAAAGGTAAATAATAATTTCATGAAATTTTGTTGAATAAATTTAGTGTTTTGGATTTCCATATTTTACTAACATTTGTCTTCATTAAATCAGATGTTTGATCAAGTTGATCCCTTTACTGAAGATGATATTGAATACATTCGCAAGTGTTGGAGCGAATGTTTTCTTGATCTTCTATGAGAAGGAAAAGAAGGTTAGTTCTCAATGATGGTTATCTCTTTTCTAGTCTATTTCATAAGGTTTTTCTTAATCTACTCTGGCTTAAAGTACCAAAATTCAACTTATGACCTAATATAGTGGGGGAAATTTAGCATTGTCTTCTGGGTGATTGTCATTCAGGTAGAAGATGAGATATTTTGGTCTGACCTTATTATTTATTTACAATTCATGATTATGAAAACTTAATTTGTGCATGAAGCTCCTCAATCTCACTTACCACTCACCATATGTTCTAGTATTTCACATATTGTGTTGTGATTTTGCTGCCAAATCAGCAGTTCTTGCCTTGTTTTACTTTTTATAGCACTGTTATAGGGACATCACTTTTTCTGAACATGGAGTTTAAAACTTTGCATACCATAGGGCTGGCTTAAAAGATATTTTTTTGACATTCATTAACCTAAATGGCTTGAATAACTTGACATGTTTACATAATTGCTGAAAAGTAAAACATTAATTCACCAGACTTGTAAATTCAAATGGCATAGCCTGACTAATTAATTTGCAGCTTGGAAGTTTTCTTGTAGTTGACTATAGTTTCCTATTTCCTGACTAATCAATTCTTTAGTTGGATTGTAATGAGTTTTCTTCTATTTCCCATTTCTTAAATCTCATTCCAAATTCAAGATGCTATGAATTTTATTGTTTGCTAAATTTGTGTGGGACCAAAGGATACTTTAGCAACTAGTCACTGATAATTACTCTTTCCAGTCTCATTGGTGCCTGATTGATTCTCTGATCCCAGCTACTTTGGGTTTCTTCCACAACAGCAGCAGCTATGGTTACCGTTTCAAAAATGGAGGCTCTGTATTCCAAGCTCTATGACAAGTATGCCACACTAAAGATATCTGTCTCTCCCTTTGTCAATACTAATTCTTAAGCTTCTAGTTCTGTAGCTTCACATTCACTGTTTTCTTACATCACTTTTAGTTAAATAACATCAAAGCGTAAAAGAAAATTCTTTTGAGGTATTTGAATTTGATGTTCAATTTTTTTAAAAAAGATATTCGCTAACTAGTATATTGACATTGCATTTGATACATGTCTTTGACACCCTTGGAACAAACAGAATCACAGGGGAAGGCTTGGTCCTGTATTTTTATGCATGTGTTTCATTATCTGTTAAACATCTGATTTGCCTGGACCATATTCCTCATTGGCTATTCACCCTTATGCTCTTCCATCCTAAATATTGTACATAACAAAGTACTCATACTGATCAAAGCTTATAAGGCCACTTGCCATGGTGTGGTTGAGAAATATTGCAGTAATTATCAATTCTGTAGTTATACAAATTGTTTGCCAAATATTTTGTGCTTGTAGTGCTTGAAGTTTTGATTTTCTGACTAGGTATTTAGATGTTTTATTCTGTGCATTCCATTCACGTTGCAAATATTAGGTTTTGCATAACACATACCTAATGTCATGTAAACATTTCGCTCCACAATTTCCTTTAGACTAAGATCCATATATTCATTCAACTTACATATGCTATTTTCTCCTTCAGTCTTTTTTTATCATTTCTCAACAGTCCATGGGGATGTTCATGTCACTTTACAGGTGGATACAAAGGAAATAAAGATGGTTATACAATTCCTGCGTGAGTTTATTATGTGGTTGTGTGATCTTCTCATCACTGTGCTTTTATTTTCATAGCTCAATGTGGGGATGATTTAGAATTAGTCCCCTTTATAGTTTGTTTTCTTCTTTGGTGCTTTGTTTTTTTTAAGTTAATGACTTAGCTTGGTGTTTTAATTAACAGTTGACTTTGTGGTGATTTGGTGGCTTTAGATTTAATGTCAAAAGATGTGAGCTTGTCTTTGCTTTGTGAAGTTTGATGGCTTCATTTGTTTATTCATTAGGTTACACGTGGAGTGAAGCACTTGCGCATAGGTGGCCTATACAGTACATGTTTGCACACTTGGCTTAAATATTCCTCTTGTTTCATATAATATCAGCTTTGTACAAAGAGATGAGCTCATGAATTTCTCTTTGTTCACTTTATTGTTAGACTCATGGAGACTTTTAAATTTACATTGTTGGAAAGCATAGTTTTCAAATTGTAACTAGAATGCTTTGAATTTTCCGAATGTATTATGTTATTATGATTTGTTAGTTTTCTTTTCATTGGTTATCAATCGACATGCATATATATATATATATATATATATATATATATATATATATATATATATATATATATATATATTGAATAGTATATGTTTTTAGACTATATTTACATAAGAAGAGGTCTTAAAAAATATTTTTTTTAAACCACATTTTTACAAAAGTAGTCTAAAAAGTATGTTTTTTAAACCACTTTTTTATGTGGTTTAAAAAAGTCATACTTTTTAAACCCCTTTTTCTAAACCACTTTTAAATGTGGTTTAAAAAGCCTTTTTCATGTGGTTTAAAAAGTCATTTTTGTACTAGTGTTTATTCTACTTATAAACTATATATTCTAATTGCATGTGTCATATGTTATAATTAAGTGGTCTAATTTACTTCTTAACTTTCACTAAAACAATATGTCAAAGTGGTATTACAATTAGGATGGGAGACTTAAAAAAGCTTTTGATAGTTTCACTAAGCATTTATTTTTATTTTAATATAAGGCCATATTTTATAAAGATAATAAGATAATAAAAGTTAATACGGTGTTGGAATTCATTATCAACGATAAGATAGATAAGTGAAATCACTGTCGAATAAATTTATTGATTTTAACTATTTTAAGGTATGTATAAATCAGTCAGAAGATTCTGAAAATATGGGTAAAAAAGCACTTAGTAAAGATTTTTAATCAAAAGGAATTTATATGGTTGTTATTAAAAAATGTATTGTGGCAATTATATGGTTGTTATTAAAAAATGTATTGTGGCAATGCCAATATATATTTATTATAAATAACTAAGTCTACTAAACTAGTTGTTGTAATATCTACAAATTAATTATATATAGGAATCATACAATAAGTACACCAAGAAGTATGTTAAACTATGAAAATTAAATAAGATTTTAAGGTGAACTTTCGGCTAAGAAAAAAGATTTTGAGGTGAACTTGTTATGTTCAAAATTAAAATAATTGTTGGAAACTCCGAGTTAACTTCAGCTATAGTAAAAACCTTATTGAATTTAACGACAATGAAAGTGTGTATAAGAAATATGCTTGTTGAAATAAAAAAAAGAAATATGCTTGTTAATTTTTTTTCTGAAAGAAAGTCATTCCCATACACATTTGTACCTTTTGAATCACTCTTTTATGAATGTATGCATGGAAATCTAATTACTCCATGTTGAAAATTTAAATTTATTTATGTTTGGCATAACAACTCTGTGAACTTTTTTGGGGTTGTATGTGAAAGGAATGATACTAATAATATTCTATTCGAAAATGATTAATTAAATAAAGATTAATAGAATAATGATTATTTGGTAGTCATATAACTAGATTGGTCTTTTTTCTCACGGGATAGTTCAGTGTACCTTTACTGTGATGAGACAAACTTTTATACTTTAATAACAGAGTTGAACAAATTAGATTGTGAATGTGATACTCATATCCTAATCAAAACCTAAAAAAGTGATGAAGCATATAACAAAAAAAAAATCAAAGATTATTAATTCAAAGTTACAATAAAAATATTAATAAACAAAGTTACTAATACAAAGGAAAATTTTTCTTCCGAAAAAGTAAGTCCTATTGTGCAATGATGATTCCTCATTCAAAGTGACCTTATCCGTTCTTTGTCACTTTCCCATCCTTTAGAGATTCAAAGCATGAATTGGACCCTGTGGCATAGAATATTGAAATCTTGTTTCATACCCATCTTCACCAAAAAGTGATCATACCAAAACAATTGTCGAGTTCAACTGGTTAGTTAAAAATACACAAATAATCTATATGCTAATGATAATTTTTTTTAATTGGCAATGAGTTACATTTGTAGATTTTTTTAAAAAAAATACACAGGTAATCTCTATGTTATTTTATTTTTCAATTAATGAATTGATTCATTATATCGATTCACAGTTTTACAATTATTTTTAAAAAACAAAATGCTTGTGATACTTTTCTTCTATTTTATTTTTTTGTATATAAATCATATAGTGAACGTATTATCCTCTTTGAAATTTTTTGAGCTGTTCAATATTCTTTTCTCGATTTCAAGTGAATTCACTTCTTTGGTAATTTAGTTTGATTATTACATTATTTGATTGCTTTTTTTCTTTGGGCGAAGGCCAAAACATGATACATATTTATTGATCAAGACACAAAAATAGTACATAACTATTCCAAGGTACAAAAATAATACCAACTTTTATCATGTGATCAAAAATAATATTTTTACTAATATGACAATAATATTAGACATGAAATGTCCAAAATGCCCTTATAATTAAATAAACTTTTATCAGGTAGCGATTAATTTATAAGGACATTTTGACCTTTTCATGTCTAATATTATTTTCATATTAGTGAAAATATCATTTTTGACCACATGACAAAAGATGGGTATCATTTTTGTACCTTAGAATAGTTATGTACTCCCTCCGGTCCTAAATATAAGACCTAATTGACTTTTTTGAAAAATCCTAAAAAACAGCAAAATAAGTTAATTATAAATTGATTTACCTAATTTTTTCCTTTAAACTAGTTTATTTTACTTATAAACTAATGGATAATCTAAAAATATATCAAATATGTCATGATTTAATAGACTATTTTGCAACCTTAACTTCTCCAAAAAAAAGTTATCTAGGTCCTATATTTAGGACCGGAGGTAGTACTATTTTTGTTTCTAAGCCAATAGTTATGTATCATTTTTGGGCCTTCACCCTTTTGCTTTTACTACTTAGTAAATGGAATTATGGAATTATTCCTTATTATACTTTGTGTATTAGTTGTTATAATTATATTGTTATGTTAATTTTTAGTATATAATTTAATTAACTGAATGATATATTGAGGCAGTAAATTGTTTATGCTTATTAAGAGAAGTCTTGCACTTACAAATTTAAGAAGCATTGTACTATAGTTATTTTCTTCATTAATTCCCTGGCAAATCAAATTGCCTCATGCCAGAATTATACCAAAGGATTAACATGTGCTTTTGCATTAGGAATGAATCACAATTGAAAGTTACAAGTTTTAAAATCTATTTTTTTTATTTCTCTCCACAGGGTTGGACATCAACTGACTTAAGATTAATTGTGTAAGTTGAGATTCACTTTAATTTGTAATAAAGTCCAATATGTAATTGTTTGTTTTTACAAATTTTTGATTCATATTTTCAAACCTTGGTTCTCATTTCAATCCTTTATGGCAAGTCATCTCTTCCGTGCAAAGTACGGGAGTTCCTGCTCGTTTTTATAATAGGCATATAAAAATAGCTAATAATTACATGAGTATAACTTTTCCAAAATTTTTGTATTCCACATATTTTCATGATTAGAAATATATGTTCATATTGTATGAAAAATAATAGTTCAAATCATTCTATTGTTAAGAAATTATAATTAGATAACTATATTAAAATATATAAACTATATGTTTGATACCAATTTTCGCTAGATACCATCAAATTTCGCTAGATATCATCAAGATTTGATACCAATTTTTGGGAAAATATGATTAAGGATTGATACCAATTGTTTTATTTTTTCAATTAATTGAATTAATTCATTGATTTAAAAAAATTTTGATAAAAAAATGCTTGTGATATTTTCTTTTATTCTATTTTTTTCTATAATTTATATGTGCTTTTATTGTTACCTATGCAACTTTTTCTTAGTTCTATATTATTTCTTCCATTTTAATAGGATTTAAAAATTAAAGATATAAATTTAATTTTGTTGCTCTTTCTCTTTACCCTCATAATGTGATACCACAGGCACATAACTCAATCACAACTCATAGGTGTCAGTGTGTCACAACTCACACCTCATATGTGACTTACTTGAAATGAATAAAAGTCCATTTGGAGACTTTTTTTTTTTAAAAAAAATGAAGTGGAATTTAGCCTGTTAATTAATCACAAACAAATAATATTATGAAGACTGACATGTATTTGTCCAATAAAAGGAGCTTCATATTTAGTTCAGAACTTCATATACTCATAAAGAATTTGAAACTTTTAAGCAATCCTAAAAAGAATTCTCCCGTCGAGCTTGACAATGTCTAATATTTTTTTATTGGCCAAAAGACACTGTCCATTATTTAAACCGAATTTAAGCCATTAGTATCATGTTCATAATAATTTTTTTGGGCCAGTGATCATAAATCTAATATTACTAATACTGATATATATAGTAATACTAATTATTGAGTAGATTTTGTTCCTTTAGGATACACACATAATGTTTGCTGAAAAAGGGTAGAATTCGAAAATTGTTGAAATTTGAGACACGAATGATGAGTTAAAGATTTATTTCTCTTCAATAAAACATATTAAAATGATTTAAAAATATAAATAGAATAAGACATGCACGTCACATTCACAAAATGAATTGCAAGAAGGTATTCTACTTAAAGATAGTGTTCTTCTCTGATGTGTTGTTTTGAAAGGAATGAAGATGGATGGTGGCCATAAAAATAGGGTCATTTTTCTTGTGTAACCAGTTTTGAAACAAAGGAACAAGGACGTCAGATATTCAACTTATGCACTATGTAGGTAAAACAATATATTCACGTTTAACTAACTTGACACAAAATAACTATTAAAAGATATGATCGTTTAAAATTGATGGATTTATAAGATTTATCAAAAGAAAAGGTTCGTGATGCTCTATATGCCTTGAACTTAAGTCACTCACTTTTGTGTAGGCAATGACAAAACCATAAGAATAAAAATCAACACATAAGACATCAATCAAAACAAGACGCAAAAAAAAAGAACTTCAAAGATGAATCTCACTCTTAAATATAAGGTTTATTTGATTTTTTTTTATAAACATTAAAAAGATAGATTAGCTTTAGTCATATTGCTTTTCGTAAAATTTTTTTATAGTGCTTGACTTATTATCATATAATATAATGGTGCACAATATAAGTTATGATTTAGTACCTTATTTAGTTACATTGGTTTTTTTTTAAAAAAATCAACTAAACTTTTGTTGAAGAAAACCACATACATGCATTCAGGTAAAAAACCATATATATTATAAATCAACTCCTTATTAATTGAGTCAGTTATATTAACACCTTTATTTTAAATTTCCTTTAAAATGCAGGGAGAATGCAGTATAATAATAATATTATTCAAACAATAAATGAGACGCAAGTGATTCAAATATGTTTTATAGAAACATTTGAAGTAGCAAGATATTAATAGCTCTCCAGATTTAATAGAAATTTCTTACTCTTTTTTTATCAGAAGAAATCTCTTATACACACACATTGAGAACAAATAACTTTAATTTATTAAAAAAAATCAAGGGATGACTTGGAAAACTAAACCAGAGGAGGGACTTGATTATTTAAAGTGTTTTTCTAATCCTTGTAATGATGATCATGTTTTACATACATACATACATACATACATACATACATACATACATACATACATACATACATACATACATACATACATATATATATATATATATATATATATATATATATAACAAAGTCGGTTGCAGATTAAGGAGATAATAATTGTTTATTGATAATAATGTTATAGGAGTGGAGTATAAAGGATGGCTGGTGATCATCATGGTGAATCAGCGAATGAGGTGGATGTAAGTATTTGTAACATGTAGCCACAGACGATTGGTGCTCCTCATTAGCGGTTTCCTACTCCATATTCACGCCTTCCCTTCCCTCTCTCAAATCTCAATGTCTCATCATCTTTTTCAATCATGGCTCTATATTCAACATCCTCCATTTTTCTTATGGCAAACAAAAAACATTCTTCATTTTTTCTCTCGTGGGAGGAACTCATAGCTCGCTAGTAATCCCAGTTGTAGTAAATTACTTTGCGCAATATTTCCAAAAGAAAATTGGAATTGCTGAAAAAAAATCTTACAACAAGTAAGCAATGTAGAATGACAAGTGTATGTGAAAGAAATGAGTGAACAAAAGGCTCACACTTGGTCCATAATATTCACATGTTATTTGGATTTTAGGTGCTTACATTTTTCACTTGTAATCTCATAGTAATTCTTCATTTTTAAACATTAAGTTACAATATTTCACAATCTTGTATTTAAAGAACTTCTGCCTACCTACAAGCACTTAAATTTTGTAACATATTTTCAACGTAACTTTTAGAAATTGAGTGCGAATTCTGTGATTTATGTTCATATGTATTTTCATAAAAAATAATTTAGTTGATAAGGATTGAACAAAAAATAAAAAAGATAAATTCTTCTTTTGTCATTGAAAGTTAACTCAACTATATAAAACTCCTTTTAATACATATGTTTCCTAGTAAGTTACTGCACTTGTTTCTAAATATAATAGTATTTATTTAGGGGTTAATTTTACAATAAGTATAAGATTTCTTTTTATTTTTCCAAGTTTTTCCCCAAATATTTCTTATTGATTCTCTTCAATGAGGGTGGAATTAAAGTTTAGTGATTATGATGTTTTGGCAATATGATATCATTCTAACTAATTTAATTATCCTCACTAATATAATCAAATTAGGTAATTATTATGTAATGGAGTAACATACCTTTCTTACCCAACTAACTTTATTTGTTGGAATTCTCTTTTTAGCCTTCCTAACTTAATTACCAAGCACTTAAAGAAAACAACATTCCAACAAAGTCTAAAAAAGTAAAATATATCATACATTATTACCCTTCTCTTGTATATTCCGCCGAATATATTGATATAAGGTCAATGTAAGGAAAAGATATAACTCTATAAGCCGAATTCTACTAATAATAGCACTACGACCAACATACTTATTTCACACACACGCGAGCGCGCCCTAGGCATTATTCCACGTACATTGCAAGAAGCTTACCAAATGGTATGCATCACAACTCAAATAAAGCTCTTAATAAACATTCTAACTGTAATTACCTTAGTCATCTAGATCCCATATTACCAAAAAATAATTTAATCCATATATCCACTCGCACTATTTTGTGATATGAATTGTATATGTATCAACTATATACATGTGTGTGTGTGTTTGTCTATATGTGTGTGTGTATTCTTTGATCTTATCTTATCATACAGTGATTGAATACTCAAAAGTACACATCTCTTTATTTAAATTGTGGCTACATAAGAAGAAAATCGTGTTAATATTATCCCTAATTCGTTATGGTGTCATTCAAGAAACTTGCTTTTGTGTCCTTTAATAAAACTTTACCAGTATCCGATATAATTATCATACAACTAAGATAACAAAATAAAAAATCTGCAATAAATAGGGCCTATATCCACCACTTATTAAATTGATATTCATGTCTCAGACGACTTTGATTCTCGTAAAAACTATTAAAAAGATGAAATAATATAATATAAACCGAGCAATTAGTAGTTGGCCAAAAAAAAAGAGCAATTAGTACAATCCTTGTCTTTTATAGTGAATGTGATACTCGTATCCTAATCAAAACCAAAAAGTGATGAAGTATATATCATAAAAACTAAAGATAATTGACTCAAAGTTACAATAAAAAGATCTTTTAAAAAATACAATAGAAAGGAAAATTTTCTTACGAAAAAGTAAATTAAATCCTATTGTGCATTGATGATTCCTCATTCAAAGTGACCTTATATATCTGTTCTTTATCACTTTCCCATCCTTTAGAGAATCAAAGCATCAATTGGACTCTCGCATAGAATATTGAAATCTTATTTCATACTCATCTTCACAAAAAAGATATTGTACTTAAAATATTGTCAAATTGATATGGTTAGTTATAAATACATAATTAATCTATATGTTAATGATAATGAGTTACAATTCAAGATGTTATTTTACTTTCCGTTTAATTGAATTGATTCATTGATTCACAATTTTTTAACACACAAAATGTTTGTGATATTTTTCTTCTATTCTATATATTTTTTTGATATAACCCTTATGCTGCAGAAATTATCCTCTTTGCAAATTTGTTTTTTGTTCTTCAATATGATTTCCTTCATTTCGATACGATTTAAATCTGAAAAAACCATGATATGAGACGAACTGGTAATTTATAAGAGTAGCAACAGCCCTTTAAACCTGATGATTTCATACTTTCATCAAACTTATTTTGTTATTGCATATTTTTCGGTTTCATTTTTTATATTTTTTTATTTGGTAGAAAAATATTTCCATAATATTGCATGTTCATAGAAACTAGAAATTGTTCATGGTAATGTGCAAAATGGGGTAAATTATGACTATGTAACTGAGAAGAAATCAATTGTTTCATTTGCATGATATTAATAAGGAACTATGAATATACTATAATGGAGCATAAATTATGATATAAATCATTAATGAGGTAAACTATGATGTTCATTTGTTTTTATTGAGAAAGAATATATGTTATAATGGAGCATGCTTCCAAAACATTGAAAAATGGTATAAATTCATTATAAAGAATTACCGTCAAGTATGGTAGCCTAGAAGATTGAATATTTGGTATCACTATAATAAAAAATGGGGAAGGAAAACATATAGCTTCTGAGGTTTCGATTGTTTTATTTTAAATTTTATCTATGAAATTGACACATTGCTAATAATAAAACAGTATGTATATAATGTAAAAAAAAATATTGTTCATATCATTCTATTGTTAAGAATTAGTGATAAGGTAACCGTGTGCAATAATTGCTATAATATTATCCAAGTTTGACACTAATTACTTATTTTCCAATTAATTTAATTGATTCATTGATTCACAATCGCTTTTTTTTATATACAAACAATCGCTTTTTTATACACAAAGTTCTTGTGATATTTTTCTATTCTACTATTTTACTACATTTTCATATAATCCACATGGTGCCCATATATCCTCGCTACGTTTTTTTTTCTTACTGCTTCCTCCATTTTAATATGATTCAAATATTAAAAAGATAAATTTAAACATCAAAATATTTTGTTGTCATTTATCTTTACTCTCTTAATGAATATAAGAAAAACTTTGTCAAAACATGAAATGCTAACAGATATAGTCTGTTAATTAATCACAAACAAAAATATGATTTTGCCATTGGAAGGAGCCTTCATATTTAGCTCGAAAATTAATATATTGCATTAAGTATTTAAAACTTTTAAGGAATTCTAAAATGAATCCTCCCGTCGAGTTTGACAATGTCTAATAAAAATTTTTTGAGCCAGTGATCATAAACCTAATTGTACTAATACCAATATCAATAGTAAAATCTTTAAAAGGTTACCATATGATCTACAATATATATATTATAGAGTCGCAGTATTCATTACTACTATTCTCAAATAGGAATGGCATAATATTCATAGAATTTACAAAAAAAGGACACGAGCTCTTAAAGCACCTTCTCCCAAGAAAAGACTAATATGCCAATAAAACATTCAAGCTGCAGCACATTCAATCAGAGTCACCACAAGAAAGGCAAACAATGCCATACAAGAAGAACCTGTCCACTGTGTTTGAATGTTTAGCACTTCTCAAAATCTGGCTGATTCGTCACAGATCTTACCCATGACCACTTGTGATCTTTTGTATTCACAGGATTCTTAGCTTGAGCAACCTCTTCCAATGGTATATATGCATAGTTTCCATTAATAGGTCCTGCAACAAACCCGGTGTAACCGGCCATAATCCCGTGGATAGCCGAGTGGGCCAAAAGGGAACAATACAGATTATCGGTAGCATTAGCTGGAACCGCACGGATCATATATGTAGGATCTATGTACTTCACCGTGAACAACTCGCCTGGGTGGTCTCTATCCCACCACTTCTTTAACTCAGACTTCAACCACACACCAACATCTAAGAAAACTAAGTTACCGGATTCATCGCGCTCTTCCTTTTGCGCTTCGCTTCTCGGTATCTTATCCTGGCCTGCACCCTCAGCCACTACAACCACAGCATGTCCATTTTCCTTTAACCGTTGGTCAAGGAATTCAAAGAGCCCTCCTTTTCCTTCCAAGTAAAATTCTAACTCAGGAATTAGACAGCAGTCAACATCACGGCTGCTAAGTGTTGCGTGTAAAGCAATGTGCCCGACATTTCGACCCATGAGCTTCACCAGGCCGATGCCATTAACAGCACTCACAGCTTCAACATGAGCAGCATTGATAGCTTGCTGTGCCATTTCAACTGCGGTTTGGAATCCAAAAGATCTGTCTATTATTCCTATGTCATTATCCACTGTTTTAGGAATTCCAGCAACCGCAACATTCAGTTTCCGACGTTTAATTTCATCATATATCTTCACAGCTCCTCGCATCGTCCCATCTCCGCCTATGATGTACACCTGTTAAAGTGGACAGGATTAGATGTGTGCATCGGGTATCCAATTAGCATTTGTTCATGGCAAAGTCACATGTGCACTATGATATGTCCAACCAGCCTGTGAAAATGATATTACAGAGACTAACTACACACCAACAAAACCTTATGGGGCATAGGAGATTCCACACTCAAATAATAATAAAGGACAGCCAAATGCACAAATGGCAGAACCATTTCCATCATTTGAACACATGACCTCTAGGTCATGGCAATGATCTTATCATAAATCTGATGTTCACCATCACTCAAAACAATGATTGACAGCAAAATTTACACTCTTGGCAAAGAATTACAAAGCATAAAGCATGACCTTTTAAACAAACAAATCTTGCACAACTTCTGAAGTACAGAGCGGCCCACATATAATATCCTATCCAAAATGAAAAGGTTGGGGAAAAATCCTACATAGTATGATGTTGGACCACTTACTTATCTATGAGTCGTGACACACATCAATACATACTACACATGCCGTGACTCAGTCAACATCAATCGTCAATGTGAGAGATTCAAAATATAGATCGAAACAAAAGGTGAGAAAAAGAAAAGCATCAACAGCTAATTTATTGTTTAAATCATTTCAGCCTTGGTTGTGGTTCATCATTGCCAATAGCAACAAGTAACAACTAAAAGTTTAGCACAAGGCATGACCGTGATTCTTCCTTCTAAGATATTCACTACATAGATTAAGGCTTCCATCTTCAGATAACATATTAAACTACTAAAATCAGAAATGATAATTGCCATTAAAACATGATTCAGATTCAACTAAACGAAATTTCATATAACAATGTATCAAGCAAAGTATACAGAGCCACTCCAAGCGTGAACACTATGAAGAACTATAAATTATATGACAAATTGGTCACAAATTCTACAGCGCCATCAATAACATCATCCTTTCTTTATACCAGAAATTGAGGGTTCAAACTAAATCCACTATTAGAACCAATTGAAGACAGCAAAGCTGATTGAAACAATAATAAACAGCAGTGTTCATACTAGCGAAGAAAATCAAAACCTACAGCATGACCTTCAAACAAACATATCTTGTACAACTTCTGAGGGGAACCTGCTAATAATAGCCTTTCCAATATGAAAACAATGGGGAAAAGTCCCGCATAGTCTGGAGTTGGACCACATACGTTTAAGTTGTGACATGCACCAATACTCATACTACATGCCATGAGTCAGTCAATATTAATCAAGACAATGAATGATTAAAAACAAAGATTCAGATAACAAAGAGAGAAAGAAAAGCCTGAACACTTAACTTCTTTGTGAAATCATTTCAGCCTTTCCTTCTCATCTTAGCTGTCATCACCGCAAAGACCAATAAGCAAAAACTAAAAATAAGTTTACCTCAAGTCATGACCTTTATTATTCAACTATACTAAGTGACAGAAACAAAATCTATAGAGCAAAAACAATAAGAAGTGTCATAAACAATGTACTATCAAGCAACGCATATACATCCAATACAAGCGTGAAAACTATCAGAAGCTATAAATCACACAACACATTAGTCACAAATTAAAGAGCACCATGATTATCACCATCAAAACCAAACCAATCAAACACAAAACAAACCTGATTGAAGCCATGCTTTTCAATGGCATCAACAATCTTATCAAGATCAAAGCCACCTCTAGAGGTTTCAAGCACAGTGCCACCTTTCTTGTGCCAATCATGAACACTCTTAGGATCCAACCTCCTAGGCTCCATAGAATAAAAATGTCCCTAACCCCATAAAGATCCCACAGCCCCATAACAAGCTCCCTAATCACAGTATTCATCCCAGGGCACAACCCCCCACACGTGACAACGGCGGCGCGTGTAGTCGACGCGCCAAAGAAAACATCCTTCCGTGGGCCAGCCCTGAGGTAGGCGAAGTGTTGTGAAGGAGAAGGGAAGGTTCCGGAGAGATCGTAGGTGATTTGGCGCAAAACGACGTCGTTTTGGGTGAGGTAAAAACCGTGGATGGTGTGAAAGAAAGGATTTTGATCAAGTGGGTTGGGTTGGATTTGGGCTTTGAGATGTGGGAGGTAGTCTGTGAGGTGTGGGAGGTTTTGGAGGTAGGTGGGCTCGAAGGTGGTGGTTATGGCGGTGGTGGAAGAAATAGCCATTGAGAGAGAAAGAGAGTTTGACTGAAGAAGTGTTTATGGGAGTATGAGATTGTGACTATGTACGAGAATAGAGAGACATGATGCAAGAATGGAAAGGAAATGGAGGAGGAGAGTTACGTGGGGTCTTTTGTTGGTTGACACGTGGATTTGTATGTATATATATATATAGTATTTAAATGACTCAAATTTTTATTTTTAATATGTTATTCATTTTCAATCTCGAGACATTCTTAGTGAACTCAAATTGTTACTTTTGAGTCCAAGGGGTGTAGACTAGCTGGTAAGAAAGAGGAAGATAAGACACCGCGTACCCACCAGGTCATGAGTTCGAACCCTTAGGAAGTTGTTACCTCCGAAATTGGAAACCCCGGCGGCGACTTTGAATTAGTCGGTTCCCCGAAGGTTGTAAAAAAAAGTTACTTTTGAATATACACGAAATACATGCTCCCTCCTTCAAATACCAGATGTATTTAAATATGTTATTCATAAAAAAAAACTCTTTTTTTCGGTGAGTAAAAAAAAACTCTTTATTTCTGATAAAAAAAAAAACAAAAACTCTTTATAAATACACGATGCATGCTCCTTCCTTCTCGGTCAATTTAGATTATATTGTTCTTTCCTCATTGATCATAATCTTCTTGTGCTCTGATTTACAAACAACTTGTTATCCGTCAAGTATATATTTCTTTCATCTCTCACTTCTTTTTTTCATTTATGACATATTAAAATTGTTCCTATATGATTATTTCATAAAATTGTTATCCTTATATTCGTACTTTTTTCATAAGCAACTTTCAAATATATCTTCTCATCAACCATTTTCTCATGGCATATAAGATTTGAATATCTCCCACTCTTAATGTGTTTAATGTGTTTGAAAGTAATTATCGAACTTATCTCATTCACACGCCTGCGCACATTTTGCCCCCTCCATTCTTCATTTTCTCATAAATAACTTTTAAATTATAAGAGATAGAATTATTATGGAATACAAGATTTAATATCTCCCACCCTTTAACTTGTTTAAAACCGATTACTGAACTTCTCTCCTTCATATGCGTAGGTACATGTTTTTCCTTCAATTCTTAATTTACTCATAAACTATTTTCAAATTATGAGAGATAAGATTCTTATAACATATCAGATTTGAATACATCCCACTTTTTGACGTGTTTCAAAGTGCTTGTTTAACTTATCTCTGTCACATTCATACCCACATTTTCATCTTTGTATTCCTATATGTTGATTTATATTTATATTTATACTTGTTTAATAAGTATAAACATAAAATAACAATTATTTTAAATAAAACCAATTCTAGTTTTCTATCCAATATAAATGAATAAGCATAAACATAAAAATAAACATAAACATAAGAGCAGTTATTACTAGAATTATAAACATAAATTAAGAAAAATTGAGCCTTCATAAAAAAGTAATATTGTCCGTGCTAAATCCAACAAGAAAAGGATGTCAAGTGTTTTTTTAAGAAAAAAGAACATATGAATAAAGATTGACATAAACGAAAGGTTTGTTTAGAGCGTAGTATTTTATTTTCAAAACTAGGATTCATGAAGAGTAAATGTAGAATATTTGTGTCTCAATTCGTATAAGAGACAGCTATTAGTGACTTACTTCAACATATCTCTCCCCATCTATAACATAAATTCAAAAATAAACAAGTGTTATATTTAACAATTACAATAATTTTAAAAAAAATATAATCTTTTGAAAAATTAAATCTTTGTGTGTCCAAACATATCAAAAAATATAGGGAGTGTCATTACGTTTACATTGTATATACACACAAGTCACTTTATAATAATTACATCTCTTAATCTCTTATAAATTCTAAAACTCTTAATCTCTCATAAATTCTAAAATAGGTACATCATCTAACGATATGTCTACACTCAACCGTGATCATGGGTTCAGGAGCAGCTCTTCCGCCAAAAAAACGCCTTAAATGGGTCTATGACCTCCACAACATATTTGTTGCTTCTATTAATTGACTCGGAAAAGGTATATATGTTTTAATAGTTTTTTATATATGTAAGTAATGTTTATCATGATGTTGTATGAATATAATATTTGATTGTATATTCACAAGCGACGACCACAAAAATCATGAATGACATGAATATAGTAGGATGGATTAGAGAGAAGATAGGTTTGAAGATGGAACATGTCTCAAGCCATTTACAGGTATATAAAAACTAAGAAGTCTATTTGTAAATTTCCATATTGGTTAGTGAGATCCTCACAAAGCATTTTCAAGGCGTGAGGGGTTAGTATTACTCAATGTGAAAAATTTCAAAAGTGACTAGTGTTACAATTTACAAACAATGTTATATTGCTTAACTTAATTAGAGAGTAAAACGAAATGAGCTTTTTATAAGGAGTGGATATCTCCCCTCTCAATATGTTTTAAAGCTGTGAGGGAGGGGTGAGAGTTCTCAAAAAGATCACGAAGCTGAGATGTCACAATATTAACATTTAATTTGTTATAATTTATTTTATTTTATATTTTACACTAACACATTATATGTGTATTTCTTTAGAAATATCGCGAGAAGCTGAACCAACAAACTCAACAAGTTGATTGGAATATCGATGACTTTGAAGAATGTTCTAGAGATGATCTTATAAAATATCATGATGATGAGGATCTTACTTATTATCCTGGTATGGTACACAATTGAAATATAGTTAAAATAAATTGGTAATATCATATATTATTAACTAATTTAACTAATATCTTTAGTTTAATCAAAAATTGATCTTATATTTAGGAATAGAGGGAGTACTCAATTAAGAGAAATTCTTGTGTGAATCGATGCACCATATCATTTGTGATCCGACAAATCACATAAAGACACATACAGACTGACGTCAAATTTTTAATATGACATAGCACCCTAAAAATATAAACTAACCCATAAAAATTCTAAATCTCAGGTCTCATTGTTTTTTATTTTACAATGTAAATATTTTTTTCAAAGTTAGTTGATTTTTATTGTAAAAAAATCTAAAAAAATATGACCATTTTAGGTTAGTAAAAAATATGTGATGTTGATCTTTTACTCAAGCTAGAATTTGCATATTCTCATTCTTGGAATATGTAAGTAGTGTTCTCCCTAAATTACTCATTTAAATTGTTAAAAAAAGTGTTAAAAAATTATTGATCCGCTACCCAATAAAAAATTTCATTGTAAAGAAATACTAAAATTGTCAAGGGTTGTAACCATATGTCAAACTTATGTTCAATCGTGTAGGTTTTACTAGAGAGAAAAACAAAGAAAAAGGAGGGAGTGTTAGAAAAAATAAGGGGAAAAGTGTTAAACTTTATTTAACCATGTATTTTCATAAGAAAATATTTGAATCTAGACAAATTAATAAATGAGTGATGTGTCGAATAATAAACCTAACTGATTTTTTGAACTGAAATAATAAATCTAAATGATATAGTTCCTAATTATATATGTACACATGATTAAATAATAAACTCAAGCTCCCATTTAGATAAAACCGCCGACACTTCATTCTCCGCTTCCACTGTTTCTCTCTCTTTCTTCCTTTTAACATTTAAACGTTTCCGTTTCTTTCTCAACTTTGCTTGCCCTTCTTTCCTAATATCTCTCCCCATCCATATAATATAAATTCATAAATAAACAAGTTTTATATTTTATAGGGTTAATAGGCAAATCCACCCCGGAAGTATACCAAAAGGTGCAAATCCACCCCTGACATATTTTCATATGCAATTTTAACCTGGAAGTAACAATTCAGTGCAATTTTACCCTTATGTCAATTAAAGCTGTTTATTTTGGTGCAAAATGACTCAAATGCCCTCCCATTATATTCTCTCTTCTCTTCCACCCTCCCACCCTAAACCCCAACCACCACCCCACCACCACCACCACCTCTGCCCCACCACCCAACCACCACCACCCCAACCCACCCCCAGCCACAACCACCACCGCGCGCCCCAACCGCCCCTCCGCAACCACCGCCACCAAACATTATCATCAACGTGAGCTTTCGGATTAACGTGCTTCCTTTCTGGAGAAAATATGAAGTTTGACTATGGCATAACATTGATAACTTCTCAAAGCTTCTCATCACTTTCACCATGTTATCAAATGACACCTTTTCCCTTTTACAATTTCCCTTTGGTTTTGATCGCTGCTTCAATCGCGTAGACCCAGTTTGGATTCAAAGTTTCGATCTTTTTTAAAATTGAGCATAAAGAAGTTGTTTGAAGTTATGATTTTGATGATGTGGGGTTTTGAGAAGAGGGTCGGAGTCTTTGAGGCGGTGGTTGGGGCGCGCGGTGGTGGTTGTGGCGGGGGGTGGGTTGGGGTGGTGGTGGTTGAGTGGTGGGGCAGAGGTGGTGGCGGTGGTGGGGTGGTGGTTGGGGTTTGGGGTGGGAGGGTGGAAGAGAAGAGATAATATAATGGGAGGGCATTTGAGTCATTTTGCACCAAAATAAACAGCTTTAATTGACAGAAGGGTAAAATTGCACTGAATTGTTACTTCCAGGTTAAAATTGCATATGAAAATATGTCAGGGGTGGATTTGCACCTTTTGTATACTTCCGGGGTGGATTTGCATATTAACCCTATTTTATAACAAGTACAATCATTTTTTAATAAAATATAATCTTTTGAAATATTAAATCTTTGAGTGTCCGCACATATCAGAAAATATAGGGAGTGTCATTCCATTTACTATATAGTCACCATATCATAATTGGATCTCTTAATCTCTCATAAATTCTAAAACAGGTACATCATCTAACGATATGGTTACACACAACTGTGACTCAGGTAGCAGCTCTTACGCCAAAAAAACATCTTAAATGGGGCGATGACCTCCACAATGTCTTTTTGGCTTCTTTTAATCGACTCGGAAAAGGTATATATGTTTTAATTGTTTTTCATATATGTAAGTAATGTTTGTCATGATGTTACATGAATATAATATTTAATTGTATATCCAGAAGTGACGGCTACAAAAGTTTTGAAGGACATGAACACGGTGGGATGGATCAGAGAGAAGAAAGGTTTGAAGAGGGAACACATCGCAAGCCATTTACAGGTATATAAGAACTAATAAGGCTACGTGTAAATTTCCACATTGGTTGGTGAGGATCCTCAGGAAGCATTTTCAAGGCGTGAGGAGTAAAGACTCCACAACGTGGAAAATTTCAAAAGTGACTAGTGTTACAAACAATACTATATTGACTAGAGAGGAAAACGAAATGTGCTTTTCATAAGGGTGTGGATATCTCCCCTCTCGACGTGTTTTAAAGTCGTGAGGAAGGGGTGAGAATATTCACAAAAGAGATCATAACGCTGAGATGCAACAATATTAACATTTTTTTTGTTATGATTCATTTTATTTTATATTTTACACTAACACACTATGTGCATTTCTTTAGAAATATCGCGAGAAGCTGAACCGACAAACACATCAAGTTGATTAGAATATGGATAAATATAAAGACATTTATATTAGTATGGATCTTATTAAAAGAATTCTTCTTGATGAGGCCTGGTATGGTTACAAAATTAAACGATAGGTTACTCTTATTTATAATCCGTCTTCTAAATGTTGATTTAGTTAAAAAATTTTGAAGGGAAAATATTGTTTTCTTATTAGAATTTCAACTTCATTCTTTATTCTTTAGGTGATATGGAGCAGTATCTCGAGTTAGATGAAAATAGCAACATGCACCAATAACCACATCACATTGATAAGCAAAATCATCACATCATGTAGAACAAAAACCTAATGAAAAATTAAGCTTCTAGTTATGGAGAAATTTCGCATGTGTGATTATAAACACTTAAGTGTATTAGGAATTTGTTATTTAAGATTTTAGGTTCTATAAGTTGATTATTCATTAGCCTAGTTATTGCAATTTCTTTTGGATGACATAATTGAAGGGTTCTGGCAAAAAAAAAACAGAAATAATTTAAGGGTATGGTTAAGATACTCAAATGTGTGAAATTTAAAAATTAGTTTTTCTCAAAGTAATAATTGTTTGACTAACTTGAATTAAAGAGAAAAGTCAAAAAATAAAGAGAGGCAAGCTCCCCTCTAAATAGCAAATTCAACGAATTTGAGTTCTGAGAAATAATGACTTTCTTCAATTATAGCTTGACCTATCGATCTTGACACATTTTCACAGAAAATTGAAAAACAAATTATATATATTAAACAAAAATTAATAGTGTTTTTGCTATATAAAAGTCTAACTTGTTAAACTAATTAGTCTAGTCTAAATCATCTATGAAAGATTAGACAACGGTCAATAAATCTAAATAGAAAAGATAGGATAAGTTATGATTTTTGCTAATGATTTTTATATTTTAAAACAAAAAATTAAACGCAATTGTTAAATTATCAAGATGCCCTATGTTTAATACCAATTGTTTCTAGGATAGGATCAATGCTTGATACTAATTATAAATATTTTCCCTAAATTTCATTTGAATCATAAAAAATTGTTCAAAAGTTAATAATTCACGCAACATTTTCTTCAATCATGTGCATCTATCCTCAAGTACACATAATAGTGCAATTTTGTTTCTAAAAGTATACACATTTCACTAAAATTAGACTACTTTGGATCTAACAATAATAATTGTTTATTTGAAAAAAAAAGAAAGGGAAAATAACAGATAAATACCCCAAAATGTCTAAAAAGACAAATAAGGAACTCAAACTTCCAAAAGGATAAGAAATGAGCTTAAATAAAAATTAACAATTGGAACATACCTATTGACATTTAAAACATACCAATTAACAATTGACTGATTCTTAATTGTCCTTTTGGAATTCAGGTTCCTTACTTGTCATTTTGGAAATTTGAATTTCTTACTTGTCCTTTTAGACATTCAGAGATATTTATTTATCATTTTCCTAAAAAGAAAATGTATTTGCAATTTTACCATGAGAGCTCTTTTAAATAAAGTTCCAATGCCCTATCTCTAGGTCTTATCTTTATCTCGTTATAGGCTAACATTCGTTAACTCCTTTATTGGATTAGAGTGACATTGCTATATCACACAGGGTGCCATTCTTCTTTTTTTGAAAAAAAAAGTTTTGGAGTTAAATATACCCATTGAAGCAAAGTTTATAAATTATAAATATTTTTCGCTAAAATAATATCCTGTCTCATCCATAACTGAGGAAGAGATGGTAATTCTAAATAAAGAGTCATTTAATTTTCCCCCGATTTTTCCTAAACTATTTGATGGTCCTTCAATAATCATCATATAAATCATAAATGTGAAAGGGAGGGAGTAAAAAGAAAAAGATGATTAAGGTAACTTAGACAAATGGTATAATAAAAACTAGCTTAATGTACATCCTAATCTAATATATTTGTACGGAACTACTACTTTAAATTTACAAATTTAATTATATTTATTTTGTAGTTAGATAATGAAACCGTATTTAAGGTCACTCACCTCTCCTATGTTCATTTCGATCAACCCATATGTGGCAATACACTATTACTAATTACCAGCCACCTCTTGCTTTCCTCTATGCTCCCCCTGAGTTCCCATTACACAATCTTTTTGATTGTTCTACTATGCTCCCTCCATATTGTCAAAGATCTGAAATTGAAGGTGGGCATGATGGGATTGATGATCTTGAACGGTTAAGCAGAATAAGAATTGGAGATTGGCCATGTTCTCAATATTTGGATTTCGTTCAAGCCATTATAACTGGAAAAGGCCCATGGGAGAACCTTGCGGATCACCTTGCTGACTGACCCAATGAACAACAATGCCACATTATCATTATTGATGGAGAAGAAAATGCACCAGAGTTAATGATAATGGTTTAAGATTGCATAAGGGTCTAGTAAGATGTGTAAATCTGTTTCTACGGAAAAATATGGATTGTACTAATTGAATTTGCCTTCTGTTACATCAAGTTGCTGAATGGCCCCTTCCAACATTTGTAATATTTACTCTCGTAAATCTTGATCTAGCCTATGCTAAGGGCCGTATGATGGGAAATTAAATTTAAACCACAGAACATTTATTAGTTAGCCTTCCAAATCACATACAAGATATACCAATCTATTTCAATTCCTTTCAATGTCATCCTGTACAGTCCTAATTTTCCAAATTAACAATGAGCATACAACCAAAATGCACATGTTCATTAATACTTTGGGTAGTACAATGACAAATGCAGATCAGTCCTAAGGACACCCAAGAGACTTAACATAAGGAAAAAGGAAGCTCTAGTCATTGTTGAAATAAGCACAAAATTAGAACCCAATGAGCATTCAAAATAAAGAAGAGTGTTCCTCATCAGATATCAGGAATATGGATGGATTTTTAAAACTCCACTAGCTACATGACAAGGTAGTTTTCAATTTTCTTGATTGTTCTTTTATGCCTACTCGCAAGTCCACTCTTACCCTCTGAAATGCCAAAGAACAAACACTACAACTTGCTGTAGAGAATCCCAGATAATGGAGAATCATATGCCACAAGTTTTCCCGATTTTCCAAAACAAGCTCAAGCTATCATTGCTAGTTTTAGAGTTAACAAAGGTCCCATTTCAAACTGGTTCATACAAACCCAAGATGTGCCCATCAATACATCTCATAGCAGCAACCTGCTCCAAAGCAAACCACATCATACAGCCATTCGTTTTAAGCCTATTGAAATACAAAGCATTGTGTGTGTATGTGTGTTAAGGCTCATTACCTTTCCATGGATCTCATGTTTTATAGGGCCATCAAGCTCAGCTCCTAATGACATTAATTTAGTCACTGTGCTATTGATGTCAGTAACTGTAAATGATAGGAGGGAGGAGTACCCTTTCTGCACATTATCACTGTGAAACTAAGTTAGCATGTTCAATACCAAAATAGCGTAGCTAACCTGACAGAAGCAAATTGTAGGACAATTTACGCTAAGTTTTAACCCCAAAGAAGTAAATGACATCGTTTCATAATCACTAGTCAACCAAAAATTATAAATTTGATGCCTAATTCAGATTGCATATTTCAACTCTCAAGCAAACCATGTCACATTGGGAATAACAATTTCATCTTCCCATGCATAATCACTGCATTCAAACAAAGCTAACAAACAAATAGAAAATTCATCCAAATAACCACAGCCAAATGCATTTGAATGCATATCAAACTCATTGCACAGCTCAATTTCTCAACACTCCCCCCTCCGCTAAATAAAGTGATCAGCATCGTTAAGGGGCAGCAATGAAGACAACCAGATCGTGATCATCTGGTACCAATTTAGAGAAAATGTTCACCACAAATTTTGTTTCATATACTTATAAAATGGGATAAACAAGGATCTTTAGCATTAATTCTAAAATTGGCAGTGTCAACCTAGATTCATCTAAAGTGGGAAGCTTTAATGTCTTATTAACTCAACTTTTCTGGGTTTGCCAACAATACCCTTTTCTGTATTCCAAAATCAGAAATGCACAAAGGTCAAACTCCAGACTAACTTCCATGACACATTCAGCAAACTTTCCAGGATAAAAAGGGGCATAAAGCATCAAATTGAGGGCAAACAATCATCTGATCAATCAGTGAAATATTCCAAGTCAATTCCCATGACACACACACACACACACACCGTAAGACCATTTTGCCCCTCATACAGTCATACTATAAACATACAAAAGTGATCGCTTTTGTATGTTTATAGTATGAGGGGCAAAATGGTCTTTTGGTATTTGGAATATATTTAAGTAAGATCCCTAGGACCCTACTTTAATATGAGGAGTTTGAGACCTTTCTAGTATTAAATCCTTGTGAGGGACCTCATATTAATTTTCCCATATTATATGTGTGTGTGTGTGTATAATCAGTGCACCCACGAATCAAGCAACAAACATTCACCAAACCAATGGCAAAAGCTATAAGCTACTATATATATGCATTAGGCATTGTAATCTTAAAAGAAACAGACATAAAGAAACGAAAGAGGATGTTGATTTAGCAGTGAGTGAATGATGTGACATTAAAGCAAACAGGTGGAAGGCATGGGATAAGAGAGAAGAGATATATACTTGGGAGAGTGCAAAAGGGCAAGCTTGAGGGAACCAGAGCGAAGTTCAGCCCAACGAAGAGTGCAAACGTCCACAGTGAAGCCCAAACCTTGTGCATAGAATCTAGCCGCCTTAGGAACATCTTTGTGACGCTGTAATATCCATCTAAATGATGCTGCCATATGAGACTGATCTGATATATAATAAAGCTACAGAAAAGAAAACTGAACTGAAATCAGAGACAGAGTTAGTTGAAAGATAAAAAAAAAAAAGTGAATATAAGTACTCTTATTTAACATTTGTACACGTGGCAAAAACAGGAGCTAAAATCGATTTTAAATAAAATTAGATAATTACCACGTGAGATGCACAGGTTGTACTATATTGAAACTTTCTTTTTGGGAAAATTAATTTGAGGTCCCCCACAAGGGACTTAATACTAGAAAAGTCCCAAAAGTTGAAATAATTAATGTAGGGTCCCAAGGGATCTCACTTTAATATACTTGAAAATTGAAAAGACATTTTTGCCCCTTCCCTCTTATTACATACTCACTCTCTTGCTTCATCTCTCATCTGCCTCTTCTCTCTCGCTCTCTCTCTCTCGCAGGTTGTGGCCGCCACCTTCTTATTTCCCACACCCCCAAAACAAACAGAAACCAAAAACTCATTGCCACCACCCTCAATTTCTTCATCTTTCTCGCCTCTCTCGCCTTCACTGTCGCCTCTCTCGTCTTCAAGGTCGTTCTCATCAGATTTAACACTGATTATTTAAAATTTACTTACTGCCCTGCATTACTAGGATTTGTTAGCTTGTTTCTGTGATGTTCTTGATTTCTTTTGTTGAATCCCTAATATATATGTTATAGCTTTATGATATGCCTGGATGAGGAGAATGAAATTTATAAATAAGAAACACTTTTCTTCTCACAAATTTGTTCTATTAAAACATATTGAATGATTATTATTTTTTTAATACATCTGAGAAGGGCCTTTTTTTCATAAACAGAAAAGGGCTATTACTCATAAGCTCCCACGATTTTTAATCCTTCTCAACCCAAAAATGTCTGAAATTTTAACAAAAGTTGAGCAATTGATGAAAGGAATTCTGAAAATTGGCTGATTCTTGTTGGTTTCTTTGTTAATTTTTTGGTACTTAAGTATATGCTGTGTGTGGTAATTATAGTGTTGACTTTATGATATTGTAGAGCTTCATGGTGATGTGGAAAGAGAAGGTTTTAATAGATGATGGTTGGAACGATTATGTTCATGAGACATGATGATCATGATGATAATTATGATATCAATTCTCTTGAGAGTTGGAAAGATGGGGCAGAGGCAAGTTACTCAAGTGAATCATCTTGGTGGACTGAACCAATTCTCTTGAAATTTGACTCAACACTAGAATTATTTTGCTACCAGATTTGCATATTTGTGTGTGAAGTTATGATCAATTTTGCATCAGTTTGTGTATGAAATTACTATCAGATTTGCATCAGTTTTGTGAGTTTGCTTTGGTGAATATGTTTATTTCAGTTTGCTCCATTTTTCAGGTGTTTTGTGTAGTATTCAGCGGTTGTTGTGTAACTCATTTTGTAGGATTCTGAATCTAGTTTCTTTTTGTATTCAATTGGTGTTGCATTAACTGTGAACCCTATGAAGTACATTTGAATCAGTTTTGCAAACACACTTAACTATGACTTGGAATAATTTCTATAATTATTTTGCTCACAATTCTTCCAAACACTCTCAATCTTTTCCTACTCCATATCATTCACCATATCATGATCCTTTTTTTGATGTCCATTGCTTTATTTGCATTTATGAAGTTACTGAAATTTGTATTTTGAATTGTTAATCATTTAAGCATGTTTTTTATTAGAGTGCTACTTGATACAATCGACAGATTGTACGATGAAAAAGAAGATCTTTGAGCAGTAAAAGTAGAGTTTGATGCGCCAGAAGTGGAAATGAAGAAAATTCTTTGAAGAGGTTGATGTGCAATATGTGGGGAAGTAAGGAAGCTTAAAAAGAGACATGAATTAGATGCAATAGATTCAAGAAGGTGGAAGCCGAAGTTCAAGAAAGTCAAAGAAAGTTTCTACATGTGTTTTTGTATTTGTATTGTACTTGAGTTGAAATTTAGTATTCTTGGTTAAATGATGGAAACTTTAGTGGGTTGATTTTTTGTATTTACCCTGAATTTGAATTGCTCTCAAAACTTGGCTTATTTACCTTTCCTTTTAGGAGCTGAACATTTCTGGTGTATGCAAGTGTGACAAGTTAACAACAGCTAATAACATGATATATGGACAATGAATAACGAGGTAATGAGCAAATGTAACAAGTTAATGGGCAGTGATTAACAATGTCATGAGCAAGTGTGACAAGTCTATGGGCAACACATTACATGTCCAAGGAGTTGTTATGCGTGCCATTAACTTGTCAGGTTTTACCCAAAAAGTCGTTATGTGTGCCCATTAATTTGTCAAGTTTTGCCCAAAGAGTTGTCATGCCCGCCCATTAACTTGTCAGATTTTGGCCAAAGAGTTGTCACGCGTGCCCATTAACTTGCCAGTTTGCCCTGCCCATTAACTTAAGAGTATTGTCCATTAACTTGTTACACTGGCCAACTAGTTGTCACACGTGCTCATTAACTTGTCAAGTTTTGCCCAAAGAGTTGTCACGCTTGCCCATTAACTTGTCAAGTTTTGCCCAAAGAGTTGTCACGCCTGCCCATTAACTTATCAGGTTTTGGCCAAAGAGTTGTTACGCGTGCCCATTAACTTGTCACTTTGTCCTTCCCATTAACTTAAGAGTATTGTCCATTAACTTGTTACACCTGGCCAACTAGTTGTCACACGAGCCCATTAACTTGTCAAGTTTTGCCCAAAGAGTTGTCACGCTTGCCCAATAACTTGTCAAGTTTTGCCCAAAGAGTTGTCACGTCGGCCCATTAACTTGTCAGGTTTTGGCCAAAGAGTTCTTTAGCGTGCCCATTAACTTGTCACTTTACCCTGCCCATTAACTTAAGAGTATTGTCCATTACCTTGTTACACATGGCCAACTAGTTGTTACACGTGCCCATTAACTTGTCACTTTGCCCTACCCATTAACTTAAGAGTATTGTTCATTAACTTGTTACACCTGGCCAACTAGTTGTCACAAGTGCCCATTAACTTGTCAAGTTTTGCCTTAAAAGTTGTCACGATTGCCCATTAACTTGTCAAATTTTACCCAAAGATTTGTCATGTCTGCCCATTAACTTTTCAAGTTTTGCCTAAAGAGTTGTCATGCGTGCCCATTAACTTGTCACTTGGCCCTGCCCATTAACTTAAGAGTATTGACCATTAACTTGTTACACCTGCCCAATTAGATGTCACATGTGCCCATTAACTTGTCAAAGTTAGCCCAAAGAGTTGTCATGTGCGCCCATTAACTTGTCATTTTGTCCTAGCCATTAGCTACGTAGTGCACATGTTTCCCTTGAAAACAACTGCTAGTCATGGACGAGTTTGGAAACACATTTTACGAATGACCAACAACTATAAATTGTCATAATATACAAGAATTCAACACAGTTGTTAACAACCGTTTTGAAACACAAACACTTGTTTCAAAACATAGTTGTTAATATACAAGTTGTCAATAACAACAATTTATACATCTTGTGCACCACCCTCATAATTTTGTAACACATGGATGAAATACATTATCAATATGAAAATTAACATCCATTGTGACCACATACATTGTCACTCCAAAATTTAACATCTATTTTCTTCTTCTTCCTTGTGTTTGTCCTCTAACCTAGTAAGTAGATTGTGACTTATACATAACATGTGCATCTGCAGGCCACAACTATTTGTAGAGATTGGTTTGATTAAACTTTGGGGCGTGGATAACATTTTCTCTGTCAGTAGAGATTCAAGAATGAAAAACCTGCACAATGTGAAAAAAATGAAAGTTGTAGCACCAAATGAGAATCATTTGAATAAGATTATGGTGGGGAGTTAAAGAAAGAAGTAGAAATCTAGGAGAAGTAGAGAGAAAAAGAGAAGATAGAATGAGAAAAAAGAGAAAAATGCTTCCAAAAAGGTGCTACTTTTCTCCTTGGACAATGAGAGAACGGTGGGTAAGTGAAGCCGGCTAACATGTCAGGATACTTCAAGTTTTCACAATAATGCAGTAAAATGATTAGCATGAAAGTCCCCAATCATTAAAATAACAAAAATGAAATACTCACCCCATCATTATCAGTTTGTGCAGATTGTGCCTTGCATGCTGCCAATGTTGCAGCTAGTTCTTATGCCTGTTTAATAATTATGAAGATCATGTTTCAATTTGGCAAAGATATTCAAGTTCAGAGCAGCTCATACCATGAAAGCAGATCAATAAGACTAAGCAACCCAAAAACATTTTCAGGGAGCTGATTGGTTTGGTAATGAAGTAAAGAATAGATCATTGTTGGTAGTACCTTTCGAGCTCGACTTATCTTTATATGCTCACCCTTACAAGAGTATAACTACAAAGATAAATATAATTAAGGTCTCTCAAATCAAGATACACATAGTAACTTTAAGTAAGGAAAACCAAAATTAACAGCCAACTGACCTTGTATTACATAGTTCAAGTAACCCCACAATTTAAGAAGAAAACTTTTAATCTAGGACACGTGCCTCTTTTGCAAAAGCAAACATTCATTATTTTTTAATTGAAATCCAGGTTACAGTTTGCCCAAATCATATTGCAAAGACGAAATAAAGTAATGAACTTAATGGTTGCTTCAATCACAACCATACTTTCCCAAATGTAATACACTACTGAGCTATCTTTTCTCCAACTGAGATTGAGAGAATGAGAATGCATGTGAAAATAAAGCAATTTATGAATATTACCTTTGCAAGCAATTTAAAGATTGGGATTAAAGCTTCAGACTTTGAGGAATCCAATCATGTCCGTTTCGATTTTATGGTTGGTCGTGAGAGAGACGAAGAAAGGGAGATTGTGAGATGAGGCGAAGAGAGGGAAAACCAGAAACACTTGTCTGTGAATGAGATTGTGAGATGAGAAGAGGGAGATTGAGGGGAAGGGTTTCTCGTTTGGTTGTGAGAGGGATGAAAACGCAAATGACAGATGAAAGCAATAGAGTGAATATGTATTAAGAAGCCAAGGGCAGTTTGGTCTTTTCAATTTTCAAGTATATTAAAATTATTAATTATTTCAACTTTTGGGACTTTTCTAGTATTAAGTCCCTTGTGGGGGACCTCAAATTAATTTTCCCTTTCTTTTTTATGCAATGTAACACTCCAAATTTCTACAAGAATAAATAAGGTATAATATTTAATTAGAGTCTTGGGTATTGTTAAGTATTTGAGAAATTTGAGGAATAAATTTAAGAATAAAAACATATCTAGAGAAATTATTTAAATCTCATCCACTCATTTAACAAAATAACTTCAATTTTTTTTGGGTAAGGAAATAACTTCAATTTTTCCATTCAACTTTATTCCTCCACATTAACCCAGCCACTCTTTTACTTACTAAAACCAAGATTATTTGAAACTATTTATTTATTTATTTATTTTTGAATGGAACGATAGCGTGTTCATTCATTCAAAAAATGGTTTGTACAAAGGCCATGGCCCAGTTACAAGTCTGTGGAGAATGAAATTATTTATTGATTATTAGTTGAATGTTAGTATTTCACTAGTTTAATAGTTAATTATAGCAAATTATTGCATTGCATTGCAATAATAATAATAATAATAATAATAAGGATCCGTTTATTTTAAAACAAATTAATTAATATTGAAGAAAGAATTTTGGAATTTTAAAATTTAATCCATAAGAAATAAAAATTAATAATAAAAGGATTTCAGAAAATGGAAACTGATTTTATTTAAATTGTTTTTTGCCTTTAAATAATTAGGAAATCATGTGGTCTAATCAAATTGCAGCAAGTGGTTCAATAGGAATGTCGCCATGAGTTATATATATATATATATATATATATATATATATATATATATATATATTGATTGATGAATCAAAATAATAAATTAATTAATTGTCCTATTTTGAAAAGAATCTGAAGAAAATAACGATACTAGAAAATGGCATAATAAAATACACATTTTTGAGTTTTTTTATAGCATTTTTTTTGAGTTTTTTTGGTTTTGGAACGATACACATCTTTCAGTTTAGATAACATGAGTACCGTTTTTCATTTAAGGCTAAAGTATGTTTTTGGTCCGTTAACTTTGGAGAAAGTCATGTTTTGGTCCCTTAACTTTGAAAAGTGTTTTTTTTGTCCCTTTAATTTTGGAGAATGTGTGTTTTTGGTCCCTTAACTTTGAAAAGTGTGTTTTTTGTCCCTTAACTTTGGATAAAGTGATGTTATTAGTCCTTCTAGAACAGGATAAAGTATTTTTCGTCCATTACTTTTCAAAGTTAAGGCAGTAAAACATGATTTTGTGCAAAGTTACAGGACCAAAAATATATGAAATAATATGCATAATGTATTAAGCAATAATTATTCAAGAACACTTTAATAAATTGGTCTGGAATATTATTTAATACTCAACAAATAATTAATAACGTATATTATTTGTTAAAAATATCATAAACTCCAAATTTTTAATTTTTAACTATTATATTAACCCCGTGATTGTGATTATAGAAATGTTCTACCCTTATGATAAAAAAAAATGTTTTGCCCAATATGTTAATTACTTTTGAACAAAAGTTCTATTGACATGAACAAAAAATATGCTTAACTATTGTGGCATTTATTGTGGATTTTTTAAAAAATAATATTTACAATTTTGTGGCATTAATTT
This sequence comes from Mimosa pudica, assembly GCA_029929735.1. NCBI lineage: Eukaryota > Viridiplantae > Streptophyta > Magnoliopsida > Fabales > Fabaceae > Mimosa > Mimosa pudica. The sequence goes on from JAKELP010000020.1 coordinate 5,964,548, forward strand.
TATGAACCGATTTTTATACATGATGGTTCACAAATTGTTGATTTGCCCCAAAAGTTATAGTTTTAGGAAGAAAATCTATTATATGTGTTAAAATGGTGGTAACATTCTTATCGGACAACTTGTCACAATATGATTGGACCATATGATTATCTAATTATTTAAAGTTAAAAAAACAATTCAAATATAATGAGTTTCCATTATATAGAAACTGTCTTTAAAGTTAAAAAAACAATCAAGTTAATTCCAAATTAAGTATATAGAAACTGTCTTTATAATATTATATATCCCAACTTGTAATTTTACATTAACCATGGAGAATTGATCTCAAATTGAATTAAAATTCCGTTGAATAATTGATAATTGACAAATTGAACTACTTAATTGTACATTCTTGATTTTTAATTAGTGACTTAATGGCTAAAATTGAACTTTATTGTGAATTAACTAGAATATACACTTAGTTGACAAAATGAAGAATTTAATGTGGTTCTTGTGTGTTAAATATGGAAGTCCAGATTTGCCCTTATATTTTGTGTTTGTTATGTTTTTATAATAGGGGCATATTTGGAATTCATGGAGCAAGGGGGCAAATTCAGAATCTGACAACTTAAGGAAGGGCACGGCTGTAATTTCCACTTTGGAAAAGTTAATAAAAAAAGAAAAAGCAAGAAACAAAATCTTGAGGCTGAAGAAAAGCTGAGGAATCGAAAGATCTGATGCTGAAATAGAATGGGAAAGCTAAGAACGAATCTGAAAAACAGTTATCGGTCAAAAAAACAAATCTGAAAAACAGTTGGAGAGTTGAGATTCAATTACAACTAATGCTGATTCGGTTATAACCGCTGAGAAAATTGAATAGAAAAAAAAGAGAGAGAGAGAGCTTGAGATGTATATAATATATATACTCTCTCGGACAGTAAAAAGAGTGGGAGAGAACAGAATTTTGGAAACAGAAAATACATACAAATTATTTTAAATAAGTCAGTCATTCATAAGCCACTTAGGCTAACTTATTTCAGAAAAAAATCCAGTTTATTTTTTTACATGACTCAAAATAAGTTAGCTTAAAAATAAGGGAAAAACTTACATCATGTTACTTTCTTCAGGTTCTCAAGTTCTTTCAATATAGGCCATTAGATTGAATGGATGATTGTTATACAAGGACACATGTCACTCCCATATTAAAAGAACTTGAGAACCTGGAGAAAGGCACTTGACGTAAGTAAGGTCCTAAAAATAAACCCCTTTAAACAAAAAGTCATCCAAACATATTTATAAGTCAAATGGGAAAATAAGCCACTTTTTTCAAAGTTCATCCAATCACAAAAATAAGTCAACCTAGAACTTATTTTCTAACTAACTTAAAAATAAGTCACTTTTACACAAGTATAGTCAAACACACCATATATACTCTATCGGATAGTAAAAAGAGTGGGAGAAAACAGAATTTTGGAAATAGAAAATACACACACAAAAATTACCTCTCTCTCTCTCTCTCCCTCTCACACAAATCAAAGGGAAGAAAATTCCTCCAAGATCTTTCAAGGCCGATCTCTCTCAATTTCTTGGTCTAAATTTGAGCAAGAATCACAAGTCATCCATGGAGATTGAGAGTCCAACAAATTCCCAGAGGTGAATCAAGTCCAATGAGTAGCTAATTCCCAATTTCTTTTTAAAGTTGAAGCTAGATTGAAGTTCTATTGCTCTTAAGGCTAGTTTTTCTCCATTTACCTCTTGAATTTTCGGTTTCTCTTTTAATTCTAATTGAACTTGTGTAGAAACTTTGTAGAACAATTGTTTTGTTCTAAGTTTGTGAAGAGGATTGTGACATTTGGATTTGTTCAAAGTTTAATTCAAGGAAATCATCGTTCATTTCTTTGTAATCTTTAATTTCATTTGCCTATCTAGTTGTTTAGGTTGTGAAATTTGGATGACTAGTTGTTTAGGTTGTGAAATTTGGATGAATGACTCATATAGGATCCTAGTTGGAGACTATTTGCAATGATGAATTAGTTTAGATAAATTTGAATTTTAGCAAATCAAATTCTACTAGTTGGATGAATTCCTTCTACTTAGTTAGTAGTTGAAATTCATTTGATTAGTGAGAAGTTTGATTTGGGGAAACTATATCATTTGCTTAAGGGAACAAAGAAGATCTAGTGGATACTTAAGAAAGAATTTCATATGATACTTGTTTCCATATCAAATTTCATTATATTTCTTTCTACGTTTTACATTTTAAGAAAACAAAATAAAAATTAGAATAGGTTAATACAAGTTGTCACTCAAATCTGATTTTGACATAATTTGTAAGAGAAACCAATAAGATTAAATAATAAGTCAAAGTCCAAGAGATCGACTTAGGTTAGCTACAATACTATATTGTAGTTAATTTTAGTAATCTTGATAACCTCACAAGTAGGTTAATCAACAATTTTATTGAACTGTTTTAAATGTCATTGTTTAAAAAATTATTGGCTATTTAAAACCTAATTTAGAAAAGTTATAATGAACAATCATTGAATAAAAAAGTATTTAAATGACTCAATTTTTTTTCTTATCATAAAAAAACTCTCTTTGGCCGTTATAAATACCCCATGCTCCCTCCTTTCCCATCAATTTATTTATCTCATGGGCTACTTTATTTCTCTCTCCGAAAAATTTCCCACTGGTTTTTCCACACTGGTTGAACTGCTCTTTCCCCATCAATTGCTATCCATAATTTTCTTGTGCTCTGATTTGATTAATGGTTTATATTGTGGTGTATTCTTTTTGCCTTGTTCTACACGCAGTTTTCTCATTAACTAAACCAGTTAGCCTCACGTTCATATTTCAAAACTCCACCAATCAAAAGTAGTATTTCATTGTTATCAAAAAAAAAAGTAGTATTTAATTTCATTATGAAAACTAGGGATTCATAAAAAGTAAATGTAGAATATTTGTGCTTCGATCCGTATAAGAGATAGCTTCTAGTGACTTACTTCAACGTGCTATCATTTAATATTTAGTAATTAGTAATTAGTAACAGTAATAATATCCCTTCCTGCGGATTTGTTTGTACATCACTTCATTGACCCACCCAGCCTTTTTTGATCATTTTCAGTACTCTTTGGTCATCTTATGTGAATAATTTAGGGAAAATTAATTTGCGGTCCCCACAAGGGACTTAATTAATACTAGAAAAGTCCCAAAAGTTGGGAAAACTAATGTAGGGTCCCAAGGGACCTCACTTTAATATACTTGAAAAGTGAAAAGACAGTTTTGCAATTAGCCTATTAACACTTGTCACATGTGCCCAGTAACTTGTTAAGGTGTAACAACTTACTGGGCACGCTTGACAACTCTTTGGGCAAACCTTGACAAGTTACTGGGCACATGTGACAAGTGTTAATAGGCTAGGGGCAAAACTGTCTTTTCACTTTTCAAATATATTAAAGTGAGGTCCCTTGGGACCCTGCATTAATTTTCCCAATTTTTGGGACTTTTCTAGTATTAAGTCCCTTGTGGGGGACCTCAAATTAATTTTCCCAATAATTTACTAATTTAGCTCTATTTTTCTTTTATTTCTTTTTCAGCGCCTCATCCTTTTATCACAATTTCAATTTCATTCACATATTTAATAGTCCAACCTTTACTTTGACTTTTTTTCCACACCCAAGTTTCCCATATTTACTCATTTTCCTATGTTCTTGATATTTCAGGTGAAGTGATAATTAAACCTGAGTTATGGCAGGAAATAAGCATAACATTCTTAATGCACTTGATACAACAAAAACCCAATGGTACCATTTCACATCAATTCTGATTGCTGGCATGGGTTTCTTCACAGATGCCTATGATCTTTTTTGCATCTCTCTTGTCACCAAACTTCTTGGTCGTATCTATTACTTTGATCCAAATTCTCCAAACCCAGGCTCACTTCCTTCCAATGTCTCTTCTGCCATCAATGGAGTTGCATTCTGTGGTACCCTTTCAGGTCAACTATTTTTTGGTTGGGTTGGAGATAAATTGGGAAGGAAACGTGTTTATGGTATGACATTAATGCTAATGGTTATATGTTCTCTTGCCTCTGGCCTTTCCTTTGGTGGTGACCGAAATTCTGTTATGATCACACTATGTTTCTTTCGTTTCTGGCTTGGTTTTGGCATTGGTGGTGACTACCCTTTATCTGCAACTATCATGTCTGAATATTCAAATAAGAAAACTCGTGGGGCTTTCATTGCTGCAGTTTTTGCCATGCAAGGTTTTGGCATTTTAGGTGGTGGAATGGTTGCTATCATAGTTTCTGCTGTTTTCAATGCTAGATTTCATTCACCTTCATATATAGAGAATCGATTTCAATCCACGGTACCGGAAGCTGATTATGCTTGGAGGATAATTCTGATGCTTGGTGCTTTACCTGCTTTAGTAACATATTATTGGCGTATGAAGATGCCTGAGACTGCTAGATACACTGCCTTGGTTGCCAAGAAAGAAAAGCAGGCTGCTTTAGACATGGCTAAAGTTTTACAAGTTGAGATTCAAGTAGATGAGGGGAAGATTGAAGAGGTTGAGAGGAAGAAAGTGAATGATTTCGGGTTGTTTTCGAAGAAGTTTCTTCAGAGGCATGGTCTTCACTTGCTTGGAACAACTAGTACTTGGTTTCTTCTTGACATTGCATTCTACAGCCAAAACTTGTTTCAAAAAGACATTTTCTCCTCCATTGGATGGATCCCTGAAGCTAAAACCATGAGTGCTTTGGATGAAATTTATAGAATTGCTAAAGCTCAGACTTTGATAGCTCTCTTTAGTACTGTCCCTGGTTACTGGTTCACTGTGGCATTAATAGATAAGATTGGAAGGTTCACCATTCAATCAATGGGATTTTTCTTTATTACTGTGTTCATGTTTGCCTTGGCAATACCTTACCATCATTGGACCTTGAAGCAGAACAACATTGGTTTCATTGTCCTGTACTCATTGACCTTCTTCTTCTCCAATTTTGGACCCAATGCCACCACATTCGTTGTCCCGGCCGAGATTTTCCCGGCAAGACTTAGGTCAACGTGCCACGGTATCTCGGCAGCTGCAGGAAAAGTTGGGGCTATAGTAGGTACTTTTGGGTTTGTTTATACTACAAAGGCATATGGAGTGAGAAATACTCTTATAGCTATGGGTGTGGTTAACTTCTTGGGGTTGTTGTTTACTTTCTTGGTGCCTGAACCTAGAGGAAGATCACTTGAAGACATATCTGGTGAAGCTGAGGAAGATGATTCTACCAACACGGCCAAAGGTGCTGATGTTAGAACTGTGCCAGTCTAAATATTGCTTAGTTTTCTTTTTTTCTTTGTATGAACATAAGGTTTATAGTATTTGGCTCTTTGCACTATAGGTATATTGAGAGGAATAGTCTATCAATTTCGCTCTATTTTGCTATTTCAAATATAAATTTGTGTAGATAGCTTTGAAAATTTTGTAAGCCTTTAATAGTTTAATATGCTTATTATTATAAAAGACAAGTCAGAAATTTTCGGTGGTTTCTGCTTTTTTTGCCTCTTAGTTTCTGATATAATCGTGCATTTAATTGTATGACACAATCAAATTGTTGAGCATTGTGAGGATGAGGGGAAGAAAATGAGTCTTTCTAATGTTTGTTTATGTTGTCATCATTCCTAAGTTTGCAAAGTCTTTCTAATCTCTTTATTTTTTGGTTCGGGGAAAAGAATTGTCAGTATCGATTGATTATCTTCCGTACTCTCGGTATAGGAATGAAAGTGTTTTAAATTGATATGTCGTAGACCCGCCTTTCACGAAGGTTTTAAAAAAAACTTTGTTAGGGGAAAGCCACAAAGAAGGGAACTTGATGTGGATTAATGGGGAAGGAGATAGAAGAATGAAATATTGTTGCTTCCTTTTTCTTGTTCAAAAATATTGTTGCTTCCTTATCTCCAAGATTAGTTAAGGTTTGAACCGGGCAAAAAGATGAGGTGTTTAATGAATACATTTGTCACAAGTTTATTTGTGAATTGGAGGAACTTGACCTATAGAATTGAACCTATTTCCTACAAAAATACATTCAAATTAAATTATTAAAAATAAGATGTTTTTTAAATGGAACATAGATAACTAATCAAAACTTTGGAATGAATTGATAATTTTATATATGAACTTTGTGAGGTTAAAATTTGTAATCTCATTTTTAGTAATTGGTAATTCAATATAAAAGCTTCTCAAATTAAAGATTTTGATAATTTTAAATGTCAATTTGACAATGTTATATTGCAACTTAGTAATTGCAAATTGGAATTTAATAAGCCATGTGAGAAGTTGGGGAAAAAACTAGGACAATTTAAATAGATTATATTTTTCTTGCTGTGTCGTAAGCTTTTTGTTGGCTCAAGTGGCCAACAAGCTTCACTACATACAAAGTTTAATGCGTTTTTGATAAAAAAAAATATTTTTGTTAAAAGATATTTCGGTTAAATCTTTAAATTTGCAAAGTATGGATAGTCATTATCACTTTTTTTTTATAAAAGATAAAATGATATTAATCAGATAACATTACAAGTTCTAATTACATCCTGAAAAACAAAACAAAAGGAAAAACATTAAATTGAAGAAAGTATTACACCAACAAATTTTAAAAATAATTATATAGTTATATATTAACAAAATATATGTTGGGATTTTGATTATTAAGTATAATAATTAAAATTTGCTAAGTCCGCATTTACCATGAGGTAAAACAAAAAAAGTTATGGGATTAAAAAGTGACTTAATGCATACATACAGAATAAAATTTGTACTTTAGTCAAAGTCAAAATTACTTGTATTTGGTAAAATAGTACTACCTCTGGTCTTAAATATAAGACCTAATTGGCTTTTTTTTGGAGAGGTTAAGGTTGCGAAATAGGTTATTAAATCATGACATATTTGATATATTTTTAGATTATACATTAGTTTATAGGTAAAATAAACCAGTTTAAGGACAAAAATTAGGTAAATCAATTTATAATTAACTTATTTTGTTTTTTTATATGATTTTCTAAAAAAGTCAACTTAGTCATATATTTAGGACAGGAGGGAGTATTTTTTGTCGCTCCTACCTACCTTCATTATTTTACAATAAATTGGGTTGCTTATGTTTGCAATCATGATTGAGATACAAATTGTTTTGTGAACATTTGTTGTTAATCTGGCTTTATATTCACGGCCTCCAAATTAAGTAGGCCACGTAAATATTTGTCTAGTTTTTTGGTTATCTTTTAGTTTAACATGAAAGTTAAGTAACTGATTTATAAAAAAAAAGTTTAAATCACCTATTTTTATAAGAGGAGATTAATTTTCTACTCCCTACAATTTTAATTAAGTTATGTCGATGCAATTTAGTTGTAACTTTGACTCAGAATCCACCTACTCCAAACACATTTATAGTGTTGACCTTTCTATAACTTATTATTATATTTTAAAATAAAATTTAGGAATAAAACATAAAATGGTCAAAGCTATATTCACATAGTTATAGTAAGTCAAAGTTTAGATTTTGAGCTATAACCAAGTCAAAAATATATATGGACTGTATTGTATCAATTCAAAGTACTAGAATGTTAAAACCAACTACCCATTGGTACCATAAGGTTAGTTTTACTTTGTGTCTATATACTACCTCCGTTCCTAAATATAATACTCCCTTCGGTCCTAAATATAAAACCTACTCCCTCCGATACTTAATGTAAGAGCCCGAAATTTGAATGATTTCGGTCCCTAATATAAGAGCTCACCCCACTTTGTCTAAACATTTATTGCAATTTTTCCAATTCTACCCCTAATCAATTTGGGTTGAATAGAGGAGAGAGGAAAGAATAAATGAAAGCATTGAGAATGTAAACAACTTTCTTCTTCTTCCAAAGTCTTCTCTCTCTTTAGTTTCTCCACTTATCACATTTATTATGCAACTCTCTCTCCACTTTTTCCAATATGCATTATTATCTCTCTCTCCTAGTATAAAGGGTAGAAATGGAAAAAAGTATTAATGACAGACAACCAACTAACAATCAGATGTTTTCTTAAGAAGCGGATTTTTGGCAGTTAGCTCTTACATTAGGGACCGGAGGGAGTATTTACCTAATTTGATTACATTAAGAATGTTAGTTAAGTTAGTTAAAATAACATAACATTATTAATGTACCCTAGTTATCCACCTTCACCCTCATACTCACTCTCGTCTTGTCTACCATTTAGGAATATTGACTTCACTCTCTCCCCCTCCTCTTGTCTACCATTAAGGAGCATTGACTTCAACCTCCCTCTCTTCTTATCTACCATTAGGGAACATTGACTTCATCATTCCTCTCTTCTTATCTATTATTAGGGGGCATTGATAAAGATATTTGGAAAAAAAGTTGGTAAAATTTGAAAACAGATCTTATATTTAGAACCAAACTCATCCCTCAAATATGTCTTATATTTAGGACTTGAGGGAGTATCATTTTCCTAATTTGATTAAATTAAACATTGTAGTTAAGTTAGTTATTAACACGTGATATTACAAATTTATTCTAACTGTATACATTTATCCTCATTCTCTCTGTTTGTTATTATAGATAAACATTATTAGAGCTATTTTGGGAGAAAGTTGGGAAAAATTAGAAAATGATCTTATATTTAGTAAAATTCAAAAGTGAACTTCTATATATATATATATATATATATATATATATATATATATATATATATATATATATTAGGTGGCGGTGGCGCGTGAAAGAGGAAGCAGTGTTGGAATTTAGAAAGGGAAAGGCGTGTTCAAATGTCTAAATGAATGTGAATGAAAAAACTACAGGCGTCGCTTTTGCCACATAATTAAAATACATTAAAAATAAAATCTTTACATTAAAAATTAAAAATAAATAAAATAATAGTATTTCTTTATCAAGAAATTAACCATAACAATGACTATCTCTCTTTCTCTTTCTCTTTCTCTTTCTCTCTCTCACCCTGAATCTCATCTCTCTTACTCACCGACTTCCTACTCTCTCCACTTCCTTCCCTGTAAGTTCTTTCCTTTTTTATGACATGTTTCTTTATTAAAGCTGTGATTTTTTCTTCTGGGGTGTTTTGAAAGTTCAAGTTTAGTGACATGATTGTACTGTACAAGCTTTTGAGCTGCCTAGTTTGATGTTTTAGGTGATTGAGCTTGTGGGTTGTGAACTTGAGATTATTATGTGAGAAGAGTTTAATGTTTCAATAAGGCAAGACAAGTTTAAAGTTGGGTGCTTTAAGAAGTGGGGTTGTCTTTTTTGTTTTATTTTTCCTGTTTGTTTGTTTGTTGGTTACACTTTAGATTTTTGTGGAAGAGGAATTTGTGCTTTTCTTTATTGTGATGCCTGATTTGGGGATTCCTTTATTTGCTATAAATCTTTGAGGGAATCAGTTCAAGCTAATTTGGAATATATTCTCATAATTGGATTGAGATTTTTGTTTTTTCCCCACAATCATGCTGGAAAATATTGCATTTGCATGGTAGTTAAGTTTATAGTAAACTAGTTTGGTGTTTTTGAAGAATTTGGGTGTATTTCTGTGTGTTTGAGAGAGAGAGAGAGAGAGAGAGAGAGAGATGCAGCGTGTGCGTTTGTCTTCGCAACAAGCGCCGGTGCACAAGCTAGGAGATCCTCAAATGACCTTATCCCCTAAATTTAGGCTAGGTGTGGTCCAATCTTCGTTCTCGAAGCCTTCACCGGAGTTTCAGTTTTCTCATACCCAAGAACCCTTGATTCCGGGCCTCCCTGATGATGTCGCGCTCAATTGTCTTCTCCGGCTTCCGGTTAAGAGCCATGCGACCTGTAGAGCAGTCTGCAAGAGATGGCATATGCTTCTTGGTAGTAAAGAGAGATTTTTTACCAATAGGAAGCAGTTGGGTTTGAAAGGCCCTTGGCTTTTTGTGTTTGCCTACCACAAGTGCACTGGAAAGATTCAGTGGCAGGTTCTTGACCTTACACACTTTTCTTGGCATTGTATCCCTGCAATGCCGTGTAAGGATAAGGTTTGTCCCCATGGTTTTAGGTGTATTTCTATTCCACATGAAGGTGTTCTCTTTGTATGTGGTGGAATGGTCTCGGATGTTGATTGTCCCCTTGACTTGGTAGTGAAGTATGAGATGCAGAAAAATCGTTGGACCGTAATGAATAGGATGATCACTGCTAGGTCATTTTTTGCCAGTGGAGTGATTGATGGGATGATTTATGTGGCCGGTGGAAATAGTGCAGACCTTTTTGAGCTTGATTCTGCTGAAGTGTTGGATCCTCTAAACGGTAGTTGGCGCTCTATTGCTAGTATGGGAACGAATATGGCATCTTATGATGCTGCGGTTCTCAATGGGAAGCTTCTGGTGACAGAAGGCTGGTTATGGCCATTTTATGTATCTCCAAGAGGTCAAGTCTATGATCCAAGGACGAATAACTGGGAAAATATGCCTGTTGGACTTAGAGAAGGGTGGACAGGTTCAAGTGTTGTGGTTTACGGGCATTTATTTGTTGTTTCAGAGCTTGAAAGAATGAAAGTCAAGGTTTATGACACAGAATCTGATTCATGGGAAGCCATAGACGGCCCCCCATTGCCCGAGCAGATATGCAAACCTTTTGCTGTGAATGCTTGTGATTGCCATATTTATGTTGTGGGTCGAAATCTTCATGTCGCTGTTGGTCAAATCTTTAGACTAAACTCATTGAAGAATTGTTCCAAAAAATGGAGCTTTGGTGTTCGATGGCGTGTGATTGATGCACCAGAAAGTTTCTCTGATCTGACTCCTTCAAGCTCTCAGGTGCTATTTGCATAGTTTCACGCTGTTTTGGAATGTTATGTATGCTGTTGAATAAAATGTAACTAAATATATCTACGAAAGGTTTTGAACTACTCATAGTGGCTGTGTGAAGAAATGATTGTAATAGTTTTTGAAATGTATTAATGGTAATATCTTTTAATTTCTTTGTCAGTGTTGCTTATTCCATCTTAATTTTCTTGTTTCCCTCTCCTTGATGAATGGAGTCTATAGTTATGAGTTTTGTTCATTTATATGAGCTAACCTAGATTCAATTACTAAAAGTTCAGATGCAAGTTTCACTTTTATTACTGTCAATAATGAATAATTCGATTAAACTTTATTGCTGATCAGTTTCATTTATTATACTAGTAAAAAGCCCTATGTACTATTTAATGCTACCAATGTGTAGAACTGAGGACCGCTTTTGAATGTTCATCTTTCATAATGGTATGTAGCCCTATGAAAAGATGTAAAGGGCGATAAAAAATGACACTTAAGGAAATTATTGAATGAGATCTATTGGTAATTGATATGTCTCTAGAATCGGTTATGGTTCGCGTAATTTATGTAATTGACCTCATTAGTGGAATAAGGCTTCTTGTCTAGTTGAATTTTGCTAACTATCGTCATCGTCAAAATGAAATGATGTACATGTGTGGAATTTTATCTTTAAAATGAAGTCAACATCATTATATACAGAATATAAAGTTTGCGATCCAAAGTCTTGCTGTTTGTGAGAAAGTGAATATGCAATTTACTTGTCGTTCTTGGTAGATAAACCTGAGATATAGGAGGCACTAAGTGATGCTGTGAAAATGATTATATTGCATAGCAGATAATGAGATAAATACTCCTGGGGACATTCTCTCCTGCCAAATATTTCAATAGTAAGTTGATCAAACCACGGATTACTTAAGTTTTCCCCCTTTTTTATAATATCTATGCTGTCGATTTATGTTGCTTTTGATTGACTTGTGTGGATATTGCTTGATTTATAAATTAAACTATGGGTGTTAATTGGGTCACCATGGCCACAAAGTCAGAGGATATGGAATTTCAAGTTTCTAGTTAAATTAGCTGCAGATATATCTGTTTATGAAACATGGTGCTATAAAAAATCATTGGTTATAAAAGGATCTCTGCTTTGATAAACTTCAAGAACGTTTAATGCTTAAAAACTTAAATATATGTCCTTGTCGTGGGATGATATAGGTTAAAATATGTTCCGTCTGAATTCATCCATGCTTGATGCTATGATTGTTTTTCAAGTATATGTTTTATAAAGCATAAAGGAATTTGGGTGTCCTTGAAGTCTCTAGATGCCAAGAATTGTGGCATCCCAAGAAAGAGATTTGATCACCAGGAAGTTCAATAAAGTAGTAAACAGTGTGAATATGTCGCTTTTTAAACCAAAACTTGCTATTACATGTTATCCACTTGTGATATTTTTAAGTGGGTATTTTTTAAAAAAATTTTCCTAAAACTGAAACTTCTAGACTTTGTCGTGTGTGTATTTATTGTACCTTTGTGAGCTTGTGTGAAATCACACCCACCCCACCCAATTATACAATAGTTGATAAAACAAACGCAACCTTAGAAAATGAGTAGGTTTGCACCAATAAAGAAGTTGGGCGCCTAATGATCTGTTTGTTTCTACTTACGAATGATGCAAACTTTTGGTCAATATGAGAAGCAGGACAAGATTGTCATCAAGGAATATGATTGGCTTTGTAGTTTTCGATTACTTGGAGTAGGAAAAGGTCAAGAATAAAAAGCCAAGTTGTTCAATCAATGAATTAATAATTGTATCATTTTACTTTAATTTGATTGAAGAATAATTAAAGGTTTAACAATAGACTCTAAACTAGAGTTAGGAATTTTAGTCCATTTTGATTCAGGTTGAAGTTTTTGTAACCAAACCCATATTTTTCTGTTCTTTTTCGGGCTCAGCTCGGTGGGTCAGACCAAAAGTCCCAACTCTATTCGGCATTATAAATATCCTTGTTCTTATAGCTTGACCTTTAAATAGTCGGTCTTGAGACTGTCTTATTAGAGGTTTCATACTATTTTATTGTTATTTTAAAAAAAATAAAGTGATACATTTTTTATAATAAACATAAATATAAATTTAAGTTACAATACAATAACCAATTAACAAGCAATAAACACTAATAAACTATCAATTAATGATAAATATTGTCTGTATTTATAAATATGTCACATAAACTAAACTAAGTGACCATAAAAACAAACTAAGTAGCAAGTTTGTCACAATCATCATTATGACCATCATCAGACGTAAAATAGGTATCATGGTTTTTAACCTTTCATTAATTGTTTTATTTTATTGCTTTTCTTTAAAAAATGGTCATTCCTTTAAAGTCCCTGGCCATATAGAATTGACCCATTAAGCTTGATTCCCTTCTGAAACCTCTAAAATTGAAGTTCAATCTTTCAAAGGTTAAGGCCTAGAAGGACCAACTCGACATATCAAGCTTGATTTACCAGCTTTAGTGAAAAATGACAACTGTTTAGAAACATACACAATGAATACAAAAGATGAAGAGGCTTTTACATTCGACAAATGTGCATGGATAAAATGTGTTAAGTAAATTTCACTAGATGTTAGGAATTTTCGCTGGAACTGGCTATTTATGATATAAAGCAATCTACAATTAAGGTTTTAGGCTTAGTTTACTGACAACGTGGATTAGTTTTAGTATTTCATTTACTTCTTCGTTGTGGTCAACTGTATTCAATCTATTTCCTAATTGATTCTTCTACGAATATTTTATAAAGGGAAAAAGACAAATAAAATTTTTTCAATGTACAAAAACACAATAACCTTTGTAAAGTTGAAGCCCCAATTTTTGTTAATAAAAAACCACATTCTCCGACCCTATATAGGAGCTTATTAACCACTTCATAATTTATAATAGTTAATAATTAAAAATTTTAAATAATCTATATTAATTACATTAAATGAAAATATTTTTCTTAAAAAATTTTTAATGCTCCAGACAATTTTAGAAAAAGTATTGTGAAAGTAACCTAGACAAACTTGCTAAAACTATCCTAGAATCCGAGGGAATGAATGCATTGAGTGTCATCTCTTATCCAAACCAGACAGTGCTCCAATTTAAGTAATAAATTATACTCACTCCACTCATAGAAATAAAATTATTTATCTAATTTAATTAGATAAAGTATTTTATTAAGTTAATTGAAATTATATGATATTATCAAAGCATTCTAACCACCCACCTTTATTGTCACCCACTTCTTACTTGAATCTTAGGGTCTGCTTGGATGGAGGGAAAATGGGAGAGGAAAGAAAATGGGAGGAGAGAAAATGGAGAGGAAAGAAAATGGGAGAGAAAATGTTATCCCTCATCATGCTTGGAAGGATGAGGGAAAATAGAAAGGAAGGAAAATGGGTGGGTGAGGTGGAGCATGGTCATTGGACAATGATGTGTAACTTTTCTCTCTCCTATAATCCCCCCATTTTGGGAGGAAAACTTTGGGAGGAAAATGGGGCATGTGGCCCACCCACTTTTCCTCTCCCCTTTTCTTTCCTCTCCCATTTTCTCCTCATCCAAGCAAGGGAAAATACTCCCCCTCACCCCATTTTCCTCTCCCATTTTCTTTCCTCTCCCATTTTCCCTCCATCCAAGCACACCCTTATTGAGAATCTAAGGAATATTTTAAAGAGTGGCTAAAGTGCAAAAATGCCCACATAATTGTCACGAAGGTGCAAAAATACCCATGTAAAATTTTCTGGAGAAAAATTATCCATCAAATTTTAAAACTGGGGCAAAAATACCCATTACAGTTAATTTTTAGACTTTTCACTAATCATCCTCTATCGCGTCGTCATCATACAAGGATAATTAAATACATAAGTCCGCCACATGTTTTAGTGAGAGATGAATCGACAGAAGATGCGTCAAAAAGTCAAAAAATTAACTTCGATGACCATTTTTGCCCCAGTTTTGAAATTTGATGGACAGTTTTACTCCAAAAAAATTTTACATGGGTATTTTTGCACCTTTATGGCAATTACATAGGCATTTTTGCACTTTAGCCCTTTAAAGAAAAGTTAAGAACTAGAAAATTGTCTTATAATTAAAAATACTCACCTCAAAAATAGGTCATCTATTTAGGAAGGGATGAAGCACTAAACTTAAATGATTATGCCATATTATTCTGTTTTTTTTAATCCGCAACCCACTGAGTCTATAATGGCTTATTTTTCTTTTTTTTTTTGGACGAGACTATAATGGCTTTATATAAAATCCAATCAGCTGGTTCAATATAAAAAAAAGTATTCACAATTTATCTATTCCACCACTTCAAAATTGTCACTGTATTTTGCTTTCTTTTTTTTAGGAGAAAAGGGAACCAAACTTATCGGTTCAAAGTTGAACAATGTCAATTTAGGATCATCTTTATCCTCCTTTAATGCATTGGCTCTACACTGAATATTCAAAGTAATTATCTTAGGCCATGATACTTCCCATCTGACTTGTCAGCTCCATGAAAGCTCCTTTCTTACATGTGTTATGTCTGGCACCAAATTAGGGAAAAGAAGAAAAAACAAAAAGACTAGAAAAATATTTTAACTTTCTCACATCTATCAATTAATGGCACTCTCTCTTCAAGAGTGAAAAGATCAGTTTATCCGATTTCATGGAATAGAAATTTAAGAGGATTATAAGGGGGAAATATTCCAGACAGCAATTATGCCTTTTACAATTATAGTACCATTATCAATAAATGATAAAGAGGAAGAGGCAAAAACTACATAGTTACTGTACATAGGACGCGGGGATGAAACATGGGGCCAGTCCCATGTCTTTTAAGACAAGAAAATGTGATGTGAAAATTGATGTGAAACATAACTATGCAAGGTAATTGTATATTTGAGGGTTGCTCTTGTCCCTCTCCAGGTACTCCCTGTCAATGAGACTTTCAATCCTTTTCTTCAAATCCACTGGCTTTATTGGAAATTTCAGCTGTTCACCCAACAAAAAAAATTAATTCTTTAAAATCAGTGCTCTCCAAAAATCATCACAAAGTTATAACTACATTTCACAACATTATGAGCAGCTGAGAAGCACCCACGTCAATACAAATGTGAGACATAACATTAAACATACATAAAAAAATATGTAGTTATTCAAGTGTAAATTTATTTGAAGTGTCACACTGACTGCATCGAAGTGTCAAAATATTGGTGCTTATTTCTGATAAAAAACATATTGGTGCTTAACAAATCAGTGGTAAGTGGTAACTCATGAGGTTTCTTATCTGAAAATTTAAACTCAAGTCTTTTTTCCCCCAAATCAAGGTTACGGCTCATTCTGAGCTTTGTCTAGAGTAATTTCTGTCCTTGGTAATACAGAAGTACTACCCACATCACAAAATTGCTATTTTTTAACCTTTCGTATTTTACTCCTTTACATTTTGTGCAACAAACCCGTTCAATGGGGGTAAGAGGGAAAATGAATTCACCTGTTGAAAGAGTTCGGTAATAAGAAGGGTATGGCTTAGGACTTTACGGGTCTTCATTATTCTAACAATAGCAGCATCAACCTGCAATAAATCACACCAGTACGAAAATATCTTACAGCTTATAAAATTATAAAGAAAATGCTAAATCATTATCAAGAAAGAAAAATTGGAAGGTTAAACGGAAAAAAAGTTGACCTGATACTGACGGTCTTGGAAAACTCTTTCAGTGGTGCTTGTATTCTCCTCCACTGTTTCCTTCAGTTGAATTGCATTTACCTGTACAACAGAAACCTCATTCATCAAGAGCTCAATCTCAAGTTCTAGTCACAGGCTAAATCCAAATGAACCAACTTCAGCTGTAGAAAAAAATGCCAAAACTTGATATTCAATTAACAAAATTTTCATCATTCATGAAGTAACCATCGCTGTACCTTTATACGGTAGAGAGGAGCAGTAAACCCATCGTTGAAAGTAAAAGAGTCATCATCCTCCACATCTCTTCCTTTAGGAATCTGTTGCATATTCATCATACGCAATCAACATTTAAATTTTTCAAAGAGATCCATAATCACAACCTGACTTTATTAGCTAGTGTTTCAGCAATTATTTACACACCTTCTGTAGTACCCGCACTTTTCCACAAGCGAGTGATTGCAGAGTCCTCCTCAATTCCTTGTCTTCAATACCAGTAGCATCTCTAATGTCTTGGAATATTAATTTTTCAGCATCATTGAATAGCATCAGAACAACAGTCTAGAGCACAGCCGAACAAATTTACCAGAATGTTAGAACTGAACAGACAGACACGTACAGTTTATGGAGAAACAGGGACACTCAAGTAACATTACTTAAAAAAAAATTATTCTTATTGAAGATAAGGTTAACAGAGCAAAGTTAAATACTTGTTATGATACATAAATTCTACCTAAAAAATATAAAAAAGAGTCAACCCAGATCGAGTCCCCACTTGATGGGGGTGCAGGAGAAGAGAATATACCACGAGCCTTAACCCTGCTTTTATACAAAGAGATTGATTTAAACCCACGATCTCAGACCCCATGGCAAGAAAACTTACTACTGAGCTAAGCTGGCTAAAGGAATTTTTCTAGAATAACTAGTCATGATGTTCTGTGTTGTAAGAAATATATATACATACACCCATTTGAAAGCACCCATCTAAACTGGACAAGAAAGGTTTGTTTAAGAAGAAAGAAAAACATAAATTGAATGAAGGAGTTATCTTTTAAAATGCCAACCTGAAAGAGGGATACAGACAACTCTTTTTTACCTTTAGGAAACTCTGCCTTTAAGACACAGTGACCTAAAGAATTTTGCCACATAAGACGCCTTCCACTATATTTACCCAGATAGAAATCTTTGAATATATCCTGTTAAATACAAGGGAAGAAAGGAAAACACCATATCAAGAAAGGCATTCGAAAAACAATGGCGAAAGCCAACATAAGTAGTGGATCACAAATGGCTTGTGCCAAACCTGATAAACATTCAATTCGTGAGGGAGTCTCACATCCATGGGGGGGTACGTTGGCCAGTACCTGCACTCAACCAATCATAATCACACTCTCTCGAAACATGATATGAATAAATTTAATTTGGATTACAGGTATCCAAAAGATTACCCTGTTGTTAGGACATGAACACTCAATTCAATCCCTGATGGGAGTTTCGTCCTAGCCTGGGATGACTGTTTGAAGGACTCGTTTATCTCTTTTGATAATTCAATGTCCTGAATAAGAACAAAATTTAAGGATATCAAGTGAGAAGCTATAAATATGCAATTGTCCATCATGAAGATCAGGTAGCACAATTGAAGTGGCTTTTCTCTCTACTCTGAGAAAGAGTAATTTACTAGGCCTTCAACCAAAAAATCTTAGGGTGGCCAGGTTGTTAAGCCTACAGATATGGCAAGAAGCCATTTCATGCATCCCTCATAATCATAATGAGTTATCTGGCTTTGATCTTATCTTGGCCATAAATGTATTTTGTGAGCTACATTTCTGAGCATTTCAATGGTTGTTGATTTGGGTTGTCAGCCACGGGTGTTCTTCACCACATATTTTGTACTCATCAGTATTCATTCAATTAGTGAATTACTCTCTTCCCTTAGCAGCGAATGTAAGCTTAAGCAGAACCGCAAATATTATGTGATTCTTCTGTTTGTTTATTTCTCAAATTTAGTATACCATTGTTCCCGAATATATTCTTCAACTATCAAATCAAATTCCTAAAAGATTCTTTGGTTCGTCAGTAGTAATGCTTGCACAATTAACCAGAGAACAGATAAGCCACCACCATACACTTTCTACTGTATTGTCGTACAGTTTGCAACACAGAAGTTGACAATAGGCCAACAATAGCAAATGTAACCTAGAATCGTCACATCAATCTTTCCTATAAAAAGAATTAGACGTGACGATGACGACCACCCCAAAATGACATTAGTCAATTCATTTACCTTCATATGCACAAGGAGTCAAAGTTGAATCATTTTTTTTATATCGAATATTGAAGTAGAAAACAAAATGGTTACCTTGAACATCCCTTCCAATTTGTTTGTGAACTGGCTGCCACACTCGGTCTTCAACTGTATCAATAAAGAAAATTATTAATACTACTAATAAAACTGTTAACAGGGAAAAAAAGATTTACTTCTTAAGTCAATAAAAGACTAGAAAAACTTAACCTTTGAGATCATAGATTTCTCTGCATCAATGGAAGCACTCTTTCCCAAAAGTAATCTTTTAGCGAGATCTTTCTTATAGAATGCTTCAAACACATCCTTGCCCTTAAACAACCATACAGACATATAGGTTTTCCAGTATCAGTACAGAGAAAGATAAATATAAGTACATAATGTCACGAGCACCAATAAATATTGTAGGGATCAAGGTGAAATTATTTGTTACTCCCACAAGGATATATCTAATGTACCTGGATGAACCTGAATAATACTAGGACTTTATCTAGTGTAGCCTCCAATTCCTCTTCAGAAGTACCCTTGTTACCTGCCCGAAGCTTCTCATCCAAAAATTTGGCAATCAACTCAGCAGGTCGGTTCTGCCATAATAACACAACACAGTGAATTGTTTGCCCAAAATATTAATACATGCATAAAATAAACACCTGATCTTAAAGCTTGAACCAGCAAAGAGATCAAAAGTAAATTTAACTGTTAACAAAAAACCTCTCAAGCAAAAGCTCATCGCTCATAAGTATTAATAAACCATAGTATCACCACAGAGGACAGAGAATGACCAACATGGGAATATGAAACCACTAAGACAATCCATAAAAGAGTCTCCCATCCTCTGGCAGAAGAGAGAAAAATGTTGAACTTGAAAAACATAAAAAACATGAAAAGTAAGAGTTAAACCATTAACTAAAGACAGCATTCAAATGTTCCTAGCATTTGGTATCCTTTTTTAATATATCCGGAAGGTAAATGACAAAACTACATCAAGTTGAAACAAAAGTAGGAAAAAAAATACTTTTTAAGCAAGAGCAATGGTTGTCTTAATTTTAAGCACTAAGATCAGAAATGAAAGCAAACCCAAATGAGAAACCCATAAAACATGAATTCAAACTTAACAGAGATTATCCATCTGACCTTTATAAGTTTCATTGCAAAAATTAATCTAATAAAGCTGGAATGATAGATAGAAAATAAATGGAGCACACCTGACGTATATTAATAACGTGCTCAAATGACTCCTTGATAGTGTTAGAGTATGCCTCGTTCTTGAAAAAGCTTGCCTCCCATATTTTGTCAAGAGAAGCCTTGAACTCCAAAAGGGATGAAACCATATCTTTATCTTTCTCCTCATCCATAACAATACCTTGCCCGGTTTTCTTGATGTAAGAACTCAGGGCCTGCCTTAGTGACTCAAGGGCATTGACCCTCAAAAATAGTGAATACATTCTCTGAAGGTCTTCAATGCGATTTCCATCCATAAGCAACTTGAAACCCTGATCAACGCAATCATGATAACAAATTAGACTAACCAAAATAAAGAATGGATCAAAGGAGAATTCATCCAAAACAATTCACAAAAATAAAGTTAATCAGCACCTTATCAAGTATGGCAGATATATGACATTCGAGAAGTTTCTTTTCGGCTGTGGCTATCAATGGTCTTCTTGTACTTGCATCCAAATATTTCAAACATCTTTCATGCTCTTCGTGCAATCTGGTCTATGATATGTACAAATATCCCAACAAATACATATTGTAAAAGCAAAAGAAAGGAAGAAAAACTAAAAAATTATTACTGACAGATAATGGCATGTTACATTCATCAAGGGCCTATGTTCAAGCTTAAGAAATAAGTGATTTTGGATAGGAAAAAACAAATTATTTTGAGCATGCATATAATAGATGAGAATAATTTCTTGATAAGTGATTTTTAGATTTTATGATATAAACAAGTTGGTTTGTCGAATAAAAAATGATTTTTTAGTCAGTTATGATATCTCTGTCTACATTTATAAAAAAGAGTTAACCCAATTCTAGTCCCCACTTGGTGAGGGTGCTGGGGAAGGGAATATTAGTAGGCAGCCTTACCCCTACTTTATGCAAAGAGGTCTGTCTATATTTATACTTCTCTTATTTACCATACATGATTATTTTTTGGAGCTCTTCAAAGTAGCTTCTCAAGATGGAGAAATCTCCCCCCAACCCCCCACCCCAATTTTGATTATTTTTAAAAGTTTAAAACAAGCATCATAGAATTCCTTTCAAGTAGTGTTTTCTCATAAATAAGTCACTTTTTTCATTCAAAAAGCTTAGACAAACGAGCACTGAATATTAATAATTGGTAAAGAGCACATAATATTGTCAGTAAGATGCTGAGAAGATACTCTAAGAAGGGGAACAAAGTACCTCCACATGCTTCAAATAATCGGGAACATCTGATTCCTGCATGTATTTCGTGCCTTCGGTAGCATAAAACTCTGCTGTACACTCAAGGAAAGGCTTCTCAAAGCTTTCTGCATAAATTCCCAGGGAAGTAAACATTTTCAGAAGATGGTTGAGGAGGGTCCGGTCCACTGCTTCGCCTAATCTGAGAAGGCCAAAC
The DNA here is from genome assembly GCA_029929735.1 of Mimosa pudica. NCBI lineage: Eukaryota > Viridiplantae > Streptophyta > Magnoliopsida > Fabales > Fabaceae > Mimosa > Mimosa pudica. The sequence continues at coordinate 5,985,956 of JAKELP010000020.1, forward strand.
ATAAAACAAAAAACAGAAGTTATAAACAAAACAGAAAGAAGAAGAAGCTCATAAGTCCGCAAATGTGATCGCAAGAAAGATAATAAAAGAAAAATTAAAATAACAGTGGCTTATGTTCTTTGTTTAATTTCACTGTAAGAGCTTAATATAGCTGTTGAATTAATGAATAAATAAACTTTAGAATAAACTCAATAGGAATATTTCAGATACAGAGATATTCCAAATGTAACTCCGCCTATACCATCCCATTGCACTACACTTAAGAAATGTACACACGCAATATTTTTTCGGGAGGGGGTGTGTGAAATGCTAAGTGCCGACCTTAACTGTTCTTCATTAACTTCATTATGGAAAGTTCACATGATCATAAGTGATTCTATATACAAGCAATAGGTGGCAGCAGCATAAAACCCTCAAATGCTGGGAGGGGTGGGGGGATACACACGCACACACATGACATGAAACAAAAAAGAATTATCCAGACATCAAGAAAATCAAAGATGACATTGTGAAAATAGATTTACCTTTCATGCTCAATCATCCGTAGAAGTCCAATAACAGTTTTGTGCAATACTTCTGAAGATAGTGTAAGATGTTTGCAGAAAAGTTGCAAGCCCATGTCCCATATTGACTGAACATTTGCTGTTTGTTTAACATACGTCCTATCCAGATATAAGGCTATACTACGTATCCTTAACATTTGATCACAAAGGTCCTGCCAACACCTCTGAACAAGAGAAAGAAAAACACCCAAATCTGGGCTTTGGCCAACCAAAGACTGTAGTGCTGCAGATATGTGTGCTTCACACTCGTTTTCAATCCGTCGATAAAGATTTCCCCCCAATTTATACAGGCAAAGATCATTCACAGCCTATGGACAGATGTTGAGTAAACAGTGAAACTTTAATGAAGTAGTGCTAGATGATCTTTCGTGCGCGCACTGTTAAATTCTAATGGAAAATAAGCAGAACAAGAGAAGCATTTACAAAATTACCTGATAAAGCTTCTCTAAATCACAAGATCCAGGCTGCTTCATGAATATAGCACAAATAGCAGACTTCAATCTTGCCCATGTGACTTCCTCAAATTCCGGGGCCACTGTTGGTTTGGCTATACAAAAAACACAAAGACAAAAGAAATAGTGGTCATTTTAACGAGAAAACCAACAATCAATGTTATAATCATTTATTGCATTTGGCGCCATGTAAATCAACACATAAGTACAAGATACCAGAAACAACTGACGGTAGAGAGACACATGATCTATACAGAAGCATATTTTTAAAAGAAATTAAATTACATTTGACCATATGTTTAACACATTCTTCAACCATCATTCCACCCTTGTCAGTATTGTAGCAACTCATGTCCCCTCAAGGGACATGCATTAGAAGGAAAGTGGAAAAGAGAAATATTTCAGTAGTATCCATAAAAAACCATTTCAATGGAAAATACAAAATATATACCATCTTAAGCTAATATAAAAATCTTCAGAAAAAAATGCCTAAAGAAATTAAATATTCTTTTCTTTAGGACAGAAAAATGTTGGAATCTACTAAAAAAAGAGCACAACATAACTTTCTTAACACTACATTTGAGCTATGCAGTGGCTCTCGCTCTAATGTCACAGTACTCAAGCAATAAAGTGCATTACTTGCAGAGTTTGAACCGAATGCTTGACAATAACAGATCAAATAAAGAAATCCAATATAAAAAAACTTCAGATCAATAAGAATAAAGATGGAATCCATATCCCATAAGTTTAAAATAAAACACAGCACATAATGTGACTAAAACAAATTCCCATAACCAAGAACTAGAGTAATTAATAAGATCAATTCATTGCCAAGGTTACACTAACCATGGACATTATTCAAGCCCTACTGTATTAAATAAACAGCCGAAACTCACACAGGTTTGACATTCAAAACCCAAAGAGTTTGAATCAAACGCTTCATACGATTAGATCCAACAAAGGAATCCAGTATGAAAGAGCTTCAGGTGAATAAGAACTAAGATGGCATCCATATCTCATAAGATTACAAAACTAGCACGTAATGTGACTAAAACTAACTTCTCATAACCAGGAACAAAAGTAACATCTAGACAAATCCATAGCTTTGGTTACACTAACCATGTATATTATTCAAAATCCTATCATGCTAAATAAACCAAAGTAAGACACAGGAATCCAGCAGCACAAAACACGACTACAATTAGACCAGCAAAAGCCCATTATCATCCAATCCATTTTGAAATCCCTAACTCCATTACTAAGAAAACGGAGCCAACTTAATCTAACAAAATTGACTAGAACCATGAATGAAAATTGGATTTAAAAAATAACGCAAGTAGCTGTGAAAGAAAAATGAACAAATAGAACCCTTAACACTAACCATATACATTATTCAAAACCTATCATGATAAATAGACAGCTGAAACTCATATTAAGTAAACTCCCAGCCACTACAAATGACACAGAAATCCTACAGCTCCAAACAGAGCAGCAATTAAACTAGCAAAAGCCCATTATCATCCAATCCACCATAAAATCCTCAACACAATTACTAAATAAATGATGCCAACTTAATATAACACCATTTCTAAATCCTATTATCGTCCAATCCATTTATGAGACAAACTCATTGCTAAAGTCTCAATAATCAAGTACATTATACAAGCCCTATCATGGCAAATAAACAACAGAAACTCACATTAAGTAAACTCCAACCACTACAAATGACACAGAAACCCAACAGCTCAAAACAGAACAACACTTAGACTAGCAAAAGCCCATTATCACTCAATCCACTTCAAAACCCCTAACATCATTACAAGTAAATAATGCTAACTTAATCTGACACCATTTCTAATTCCCATCACCATCCAATCCATTTCTAAAACAAATCCATTGCTAAGGCTACACTAACCAAGCACATTATTCAAGCCCTATCACGCTTAATAAACAGCTGAAATCGATTAAGTAAACTCCAAAACACTACAAACCACACAGAAATCCAACAGCTCAAATTCATTTCTAAATCCCATTCCCATCCAATCCAATTCATTTCCAAGACAAATCCATTGCTAAAATAACACTAACCAAGCACATTATTCAAGCCCTATCATGCTAAATAAACAGCTGAAATCGATTAAGTGAACTCCCAACCACTACAAACCACACAGAAATCCAACAGCTCAAATTCATTTCTAAATCCCATTCCCATCCAATCAAATTCATTTCTAAAACAAATCGATTGCTAAAATTAAACTAACCAAGTAGTACATTATTAAAGCCCTATCACACTAACTAACCAGCTAAATTCTCTACTAAGTAAGACAAGAAATCCAACACCTCAAAACAGAACAACAATCAAACTAACAAACAAACAAGCATGATCATCTAATCAATTTCAAAATCCCTAACTAAAAAATAAGCAAACAACGTCAACATAATACATTGAAATTGAAATTTTTTTAAAAAAATAAACAATGGAAGCAGCTGCGAAAGGAAGCGTTTCATACTACGAAACTTGATAGCTAATTTCTTATTGTTGCGATTAGGATGCGGAGGCTGAGGCGGAGGCTGAGGCTGAGGCTGAGGCTGAGGAGGAGTGGCTTTCTTGCGAGACAAATTGGCGGCGATGCCAGAGCCACGCGCCGGCGGCGCGTGAGCCAGCTGAGTAGGGTCGTTGTCGTCGGCGTTGAGATCTTCGTCTAAGGCCATCGATTTCGGCTCCGAAACGACGACGACCACGTCGGAGGAGGAGGAGGAGGAAGTGCTACTGTTGTTTTTTGACTTCTTCGACGACGGCGAGCGCAGAGAGGAGGAGGCGGCGGCGTTGGCGGAGGGCGAGGAGGAGGAGCGTTTGGTAGGGTGAGACATGAAAGAGAGAGAGAGAGAGAGAGAGAGAGAGAGAAGAGAGAGAGAGAGAGAGTGATCAGAAGAGGAGAAGCATTGTGAGGAGTGAAGAAGAAGAAGAAGAAGAAGAAGATGGGGAGAGAGATTAGAGATCAGTGAGATTCATTTCATTCGTGAGCCCAAGAGGAAGGAAGGAAAATGCCATTTTTTTCTTCTTTTTTTTTTTAATTACAGTGCATTTTTTTAATCACTGCATGGTAATTTGACGTCTATGGCAACCGACTAATTCAGACTCGAGTGGTAGGAGTGTTTCTCACGTAGGTTATAGGCAAGGTTGTTCTCTCTTCCAATGAGAGTGTATTTCATGGGATTTGAATACGCGTTATCATTCTTATGGGGATTGTAGTCCAGTTGATTAGAGTGAATTTTTTATTGTTTGGTTGAGTGTGGTAGGAACTATAAACTGATCTAATAGTTGATTGGTAGGAGTGTTACTCACATAGGTTATAGGTAAGGTCGTCCTCTCTCGCAATGAGAGTGTTTCATGGGATTTGAATACGCGTTATCATTCTTATGGGGGTTGCAGCCCAGTGATTAGAGTGCATTTGTTATTGTTTGGTTGAGTGTGGTACGGACTATAGAATATTGTTTTGCATGTTGTCTTGAGTGTTATTATTTTGATGGTTGGTTTGAGTGATTTGTTTGTGTTTAAATGTGAGCCAAAATTTTCTCTCTTGTTTTATGTTGTGACTTTTACAACATTGGTTAAGGTTATGAATGAAAATGTTTGAAAATATTTGTAATGGAAATGGTTTGAAAATATTTGTAATGGAAATGGTTATGAACGTGTTTTCCTTATAATTAAATGGATTAATTTTCATTGTTTAAAATCAAGATGATTTTAAATGTGTTTTAGAATTAAAATACATCAAATCATAAAATTAACTACTTTTATTAGATTAAAGATGTTAATTAAGTTAGTAAAATCATATGATCTTATTAAAACACCCTAACTAAATGTTTTCAGCAAGTAACTACTTAAGTTTCAAGTTTGGAGATTTCCCTCTTCCAATGTAAGTGTCTCCTCTAAGACTTGAATTCAATATCTAACTAAGTGATTTTTTTTTTTCAAAACCGAGTGATTGTTAAATTCCTTCATTTTCTTTTTCTATTTTTCCTTGTGTAATTATTACTGATAAATATTAATGCAGATAATTTTTTTAAAAAGAATTATTTCTTATATTTAACCACAAACACATCTTTATCTTTAGTTACTCCATATTCACAAAGGGACGGAGTAATCAATTATTTTCACCATCTTGAATTCCTTTAAATTTTCTCTTCTCTTCCCAATTCACTTTCTCTCATGGATAAATTGAATGATATGATTTGATAAATTTTAATTAGAAATTATAGATGATATAGCACTCCGTATAAGTGTACAAGTGTACGTATTTTTCTCTAAACAATGTTTATGGAGTTTATTGCATTTTATCAATTTGTCATATTTTCAACAATGTATTATTCATCAAATATTGATATTGATGGTATTCAAATTAAATAAAACTTCAAGTCAGTTTATATATCTTGTTCAGATGTATCTCAAAATGAACTGATGTTTTTCCTACAACGCAAAACTAGTAGAGGAATCTAGTCACTAACTAAAGCCTAAAAAGTTTCATCTTTGAAATGGTTGATAATTGATAAAGCCAAACACTATATGATATTTTTATCAAAAAAAAAACAAAATTGATAAAAAAAACATTATATGATTTTTTCAGTAAAAAAATATTACACAATTTTTTTTTCATTTTCAAAAATCTCAATAGTTCTCGTGATTGCTTATTATGGTATCTTTCTAATGAATAGGGAGAGTGTAGGCTTAATTTTCCGATATAACCTCCCTTTGATTGCAAAAATGTGAGTGAGGCACTAATAAGTGAATAAATAAATAGCCAATAAAGATTGGTTAAGTTGGTACCATGTTAATTAATAGCTATATAATCTAAGGTTAGAATTTTGTTGATGAGAGTGTTTTGTTGGTGGACGATATGTTAAGTGTTTTTGTTAGCGCTCTTTAAACCTCTAAACTTATTTTGACCTTGATGAACCCCTAATACAATTTAACAAAAAAATTTTATCCAAAAATAAATAAATATATCTGTAGCCTTTTTTAAAATGTAACATAAGTCTACTGAAACTCAAGATATTTAAACTTTCGATTACAATGCATTGATGAGAAACTCATGATAAATACAAATTTCTTGTACAGAAGATAATGGGCCTACTATTGAGCCCAAAATAATTTCAGTTGATTCCTGGACCAAATTCCTTACAAATGGGCTCAGGAATGGACTTGTGTTCTCATTTATTGTCTACTCTCTAATAAGACAAGTACGGTGCTTATTATGCATGGATCATCTTCTCAATTTTCTTCCTTTTTTTATTTTTTGGTTAATCACCGCCCGGTTTAATCCGGACTCGAGGGGTAGGAGTGTTGCCCACATAGACAAGGTTGTCCCCTCTCCCAATGAGAGCGCTTCCCGGGATTCAAACACGCGTTCTCATCCTTACGGGAGTTGTAGCCCACTTACCAGCTCAACCAACTACCCATTGGTTTTTTTCCTTTTTCTTTACTTGCACGAATGTGCAGAGTTGAGTTTTTTTGAACTAGTGCAGAGTTGAGTTGAACATTGTAAGAACATCACTAATTGTTTTTACTGGAAGAATATGACTAATTTGACTATTCGAACATCTAAATGTTGTGTTGTGGTTATTTTTGCTCTCTTGAGTATTCAATTAATGTTTTTATTTCTATTCTAAGATTATAGAAGTCTACTATTGGCGTCAATGAATTGAGCAGCAAGTGTTCCAATTGGTGGTTAAGTTGTTATTGATTGGCGGGATATATTGTTGTCACATTGTATTTGTGTTGATAAACACATATTAGTGGTTAAGTGTAAAAATACTCATGTAATTGAAACAACAGTGTAAAAGAGTGGTGATAAGTGAGCCATCTAGAATGCCTATAAAGTGGGAGGTCTTGACTTCGATCCCTGTGAGGGCCAATGACAAGACTTTATCCCAGGAATGCTGCAGCATTAGATCGTGGACTCGAGAGAGCCTTGGGCCTCCCTACAATATCTGAGTTGGGCCTGCCAACACCGGGGAAAATGCGAGAGCTAACCCTGGGGTGTCCAACATGCTGGGTTTAGTAGCTGACAATGCTGGACTCAACAAAAAGACACTTTTTGAGGGGAGCACGGAAGTATACCGAACTCCCCAAATGGGCTCCTATCGACACAGTACTAGGCCCCGCATTACTCGAAGTCGAAGGCTCCGTCGAGACCTCGATCCCAAGGCTGCAGCCCTGGTGGGATTCGATATCAGCTCAAGTGGTGAAGGCCACTCCCTTAAGTGTCGGCTTAAGGGGGTGATAGCTCGAAGTCTCGATATCTAATTCTCTCTCGAGTCCACGATCAAATGCTGCAGCATTCCTGGGATAAATCATTGTCATTGGCCCTCCCACTCTCCCAGGGATCAAAGTCGAGACCTCCCATTTTATAGGCATTCTAAATGCCTCGCTTGCAGCTCAAGTGGTGACAAGCGAGGCATCTAGAATGCCTATAAAGTGGAAGGTCTCGACTTCGATCCCTGGGAGGGCCAATGACAAGGCTTTATCCCAGGAATGTTGCAGCATTAGATCGTGGACTTGATAGAGCCTTGGGCCTCCCTACAATACCTGAGTTGGGTCTGCCAACACCGGGAAAAATGCGAGAGCTGACCCTAGGGTGTCCAACATGGTGGGTTCAGTAGCCGACAATGCTGGACTCAACAATAGCCATATAAAAATTAACGGTGATGATTGTCACTTTTACCCCACTTTTAAAATTTGGGTAGTTTTAGGACATTTGTAACAATTACATGAGCATTTTTACACTTTAGCCCTATATTTTAATATAATATGAGTAGAAAATCAAAACTTGGGCATAAAAGCGTTCACCCAGCCAAACCTTATTTTACCCATTCATTCTTTGAGCGGGCATCGGGCAGGGTCTCGCCCTACACCTAGTTTCTGTGCAATTCTAAGATCATGAAGTCCAATTAGAAATTGAATTTGCTTGCCAATACCTTAAAGTTTAAAAACATGAATGGTTTCCTAGTTTATAAGTGTTGGAAAAAGTACGCCCTTTTATGGGCACATTAAATATTCTGGAATTAAATATAATTTTATTTAATAAATCAGATAATTGATTTAATTGAATAAAATTCTATTTATTAAATAAAACAAAAAGGGTTTTATTAATTCCATTATAAATAGGGATAAGTGTAACCCTAACATTAACGATGGTGGTGAGAGGCTCTCATGTGTGGAGAAGCCGTCTTTGAGAGAACGGGTTCTCTCTCTCCAACGTTCCTATCTCTCACAGTTTTCCTTGAGAGGGTGATTCGCTGTGCGAATCTGATTCGGGTTCTTGTAACCCGGTTCTGCGTGAGCTGAATCCTTTGGGATTCTTGGCTCCCTGTTTTTGTCACGGCTTTCTTTGTTCTTATTCTTACAGGAATTCTAGAGATCATGTTCGAGTTCGAAGCTCCGGGATCTGGGAACATCGATAAGCCGGGTAATAACTAAATACCTTCATTGGCATCAGAGCCACAATGATTCTGAGGCTGGATTTAAGGTAGGTCTCTAATCAATTTTCCGCTGCGTTGCATATGTGTAAAGTAATTCTTGAGTTCATTATTTTATTAATATGCTAGATATAAACATGAATGTGTTTCATAGTTGATTTATGGAAATTCTTTCTCATGCTATGAATGTCCATATTTATTTTTAAATGCTTAGATGTGATTCGAAACCTGTGTGGTAATCATCAAGCCTTTTTTTTAATTAGTTTCATGAGGAAAATAATTAAAAGTCCTAGATTTGCATCTCATCAAATTGCAATCACGTGTGATTATAGTCTTGAGCATGAACAATTTGTATGTTTTCTGGTGTTTCTTGTTTTTTTTTGTTCTAGAACGTTTCTCTAAATTGGATAAAGCATGCTAAGATTCGGTTTAATCCGTTAGATGTGTTCTGAAAGTATGATATATCTGAGATTGAGTTTATAAGTTTGCCCAGTCAGAAACTTATCCCATTATTTTAGGATCCGTTTTTTTTTAATTTAACGTTAATATACCTGTGTGGTTCAAACGAATTAAACGGATTGCTTGGTCAAAAGCAACGATTTTTCCTCACCGGCCGTACACGTTTTTTCGCGAATCTGGGTCCGTAATTTTCGAATTTTTACGAATACCCATAGCCATAAACGTGTAGATCTCGTCGAGACGATTCCAACGGCGCAAAAATCGCGTCAAACGGAGTTCGGATGAGAAAGATATGGCTCCCTGAAGTTTCAGGGTGCCGCCGAAAATGGCGGGCTCGCCGGAGCTCCGCCACCGGGAAAGTCGCCGGGAAGTTCGGCGGCGAGCTGAGGAAGAAGAAAGGGTCAGGGGGTAAAACGGTAATTTCGCTTGGTTTAATGAAACGGTGCGTTTCATGCTATGGGGTTTCTTGGACCGAACCGGATCGGACCGGTTTAGTTAATCCGGTCGAAGCTTTTCTGGTTCAGTTAAAAAAAAAAAATAATTCCTGAAAATGGTATTTGGGCCGTGGCCCAAATTAAAAAAAAGGGGGTGATATGATTTTTTTTATGCTTCTGGGCCGTACAGGTTCGGCCCAGATGACTTTTTGGCCTGTTTCTCATTTTTTTCGGGCCCAATAATATTTTTTTTTGACAGAATTAATAATTAATTATTTAATTAATTAATAATTATGTAATTAATTATTTTTCAAAAAAAAAAAAAAAAAAACGAAAATCCTTATTTTTTTCCCTTTATTTTTAAGGTATGTGGGTCCAATTTTTTATTTTATTTTTTTTAATTAAACACATAAATTGATTTTGTATCAATTAAATAAGAATATGTGATCCTTACTTGACCTAATTGATTGTGTATCAATTAAATTAATTGTGTATTAATTAAAATAGAAATAAGTGATTTCTATTTAACATTATAATTGATTATGTATCAATTAAATTGATTGTGTATCAATTAAATAGGAATTGACTAATTTCTATTTTACATATATATGTGAATAATCATGAATTAAACTTACATAAATGATGTAAGTTGTCATTAAAATTTATTGAGATTCTTTGTGAATCCTTTAATTTTTTTTCTTTCTCATGATTAATATATATGAATCATGTGTTTAATTTAAAATATTTTTTTTGGGACCAATGTTTTAGTAAAATTAATCATATGTTGATTAATAACTCCTTTGGCAACGCAAACCATAAATTACCCCAGACATCAGTGTTTGATGCTATGAGCACTAACAAAAGGTCACCGTCTACTTCACAAAATGAATCAAACGTTCCATGAGGGAACGAGTCTGTGTGACTGTGAATTCTAAAGATGAAGTGAAAGGACCTGACAATGTAGACATTGTCTAGTACACCTATGAGGACAAGATCATAAATGTGGTTGATGTAAAATACTGTGTGTATCTAATTTCCATTACCATGATCTAGTCCAACAAGGTAAACTACCCCCTCTTCCTTAAAAAGGTTTGGAAAAATGCTTTTGTCCATGAGATATAAATTTATTTATTGAATTACATGTGTTGTTTTTCTGATTAAATAAATTTAGTACTCAAATTGAGTGGGAGTTAAATTTATTTAGTTATTGAATTACATGTGTTGTTTTTTTCTGATTAAATAAATTTAATACTCAAATTGAGTGGGAGTTAAATTTATTTATTGATTGCATGTGTTGTTTTTCAACTTAATAAATTTGATACTCCAATTGAGTGGAGTTTAATTTAATGAATTTTATGTGTTGTTATTCTTAAATTTAATACTCCAAATAAAATTTATTAATGAATTACATATGTTGTCATTCCATTAATTAATTTAATTGAGTGGGAGTTTAATAATAATATGCAAGTGTTGCCATTATTATTTTTTTTTAAACTATTATAGTTCAGAGAATATAAGAAAAACTTAATAATGAATAGCAAACTAGAATGAGTTGGATGGGGGTCAACCTAGTTGATTCCTGAAAACAAAACTAGTAAGCTACCATTGTTGGATTTTTCGGAGGATTCATAGAACTATTAATCTCAAGAGGAGATTATTTGTGCATACTTTATAGAAAAATATCAATTTTGATGTCTATATGTATAAAAACATATTCATCGTTGTCCTTACCAGAAGTGAGACGATGAATGGAGAAAATTTTGACATGTGTCGTCATAAGATCTCCTATGTCCTGGTGGAGCAAGAAGTGTCTAAGTCCCAAATAGTGTTCTTCCATAGTACAATGCAATTATTCCATAGAGGGAACAACATGCATACAATGTATGGAAGAGGAATTAAGGCTTTTACTGACGTTGCTCACCAAATCCCGCTTAAGAATGACCAAATGGATCATGTGGAACCAAAAGGTCAGACAATTTAAATTAAAGAAATTATTTTTTCATTAGTTGAAAAGTAAGTCCAATAATGGAGAGATGATCCTGAAGGCTTAAAAGGAAACAAGTCCTTTAAGAAAAGGGAAGAACAAGCTAAGAAACATGATCTTTCGTAGATCAAGTGTTATGCTTGTAGAAATCCCGGCCACTATGCCCAGGGGCATACAGACCATGTGATTAGAAACCGTCAAAACTTTACGAACTTTCTCCGGTTACCAACAAAAGGCATGTGGCTTTACGTTGGAAACATTACGAGAATTGTTGTCAAAAGGATTGGTACCTACAAATTAAATTTTTATGGAGACCAAGTTTTGACGTTAGAGTGAAGTTCTTGACGTGCCGGATATCCGGTGATATCTTGGGTCTATTATTTCTTTAATTAAAATTTGTATATAATGTCAATATTGTTGACATTAATAATGAGACAGATCTTTTCAGATTTTGGATATGTTCCAAAAAATGTTTCCTTGTTTTAATGAAATTGAGATTTCATTTCTTGTTGTTCAACATTATTTAATGTTGATTACGATACATACCATGCTATATATTAGAATATATTTTTGTCATAACGATATGACTAAATTATTCAAATAAGGGCATGTTGTGTAATGTATCAAAAGGGAATGGTCCCTATGTGAGAATCGTCTCGCATATAAGAGCACAAGGAAACCTTTTAGAAAAGGAACCAATGCAGAGTACCCTCTTATACTTATTCATTTGAATATTTGCGTATCTATAAATATTAGGGCACATCATAGAGCATGATACTTCATTACTTTATCGATGATTTTTCACGATATTAATATGTATGCTTGATCTCTCAAGTCTGAAGCATTGGAATGTTTTGGGAAGTATCTGAGTTTGGTAGAGAACCAACTTAACTTTAAGGTGAAAACCTTTAGAACTAATAGAGGCTGAGATACCTTTACGAACAGTTCAATATACTCTATGATGAAAAGAGAATAGTTATGTATATAACAATTCTTGGCACACCGCAAGTTGGTGATGCTGAAAGAAGGAACAAAGTCCTTCTTGTTATGGTTAGGTGAATGATGTCTATGATAGATGTGTCTATCTGCTAAAGAGTGATACACTCTCAGCTATGACATTCATACTTAATCATGTGCCTTCGAAATCAGTCACCACAACACCATATAAGTTATGGACAAGATGCAAGTTGGCCTTAACAGTCCTACAACCATGAGGGTTAGCATCCTATTTCCAAAATTTGTTTTACAAGTATGGAATTGTTGGGGTATAGAGGTTTGAAGTATCTTTGCAAGATATTTTGTAAACTCTAAAAGATATGTCTTCATTAGTGAAAATGAGGACGGATCAGTGACTGAAGTCGAGTTTAGAGACGCAATATTCATTGAATCCTTTTTTCCTAGTAGAGGAAGCCTTAGGTATTCCAAAACTCTAAGTGAGTATGACGAATAAGAAGGCTATACTCAGTTAACTGCTCCGAGTGGGAGGATTTAACCATTTTCACTAGATAACAATGGTGACTACAATCCATCACAGGAAAGTGAACCTGTTGAAATCCCAATTCGAGAAAGCCAAAGGGTTTTTCCGTTGAGGGCGCAGTACTTAATCCTCAGTCCAAAAGACGATGAGGAGGATTCTTTAAGTGTCAGAGATACACTTTCAGATCCGGCTAAGGAAAATTGGCAAAAGGCCAAATAAGAGAAATGGATTTCATGAGAGCTAATAGAATGTGGGAATTGATTGATCTTTCGAAAGGCCGAAAAGCTATTGTGAATATGTGAATTCTCAAATATAAGCAAAAGGCTTATAGATCAATCAACAAGCCCAAAGTTCGATTGGTAGGCAAAGGGTATACCTAGCTAGAAAAAATGAGTCAAGAGGACTCCTTCTCTCTAATGGTAAGTTTTAACTTGATTAGTTTTATATTGGTTTTTGTAACCAACCTAGACTTGGAATTACATCAAGTGGATGTGAAAATCGTTACCCTCAATGGAGGACTAGATGAATTGTTTCTTACACGAAACAACCTAAAGCTTTGTGCAATAGGAAAGCGAACAAAGAGTTTGCAAGCTCCTAAAGTCCATTTGTGGACTGAAATAATCATCTAGACAATGGAATTTGAAGTTTCATGAGACTTTAACTTCATTCGACTTCGAGATGATCGAAGAAGACCATTGTAAAACGATTGTGAGGTAATTTGTGAAATTATCTCTTTATTTTCCTTTCTAAGACTAGACCTATGAAGTTAAAACAATCAAAGACTAATGTCTTTGAATTTCTAAGTGAAATACATGGGTAGAGCAGTAAATATCTTGTATTTCAAGATATAAAATGGATTGTTCAAAGAGGATGTTGTCATTGTCATAACAGACATACATAGCAAAAATCCCGGAATAATTCAATATTGAGTGACTGCAAACCTATGCATACCCTTATGGTGAAAAGACATTATCTTATGGGAGATATGTGCTTGTGAAACAATCCGAGGTACAATGCATGAAAAGAGTCTCATACTCAAGCGTGATTGAAAGTCTAATGTACACTGTGTTGTGTGCTAGACTGGACATATGTTTTGTCGTTGGCTTTGTAAGCTGATTTCAGTTTGTGAAGCTGAAAATCAAATTATATGATACCAATAGGGTAATAAAGTAAAAGTTGTGCTATAAAGGAGAAAGTCTCCATCTTGAAGGATACTCTAACGCCATTTGGGCAGGAGATCTGGATGGAGGACACTCAACTTAGCAAACTTGATGACACCATCATCTATAGAATCTGAATGTGTGGTTTGTGCGGCTACTATTCGAAAAGTTGTGTGACTTAAAAGATTCTTAAAAACGTATAGGCATAAATGGTATGGATACCATTGCGACAGTGAAGTCATGATAGCCTACACATTGGACCCTAAGGATCATAAAAGACTAAATATATAGATATCAAATGTCATTTTATAAGAGATGTGATCTCTTAGAAACGAGTGATTGTTCAGTACTATTTCCACTCACTAAATGTTTGCTAATCCACTTTCTAGCTTAAAAAGCGTTTTAAGCACAAGCAACATTTGATGTATAAAATGATGCATTTTTCATTTCGTTATTGTTTTCGCACATATATACAAAGCTATGTGTTTGTATATAAAAGCATGAATGTAAAGTATGCAATATGTCGTACAGACCCAAGGAAGGTTAGTCCACTCACACGGATAACCGTCTTCCATATTTGTTGGAGATATGAGAAGATAAGACGTGCAAGAGATCATCATGTGTTGATGAATACTTCACATAGGTCGACCCAATTAGTTTGGGATATGACAATTCGTGTCATGATAAGGAGTACACATGTATTCTGTCGGGTCTGTAGCCAGACATTAAATTCTCCTTTGGGAGTTTAGGAGTCCATTGAGGGACTGATGTCTGTACGGTGATTATATTTAGAAATCGACATACGACAGTTGGTCGATCACCGTAACATGTAAATCGTATTACATGTGCTCAATTAACCGCAACTGGGACGTAGATGGAAAATCCCTGATCCATAACGGTGTGAGTCCCAGACATATGTAGGAAGAGAAATTGTCCTTTCTACCGATACCCTTGTGACTTAGACGTCATCAAGGATGCTTGTATTTGTGCCTGCTACTCTAGCTGAACATCTATGGTCATGAGAGATCCGGCCTAACGAGTAATAGCTGGGCAAGCGGCAAATTCAAGCAAAATTGATGTTCAGTCAGAAAGGAATGGTCTTACTCGAAACACACATGTAACGCTAGTTTTCCATGATCGATCCCTTACTAGAAGTGCTAGTAAGTGTGGAATTCTAGGTGCACGTGAAGGCATCTGAGTTAATGAGTACATATTAACTCGTGAGGGATTGAGAATGCCACTTGTGTGTGAGTTAGCCTGGGGAATCTGAGACAAACGGACTGAGAATCCATATGCATTGATGTCCTTACATTCTGATCCTATTCCAAGGAATTCTAGTTTGTAAACATCTGAATTGTATAGATTGTGCTCGCGCGGTCACGGCGAACGCCCGATACAAATGCTCAAGAAAACAGATCGCAAGGTGGTGTGTCCATCAAAGTGCGAGTGGGAGATGTTGGAAAAAGTACGCCCTTTTATGGGCACATTAAATATTCTGGAATTAAATATAATTTTATTTAATAAATCAGATAATTGATTTAATTGAATAAAATTCTATTTATTAAATAAAACAAAAAGGGTTTTATTAATTCCATTATAAATAGGGATAAGTGTAACCCTAACATTAACGATGGTGGTGAGAGGCTCTCATGTGTGGAGAAGCCGTCTTTGAGAGAACGGGTTCTCTCTCTCCAACGTTCCTATCTCTCACAGTTTTCCTTGAGAGGGTGATTCGCTGTGCGAATCTGATTCGGGTTCTTGTAACCCGGTTCTGCGTGAGCTGAATCCTTTGGGATTCTTGGCTCCCTGTTTTTGTCACGGCTTTCTTTGTTCTTATTCTTACAGGAATTCTAGAGATCATGTTCGAGTTCGAAGCTCCGGGATCTGGGAACACCGATAAGCCGGGTAATAACTAAATACCTTCAATAAGTATAATAAATTAGAGTTAAAAAATTAACTAAAGTTCATAAGTAATTTAGATTGATTGACTTTATACTTTTTTTAAAAATAAGTTAAATAAATATTATAAGATTAAAGTATACTTTTGGTCCCTTAAATTTGCATCAAATTTCAATTTAATCTTTTTTTTATAATAAAATTTCAATTTAATCTTTTGTGTTTGGAAAGAGCACTTTTCATTTTTTTTAACATTGTTAGTTTCACTTAAATATAAAAGATCATTTCATAATTAAATGGAGGTAAAAAAATGGCACATTTTAAAAAATGGTATTAACAAAAAATGACTAAAAGTGTACTTTCCAAACATATTGGATTAAATTGAAACTTCATGCAAACATAAAGGTCATCAAATGATCCTTATCCCAAAATTTTACATCACAAAAATCCATTCCCTTTCCTTCCCATTTCCTATTTCCAACAACAACACTCCATTCTGAAAACCCTTATCCCAAAACTCTTCTCCTTCATCATCCATGCATTTTCATCTTCCTCTATATAGGATTATTCATTTCCCATTTAACACCATCCGTGCATTAGGATGCTATATAAACATGTACACAACTCTAGTAAGCTAAAACAAATTATACATTTCGCTATCATCAATAGTTGATATACGTACTGGCAATAATCAGGGACAAATTAAAGCATTTGAACAAATGCAACACGATAAAAATAATCTATTTTCGGTTTTGAATGCTCAAATCATACCTCTGGAGAGTTAACAACGTTGATGTTTCTTAAAAAGTGGTTCAAATATCCTTGCATCTCAGTCTTTGCTTTCTCTGACGTACGAGTAGTATCTTGTCTTACCTAACTTGACCGTATAATTGGTAGAGCAGCCCTGGATCTAGAACGTAACGAAGCTAGTATTATTATCATGATGTAGGTCAACAACTTCATTGGGTGTTCATAGGATGGAGGGGTGTTCTTGAAACGGGAATGAGATGAGCCCGTCACATATTGTACAAAGGCCTACGGGACAATATTCTCATATGGTGTTACGTTGTCCTGTCCCATTACTCTAACTTTTTTCTCTAATCTTTATTTTTAGAAAGTTTCTTTTTTTCTCACTTTTCACCCATCTTTTTTTTAACACATTTTTCAGACCAAAAACAACAGCAAAACCAACTAACGCGGTTGGCAAGCTGAAGTGCGAATGTCCTACTTATATACTCTCACACACACATTCTTGGTCGATGTGGGACTAAGAGATCCCACAGGGACCCCCAGTACGGCGCATGCGCCACCCACACCAACATACACAAGGCACATGCCATTTTTTTAACACATTTTTCACCCATCACAATCAATAACTAAGAGGAACTTTGAGTTATATAAAATTTTGATATGCTCATATAAAGCACACCTTTAAAATTGCATTCAAGGAATCAAGGGATATCGATAATGATTAAGTTTATATTGATATTAAATGATGGTTTTGATGATAAGGTTTGGTTTCAAATTTGACTGCTTGAAAGATTTTATACAAAACACATCTGGAACCAATTTTAAAAACTAGGATAAATAATTAATATGAATTAGTTTTAAGAGGATTGTCACGAAGTCATGAAATTACGCTCTCTCCCTTAACTTTTTAAAAAAAATTGCATACGGGCAAAAAAAAACTGCATCGTTACTGTTGTTTCCACTTTTTTTCCTATTTCTATTTGTTTTCCTCTTTTCCTTCAATTTAAAAATTATTTGGATAAACTAAATTTCTACCTTCCCCTATTTTCTCTCCTTAATTTTTCAGATATAATTTTTTTATCAAAATTTTTCAGATATAATTAGATGATATGTTAGTTAATAAATTATTGCCTTGTTAACCATCGCCCTTGGCGAAGGGATTGAACAATGAGCGTCGGGTTGAACACCACGTCGCGAGTTCGATCCTGGGGAGTGACACTTTGTTGTGTGTCCATCCCTACGCTTGAGGAGACATCTCCGTAGCTAAGTGAAGCTGAGAGTAACCTATCTGTGTGGACAGACAGAAAGGGTTTGCTGGTCATGCTCTAGAGCCCACAGGGACAGACCCAAGTAGATCATGAGTTAATTGCCCTGCCCTTGGTCCTTGGATTGGGTTGAGCCCAAATCCCTTCCTAAAATTTTGTTATAAAAAAAAATTACTCCGTTGTTTCCTAAATATAAGATTATCTTTAAATTTCGAATAATGAAATCAATAATGAAAGTAAAAATAACTACCACTGACTGGAAGTAAAAATCCAGCTGCAATTGGAATTCCAACCTGCAGAAGAAACATCAGTTACACCAAAATAGTTTTATGTTGCAAGAGAAAATAAAGTGGCGGTTATGTTTAAATTCAACAAGCCAGAATGAAAACATAAGATAGACATTTATGTCCTCAAAGTTTTGATTTTGGCAGATCATAAACTTAACTCTGTTCCACATTGCTATGACAGAAATAAAATACAAGTGACATGTATAAAAAAATAAAAGATATAAGTGACCACCTAACTTTCATTAAAAAATCCTCTATTCCTAATTATAGAACCTAATTGACTTTTTTAGAAAATTCTAAGAAAGCTAAATAAGTTATTTATAAATTGATTTTCCTGATTTTTTCTCTGAACTAGTTTGTATGCTAGCAAATAATAATACACAAAATACAATATGATATACGGATCGTTTTGGTTCCTTAATCTCTTAAAAAAATCAATAATGAAAGTAAGGAAAGAAACTGAATCTCTGTTCAAAACATAGGGAAAGAAATCGAATCATTATATTTCACATGTAATTAAATGATATGTTAGTTAATAGTTTTAAAGAACATATTAATTGATTTTACATCCTAAACTCCTCTCAAATGAGTGTGATAGCACATACTTATGAAAAAAGTTTCTACGAGAAATTCTTCTATGTGTGAATTTTAATTTGGTACACCTTGTTATGCGTGATCTGACCTATCACAAGTAGACACACGTTTTGACGTGTAATTTTAAATTTGACTTGAATAAGAAGAGAAGAATACTATGTTTTCTATCTATATTCTTTTTTTATCGAAAATTCTCTTTCCTTATTCTTTGTAACCGATTTTTCACACATAATTCTCTTTGTATATTCAGTATGTAATAAAGAAGACAAATCAATTAATGGGAATTAATAAATAGATGATTTACCCCTCATATTTTGAATGTTTTTTATTTTCCAATGTGAATAAAAATGTTTTTCAAAATTAGTTGAGTTGTCTAAGGTACCACATCAAATTAAAATCACATGTAAGACCATTTATCTACTTGTAATTACCCAGATCATAAATAACATGCATGTTGCACCTTGTTCACAAAGAATTCATCGGTATCCAATTGCCTGGTGAGATGCTTCAGAATAGCACTCTATATACAGTTTTCTCGAAAAAATGGTTTTTTTAACTGATCTCAAAAAATGGTTACCCTCTATTATTTTGAGTTTTAATTTTATGAAAAACAAATTAATGAGAGAATAAAATAATATTCATATTTTTTGAACTGAAAAAGAATATTCAAATTCGGAGGTGCAACAAAATACTTATCATTCTCCTCAGCTTACTCACATAACATCACACAAATCCGTTCTTTATCAAAAGCACTCTCCTGAAAACCCTAAACCTCCAAAAACCATCTCCTTTTGCACCCATGACGGATTTTCCTATTGAAGTGATCTCCCTCATCCTCTCCTATCTCCCCGTGAAATCCCTCCTCCGCTTCCGCTCCACCTCCAAGCTCTTCCGTTCCCTCATCGACAGCCCCCACTTCATCTCCCTCCACCTCCAAAATAACTCCCACAACCTCCTCATCATTAGGCGCAGGCTCACAAATGTTCATGTCGTCGACGATATCGATACTCTCAATCTTGACGTCAAAACTGCCGACACTACTCCCATGTGTCTCCCTAGTCACCCTCCCGAAACCTTAGGCTCATGTAACGGATTAATCTTTATCGCTACCACTCATGGAGATATCGCTTTGTGGAACCCTTCTACAAGGAAGTGCAAGGTTATAACATCGCTTCCTATGGAGACTAGAACTGGACGGGCCAGACTTTATGGATTTGGGCATGATTCAGAATTTGATGATTATAAAATTGTTATGATGTCGTGTTATATTGTTTTCTGTGGTCGTACGCTTACCTATGATTTTTATGCAGAGGGTCAGGTTTATAGTTTGAGGAGGAATTCATGGAGGAGTATTCAGTGTATGCCGTATGGTTTGAGTTTTGGGAGAACTATGGGTGCTTTTGTTGGAGGGAATTTGCACTGGGTTGGCACTAAGCGTGATTGTCTTGATGATTTCATTATTGCTTTTGATTTGAAATGTGAAGAGTTTAAACAGGTGCCTTTGCCTGAGCTTGGGAATGAGACTTTTTGGATGGGTGTGGCTTTGTTGGAGGGAGATTTATGTATTTATGTGAATTATAAGAACAAGAGGGCTGATGTTTGGGTGATGAGAGAGTATGGGAATAAGGAGAGAGTTGGTGTAATTTGTTTGCATTGTATCATTCAATTGACTATGGACTTTTTATGTGGACGAGGCCTTTGTCATACTCAAGCGATGGAAAAAAGGTCTTGTTGGAAGTGAATAATAAGAGGCTGTGTTGGTATGATTTGAAAAGTAAAAGAACGAGTTTTCTCACAATCCCTACATAGCATTTTTTCTTGAAGGAACAATTTGTGTGGGAAGCCTTGTCCCACCAACTCTTGAAAGTTAAGTTGACACGAGTGGAGGCAGAGAAAGAAATTTACTTAGTGATGTTTTTTAAAATTTGAAATTGAAATCCTCTTGTACTACAACTCCGTGCTATTGTTGACTACTAACTAATTATTTATTCCTTTCATAAGCATATATGTACTTGTATATATTTATTTAATTAGTTTGATCAATAGTGGCTATTAATCACGTAAGTATAGCAATTAATTACTTTGATATAGTAATTAACCACTTCGTTAACGTTGATTCAATAGGTAGATTCAAATGTGCTTATAGTTTTGTGAAAGTTGTTAACGGCATGAGTATAACCACTGACTACTCTAGTATAGAAATTAACTAATTTTGGCTGATTCATTAGTTAGGCTCAAATATGCTTATGCTTTTTTGAAAGTCTCTAACCACTTGTTTAGTCAAGGTGAACTTTCAAATGGGGAGGTCCCAAGAGGAAATCTGATTTTTTTTGGGGGTTGGGAATGGAGTTTAACTTTACTTTTGTGTTTATATAGGGACATTTTGATTTTTGATAGAGTTAAAAATATTACAAGTATTCTAAATTATATATATATATATATATATATATATATATATATATATATATATATATATATATATATATTAAAACAATTCATTGGTGATTATCATAGATATCACATGGGAATCGGAATTTTTTTTTATATGTAGAATTGGAATTTTTTTGGTCTGAATAGAATTGGAATATACATCACAATAGTTGGATATCACATTTAATATTATTTTACGCATTATAATAAGATATATTTAATTTGGGTCAGTATAGGGGGTTGTCTATTTATTTTTGTAGTAGTTTAAATTCAAAGAGATTTTATTATTAGGGAAAAAACAAATTGAGGGAGTAACACATATTACGAAAGTTTTTGAAAATTATAAATATATCAAAAATATAAGAAAAGATAAAATAGTAGTTGATAAAGTAAGAAAAATTGATCATGACATACTCTGATAAATTTAGTCAAGTTCTTTGTTTTTTATCTATGATCAAGGTGATAGCACATGCTTACGATACTAGAAGGTTCCGATTGTTTCTAGTTGCCTGGTGCGATGCGTTGGAATAACTTAACAAAACTCGGTATCCTGTTTTCTCGAAAAAAATGATTAATCACTATTATTTTAATTTTAAATTTTATGAAAATAGATTACTAAGATAATAGTAATAAAGAATAAATACCTTGAAATTCTCATCAGCTCACTCACATCCCATCATTTAGTCCATTCATTTATTAATTATATCCAAAACACTCACATCACACAAAGTCCATTTATTATATCCAAAGTGAGAAATTCTTGGATGAATATGGTGTACCAAGTCATTTGTGATTTAAACTTTTTCATTGAAAATTTGTAATCTAACCAATAATAAGTAGACACATACATGTTTAGTTACATTGTAAAATAAAAATATTGATAACATGAAATTTCAATTTTTTTATAAGTTAGATTTTATTTTTAGGATGTTAAGTCAAATTAAAATTTCATGTCATATCGAGATCAAAAAAAAAAATTCATGTCATATTGTATGTGTATACCTATTATTGGTTACCAGGTTCACACAACACTTTCTCGTCCAAAACACACTGAAAACCCTAAGCCTCCCAAAATCTTCTTCATTGTATCCTATTTTCTTGGAAAAATGGTTGAGGTAACTCACAAAACCTTCATTCGTTATTTTCACTTCACCAACAACAAAAGTCACTCCTGAAAAACAAATTAATCCTCCCAAAATCATCTCCTTCTGCATCCATGGTGGATCTTCCTGTTGAAGTGATCTCCCTCATCCTCTCCTACCTCCCCGTCAAATCCCTCCTCCGCTTCCGCTCCGCCTGCAAGCTCTTCTGTTCCCTCATCGACAACCCCACCTTCATCTCCCTCCACCTCCAAAACTCTTCCAGAAACATTCTCATTCTCAGGCACAATTCCGACGTTCACATCGTCGGTTTCGACGCTCTCGATGTTGCCTTCTATATGTCGCCCCCCTTCACGTGTCGCTCTGTTCCCCTCAAAGTTGTAGGTTCCTGTAACGGCTTACTCTTAGTCTCTAACGTTTTTGAAGATGCCGCCTTGTGGAACCCTTGTACGAGGAAGTACAGGAGGATTTTGTTTTCGCTTCTTGAGGAGACAACAAGAACTGAATCTCATAAGAAAGAACTTGTTGCTAGTAGGGTTTATGGATTTGGGTATGATTCAGAATCTGATGATTATAAAATTATTAAGATTTCGTATTTTAGTGATACACTTACTGGTAATAAAGATATTGAGCCATGGGTTAAGGTTTATAGTTTGAGGACGAATTCATGCACAAGTCGTCAGTGTCCGCCTTATCTTTTAACTGCAGGTGTTTATGTTGGTGGGAATATACACTGGGCTGTCTCAAAGAACTTCAAGCGTGGTTTTCCTGATATGATTATTGCTTTTGATTTTAAATGTGATGAGTTTAAGGGGTGCCTTTGCCTCCTGAGCTTATGCTTGGGGTTGAGAGTTTTGAGATAGGTGTGGCTTTATTGGGAAGAGATTTGTGTGTGTTTGTGAATTATAAGAATGGGGTTGATGTTTGGGTGATGAAGGAATATGGGAACATAGAGAGTTGGTGTAATTTGTTCACATTTTATCAACCAGTTGAGTATGGATCTTTGAAACGTATGAGGCCCCTGTCATACTCAAGAGATGGGAAGAAGGTTTTGTTGGAAGTGGACAAAAAGAGGTTGTGCTGGTTTGACTTGGAAAGTAATAGAACAAGTTTTGTTACACTCACTTCAGAGACTAAGCTTATTGAAGGAACAATTTGTGTGGCAAGTCTTGTCTCACCAGCTCTACAAAGTTTTTCTTTTGATCCATGATCAAGATATCCCCCACTTAACAAGTGAGAGACTAATCCTCCGCCGATTTGTAGACACTTCAAAGGGTGAGACAACTGACTTGGGAGATTTAAGTTAAGCAGATAGGCAACACGCAAGAGTTAGAGGCAAAGAATGAAAGTCACTTAGTGATATTTTTTGTAATTTGAAATCCGCATGGACTATAACTTTATGCTATTGATGAGCACTCCTAACTATTTATTCTTTTCATAAGCTTATATGTAATTCTGTTTAGTGTGATCGATGATAGCTATTAACCACAATTATTGTTATAGTGAATAATCACTCTGATATACTCCATAGCTATTAATCAATTTAGTATGGCCATTAATCACTCTAATATACCCCTTTGGTCTGTACCATCATGTTTTGTCTAATCTGGTGAAGTTTCCACATGGGATTTCCCATTCCCAAATGTCTGTGAAGGGGGTGCATGAGAGGAAATTTATGCACCCCACTATTAATTAGATTCTTCAATAGTTCTTAAGCTTATTAAGTAAATTCGTGAAAATGAGGTGAAATTGAATTGTAGACTTGAATCTTAAACTCTTACTCATTTAGCTTTATTGATGATTGATATATAAACATGTGATTTTTAGTATATAATTAAATAAGAAATACAAAAAGCACAATAAATTCAGCATGTACGCTTGTGAATTTCTATCGAATTTAGCCATTAAAATTTTTAGAGACACTATGACAAGTATTGCTTAGTTAGAGCCGTAAAATCAATAAAATCGGAGGGTCAACTCGCGAGTTTGACAATAACGAAATTTTGCCATAATGAAGTATTCAAAAACTAGAAGTTAAACTTAGGATTTAGCCATAATGGAATATTTTTTTCGATTTCGCTCTGAATCAACAATTTTAAAATTGACAAATCCTCCACTAAAAGTAAATTTATAAAACAACTAGCCAATTAATTAATAACATGTTAAAAACAAAATAGTGAAATACCATTTTATGACATCTATCAAATATGACTGGATTGGGAATTCAAATTTTGACAACCTCGACCTAATATTTTTGAAATATGGACTAAAATTTTGCATATATGCACAAACTCTGCAGCATATCCTTTAATAATGTTAAGTTCAATAAAATGCTGTTATTATGCATAAGTATTTTATCCAAACATTTTTTATGCGGATTTTTTACTTCCATTTCCATTTTTTTCCAAATTGATTCCAATAACTTTTAAGCTTGTTAGTTCCTTTTTTAAGAGTAGCTTCTTTTTCTTGGCTGAGCGAATTCCAATTTTATTATATGCATTCATAAATGTTCTTGCAGTGCCAACGTGTTGCCTTTCACTTGGGGAAGAAAATCAGGTGTCATGACTCATGAGAAAGCTATGTATACATGGGTGATTGAGAAACGGGCTTGGGAAAGACAACATTCGCAAGTGATTTAGCAATTTCCTTGTTGACCTGCTCATGTTATCTACTTAAAAGTAATTTATTACAAAATGAAATTAAAGATGGTTGTGGTGGCTATTGCTGGGTGGAGGAAGTCGCCAAATGATGATGTCTTTATAAGGAAATTTTTCAATTATGATGTTCTTATACGATGAATGGATATTTCATGGAAAATTCCTGGTGTCTCTGGCTCAGATGCTTTTGATTTTGTCATAATAAAAGCAGCCGAAGTATGCGGGTTTATTACTGCTTTGGATATTTGGTATAGAATTTTGGCTCATGAATTTATTAACATAGCATACACATGTCGGAGTAATCTCAATAATTATAAACATATTAAATCTATTGATTTTGAATTCTTATTAATTTAGTTGAAAAAATCAAAGAAATCTTATAACTAGAAATTGAGGAAAGAACATATATTACGAAAGTTGTTGAAAATTTCAAAATTATAAATATATCTAAAATAATTTTTTTCTATGAATAGATAAATAGTAGTGAGTAAAGTAGGGAAAAAACTCATCAAAAAGGTTGAAAAATTTAATCAAGTTCTTATACAAAGAAAGAAGATCATTCAATTCAAAATTTAGGTTCTCTTATATAGAAATATTTGTAGTCGTTAGGGTTATATGGATATTAAATGATGGTTTTGGTGATAAGTTTTGGTTTTAAAATTGATTTCTTAAAAGCATTTCATACAATATTCATCTGGAACCAATACTACCATTTGAAAAACTTGAATAATAATTGATTAATATGAATTAGCTTTTGAGAATCGGTCAAAAAAAATTAGCATTGAGATTTTACCAATTAAGGAGTATGATAGCAAATGCTTACCAAGAAGGTTGGATTATTTCTAGATCCTCTTGTCTCGAAAAAAACAGGTTAACCTCTATTATTTAAATTTTAAATTTATGAAAACAAATAACTAAAATAATAAAACAATAAAACCTTACAATTCTCAGCTTACTCACATAATCACATCACACAAGTACACTCTTTATCCAAAACACCCGGCCACTTCTGAAAACCCTAAAAAAGGACCAAATCATTTCTAGTCTGTATTTAGTGAGGGCATTGAGGAACAAAATATATTAGGTAGGGGTAAGCTTTGTTTTTTGCACAGTGGTTCTCACCTCAAACCCACAACAAGCAAACAAGCTTATCTTTGAGTCAATCTAGCCCTTCACAATGGTGGATATTCCTTGGGAAGTGATCTCCCTCATCCTCTCCTACCTCCCCGTGAAACCCCTCCTCCGCTTCCGCTCCACCTGCAAGCTCTTCCGTTCCCTCATCGACAGCCCCTACTTCATCTCCCTCCACCTCCAAAACTCTTTCAACAACATTCTCATTCTCTGCCACAATTCCAAGGTTCACATCGTCGGATTCAACACTCTCGATGTTTCCTTCGATATCGTTTGCCCCTTCAAGTGTCACGATCGTCCCTTCAAAGTCAAAGTCATAGGTTCCTGTAACGGCCTACTCTGTGTCGCTAGTCGTCTTACTGAATATATCACCTTGTGGAACCCTTGTACGAGGAAGTGTAAGGCTATATTTTCGCTTCCTGTGGATACAAGGAGGATTGATAAATCTCATACGAAGAAAGAGCTTGCTACTAGGCATTATGGATTCGGGTATGATTCAGAATCTAATGATTATAAGATTGTTAAGATTTCGTATTATAGTGATGCACTTATTGGTAATAAAGATATTGAGTCATGGGTTAAGGTTTATAGTTTGAGGACGAATTCATGCACAGTCAGTCAGTGCCTGCCTTATATTTTAACTGCCAGTGTTTTTGTTGGTGGGAATATATATTGGGCGGTCCCAAAGAGCATTCATCGTGATTCTCCTGATATGATTATTGCTTTTGATTTGAAGTGTGATGAGTTTAAGGAGGTGCCTTTGCCCCCTAAGCTTAAGCTTGGAATTGAGAGTTATAAGATGAGTGTGGCTTCATTGGGAAGAGATTTGTGTATGTTTGTGAATTATCGGAAAAGGGCTGATGTTTGGGTGATGAAGGAATATGGGAACAAAGAGAGTTGGTGTAATTTGTTCACATTTTATCATTCAAATGAGAATAGATCTTTGGTACGTGTGGAGCCCTTGTCCTACTCAAGAGATGAGAAGAAGGTTTTGTTGGAAGTGGACAAAAAGAGGCTTTGCTGGTTTGACTTGAAAAGTAAAAGAACAAGTTTTGTTACACTCACTTTAGAGACCTCGAAAGTTCAAGGACTAGTTTGTGTGGGAAGCCTTGTCACACCAGCTCTGCTAAGTTAAACAAATAAGCAACAAGCAAGAGTTAGAGGCAAAAAAAAAAATGAAAGTTACATAGTGATGTTTTTTTGTTATTTGAAATCCGCTTGCACTATTGAGTATTGAGCACTACTAATAATTAAATATTTATTTATTCCTTTCATAAGCTTATAATATGTACTTGCATTTAGTGTTATATATGATATCTATTAACCACTTTAATTTATTATAATAAATAATCACTCTAATGTACTCCATATCTATCAATCATTTTTAATTTAGCGACTAATCACTATAATATACCCCTTTGGTCTATACCGTCATGTTTTGTCTTGTCTGGAAGGGAATGGGTGTGCATGAAACGAAATATTTGCACCCACTACTAGCTTCTTCAATAGTTCTAGTTGTACTTGAATTTCTCAATTAACAGACTAAAATTTAGTGATAACTAATGACTTTTCATGAAAATGCAAGTTAAACTTAGCATTTTGTTTTTTCTTGATCAGCTTTTAATGATAAAGAAAATCCAAATATTTGTTTGGATTTCACTCTGAATCAACAATTCAAATAATGACAATCCTCCACTAAAAGTTAATCTATAAAACAACTATAGCTAATTAATCAATGACATGATAATAACAAAATAGTAAATTTCCATTTTATGATATCTATCAAATATGCCTGGATTGGGAATTCAAATTTTGACAAACTCGACCTAATATTTTTGAAATTGACTAAACCTTCAGCACATATGCACATACATATATACTTTAATAAGTAGTTTATTACAAAATGAAAATGGCTGTGGTGGCTATTGCTGGGTGAAGGAAGTTGCCGAATGATGATGCTCTTATGAGGAAGTTTTTCAATGATAATGTTCTTATAGAATTAACGGATGTCATTGGAAATTCCTGGTGTCTCTGGCTCAGATGTTTATTATTTTGGCATAATAAAAGCAGCCGAAGTATGCAGGTTTATTAGTGCTTTGGATATTTGGTATAGAATTTTGGCTCATCAATTTATTAACATAGCATACAAATGTCGGAGTAATTTCAATAATTATAAACATATTAAAGCTATTAATTTTGAATTCTTATTAATTTATTTAAAAAAGTCAAAGAAATCATATAATTAGAAATTGAGGAAAGAACACATGTTACAAAAGTTGTTGAAATTTTCAAAATTATAAATATATCTAAAATAATTTTTTTCTATGAATAGATAGATAACATATTGAAATGTTTGATAAATTTAGTCAAGTTCTTATTCAAAGAAAGAAACTCATTCAATTCAAATTTTAAGTTCTTTTATAAAAGAAACTCATTCAATTCAAATTTTAAGTTCTTTTATATAGAAATATTGTGAGTGTTTAGGGTTATATTGATATTAAATTATGGTTTTGGTGATAAGGCTTGGTTTCAAAATTGATTGCTTAACAACCCGTGGTGTGTGGTTGAGTGACAGTGACGCATTCACCTTTTACCCTTTGAAGCATTAAATCTCTTATGCGAGCTACCCCACCATTTGAAGTGTATACAAATCAGCGAATGATTAGTCTATCACTTGTCGAGTGAAGGATACCTTTATCATGAACAAAAAAAATTGATTGCTTTAAAACATTTTATATAATACACATCTGGAACCAATACTACCATTTGAAAAACTTGAATAAATGATTAATATGAATTAGCTTTGAGAATTGGTCAAAAAAATTAGCTTTGAGATTTTACCGATCAACGAGTGTGATAGCACATGCTTACCAAGAAGGTTGGATTGTTTCTAGATCTCGTTTCCTCAAAAAATGGTATGAAAACAAATTACTAAAATAATAAAAGAATAAATACCTTAAAATTCTCACCTTACTCCCAACACACAACTACATTCATTATCCAAAACACCCACTTCTTCTAAAATCTATAAAAAAGGCCAACTAAATTCTAGTCCTCTGGTAAGGGTAATAGGGAAAGAAATATTTTTTTATCATAAATGAGGAAGGGAATATACTAGATAGAATAACCTCTACTTTTTGCATAGCGGTTGATTCGAACTCACCTCAGACCTACCGCAAGCGAGTTTACTGTTGAGCCAAACCGACCCTTCACACAATGGTGAATCTTCCTCGGGAAGTGATCTCCCTCGTCCTCTCCTACCTCCCTGTGAAACCCCTCCTCCGCTTCCGCTCCACCTGCAAGCTCTTCCGTTCCCTCATCGACAGCCCCCACTTCATCTCCCTCCACCTCCAAAACTCTTCCAACAACATTCTCATTCTCAATCACAATGGCAATGTTCACATCGTAGGGTTCGACACTCTTGATGTTTCCTTCGATATCAACCCCCCCTTCAAGTGTCGCGAACATTCCCTCACAGTCGTTGGTTCCTGTAATGGCTTGTTCTGTCTTTCTAATCTCACTGACTATATCGCCTTGTGGAACCCTTGTACGAGGAAATCCTGGGCTATATTTTCGCTTCCTGTGGATACAAGTAGAATTGATGAATCTCATACCAAGAAAGAGCTTGCTATTAGGTCTTATGGATTCGGGTATGATTCAGAATCTGATGATTATAAGATTGTTGAGATTTCGTATTATAGTGATGCACTTACTGGGAGTAAATCTATTGAGTCACGGGTTAATGTTTATAGTTTGAAGACGAAATCATGCACAGCCAGTCAGTGTCTGCCTTATATTTTAACTGCCAGTGTTTTTGTTGGTGGGAATTTACACTGGGCGGTCCCAAAGAGCATTCATCGTGATAATCCTGATATGATTATTGCTTTTGATTTGAAGTGTGATGAGTTTAAGGAGGTGCCTTTGCCTCCTAAGCTGAAGCTTGGGATTGAGAGTTTTTATATGTGTGTGGCTTTATTGGGAAGATATTTGTGTCTGTATGTGAATTATCATAACAGGGCTGATGTTTGGGTGATGAAGGAATATGGGATCAAAGAGAGTTGGTGTAATCTGTTCACATTTTATCATTCAGATGAGAATGGATCTTTGGTACGTGTGGAGCCCTTGTCCTACTCAAGAGATGAGAAGAAGGTTTTGTTGGAAGTGGACAAAAAGAGGCTTTGTTGGTTTGACTTGAAAAGTAAAAGAACAAGTTTTGTTACACTCTCTTCAGAGACCTCGAGAGTGCTAGGACTAGTTTGTGTGGGAAGCCTTGTCACACCAGCTCTAGAGGAAGAGGCAAAAAAATGAAAGTTAATTACATAGTGATGTTTTTTTTGTTATTTGAAATCCGCTTGCACTATTGAGTATTATATTGAGCACTACTAATAATTAACTATTTATTTCTTTCTTTCATAAGCTTATATGTACTTGCATTTAGTGTTATATATGATATCTATTAACCACTTTAATTTATGATAATAAATAATCACTCTAATATCAATGTACTCCATATCTATCAATCATTTTTAATTTAGGGACTAATCTCTCTAATATACCCCTTTGGTCTATACCGTTATGTTTTGTCTTGTCTGGAAGGGAATGGGTGTGCATGACACGAAATATTTGCACCCACTACTAGCTTCTTCAATAGTTCTAGTTGTACTTGAATTTCTCAAGTAACAGACTAAAATTTAGCCATATAACTAATGACTTTTCATAAAATGGAAGTTAAAGTATTTTGTTTTTTCTTAATCAGCTTTTAATGATAAAAAAGAATTCAAATATTTGTTTGAATTTCACTCTGAATCAACAATTCAAATAATGACAATCCTCCACTAAAAGTTAATTTATAAAACAACTAAAGCTAATTAATCAATGACATGATAATATAACAAAATAGTAAATTTCCATTTTATGATATCTATCAAATATGCAGACCTAATATTTTTGAAATGTGGACTAAACCCTCAGCACATATGCACATACAGATATACTTAAATAATGCCAAGTTCTATAAAATGCTGTTATGTATAAGAATTGTGGCAAACATTTTTTATGTGGATTTTTTTACTTCCATTTCCATTTTTTTTTTCAAATTGATTCCTATAACTTTTAAGCTTGGTAGTTCCTTTTTCAAGAGTAGCTTCTTTTCCTTGGCTGAGCAAATTCCAATTTTATTAAATGCATTAGCATAAATGCTCTTGCAGTGCCGATGTGTTACCCTTTACTTGGGGAAGAAAATCAGGTGTCATAAGAAAGCTGTGTGTGTGTGTGTAGAATTAACGGATATGTCATGGGAAATTCCTGGTGTCTCTGGCTCAGATGTTTACTATTTTAGCATAATAATGCATTGCTCTCTTAAGAAAATCCTATCTTTATTATTATTTGATTGTGATCAGATATTCTGTTATTTCAGTATTTTTATTTGTAGACATTATCATTTAGGTTACCCTAAGATATGCTTAGATTAGAATCTAATCTGATTTTATGAGTGCAATCCTATCTTTGGCTATATGTGCGAGTTTATACAGCTATTAGTGGAATTGAAGCTGATATCACTATTGGAGATTTCATGTTCAAGCTAGCGTTACTCATGGTACTTATCCCTCAACAGCAGTAATTTTGCACCATAAGTACCTAGCTAGGCATCATGATACCATATATGTACTTTTCATGTACTTTTGACTAATTTGATTCAATATCATATGAAGCTACTTTATATACTGTGAATTTTTTGTACCCATTGCGGCAAATTTACTGCTACTGGTGTATCCTAAAGTCATTTAAGTTATCCACTTATTTATATATTCAAACATCAAAATCTTGTGACTTTAACGTGTAGAAATAACTTTTTTCTTTCTTAACTTAAATTCCAGATTGAGTTGAACAATATAAGAATATCCTTGATTTGTCTATTCAAACATTTAAATTGTTGCCGTTATTTTTCCTCTGAAGTATTTCACTAATGTTTTATCTAGGTTCTAAATATTTCTAGAAAGTTTCATGTAGGCGGCAATGAATTGAGTAGCAAGGTTTCTAACTGTGGTTAAAGTTTCTACCAAATAAGGGAACTCGACCCATTGTTAAATTGTAAGTCTAATTCTTAGTAAAGTTTCTAATAAGTATCTCAAGTTACTAGAAGCTGTTTTATATTGTTTGGTCTGTGTTTATCCTAAAGAAAGACAAATTTGGTTCATCACTCAAATGCACAATTACAGAAACCCTTAGTGCACAATTATAGGAACCACCAATGCACAATTATAGGAACCACTATTACACTTTCAATGCCAATTAATTATTTCCAATATGAAAAATTTTATTTACTTTTTCAAGATCAATTTACGGGCATGTTCTTTTGATAAGTTTCTCTTGGATGATAATATATGTACAGTTTCTTTCGAGCTCTTTCCCTATATCAAGTTTAGGTTCATCTTCCATTTTGTTGTTTCTAAATTCTATAAAAAAAATGAATTTGTGAAGAGGAATATGCGTGATGGGATATTCTAGAGCGTTAAAAAGTAGTGCAGAGAGGAAGAATTGGAAGAATTTTCGATCCATCAAAAACTGAATGTTGCAGTGAAAATAATTAATTGGCATTAAAAATACACTAGTGGTTCCTAAAATTATGCTGTAGTGGAAATAATTAATTATTATTAAAAGTCCACTAATAGTTCCTATAATTGTGGACTAGTGTATTTGAAGGATGAGCAAAATTTGTCTTTCTTTAGGATGAGCACTGAATGTAGATCCTGTTTGGTATAGTTATCTCAACAGCATAAACTTTGAGTCAAAACTCAAACTTAGTTGTGTAACCTTCTAAGATCATTAAGTCCTTTAATTAGAAATCACATTTGCTTGCCAATGTCTTGTAGCTTAAAAACATGAAAGATTTTTTACAAATGAAAGTTTGTGTTATATATAACGTTTGTTTTTTTTTTTGTGACTTCGTGTCACGCTTGGTTATTTACCCCCGTGTGACTGTGTGTCCACGGAATATTCCGCCTATATTTATAGACGGTCCCTAGTCCGGATAAAGGAGTAGGGTTGTGTTAGGCTTCGGCAGCCAACGTAAAAATATGTCGAATCTATCGAGCATGGACACACACATTGTTTCTATCAATATGTCATTGTTTGGTTCTTCACAAAGGCTATCATACTATCATGGGAAGAGACATATAAAGAAACAAAAGGTTCAAAGAAGAGAAGTGGATGAGCAGTAAGAATAATTGAAGAAAGGGTATGGAATCACTGCACAAGAAGGAGAGGAAGACCAAAGAGATCTTTTGATGAAATGTTTACCTCCAAGCATGACTATTGATAGAGCACAATGACCATGTAGCCGACCCCAATCTAATTGGGATAAGGTTTATGTTGATGATGATGATGATGATGAAAGTTTGTGTTAAATATGGTTTGTAACATGAGGTTATTCAGTCCGGCCAAAAAAAACATGAGATTATTCAGTCCAAAAAACAGCAAGATGTTATAATATTTTAAAAAATATACAAACATATAAAATAAAATAATAATGAGTACTATTAGTTTAGAATCTTGATGAACCACACTTACCAAAGTTCTGTAAATTCAAGACCTTTAATCCTAAGGTAAGTGATATGAAGATAAAGGCAAAGATTATTAAATATACAGAGGTTTCATTGAGAAATGAAAGGGATATAATCGTTCACAAATCACAACTAACAGAGTATTATTGATGAATCATTACGAAACTTGTTCAATGTTTTTTTTAGGCAGGGTCTTAGTGTTATTTTTCCCAAGGTAATTTACAAGCAGTCCGTTCAGAAGAGGCATTGATGATTGATCCATGATAATTTTGGGCGAAAAGTTATTGGGCCTACTATTGAGCCTAGAGTAGTATAACCTGTCCAAATCGCTCGAAGTGCTTAAAGATGGGCTTAAACAGGGGCTTGTGTCCTAGTTTCTTTTCTCCTCTCTAATAAGACAGTACCAATGATTTCATTTTTTTTGTTAACGAAGTACCAAAGATTACTGTGTATGGATCATCTTCTCACATCTTTTCTTTTTGTTTTTCAACATGTAAATAGAAACCAGTTTTATTAATGAATTTTGTGATTTTAACATGTGAACCTTACTTTTTTTTTCTTTCTTTCGTAGCATGAATGTCCAGAATTGAGTTGAACACTATAAAGAATATCCCTGATTTGTCTATTCATACATCTAAATATTTGTGGCTATTTTTCCTCTAAATTATTCAAATAACATTTTTTGTATAGATTCTATATTTTAGAAAGTTTCATGTAAGTGGCAATGAATTGAGCAGCAAGACTTCTAACAGTGGTTAAAGTTTCTACTAAACATGGGACCCCATCGTCGAATTGTAAGTCTAATTGTTGTTACAGTTTCTAATTAATATGCATCGAAAGTTGCTAGAAGGCTGTTTTGTACTGCTTTGTAGTTATCTCAGCAGCATGAACTTTGAGTCAAAACTTAAACGAGGTATAGTTTCAGTAAAAAAGATGAAATAGTTCTTACAAATGAAAGTTTTGTAAGAAATATTTTTAAGACTAAATAGCCTCATGTTACAAATCCATTTACTTCCCAATGCCTTAGTTTGTAGTGAAACAAATATGATATATTAATAAATATGATTTATAACATGAGATTATTCAGTCCAAAAAGTATGCGATTGTTATATTTTAAAAAATATAACTAATATAAATAAAATAGTAATAAGTATTAGCATGGAATTTTGAACAACACCATCAAATTTCTGTAAGAAAAATTTTCCTTCTCCCATTTTCGTTCGGTTTCCTATGTACGAAACAGGCGCTAACCACACTTAGTGAAATGAAGTGTTGGGCAGCCCAAGTTAAGATAATACCATAGGAATGATACCTTTGAGAGGGAAATTTTAGTGGTAAGAGGGTAAAGCTAAGGCTAAGAATATTATATATACAGAGGTTTCATTGTTAAATGAATGGGATGCCATCATTCACAAGTAAAAGAGTATTATTAATAAATCATTACGAAATTTGTCTAAATTTATTTTATTCAGGATCTTAGTGTTTATTCATGAAGTAATTGCAAGAATCCGTTCAAAAAAGGCATAAAAGACTTTTATATTGAAACTAAAATATTCTTTTCGAAGAAAAACCATGCCAACTCACAGCAAGTTGAATCGGTTTTTCTCTAGCCAATCCAACCAGTTCAATGATTCTATAATTAATTAGTATAAGGCTCAAATCACAGAACAACAAATATATAATACTATCTCTGGTCCTAAATATAAGACCTAATTGACTTTTTTTTGAGAGGTTAAGGCTGCGAAATAGGCTATTAAATCATGACATATTTGATATATTTTTAAATTATACATTAGTTTATATGTAAAATAAACTAATATAAGAGAAAAATTAGGTAAATCAATTTATAATTAATTTATTTTACTTTTTTATAGAATTTTCTAAAAAGTCAATTAGGTCTTATATTTAGGACCGGAGGGAGTACCAAATATTCAGTGAAGCCTAGTTGGGATACTTCAATAGCCACTTGCAATGCCCAGGAAGACATTGAGTGAGAGAGAGGGAGGGAGGGAGTACTTTAATTTTAGTAATTTACTTATATCTCCTTTGATTCACAAACTTTCTTTCTTCATCTCATACTTTTCTTGAGGTCTATATTTTCTATCTTCCATTTCCATTTCTCCCAATTCATTTCCAAAAACCAAACGGGCCCTTAATTAATATAAGAAACAGTTGGAGGCTGAACTTAAATTCAAATTTAAAAGATTTGAATCTATTTGATTTTATGTTATGCTTTTCTTCTAAATTAATATACATATAACTTATAAACTAATTAATACATGCTCTGATACTCTATTGTTGTACAAAGATATAAGTTAGAAATATCTAGTGGTAGACTGGTAGTGGTACAAATTAATTTACTTTATCAACATATCTAATTAAATTGGACTAATAGATTTATGTTAGAGACTAGATCGAATAAATACATTTTGGAAAAAAAAACGGTCCTATTAAATTAAATATAGCAACAAGTCAAAGATATGACCCATCCAACCGGGAGAGAGTCATTGGATATAAACTGTACAACGCCATGGGATGACTTCATCTTTTAGTCTGGTCGTAGAGAACTGAAACGTGTTTTTTTATTTGAATTTACAATACATTTACAAAACACGCATGAAATTACAAGAGATGACTTTTACGCATATAAGTTCAAATTTTCATTGTTGAAAAAGAAATGAACTGATTTGATCTGTTTTTTTAATTAATTATATGTGGTATAAAAGATTCATTTATATTTGGGTGTCCTAACTAACCAACAACTAACTATTCCGTACCACTTGTCCATTGAACCCGCTCTAAGCAATTCGCCTTTTACAGGAATTGCAAATATAATTATGATAAATAGTATATAAAATTACAAAAGTAATTATCACAAACCATATAATCAAAATGTTTCTACAATAAGGTAAAGAATAATTGAAAAGTAAAAGTGGCATTGTATCAATCATACGCCCTTCAATATTACTCTCCTAGACTCCTACTATATATAAGATTTATTTACTTAATTTGATTTAATTAAAGAAGCAAGTTACTTAAGTTAGATAGAATGACATGATATTACCAATGCATCTACCTAACCATTTATCTTTATCCCCACTCTCCCTCTCTTGTTTGTTATTAAAAAGCATAAGTAGGGTTAATTTGAGGAAAAGTGAACAATTAGAAATAGGTCTTATATTTAGAATAAAATTACCTTCATAAATAGGTCTTATACTTAGGACCGGAGGAAGTAATTATAACATCAAGTTCACTTTTTTGAAGAGATAAAAGATGTTAAATAAATCACTCAAAAGTATTTATATTTATCATTTATTTTTTGCAAAACTAATTCACCTTATTTAAAAAAGTTACGTATAATCTAATTACATATAACAAATAATAAATTTAAGTTGTCTATTTTACAAGCTTCACAAAAGTTTTTGGTTGAGTGCCATATTTAGTAGTTGTGCGATAAAGTCAGACTATTATATACTCCACATGTTCCTAAATATAAGAGTTAATTGACTTTTTTTGAACCCTAATAAAGTTAAATAGGTCACTTAAAAATTGATTTTTCTATATTTTTTTCTCTGAACCCGCTTATTTGACTTCTAAGCTAACTTATGATATAATAATATACAAGGCTAAAGTATACTTTTGGTCCCTTATGTTTGCATCAAGTTTCAATTTAGTCCTTTATGTTTGGAAAGTACACTTTTAGTCTTTTTTTATTAACACCGTTAATTTAACTTAACGGAAAATGCTAACTTAACAATTTTAAATGAATATTAAATATTAAAAAATGTTTAAATTAAAATATGTGAGTGTAATTATTCTTATATTTTCAAAATTTTATCATTTTTGGTACAATTTAATTATATAATAATCATTTAAAATTGTTAAGTTAGCATTTTCCGTTAAGTTAAACTAACGGTGTTAACAAAAAAAGACTAAAAGTATAATTTCCAAACATAAAGGACTATATTGAAACTTGATGTTAACATGAAGGACCAAAAGTATACTTTAGCCTAATATACAAAATCTTGTATGATTAAGTTATTCATTTTGCTTCATTAATTTTCCAAAAAAGTCAATTAACTCTTATATTTTGAAATGAAAAAAAGTATATATATGTGTGTATAACCAGAATTTGTAAGTTAAATCAACGTGAAACATACAATTTAGTAGAAAGACATATCCCTAATTCTGCTATGCTATTTAAACTAAAATATAATAAGATCTTAAACCGTTTGATTTTATATTTATTTTCCCTATATTAATTTACTTATAAACTGATCTATGCTCTAACGTTAACATTACTCATAAATAAGTTAGAAATTAAATATCATGTGCTTAGTAATTTTTCTTTATTAAAATACCTAAATTGGAATAATAGATTTTGTTAGAGACTAGAATAGATACACTCCTATTATATATGCAACAAGTCAAAGATATATTACCCACTCAATTACTGGCAGAGAGTCTTTGGGTTATAAACTGTACAACGGCATGGGGTGACTCATATCACATTTGTAAAACACGCATGCAATTGCAAAAGAGGACTTTTACACACGAGTTCAATTTTTCGCTTTTGAAAAGAAATAAACTGATTTGATATGTTTTTTCAACTGCCATCCAATAAAGTCATATTCGTTGAAATTCAGACGTCCTGATGAGCGCAACAATCGAAATATACATTCTTCATTGTTTAGAATTTTATAAAATGCGGCACTTAGCGCTAATAATTTAATTTCTGAATGTAGTTATATTTTTATAAATTAACAAAAAATTGTAAAATTAATTATCCATAAAATATATGTGTCTATTACTTTTACAAAATATATCTTTTAATAATTATTTGTATAGGAAACTAATGTAGGAAAGTGCTTTAAAACAATATAGCAATTGGTTAATATCGATCACTTGCAAATAATATTCAAGTTTGTTCCCATTATGCAAAGATTCTATAGTTCTAGAAGATAAGAATATGGATTCTAGATGGGCTATGTTTCTAGAAGGATCCAACATAGTTTCTTTTAATTTATCCATAGTAAGTGACGCTGCTAGCAACCGACCAATCTAATTTGTGGGAATACAAACTTATAAGAGGGAAAACTTTTCTACTTCCAAGTACATGTATACTATTAAAATATAAAGTAAGAAATAGGAATGAATCTTTTTATTCAAGAATCAAGAAGCTATTTGTTACAGACTCCAAGACCAAAATTCATATGGCAACCCACTATTGTGTGTATCTATTATATATATGCGATAACATTCAATCAAAATAGTTTAAACAAGTCAGAGGCTATGAAGTAATAAACACTACTCTTTTGACGCATTTTACATGTCAAGTTCACACACACACAAGAAGAAAAGTGTCTTCCTTAATAATAAAAATTTGCCAATTACCCACAATAACTTAATTATAACAGTCTCTTTACGAAGAAGACTAATAACAGCAATGTCGATTTTGTTCAAACTATATTCATAAAAAGAACTAAAATGGTATCAACATATAGTTTGTCTAGATGTGTAAAATTTGATAGATAACTTGAGGCCCCTGAGTTCAAGTAGTCCTAGAGAAGGGATATATTTATGTTGGGAGGGAATGTCACGTTGATTGCCAGTTTAATAAATGTTACTTTACTCCTAATTATATGTATGACTTATTTAAAAATTTTATCAATATTTTCATATTTTCTCAACAATAATTAAGAGAGAGGGAGAAATTAAGGAACGTTTAATTTATAGTAGTTTTAACAAAAGTCACGACATACCAGTAACTTGTCTAATAATAACCTAACTAACATTATTGCTTTTATAATCAACTTATTAAACATTGTGATACTGATAATGATATGCTTTTGGAAGACCACAGGTTTGTAGCTAGAACGAAGATTGTTCTCATTTGACCTTGTTGTTGCGGCTAAAATTGACTCAAGACCTGTTCCTTTTCAGTACTTTTCAATCTCATCACTCCCATCCAAAACCGTACAAACCAAAAATTAAAAAGTCTCCTCTGACTGCCCTCCTCTCTCAACTTGCTCTCTTCTTAACTCTCATAACCACACACGCCACTCCTTCCCTATATAATCCAACCCTCACTTTTCTTCATCCTCATCATCATCATCTTCATCATCATTATATTGTCATCCTCTAAGATCTCCATATTCACACCTCACTTCTTCGAGCCTTAATTCACCATACCCTTCCTATTCCTAAGCTTCCAATATTAATATTCTTCACTACATATTCATAGTACACATATAAACACTCCTCCACTTCCATCATATTTATTTCTTGATCTTAAAAATAATATATTCATTTTCTTTACAATTTTTTTGCATAATTAAACGCAGTTCTTCTATTTTAATTTTTTAGTGGCGATTATATATATTAATTAAGGTGCATATATATTTATTCTTCATCATAGTGCTCCTGCGATAGAAAGATATATATTGTGAGACAACATTTGATTTGGTGAGAGATGGATAAGATAGAAATGTATAAAAGTGAGAATGTAAAGATAGTGCATATTGAAACTCACTTTGTGGAAACTGATCCTTCAAACTTCCGAGCCTTAGTTCAAAGTCTCACTGGCAAGAACTCGTCTCCGGCGGATTGGGCCCGAAACGGGCTATTATCGTCGTCGTCTTCATCATCTTTGTCTTCACTTGCAACAATAGAGGCAGCAGAAACTGATGGTGGTGTTGAACCAAAAGCAAAAGCAGAAAACAATCATTATTATTATGATAAAGATGCTGTGGCAGCTGCGAGACCTGGTGAAGATGAAGAGATGATGATGAATGATAATCAAGGAGACATTAAATATGAAAATGAAGATTATGTTCTTTCTTTCATGAAAGTCAACAACTTATCATTCAAAG
Organism: Mimosa pudica; assembly: GCA_029929735.1. Lineage (NCBI taxonomy): Eukaryota > Viridiplantae > Streptophyta > Magnoliopsida > Fabales > Fabaceae > Mimosa > Mimosa pudica. Next base: position 6,026,508 of record JAKELP010000020.1, read on the forward strand.
ACTTCGACATATTGATGTCTGAGTTTCCTCTCGTGGAGGAATTTCCATTGTTGTAGCATTTTGAAATTTACTAATATGTATGTATTGCCAGATACCATATATTATTACATTTCCCTCTTTCTCATTTTTTTTTAATTTTGGATTTGTTTACGCAACACTGAATATATAAGAATATATACAGCAAAAGGTTCCACGGTTCCATTACTTTTTTCTCCCTTAATTTCATATACATGTGTGTATGAGTGTTAAATACTTTCATCCCTTAACAAACTGGTTGAGAGTTCAATTTTCAACTCTTGCGAATTAAGTAAACTCACAGACCAACTGTCTACCACTACATGATACTTTAATTAGAAGAGTAAAATATTAGTTTCACTTGAGACACGGTGAGGATATTTTAGGAAACAAAAAAATTACGTGACTTTGAAGTTTTTAGGAGCCAGACGATGTTGCAACTTGCAAGTGTTTAACAACTGCATTCATCTGTTTTCAAATTAAATCTTTAGCCGTAGATATTTTGAATGAGTTATGAGAGGAAGCAAACTAGAAATATATAAAAGAACAATAAAAGAGGTAGGGACTCTAATGATAAGGAAAATAATGAATGTGGGGCTATTGAGCTGGAAGACTCGCTGTCTAGTGTCTTCTCCACATACATTTTATTTTGGCGCTTCATTTCTAGCCTCACGCAATCAGATAACACCCTTTGTATTGCCTAGCTACTTGGTCGGCCCCTGATTTCTTTCTTCCTTTGAAAAAAATAAAATAGTAATTAAAAACATACGTATATATATAATCCTCCTGGTGGAAATTCAGATTATGGCTCAACAGGTTGTCATAAATATTGACGTATTCCATTAAACTCAACCCATCATTGGTTTCACTCTTAGTTATGACTTCTGACATGAAGTAGTTTGATCCAGAAACTAAATTAAAGTAAAAGGCAATACTCTATCTAATTCATATTAATTATAAGTCAATTATAAGTCAATGTATGTTGGTTCAAGTGGCGAAAGAATTAGACATTCAATAACCTTACTATTTTAACAAGAGTTCAACTCTTGGGAAGTACTCCCTCCGGTCCTTATTATAAGTCCCCAACCGCCTCTAAATTTTGGTCCTTAATATAAGTCACCAACTAACATTAACTAACTCATTTATTGAAGTTTTCCCAATATACCCTTCATTGGAAAATGAACATTGGAATATGAGAAGAGAGAGAAGATGGAAAAGTCACATGTAAACTCATAAAGATGAAAGAGGTAGTGGGTCATAATAATAAATGTAGGAGGGGTAAAAATGGAAAAGACAAAAAAACAAGACCAATTTAATGATGCAACTTCCATATAACCTCAATTCCTTAGTATGTACAATTTGGGCGGTTGGCGACTTATAAATAGGATCGGAGGGAGTACTACTTAGCTGCGATTTCAATATCGTTCATAGGTACAATTTATCTGTGTGGATATAAAAAAGACTTACTTGTCATATTCAAGAGTCCATTAAGACAGATATAGCAAATTATAGATGAGCCCAATCTCTTTTCTCTACTTTTGTTAGGGATAAAAACAACTATGTGCTTTCTAAAGAAAGGACAATGAGAATGATGACTTATTAACATTTTTCCTGGAAATAAAACATACATCTTTTCAACTTTACAAATATGTAAGAGCATAAAAATGCACAATTTTATTTTTAAAAAAATGTGTAATAAGAGTAATGTTCAATAAAGAAATAGTTCATAAATGGACTACCAAATGACTTGCTATATGGAGTATCTTAAAATAAATAGGACAAAGTAGAGTTCACATTCTCTTCGTTCTTATTAAATACATGACTTTGTTTTTTAACATGAATTTGTTTCTAAATTTGAGAAATCTTTCTGCATTTTCTCATTTTTTCCCTAAATTATCCATATTAATGTTCTCAATAATAAACAAATATTAAGTGAGAGAGAGGGCATATAAATAAAGGAATGTGGTTAAGGTAATTTGGTGATATCACATAATTTTAACTAACTTATTAACAACTATGGGCATTTATCTAAATTAAATAAAAATGTTTTATATTTAGAAATTGAATTGAAAGATCGAGTGAAATTTTTAAATTATCCCCAGTCTTTCTATTATTTATTATTTCTCTCATTATATTTCATAAAAACTGGAACATTTTTTTTTGTAATAAAAAGAAAATTATCATCAAAAATAAAATGTTTCTACGGTATTAAATATAACAGCAGTTAAACTTTAAGAAGAAAAAGAAAAATTCAAAGAAGCTATGCTTCTTTTTTTATAACAAGAAGCTATGCTTCTAATTCTGACAAAAATAAACTTGATATTTATAAACAGTAAATGGTCAACGGGGTTTCAAATAAAGGTTTTTTTTTTTTTAAGCTTTAGGCATGGACTGGGTCGATTCTCCCATTTATTACATACATCTGTCCCGGCCCTCTCTTTTTTCGGTGCGTGCGTGGCTTTTTCATACCAAAGTCAAAGTGTAAAATATTCTCAATAAGAGACAGAATAATAGCAGTTCTCTGTGTGTGTGTGTGTGTGTGTGTGTATTGATGAAATTTAATATTGGCCATATAAAGCCCCATAGGTACAGAGAAAAGAGAGATGCAATAAATGGAGAGACTCACCATATAATCTCAAGATCGCATCTTTGAAACTCTGAACATTTCCCACTCGTTTCATATATAGCAGCTACTGATTAAAAGTCTCAATTAATTGTTTGATTCTTTGTTGGGGAGTCAATAATAACTTAAACCTTGTAAAAGTTACCCCCAACAATTATAAGTTAAAAAAAAAACAGTGTCCAAATCTGAAAGCCTGTTCAATTTCCTATTTTCCAAAAAGATTTTTATTATGAAAAAAATTGTCTTGAAATTTTTTATTAAAAATTTAAGAAATTAAAGTTATTTTGAAAAATTAATGAAAGTATAAACATCTTTTTGATGTTATATAACCTCTGTTCTACAAATTTAGAAAACAAACGGAAGACATTATATTTTCATTAGGGAAAAGGACGTAAACATAAAAAAATGTCCACTCACACCTTATACAAAATAATATTTCAAACATATTTTTCAAATAAATTGTTTTGAATCTTTTCCTTAAAATTACTCTACAGAGTTATAACCTAATTATATGTAAAAGATTAGAATAAAATCAAACCTTGATTTTATGAAATATAAAAATTAAGCCATCCATGTGCGTGCTGATACACCAATAAGACAATATGTAATCCAGGCCGAGCCCATCGAGCCATCACATACATACCATGGTCTTTGGAAGGCTGAACTTTAAGCTTGTAACATTTACGAGGGAGTCAGACCTAACGGGTCTAGCCCTTTTTTAGTTAATTTGAAATTACTTTTTTATCTAAACTTCGTAAGTTACACACTAAAATGATTGCATTATTGATTGAATACTTGTAAAAAGATTAAAACTCTTTCAAAGTGATAAAAGAAAGCTTCATGTTTCGATGAATTTAATCATTATTTGATCACGAGACTTATATGTTTTCTCACATATGAATAAATAGACTAATAAGATTGTAGAGCTATGTTCCCGTCAGAAAAGTTTTGAAAGTGATGATGATGATGATGATGATGGGTATTATTTCCATGTACATACAAAATAAAAAGTCCCATGCTTTACAACAAATTAAATCTATGTATGGTGTTGTCTTTCATTCATCCTTTGTAAAAAAACATGACGCCTTTTAATCTTTTTTATACATATATAACACCTTGTATTCTTGATGATCCCCTCACAGATTTTACTATATATCCTAATAGAGAGTACCTTGTACAAGTAGATTACTTGGCTAAATTAGTCTATAATCTAGATAGCAATTGGCAGTTTTTTGACTAATTAACCACCATCTCCTCAGCAAGAGATGGAGCCCAGATGGCTATGCCTAGATGATTGTAAGGTGACTTATTATTGATAATGGGGTTCAGGTTTTATGCCTAGATGATTTGGAAGGTGACTTATTATTTGATATTGTTCATAAGTCATTTCATTAAATTTTTCATATATATAAATGTACAATTTTATCATTTATTTATTACATGTTAACTTTATTTTCATGTGTTGTCGTTAGTGAAAATTTGGTAAGGGTAAAATTGAAAACTTAATGAATTTTAAAGCATAATTAATAGTTTTAAGATTTTCCTTAATTTATGTAAAACATGTTGGAAATGTTGAACAAATAGGAACACGAGTAAACAATAACATTAGTAATTCTCCTTTACTTAAGAGGAAACAAGACACTTTTTCAACGGAAAAATAATGTAACTAGGTTTTATAAATTCCATGGAAATCCTACCATTTATAAATGGTACATATAGAAGTGTGGGTATATAAACATTAGCTAGGTTTTTTTATCAGAAAAACAATTGCTAGGTTTACACTTTACATCGAGGTAAGATGAGGAACTTGAAAGAAATATACGCAAGAAATTAATATGTGGCCGCTAATAGGTCAATATGGCTTCGTTAACTAATTTCCACATCATTCATGTTTATATGAATTTAGAAAATTATATGCATTTAATTTTAATAAATTCAACGTTGTAACGGAGTAGTTTACTTCGGCCCTTCATGTGCTAATGAAACTTTTCATCGTTAAAGCCTTGCCTTTGAGTTTGGGGTGATACCATTCCCCAACTTTTATGTACGCCATCACCAAAAGGACACACAATTCATTAATCATTAATTATCACTTTTAATTGGTTAATTTTTTAAAAGCCATTGTGTGGGACTTTATGTTACTTTTCTTTTTAAAATAATTCAGTTGGTGAGTCATCATATCAATAACGTCTACTATCAAATGCATGGCCAGGACACTTCTAGGTTATGTACCATGTTCTATGAGGTTATGACTTAAGCAACAAGATTTGAATCAACACCCTTTTAAAGTATGGGCATGTTCTTATCAGTTTGACCATTTTTTTATTAAAATTTTTATTATTTTTAATTTATAACGTTTATGACTAATTCAATGACAAAATCAAACTAATTTCTACTTCTTCATTACGCCCTCATACAAACCTATCTTGAAATGAAAAAAATTAAATTCTATCCTATAATTAATGAAGCTAATAACCTCCTATTGCCCCCCCCCACCCCCATATCACTTGTGTTTCTAAAATTAGACATATTCATCCAATTTAATAAACTAACTATTATAGTTAAATGAGTTAAAATTACATGACATTATTACTATAACTACCTACCTTTATTATCATATTTATTCTCTTGCTTGTTTATAATTAGAGTTAATAATCATTTTGGCTAACAAACATCTATGCAAATATACTTAGTCAACAAACAATGAATAATATCAAATTGGCCAACAAATAATAAAATTGTATCATGTAGGTCAAGATTTGTCAATCTTTCTTAGTGGCAATTAAGTTACAAACAATGTTAAAGGTAAATTGACGGTATTGATCAAGATGATGCTTTTTTATTGTTTATTGGCCAATTTAATGTCATTTATGTTTTGTTGGAAAAATTGATACTTATTTAATTTTGCTTTTGGCCAAAATGATTAAGATTAGTAAACTTTATAATTATTGAAATGTGTTAATATGAATAATATGTGGAAATTAAATATTGACAAAAAAATAAAGATGTTTTACATATATAGGAACAAATTTACTTTCCCAAATAGGTTTTATATATAGTTAAAAATGAAAGAAGTAATTTTTAAAATTTTCTGGATTTCAAAACTCATCCTCATCCACCATTATATTTTCATAGAACTGTATCATTTGAGTGTTACTGTTTAATTAAAGGTTCGGTAACTCTCTTTAAAAGGTTTTTTTATCATAAATTTGAAAACATGTTCAAGCGGTCAAAACCCCAACAATTAGAATAATTGCCTGTTCATCATCACCAGAATAGTTTAGTATATAGGAGAAGTAGCTAAAAAACCCACTCGTTATATATTCTTTTTGAAAAGGCACTTATGAATTCATATTTTTGAGCTGAGGCAACTCTTTTTTTTGTGTGTATATAATATACCTTTACTTTTGCATAAATATTTTCTATTTTCATATAATTAAATACATGTTTGCAGCCAATGAAAATATATTACACATGGGTCCTTAAACAAATTTTAGGTTCTTTTTGACAATTAATTTTGTAATGGGAAATTTTCCAACAAATTCTCTTTTTTTAATAATATCATCGGACAATACACAAAATTCACCTAGCCATTTTAAAAATAGTTGCAAAGTTGGTGGGCTCATTTGACCCGTTGATATTGGAAACTTTGAAAAAATTCCAACTCTCCTGAAAGTGGGCAGACCCAAATGGCCCATAAGGCCTCATGTACATGGCAATTTTTTCTCTATTGGTAGATAGTTGATACTATACACCAATTGCACATGTTAACATACCATCTTTATAGCTGGTAACAACTAGTGAGTATACATAGTTATACATCCATATCCACATGTTTTCATTTGACCAGACAATACCAGCTTGTTTGCTCCTCCACCTTATCCGAACTTATTTATCTTTACTTATCGGCTTCTTTTTTGTTTTCTCCCCCAAAGAATCAGGGAAAGCATATTACTTTTGACTAAATATATACTTTAATGTTAGTTATCTGTATTTTTTCCTCATTCCTGTAATTTTTTGTTCCATTTTTTCATGATGATTTGATATGACATCAATACTGTTTTTTTGTGTGAAAAAAATTAGGGGGTTTTTTGGACTGAAGAAAGGGGTAGAGCCGGTAATATGGGTTGGCCCGCGGGTTATGGGTTGGTCTGTCCCAACTCAAGGGTCAGATGGGCAGGGTCAGAACGGCCCGTTTTAAATGGGCTGAAATTTGGCCAACTCTAACCCGGCCTGCTGGGTTACAGGGTCAACCCGCCCAACCTGTCACTTTAAAAAAAAATTATAAAAAAATATATGAGCGGCCTAGTCACTCATTGCCCATGCGATAGTGCGATGCGATGCATATAAAAAAATATGAACATTCTAAATTCTAATAATATCAAATACCGACTAAAAATTAAGAGTTGCATCATTCTAGTAATACAATAAATAAAACAAGTCTAACCAAATTCAACCAAGTAATACAAGTCTATTGCACCAAAAATACAAAATACAAAGGTCAAATAAAGCAAACTAAAACTCCATCATTAGGCAATCGAATCTTCAATAACTTCCTCCTCCTCAACTCCATTTATCACAAACAAAAAAAATAAAATTATACAAAGTCAAATAAAGCAAATTAATATATAGAAGATAGAGATAAGTGGATAAATATTACCATTACAAGGGAAGCCCATCATCCAATTATGAGTGCTTGTACATTTTTTGGAAGAAGACTACTTCGGTACTTTGTAAGAACTCGTGAACCTATTGCTAAAGGCTGATTCACTAGTGATTTAGAAGGTGAACAAATGGTTTAGAGAGGAAGAACAAAGTGTTGAGGTTTGATGGAGGAGTAGCCGACAGATTTGGTGTATAGGAAGGGGTTAGAGTTTGCTTAATATGTATATAACTATATATATTAAAAAAAGCAGGGTTGACCCGCCAACCCTCCGGGCTAACCCTTGTTAGCCAGTGGGTTGAATGGGTTGGGCCAAAACGGCCTGTTTTAAATGGGTTGAGATTTTACCAACCCTAACTCTGTTTAAACCCGCGGGTTGCCGGGCTCAACCCGTGGGTTCGACCCATATTCCCGGCTCTAGGAGGGTATCAATAGCACAAATTCTTAAACCAGTATTCATCTGTATGTCACTCCCGACCATAAATCTTTGCTTCCTCTTACTTCTATTCTTCAAAGCATGTTGTTCAACCAAATTATAAACAACGAAAAAGAAGGGATAGTTACATCTAATGGTGGAAGTTACTTGAAACTTGTGAAGGTGTTCATTTATTGATTGAATTTATAAGACTGGTTTTATTGATGTGATTCATGGAATTTAATTTTTACGATTCAAATTTTTAATTTTGTATTTCAAAACTAATAAATTTCTTGACTTAAGAAAAAATAAAGTATAGTCAATACTTATTAGTATTCATAATTTTAATTATTTTTATGCTCATATTATTTCTATGAGAAAATAATGGTAGTATTAACTAGTTAGGAAGAAAAAATTATGAGTTCCATTTAGTATTGAGATATCGTAACTCTAGAAATGAAAATAAAGAAGGCTAAAGTATACTTTTGGTCCATTATGTTTGCATTAAGTTTCAATTTAATCTTTTATGTTTGGAAAGTACACTTTTAGTCCTTTTTTGTTAACACCATTAGTTTAACTTAACATTAACTAAACAATTTTAAATGATTATTAAATAATGAAAAAATGTTCAGATTATAATGTTTGATATTTTCAAAATTTATCATTTTTGGTCCAATTTCATTATAAAATAATCATTTAAAATTGTTAAATTAACATTTTCCGTTATGTTAAACTAAAGGGAGCAAAAGTATACTTTAGCTAATAAAGAAATACAAACATATGGAGCAAAAGTATACTTTAGCCAATAAAGAAATACCTCACGATTTGTTGAAACTTACTTTATAGGACTAACTAGCTCATATTGGTCTGAAAATTCTAATATACTTCAATCCTCAATATATAAGATCAAGTTATTTTTATAATGGTCTGAAATTCTTACTAGATTAGATTTTATGTAAGTTTATAAGTCATGTAAATCAGTTTGTTGAAAAAATAATGAAATCAATACTTTAAATTTATTTATTCCTTATTCGCCTTAATATCCCCAAACGGAACTTTAATAATCGTATACTTTAAATTGAACTTTTCTTCTTATTTGGGAGAATTATTTTGCGTCTTCAAGAATATATTAAGTCATTAAAAAGTCTTAATGACAGGTGATCAGCATTTGAAGCTTATTTCGTCACTGGGATCGGAATTGTCACTAAATGTTTCAATATATATATATTTGAAGTTTTGAGTCATTTATCTTCTTCGAAACCTTGCACAATTACCCCGGTCTTATTTTTCATTCTTATAAATAATTCTGTTCTCCCGTTGTTCTTTTGCAAAAGAAAGGGATTTGAGGTTGGAAGAGTGATTTGACGATGTAGGGAGCTATTATAATTTATAACCATCTCACACGCTACTTTTTCAACACGTTGAACTAAATTTTGAGTTTTGAGATGATATGGATTCATTCATTTTGTTTTATCCCTTATGAAGGCTTCTTGCTCATTTTGCTTTACGTTTTTTTTTTGTTCATATCGTTTAATTTTGAATTGTGCAGTTTGTACAATTAAACAGACATAGCAATAGTTGGAACGAAGTTTTACCTTTCAAATCAAATGAGACATATCAGTATGCCTTTTCTTTTTCTTATGTTATCAACAAGAGAAGAAAGCATGATGAAACGAAGACATTCGCATTTTGTTAGGCATCGATGAAAAGCAATCTATAACCACATCAATTTATATAGCAACGAGTCTTGTTACAAAATATTCTTTCTAAAAGGAATGAATATTTATCTTTAATTACTAATCGGAATATTGATTATTTATTTTTTTCTGATAAAATATTAATATATCTGTTTTTTAAAAAGTATTGCATTTATTTAAAGCTTGATGTTTTGTTATTTTAGCTTTTCTTTTCTCAAGTTATAATTATATTACTGAGCCAATGGAAGATAACTTTCTCACTGAGATTTATCATGTACAGAGACTCATAATCAGTATCTTATATTTAAGTGGTCAAAACCATTTTCACTGCAACCAACATTTGTTATTAATTTTCTTAAAAAAATCGATAAATTTAATATCTATTTCTTCTATTATTTTCAAACAAATTACTACCTCTCTGATCTGGTCAGATATAGTTGAAACTTCACAATATTTAAATTATTATTTTGGTGGAATAAATACTTCTCTTATCATTAATATATGACCTAATTGAAAAAATTTGTTAGTCTTAAATATTTTTTATATTTATCATTCCTCTTAAATGATCGTTTATTAATTCTCCCTTAACAAGATTTGGTTCTTCTTTTTGTAACAATGTTTGAAGCGACAACCCATTTTTTAGGAAAGATTTTAAACTTATCAAATTAGTAAAATATATGACAGAGGGATTATAATATGGATAAATAAGAGTGTATAGAAACATGACAACATGAAATTCAAAACAAAAAAAATTAAAGAACATTAATTATCAGTTATAAAAAATCAAAAACTGTGTTTATATCGAATTCTGTATATCCATACATCAAATTATCTCATCATATAAAGCCATATGTTTTATTTAGATCATATTCACTTGTAATTAAATGAAAAAATCTAAAAGTAAAATACATAATCAAATGTGATGGGAGAACTTGACGAAATTAGTATAAAAAATTAATCTATTTTCTATACGTTAAACCATGAAAAAATGGAGGCCAAAGGCCAACAAAAACAAACAAACAAACTTTCAAACACAACGAAGAAATTAATGAGAAGGCATAGCATGTTGAAATGATGCATTATAGGAGATGCAGGCGGCGATGTTTTCTCGCATTGTCTCAGCAATCTCATTGTCTTAGTTTTTACAATTCTGTAGTCTTAAAACCACAACTCATTCCTTTCTCCCAATTCATACTTCATTTTCCCTTCCATGTGAGGCCCCTCTTGCCTCTCTTGCACTCTTATTCTTCTCTTAATTATTGTTCCCAAACAGTGATTCTCTCTTCTTAACCCTCCTCCAATTATTTGTAGCTTTTCTTTTTGAATCTTTTATCGTCTTCTCAATGGAGCCGCAGGGATGTTTTACTTTATTTTTAAAAGAAAAAGGTCTGGAAAACATACAGTTCTCAAAAATTTATTTGATTAGAAGAACCTGACACACCCACACATACATACTGTATATAAAGCAAAGCAACAATACGTTGAATCAAGGGCCTTGTTGCTCAGTGGTATGACATCTCCCCTTTAGGTGGGAGGTTGCAGGTTCTATCCCGCTTGTAACCTCAAGTCGTTAGTGCTTGTCCCTTTGAATAAAAAAAGCAACAATACGTTGCAAGATTTCATGTATGGAAAGTGCAATTATACTCATATTCAAGTGAAAGTGAATAATAAATGTCTTAAGAAACTGGGATTTTTTTTTTGCGTTTTTCATTTTTTCTTGTTTATTATTTAAACTGCATCATATATAAATTGCACGAGCTCAACTATGAAACTTAGTAGATATATACTCCCTCCGGTCCTAAATATAAGACTTAATTGACTTTTTCTGAAAAATCCTTAAAAAAACAAAATAAGTTAATTATAAATTGATTTACCAAAATTTTCCCTTAAACTAATTTATTTTACCTATAAACTAATGGATAATCTAAAAATATATCAAATATGTCATCATTTAATAACCTATTTTGCAACCTTAATCTCTCCAAAAAAAGTCAATTAGGTCCTATATTTAGGACCGGAGGTAGTATTATCAATGAAGTTAGGAGAGTACTATCTAATCCTAAATATATAATCTATTTATTTAATTTAATTAAATTACCGATACTAATTAAATTAGTTAACATGACTTGTTAGTCCCAAAAACTCCCAAAATATATAATTTAACACAACCTCTACTCTCCCTGCTCATTTGCATTCTGTGCAGTCATGAGAAAATGTTTATTTGGTTGAGTATATGCGTTTAAAGATAAATCAAATTGAGAATTACTTTTTGCATTAAAAAAAATTTCAAAAGAAAATTCAACCTGACTTAGTTATGAACATTGTTGTCAAACTCGCGAGTTGACTCTCCGATTTTACCGTTTTTACGACATTACCTAAACAAAACGTGTCACGAGTCACATAAACTTTCAGTCTTTGAAAATTCGGTAGAAACTTACGTGCTTACATTGTGAATTCACCGTTTTTACGTTTCTACCTTATAGAAAATTGTGTTAACTTGCTACTAAACTAATTTTAATTATTTTTAATTGAAAAAATTCAATGAATTTAAATATGAAATTCATAGAAATTTATCTATTGAGGTTGATATAATATGAATATTGATATATTTAAATCTACTATCTGCATTTAAAATAAATTCAAGTTAATTTATTATTATTATTTGTATTCTTATTTAATTATATAAAAGAAATACATGTTTTTTTGATAAATGTAAACTCTTACGAGTTTACGATTCGAGTCTATCGATCCGAATTTAAGTTTACTTAAACTCATGAGTTTGACAACCTTGGTTATGAATTACTTTTAGATAACTATTAAACATTAATTCTAAGAAAATTGAATGACATAAATTCAAGATATGTTATTACATACAAAGTTCTTAATCCGAAATTTTTCCCTCACTTTGATATTAAGATAATACTCCCTCTAATCCTACATATGAGGTCTATTCACCTAATTTGATCAAATTAAATGTTAGTTAATTTATTTTCAATAAATATTAGCTAAGATAGTTAAAATCACAATATATTACCAATAATGCACTTTCTTTTTTTTTTGCCATGGATAATGCACTTTCATTATCTACATTTATATTTCACATTCTCTCTCTCACTTGTTTATTATCAAACAGTATTAGTAGAAACAATTTGGTGAAAACTAGAAAACAATTAAAAATAAGTCTTATATTGACTATACACGTCTCTCCAAATAGATCTTATATGTAGGATTGGGGAGAGTATTTTACAACTAAGGTACCACTTAACATGAATGTTTTACACAAATACGTGTTTCCCTGGTACAAAGAAAAGGGTTCAATCTATATTATAATTGTTAAAAAAATTTGTTATAGGAAGGCATCTCCAAGTCAAAAAGGGTCAATTCCAGCAATCCCATTGTCTTCTTACCCAAAAGCTTTATAGCTACGTGCTCTCTAGGCGGCTCCATAAGTAGTGCATTAAACAAGTTATGCGGTATATTTACACGATTATTATATAACAAAAATTATACTGCCACATACCTATACAGAATCTCTCATCATTAGGTCAACTAAAAATTTTACCTTACCTCAAATTTTGGGATCCTGCCACAATAACTTGCCTAAAATATTTAACCTATCGCAGGGGGATTTCTCTTCCTTTTGCTCTAAGGAATTGGTTCAAAAGGGGTATTTATGTCAAAAGAAGCTAAAACAAACAGGAGCTTGGCTGAGAAAAGAGGATGCTATTTTAGGAAACTAAAAGTTACTAAAATCATTCAAAAACCACTTTAATGAAGTAAACATGAGAGGCTGAGGCAGCAATACTATTAGTGCAAGCCAAGCCCTCATAAAAAGCCATAAATAAATAGTCTCCTTACCTTCAAACTCTTCTTCCTCCCTCCCTATCTCTCTGCCTCCAAAATATTCTATAACAAGAAAAGAAAGGAATTCATCCGCCTACAATACCCCTCTCTCTTATCCCCATTTAAGAACTCATTAGTCTCAAAGTCTCTCACAATGGCTACAACATTTATCAGAAGAATGGCCATAGGCTATGCTTTTCTTGCTCTTTTCCTCTCTTCAGGTATATCCTTTTTGTTATGTTTTCCTCTGCATGCATATCTATTTTTCTTAATCCAAGTTTCTACTCTCTACTCCTTTTCTCCCTTTCAATACAATGAAAAAGAAAGAATCTGATACTATGATTTGATCATATTAAGTAGTAATATTACTATTTACTAACATATGGTTCAATGACATATTCAGGATTCTTAATAGGAGTGGATTCCTTTGGAATAAACTATGGTCAAGTGGCTGACAACTTACCACCACCTGAAAAAGTGGTAGAATTCTTGACATCCTTAAAGTTAACAAAAGCAAGAATCTATGACACAAATCCTCAAGTCCTATCAGCTTTTGCAAATTCCAACATTGAACTCATTGTCACAGTAGAGAATGAAATCCTCAACCAACTAGATGACCCCCAACAAGCACTCCAATGGGTAAACAGCAAAATCAAACCCTTCGTACCTGAAACAAAAATCACAGCAATCCATGTAGGAAATGAAGTAGTTACAGATGATGATGAAACACTGATCCAATATTTAGTCCCAGCAGTAGTCAACATCCACAATGCAATCTCCCAACTAGGCATCAACACAAACATATTAGTCACAACCCCAAGTTCACAAGCAGTACTAGCTCAATCATACCCACCTTCAAATGGGAGTTTCAAGAGTGAAATCTCAGAAATCATGACCCAATTTTTAAACTTTTTGTCAAAAACAAAATCACCATTTTACATAAACGCCTACCCATTTTTTGCATACAAAGATGAGCCATCACAAATACCATTAGAGTACGTTTTATTCAATCCTAGTCAAGGCATGGTGGACCCCGTGACAAATTTACATTATGATAACATGTTGTATGCCATGGTGGATGCTGTGATTTTTGCTATTCAGAAATTAGGATTTGATGATATTGAAGTGAAGGTGTCAGAAACAGGATGGCCATCAAAAGGTGACATGGATGAAACAGGGGCTAGTGTACAAAATGCAGCCATTTATAATGGGAATTTGATTAGGAGGCAAATGAAGAATGAAGGGACACCTATGAGACCAAAAATGGGATTGGAAGTGTACTTGTTTGCTTTGTTTAATGAAGATTTGAAACCTGGTCCTGGTTCTGAGAGGAATTATGGGTTGTTTCAGCCTGATGAAAGTATGGTTTATGATGTTGGCCTTTCCAATATTAAATCTTCTTCCTCTTCATCTTCGTCCACGGCGTCAGAATCTTCAGATTCTTCGGATTCTTCGGTTTCTCTGGACTCATCTGCTCGTAAGGTAATCATAGTTTCATTTTGTGAAAGCTTGAATGTTTGCTTATGGCTCTGGAGATAGTTGTTATAAGTGGAGTTAACAGCTAAACATAAGCTTGACAATAATTATGGTTTTAACTTTTAAGTAACCCAAAACTATTGTTAGGATTTTTTTTAGGGGAAATTGCTTCTCAAGTAACAAACAAGAGAAATTAAAAGTCAATGATGCCATAAAATCCCATGAGTGATGTGATAGTTTCACTCACTAGTTATGTGTTAATATGTGATGCAGACATGCAGTAGTAGTTGTTAATGTAATCCGGTTGAACTGTTAACATTAAGTTGAGTGTTTTGATGTTTTTTTATATCAAAGTTTTGATATTACTTATTAATCCAGACACTACTGATTATCAATATTTTTTTTGGTCTATGAGTAGTAATGATATATTGATAGTTTTACTATATAATTGTATTATATTAGTATCAGGTCCCTCGGAACTATTATTAGTAATTTTAATACTACAAGAGATTTTATTGTATTAATTTGCTTTCTTTGAAATTTAACTGTAATTTTCCTTTTTGAATTCAAATATATAATTTTAAAAAAGATGTAAACATATTCATAAAAAACTACAGATATAGTTGGGTGGGGCGAGAACAGTGCTAGTATGTATGAGTGACCCTTCTTGTGTTAATAATATTCACCAATGAGACTAACAACGTTAAAATACTATAATTAATAGATTTAAAAAACATTTTTATTGACTTAATATATAATTTAACTTGTTTTTCTAATTCTGTTGTATTTAATTTTTTTTCCTTTTTACAAGCAGTTCCTTCCTTCCTTCTTTAACACTTTTGACGTAGTAAATATTATTTTAAAGATAGCTATTGCGAGAAAATCAATGTGTGTGTATTTATAGGTTATTTATCATTTTCTTTTTTGTATCAGGGAGCATGGGAGGGTTACAAAAGCTGGGTCTGTTGGGTACTTGTGTATATGCTGACTTCAGCTCTGGGGGACACAGCTTAAGTAACACAATTAATTAGGTATATATTCCCTATCACTCATCTACGAATATTAATTAAATACAAATAATAACATTGCATTATTCTATTACATATATATCATATGTATTTCATATTTGTAAATTATACTTTCTATGATTCACACATTATGTATTTGTTGTCTGTCATATTCCCAACATACTATATGCACATAACCACGTCCAAGTTTTTTTGGTATGTCCCACAAAGGGCAATTCAATAGCATAGAAGATTATAATACTTCCTTTGTGCTTAATTTATGATTTACTAGTGTCTGAAGAGATGATTTTTATCCCCTATAACATGTTTCAAATTTTTGTTAATCATTTTTGAATACTACCTTATTGTTAACATGTTTCTATTAAAAAAGGATGTTTAGTAAGATATATATAATTAGAAAAATCATATCATATTTACTAATTTACGTGGGATTTTTAGTCTAATCAATTTGAGATTGAAGGAAGGACTATTTGTTCTTATTTAATCTAAACAATATGCCTTATCCTAAATTTTCCACTAGATATAAGTTAATAATTTAAATATGAGAGTTTAAGCATTTATTGAACTTAAATTTTGACCATTTAATTATCTCCCATGACAACAGTATTCTCATCATTGTGATAACTCTACAGTAGCGACTCCTGTAAATTTCGTATAAAACGTGTGAATGACTATCATATTTTTAATTACAGGAACTACGAAGGAGTATACATTTTGTAGAGAAGATGGAAGATGAGGAAGAAGAGAAGTACTATTATCAATATTATGAGTAATAGTAGAAAGGAGATTATGACCAAACACAAACATATAAGCTAGTGACTATTTTTAGCTTTAACAATAACTTCTCATTCTTTTTTAAAAGCAATAATAATAACATATACTCATCCGATCCCTCTATTTTTTTGTATATGCATTAATTGTATATGAAGATAGAATTCTGAGTTTTCTCATTTTAATTTATGTAAATCTATTATTAATTATATATGCAAATAAATGATTAGGGGGGTATTATGTTGAGCTATCACTTTCTTCATATGGTAAATTGGTAATTGATTCGATTGGCAATTATACAACTTATATTTCATAATAATACGATTTAACGCTCTATTTGATTGGAAAAAAAACTTGAGAAAGGAGAAAATGAGGGCGATAATTCTATCCCTGTTTCATAAGAAAATAGACCCATATGATCTGATTTTTCACCCTTCTACTTTTCCCATTCCCTATCTTCTCCCCTAACTCAAGCAAATAATAATTTATTTTCTCTCTCCTTACTTTACTCCTCTTGCATGTTTTCTTCCTTTTATCATAACTGCAACAAGTAGAACTTTTGATATTGACCAGAAAAACCTTACACATTGAGTTAGAGAAAAAAGGTATATAAGAACTGCAGAATCTAATGTCTTAAATTAGAAAAAAAAAAGCTATCCCAAACACATACGAAAACTTAAAACCCATTTTAATTGCTTTTCCCCGAAATAAGCACTTAATTCCCTAAAATAAGCGATCCTAAACAGTAAACCTCACACCCTAGATTAACTTAGATAATCTATATAGAAAACACACTTTCTACACGGGTATCTATCACTTAATATAGTTCCTCAATACACACGCACGCTCGCACTCACATATGGTACTCTCATTTATGTTTTCATGGAAGTAATTTTAGTAATATTTTTTGGTCTCATTGCTCTAATGTGTATACAAATGAGTTTTTGTACGTATGCAAAGTGCAAACCATTTGATTCATATTAAGTTAAAGAAAAATGGTTGAAAAGTTCATCACAAATTTTGTTGCATAAACTACTACATACCTAAAATTTGTTTAAAAATAAGTGGCAACATATTTTTAGCTATACAGTTCTTATATATTCGTGTGTGTGCGCACTGTATATTCAACCATATATATAATATCATTCATACGTACTTGAAAATACACCTTACAATTATAGAAGAGTCGCACTCTTTAGGAAAATGAACATTTGCCCCTGACTTTGTAATCAGTAGTATGAAAACTTTCATAAAAATTAGAGGTCACCACTTGTTTGATCCCATATACAATCATAACTGGTTAATAGTTAATAGTGTCTATCCATGTTCGCCCAGATTGTAGGTAGTAAAAATTATCATTCTCACAAGGACTAGATCTAATCTACTTAAATTAACTAATCTAATTTTACTTTTAATTGAATTGAATAAAACGTATCATTTGAGGAAAATTGAACGCGTGATAAACAAATTTAAAGCGTAATAATCAAATACGCTCTCTCAAATTTGAAAGATCCTCACACTCCCATGCTATTAATTTATGAAAAATCGCGTTACCTAAATCTCACACTCTTATGCTATTAAATCTATAATAACATGTTTAAGTCTCAATTTCCTTAAGATTATATTAGGTTGACATATGAATTTCTTCTGGATACTACGTCAACAAGTTTTTTCTCTTACATGATTTTACCTATTTTTTATAACAACACGCCCTTTCTCAAGGGATGAACTATTGAACGGATAGTGTCGATTAGGCAATTTCATGAATAGATGTAAGGTAAAAACAATATAGAATTGTACTCTCTCCGGTCCTAAATATAAGACCTAATTGACTTTTTTGAAAAATTTTTAAAAAAAGCAAAATAAGTTAATTATAAATTGATTTACCTAATTTTTCCCTTAAACTAGTTTATTTTATTTATAAACTAATGGATAATCTAAAAAATATTAAATATGTCATGATTTAATAGACTATTTTGCAATCTTAATCTCTCCAAAAAAAGTTATCTAGGTCCTATATTTAGGACCGGAGGTAATATTAAACAACTAATAGATAGGAAGCTGGCAAAAATCAATCCATACAAAAGTTTAAAGAAAACCTAAAATGAAATGTTTAGCTACTCATAAATGGAATAACTCTCAAATACAAATAGATCCAAATCATATCCAATCCAATTCAAGATAATAGCAAAGATTTGGAGAAATCAAGAAAAATCTACTCTCCGATCCGCAAGAAACTCTTCTAAATTCGCTGCATGACCTCCAATTTTGTGAAATCCTAGCTCTAAATTGTGTGCTCCAATGAGTCTTAATGACATATGGATTTTAGGGTTCAAAAAGGCTGAATGTGTGCGAAATTTCGTGTCATATATCCTATTATATCTTGAAAAATAATGTTGTGCGTTTTTGATATTTTTCACGCAGTGTTATGATACTCAGGCCTATCCCAAAGCTGTAGAGGCGATTTTCCAGAAATTTTAGCAATTGTTCTCCAGCCTCTTCCATGCTTTTCCTTTGATCTTCTTCTCCTTCCTAGCCAAGAATAATCATTTTTACCTATCACAATCATGCATAAAAGTAAGGGACAACATGCCAATCAAAGTTTCAAATAAATTGTCTTAATTACCTCAAAAAAGGATTAATTTGAGCTCTATGACATATTAGCACAATTTTCTCTCAAAATCACTAAAAACTTTTAGTTAAAATTGATGATTCCGCAAATAAATCCTAAAATATGCCTAAAGTCAACGTAAAATGGGGAGTCATCAATCCTTTGAACACTTTCATGGAGGAAAAAAAATCTATTATGCTTTGGAATTGATGAATTTTGGTGGAATGTTATTCAGCAATTTTCCTTAATTTATAAAACAGCTTTCACTTCCAAAGAAAAGTGTACGTATATGTGTCCATATATACATATCATATACATATACACACACAAGGAGGAATTGGGGGACAATAATCAAAGCTGAGGCTTATCAGAAGTTGTATTGACATGATGACAAATGGGCTAACGTGGAGCACATGAAGGCCTTAAGTCCTCCCTACATGACCCCCACTTTCTCTTTCTCTTCCATACTCTTCTTTTTCCTTTATTTTCCTATGTTTGCATAACAAACAACACCACACAACTTTCAATATCACATACCACGCACCATCACTTTTAGTTACTCCATATTGCTTTGGCGGTGGAACTCCTTTCATGCATGGATTTTTTTGAATAACTATATGGGTGATTTGGATTTAAATATTGATGTGCTTATTAATTAGGGGTGCCTCTTCTAATTATTATGTGTTTACATAGATTCAAATTATTATTCAAATTATTATAAGATTATTATAATAATTTTATGAAAAAATGTTTTGGTGAAATTGAACATTAAAATACACTATTTAAAAACTTCAACTATCATAGCCTGCATATACCAACGTAATTTTCATGACTAAATATAACCTTTCAATTGCAAAAGAAGAAGAAGAAGAAGAAGAAGAATAGTCTAAGCAAAAATCCATGACAACCTAGCTACCATAATTCATTGTGACCCTCTGGTATGGTATTTGTCAATTGTCATCTAAAAGAGAAAAGTGAAAGACACATTGCATCCACATGAATAGGCCTTCATTCATCATGTCTGCTTTCTTGTTTTTCTTTCTTTCTAAATTACAATTTTCCCATATAAATATTATCAGATCATATTCATGAATTGGAAAATCCAAACGAGAGACCATTAGAGTATAGTTTATGAAGTTTTAGTATTAATAGCTTACATTCTTAAATAACTATTAAATTCGTAAAAAAATATTTTTTTTATAAAAAATCCTTCTAGTAATCTTAAAATAAAATGTTAGGACAATATTGTAATGAAAGTAATCGATTATATCTTGAAGGAGGAGGAGAAAATCTTAGTTCCTAAAATTTTATGCCATTTCCCTTTAGGAAATGTTTTAATGTTATAAATCCTTATAAACATGTTGCTTACCAAATTTTTTTTTATATACATCAAATTTTAGGTGAGTTTGCTTAGAGAGATACTTACAGATCGCCCCAACAAGATTTTCACATTGTTGGGATTTGAACCCACAACCTTATGATTATGAGCCAACACTAATTGGACCATCCTTTGTTGAAAGTATATCCTCATTATCCTATATTTTTATAAAAATATATAGTTAGAGTTGCATGTTTAATCTGGTCCCTATGAAAAAAATATGAAGTCAACTTTTGATTCAGCTGATTGGCTAAATTTAAAAAGAATATCACAACAGCTTCTACCACTCAAGTCTCTGGACAAATAGTTTTCTTCTTTAAATATACATTAAATTGGTTTGAGGTTGACAGAATAAAATCCTCACCAAATATAGTTCAAAAAACATTACTATCAATATATATGTACATTTATAATAACGCTAAAATAGTAGGATTCGACTATGATTGTCGCAACCTTAAAAGGGATTGGTCTATAACTTGGACCTGAATGCTTTAAGTCCCTGTCCTTGTGGTCATGTGTAAGTCAACACTGATGATTCTAATTAATCCCCATCTATAATGTTGTTTAAAAAAGTTTATAAATGCAATAAATTTGTGTTAATACAACTTTCGGTTTTTAAACTTTCACTCGATTTTGGTTTTAGTTCTAAAAACTTTAAAATCGGTGGTGTTGGTCTTCGAATTTGCTGCCAATCTTGGTTTTGGTCTATAAACTTTAAAATTGGTGGTTTTGATCCTTAATTAGACTTTCGATCAATTTTAGCTTTGGCCCTTGAACTTTTAGTCAATTTTGATTTTGGTCCATAACTTTCAAAGTTTTTTAACTGAATAATTAGGGATAAAAACATTGACTTAAAAGTTTAGAACCGACTGAAACCAAAATTGATCGAAAGTTTGAGGACCAAAATCACCAATTCTAAAGATTAGAGACTAAAATCAAAATTGAGTGAAAGTTCAAGGACCAAAAGTTATATTAACCCATAAATTTATTTTTCATACTTCCAATAAGATTAAGCGTCCCTAAAATATCAAAACATTTAAATCAATTTACTGTAGTACTATTCCTTCTTGCCCCTATAATAGGGTGCCTTTTAGAAGGTATTGTTTTATATAGGTAGTTAGAGAGAATAAATATTAATATAATACTACCTCCGGTCCTAAATATAGGACCTAGATAACTTTTTTTTGGAGAGGTTAAGGTTGCAAAATAGTCTATCAAATGATGACATATTTGATATATTTTTAGATTATCCATTAGTTTATAAGTAAAATAAACTAGTTTAAGGGAAAAAATTAGATAAATCAATTTATAATTAACTTATTTTGCTGTTTTTAAGGATTTTTCAAAAAAGTCAATTAGGTCTTATATTTAGGACCGGAGGGAGTATTAAAGACTAAGATACTTTAATAAAAATAAGATTAAAATTTTCTTATAGTTTTATGAATTTTTTTATATTTGGAGTCTAGATCAGAGGAAGAGTTGTTGCATTTTAGGCCCATTGCTAGAAAATCATTTCATGTCAATTAATTAAATTCTTTTCCGGAAACCTTATAATAATTCATATGATAGTAAGATGGAGTGAGGTGTTCCAACAAGAGTTGTTTTATAGCATGTAAGGAGTGTTGACCATTTAATTAATCCTAAGATATTGAGTTCAATTGTACATGCAAATGAAAAAAAAAAATAAAAAAGTCTCAGCTGATTAATTGAACCTGATAATGTTCAAATATAAAGACGACATTCTAGATTCATGATTAATATTTAGTCATACTTGAATGGTGATCACTATGTAGTGTGAAAAGATTCCCAGAAAAGGTGGCCTTTCAATGTTTTTAGAGCTATGCAAGTACATGAGAACACAACCCATCTGCCATGTTCGTAAGCAATCAATTCAGAGAGGGGGAATAATGAAGGTACTGTAGATCACATAAGGCAAGAGAGAGTCTTTGTCCATTTTCTAAATGTTGTTGGTGATATGTTTTCTAATTATATGTGCTGTGTATCTCCCTCCACTTCAGATTGAGAATCATATCATAGATTTTAAAGTCCGACTTTAACATGGCCTTGCTCAAATGTTAGGGAGCAACAGTGAAAATTTATGTTTGTTCATCATTTATAACTGCACTTGTCACGTACCTTTCAAGATTTGATTCAACACCTCGATCTATACATCTACCTAAGCTAGCATGATGTTGAATCCGATCCCCTTGTTTACTTTCTTATCTTCATGGTAATTTTGTTTTCTAAAATACTTTTTTTTAATAAACTTTGTCTTCCAAAATACTTCCCAGGCCAACTGATCTTTTGACATTTTTCGTGACATTTTATTGTTATTTTGGGGTTGAAAGATTCAAAGAATTGAATAATGGGTCCATATATATGGCACTGGAAATCAGACTAATTAATATGTTAAGACTATGATTCAAAGGCCAATAACTGTCCTTGAATAAATTACGATATACACAAAATAATCATAAATAACTCTACAAGGAATGATGCTTGAATAAATAGACATTATTTTTAATGGAGCATATAATCATGTATAAACCACACATAGTTTACTAATAAAACATAGTTACTAAAGAACATATATGACGAACACATATTTTTTTCTTTAAATGACCTCATTTAGTTTGAAGCTCAATAATAGGGTTAAAATATAAGATACAGTTTCATCAACTAATAACAAAAAGCTCTTAACCAGCTCGATCGGCTAGAAGTTTGGTTCACCAAACCATGGTTTTATTCAATTGACTAGAGTAATATTTCGATAATATGAGCATATGTTTACAAAATTAGTTTCTACAAGAGAAATTAGGGAGTAGGAGATAAAAAGCTCACACATTCATCACATTTAAATACGTTTTTTTTTAAAATAAAATTGGAGATTTTGATGTACATATGTTTGGGTTGCTTCACACATTAGGATATGGGTTTTAACATTGAATTGAATGAATTTTGAGACATTGGAGAAAGAACTAAGCTTAAAAAGATGTAAAGAAAAATGGTAGATAAGGGTATACTCACATAAATGTTTGTGCATTATTAATTTATTTAAGTCGGAATCTATATTATATAATGTATATTACCCAACCAAAAATATAATTACATTATCAGGCAAACCAAACACCTTAAATTAGCATAATATATGCATTAAAACGAACCAACCATGTTATTGAGAATTAATTAACTTTAACGATATTTATTTATCTTGGAAGTTAGGGATAAGAAATTGAGAATATGACAGGGAAGCAAGTGAAAGCAAATTCATATCAAGCTTTTAAATCGAGGCTATACACATTAACTACCATAGAAAGTAAAATGGGCCAGATACTCCCCCCACCCCCATACTTTTTGGGTTAAGCGGGAACATATCTACGATGCTATGATTGATGAGACCCAAACACTCAACAGTCTAAAGTTCAAATTGCAAATGGGTCGGCTCATTTATTTACTACAATATCAATTTTGCAGCTTAAAAGTACACAAGAATGTGACCACTAAAAAATTTCATCACAATTGAGGAATATATTGGAACAAGCACGGACAAGTTTTTAAGCATGAAATTATTGTTTTTCGATTACATTACTTTTGGGGCTTGATAGTGATTTTCACAATTTTACATCTTACTTTAATATCATCACTAAAGTTGACCATATACATTGTTTTTCCTCTCATCTTTAGAATAACATCATCTATCTCATAATCGTCTTTCTCATTTTCTTCTCATAATCCATGTTTCATATTTATATTTAAAAAATGAATTTTTCAAAAGTAATATCTTACAAAACATAATTCTAATGTTTCATATGTAAATAATTTTAACCTATCAAATTTTAATCCAATATTCATAATAATTATCTTCAAAGGACAAACTTGGCTAAATAGTAAGTCCGCTTACTATAGAGTTTGAGACAGTGAGTTCGAATAAACCTTTCTACATAAAAACAGGGGTAATGGACCTAATCTGCCCCCCAAGTAACCACCAAGGAGCGCTGAGCACCCTGAACTAACAACAGGCCCATATCTGGACTCCAAGTAACCAAGGTGTTTAAAAACTACCCCGGTTGGACGGTCAACAACGTTTGACCGTTACTATGCCTATGTGGCTGCCACGCGAGCACTTGATTTGCCACCTCTGCTTGCCACGTGTGTATTTTAAATGGACCTAATCTGCCCTCCAAGTAACCACCCAAGAGCACTGAGCACCCTGAACTAACAACAGGCCCGTATCTGGACTCAAAGTAACCAATGTGTTTAAAAACTACCCTGGGTGGACAGTCAATAACGTTTGACCGTTACTATACCTATGTGGGCGCCACGTGAAGACCTTGTTTGTCACCCGGCGCCTTGTCATCGCCACGTAAGATATGTTCATGTGGGTCCCACCTATAATAATAAACAATTTCTCTCTCCCTCTTCATCACCATCACCACAGCCCCGCCCAACACCCATCACCTCTACCCACGCCACTAGGGGTGCACAAATGACGGACATGACCGGGCCACCTATATGCCCTGGTCTGTCCTAAATAATTGCCGGGCCATAATTTTTGACCCGAGACCCGGTCATGTCCTGTTTGGCCCGACACCGAGATCGGGCCGGACATGACCACCGGGCCACATGACGGACCATATTGGTCCCAATTTTTTTTTATAATTAAATAAAAAAATTACACTTTTCAACCATTAAATAAATTGATATATTATGTAGGAAAAATAAAAAATTGCAATTAACTATTTTTAAATTAAATAAGTAATTAATTAATTATGAAATAGTTTGATAATTGTGTTAATTAATCAAAATATTTTTACCAAAAATAATAAAATTATCGGGCCGGGCCGTCCTGTTGGTCATGGAGCATATGTCCTGGTCATGTCCTACCCGATAGCCGGGTCAGTCACGTCCTAATCGGGCTGGTCTAGGACCACTTCGTGACGGACCATTTTTGACATAGGACCGGATCGGGTCATGACGGGCCAATCGGGCCCCGGGCTTTTGTGCAGCCCTACACGCCACCCCCTCACCTCCCCAGCCCCCCACTGCCTCACCTCCACAGACCCCTACCCACGCCACCTCTGCTTGCCACGTTTGAGGGGGTGGTGTGGGTGGGGGTGGTGGGTGTTGGGGGCTGTGGTGATGGTGTTGAAGAGGTAGAGAGAAATTATTTATTATTATAGGTGGGACCCACATGAACATATCTTACGTGACGATGATAAGGCGCCGGGTGACAAACAAGGTCTTCACGTGGTGGCCACATAGGCATAGTAACGGTCAAACGTCATTGACCGTCCACCCGGGGTAGTTTTTAAACACATTGGTTACTTTGAGTGCAGATAGGGGCCTGTTGTTAGTTTAGGGTGCTCAGTGCTCCTGAGTGGTTACTTGGAGGGCAGATTAGGCCCATTTAAAATACACACGTGGCAAGCAGATGTGGCAAAGCAGGTGCTCGCGTGGCAGCCACATAGGCATAGTAACGGTCAAACGTTGTTGACCGTCCAACCGGGGTAGTTTTTAAACACCTTGGTTACTTGGAGTCCAGATATGAGCCTGTTGTTAGTTCAGGGTGCTCAGCGCTCCTTGGTGGTTACTTGGGGGGCAGATTAGGTCCATTACCCTAAAAACAGATGTAAGACTTCATAGTATATTTTCTGCTCCATCACCCGTATCAAGCATGGACTCGAACTAAGGTGCTCCTTAATTTATAATAATTAAATTTCTATATTTATAGCCAGTCACAAACTCAACTAATGGAGGATAATAATTGCGTTAGGCACCAATAGCGAACCTAAAACCCTATAGAATCTCCCACAAGTCATAAACATGGGTAAACTATAATTTCATCCTCCAATAATCAACCGTACAAAATATAAGACTCACTTAATTTTTGAATTTTTGATTGCAAAAGTATATAAGTGAATGAGTATTTAGGGGAAGAGAGAGAGTGAGTGAGAGTGAGAGTGTATATATACATATATATGTATATATGGCGCGAGATTCAAACCAAATATGAGTACATATATATATATATATATATATATATATATACACACACAAGTATAAAAGAGCTCAAAAGTGTGATGTGGCATTGCGAAGAATCTCAACGTACAATGGCGCTTGCTTCAACATTCGAGGAACGACTTCAAGACATGGACAACACTCGAAACCAACGTCTTTCTCTTCTTCAGGTTCTTTCACTTCAATTCCTTACTTACATAGATTGATTAAATCATAGGAGTACTTTTTTTCTTATTTTCGATTACATTTAGGCTTAAGTTTAAGTTTCTCTGCTTGCTATTCATGAACCAACACAAGTTGCACCGTTTTTTCTTTAATTTCATTTTGTCAAGGAAGTATTACTTACCAGTATTTAGTCAAGGAAGACAAGATTAGTACTAGGTTTCTAATTATAAGACCAATTTTCCTAATTTGATTAGATTAAGGATGTTAGTTAAGTGACTAGTATTTATTATCACATGATATTACCAATTCAACCTGACTATATAACTTTATCCCCCACTCTTATGAGGTTAATTTAGGAAAAGGTTAGGAAAAATTAGAATGTGGTCTTGTATTTAGGAACGGATGGAGTAAATTTGAGTGAAAATCAATTTTATGAGCCAAAAAAAAATCAAGACAAAGAGCAGAAATTACAGGATTACCTCTACCATGGAAGTTTCTAATGAGCTATTTGGTTTGTAGGCTGAGAAAGAATTGCAGGCAAGGAAGTCACAGATCCTTGCTTCAAGGCTAGCAAATATCAGGTCCATGGAGCAGAGGTGTTATCTGCTAGATAATAAAGTAGCAATGAGTAACTACAAAATTCTTGCTCTCAAGTCTGAAATTGAGAGCCTTGAGGGGAAATTGGAGGCTGGAGGTTTTGAAATGAGGTGAATTAAGAGAGTGTTGATGTGTGATATTTGTATTGTTTGAGTATGATTGTTTGACTAGAGTTAGGTTTATGTTTTAGGTCTTTGCAGAGTGAAATTGAGGAGCTTGAGGAGTTGGAGAGGAGCAAAGATAGCTTCTATGAAATGAAGAGAATGGAAATGCAGGAATTTAAAGACAATGCAGAGAGATTTGTAGTGCAATGTAGAATAGAAGTTGAGAATTTGAGGCAGAGAGTGAATGAGGTAAATGGAAATCATCACTTACAAAAAGTTGTGTTCCTATTTATGTATGGTAGTAAACTTTGCTCAGGTAAGCCATCATCAGTCTATACATAGTCATAGAAAAAGTCATGTTTGTCATGCAAAAGTATAATTTAGTACAACTCAAATAGTCACTGTATGATTTAATCAAACTGGAAGTTGAGGACAGTATGGATGCTGTGTCATGCAAAAGTTAAGATTGCGTTGTTTTATCCTTCATAAAATAAAATCCACCAACCTCTGGCTTCTAAAACTTGCTTATTCTCTTTTGAGTTAACCCCAACTTTCTTAAATCTTGGCTCCCTGCTCAAGAGAGTGTTTCTCGGTGAAATCTGCCTGTCTTCCCTAAAGATGCTTGTAAAATTTTAAGACAATTCTAGTGTTTGTTTCATATGAGGCTATGAACTCCACTTATGTATGTCTGAGAGCTTCCAATAGTGTGTCTCAGTCACTTTATGTTTATGTGCAAGAGGTTATCTTTCATTTCTGATACCCAAATCAAAATTAATTTTTTTCAGTAAACATTTGGTTTTCTAACCTTAGGACAAAATGAAATTTCAAACTCTATGAAACTATGATGGAGGTTACAGACCTAAAGACTGCAACATGAGCATACTGTGTCTTTTTTATTTTATTTTTATGAAACTATGGTGGAGTATGCAGGCTTAAACAATACAGGTTTTGTGTTGAGCTGTTTATTTAATAATTTACTTTGAGGATTATATGCGCTGTCAAATGGTTGCATGCTTTTTATGATTTTAACTTGGCGGAAACTTGAACTTTCTGACCTTGAACAAGAATCTGAGTTTTCTTCTCAACTCTGGATAATACCTTGTATATTCTTCTACATGCAGTCATCAAATTTTGTTTCTCTCCAATACACAATTTGAATTTTTGTTGCAAAACATAGCCAGTTTGGAACTGCTGTCTAGTTTCATACTTTCATTTCATCACTACTTACATGATCCAGACTGAATCAGCATACCTCCCATTCTTGAATTGTGGTCTTATGCAGACTGAGTTTTTCCTTGTCAATCAATATTTGCATAAGATGATGAGCAATAATGTGAGAATTTGAGAGAATGAATATGGTGTGAGTTAAGGAGTTTCCCTTGGAGCTATTGTTTACTCCATCAAGCTTCTCATGTCACACTCTCTTTACTTTTCAGCTGAGGTCATCTTTCTTGGAAGTTAAAAGGAACAATAGAAACTCATGTGATTCTGAGATATCTGCAGCTGAATTGAAAAAGTCAGAACTTGTGGCTGCAAAGGAAAATCTGGATAGAAGATTGGCTTCTAATTACCAGATTAAAGCACAGCTGCAAAAGCAGCTTCAAAACATTCTTGTAACCCAAGCACAAGAGAGAGGCAAACCCCTATCTTAGCCTGCTGGTGGCCGGATGACAAGTCAACAAACAAAATTTTGATCGAGGTTTGCTAGTTGCAATGACTTTTGCTTTGAGACACATTCTTCTTTTTAATCAGAATTGAACATCATTGAGGTGTAACAATTACATAAAGTGACATCAAAATTGAATCCTTTCAAAGGATCTTTGTCCTCTTCAAAATATATTATTAAGGCGTAACAACTATACACCGGCTCCCTAAACTCATAAAGTAACATCCTCCAAATCCAATATATGCATAGTGAAGTAATAACAGTTATTTTTGTTTTGAGATACAAATAAGAGTATCTTTCGTCAGTAACAGAAACCGATCGAACTTAAGATTCACTTGAAAAATAACATATTTCTTGGTTCTCACACACATATTATTGATAAATTGGTAATGTGATCATAAATTATAACAAGACATGATACTCTAAATTTGAAAAAAAAATTATTTCAAAATTTTAAGAAACAGATATTTGAAATCAAACTAGTGAATACTACTAACTAACCAAATGCAGACAAAAAAAATGTGCTTGCAATAACAAAAATGGGCCTAACAAAATACATGCCCAATATTGTAGTGAATCCATAAGGCTAAAACGAAGTCTACCCAATTACATGCAACTATTGACACGTGTTTCACCCAACCAACAAACATTACAAGGAAAGAATATATAAAGTTTTCCATAATCTTCATTCTCTCTCTAGAATCTTCTCTAAAGAGAAAGAGCAGAAAACCCTAACAAAAGACCTGTGCAATTACCAATTTGCCCCTATCGTCGTCTGATCACTCACCTGAAGTTATAAAAACATCTTCAAATAAATAGTCATCACTAAACAACTTGGCACTAAAATTTGTTCATTTTCTTCGCTTTTTAGCTATAATCAAATCAATGGCTGAAGATTTGGCTTTGGATTTGGAAGAACTTCGCCACTTGCAGAGCATAGCAAAACGGCCTCGAACTATTTCTCTCCTATCCTCTGAGATTAACAATCTCCAAAAGGTGTTTATTTTCTTTGTTTTCAATTTTGGGTTTTAGATTTTTTTTTGTTAATAAATTGATTTGGGTGTGCAGAAATGATTGCCATTCTTAGAAAGGGAAAATTTTGATTGATAAAATGTTCCTATTATTTGTTAGTTGTTAATAGAACTGTTTATATTTCACTGTCTTGAATCTGAAGTTCTGATTAACATTAACATTAGCATTAGCAGTTTATAAATGATAGAAATGAAATTTATCTTACTGTTCACAAAAAATGAAATTTATTGTGCTGGTCTTTTAAAGGTTCATTTCGCTTGAGTATATAGTTAAAGCTGCATAATTTGGAAACAACATTCTAAATAAGTCACCTTGGTGTTTTGATAGGCTACTAATTAAGTTGGGTTCTGATTTAATTTATCTATACTTATTGCACAGTAGAAATGAGATTTTGAAAATGCTTTGAGGTCCTGAAGTTGGCCACAATCCTTCTTGATGAACTGCAAGTAGTGCTATTCCATTTTCTATATTATTTTACTAAATGGCCCTTTTTCGATGTTTATAATTCACCCTTGAGAAGATCTTTCCTGCAATTCAAATTGATGGAACGGGAAGGATTGAGCTTGTGCATGGTTGTTCATTATTTAAGTGATAGTGTTAATACTATTGTTGTAATGAGCTTCTCAAATTGTGGGTAAGAATTGATTGCTTCGTTTTGATTTTGGAGGATGCTTGTTGTCTTTATTCCAATCTGAGTGCTTTTTGTAATCAGATTAGTGGCGCTCAAGGATAGAGATTGATGTATATGAGGATTTCTTGAAGTTTTAGTTCATGGTTAAATTTATGCATGGAGTGTGTAATGTTTAGTTTTGTTGATTTAATTTGCAGTTATCAAAGGCAACAACTTCTGCACCATCACCACAGATCCCAGCTCCAATTTCAACTGGAACGAAGGTGCCATCTATTTCAGCACTCAAGTATGTTACACTTAGTTCATTCAGTTGGGATCAAGATAATGACAAAGTCAAGGTGAGAACCATAAATTTACTTTTTTTTATCATTAGCCTAGCCACATGTAGGATAATGATGTTAGGAGCCTTTCTCTAGATCAGGATTCTTATGAGAGGACATTTATTTATTTGGCATTTACTCACTTGCGGCTCAGTAAATTTTTCAATTTGAAGTAAATTAGTGGTTATGAAGGTTGTGAATTCCGTGTTGCCACAAAAATTTGGTAAACATATCATATAATCTTCGTGTTCCTTGATGACTTATTTTCCTTTTTTTTTGTCTAATATCCTGTTGCAGATATATGTGTCTTTAGAGGGAGTTGAGGAGAATAAGATTGAGACTGATTTCAAACCAATGTCCATTGATGTCAAATTCCACGACATCCAGGGCAAGAACTACCGATGTGCGATTCCAAAACTGCATGGTGAGATAGTGCCTGAGAAATGCAAGGTGTTGGTCAAGCCTACAAGGGTGATCATCACATTGGTTAAGGCTTCGAAAGGAAACTGGCTGGATATTCACTTCAAAGAGGACAAGGTAGTGAAATGTTGTAAGCGAGAGACTATATAGTTTTTTCCCTCTACTTTGCAGCATGTTGTGCTAATTATTTTAATTTTATTTACCAATGCTGCAGGTGAAGCCTAATATGGATAAAGAGAAAGACCCTATGGCTGGAATCATGGACTTAATGAAGGTCAGATTTCTCTCTAATCTGCAAGCATTTTTTTTTTTTTTGCTAATTCTTGTTTCGGTGAAGTTAAATCACTTAAATGAGAAAATTTTCTTTTAAGAATTCTAGTTTTCTCACCTACCATTTGATGCTTAATGAAATTCTCTTCATAATATTTGAATTAGAGATTAGAAAGTTGAATTAACAATAATGATAGTTCTTTTATTTTTTGCCATAATAATGATAGTTCTGTTTGTGAACTAAATTTAAATTCTGATCATTCATTCACACAAGAATATACATGTGCCAAAAAATAATTATGACACGTGATAAGGAAAGATAGTGATAAGAAAATGAAATGTGTGCAATTCTTTTTTGGAACGCATGGAAGTGTAAGAATTACTTTAATTATTTTGTTTGTTCCCCTTGCATGTTTAGCTTAAGATGTGTAATATTTTTGAGAACTGCAGAATATGTACGAGGAAGGAGATGAGGATATGAAGAGAACAATTGCAAAGGCATGGACTGATGCAAGATCTGGAAAAACAGCTGATCCACTTAAAGGTTTCAACTGAGAGATAGAGAAGCTGGATGTAATTCTTTTTGCCTCCGATTCCAAGTCTTTCTTTCTTTTCCTTTTTGGCTATATCGATTCCAAGTCTTTCATATCATAGGAAGGGTTGTATGTTGGGTGGTCAGAACGATAAAAAAAAATGAGTCGTTTGTTATATTTTGATTATTGGGCATTAGTTTGATGGCATGAGTAGGTGGGATATTAAAGCTTATGCTTCTAAGTTTAATACTGTGCTATAATATCTTTGTTTTTTTTATCCATTTTTATCCATGACTGTGCCATAATATCTTTGTTTTAATCCCTCCTCCTTTTGAGAATTAGATTTGTGCTCATTTACTGGCCTCTAGCATGAGGTTGTTGGCTGCCACGAATTTATTTTTAAAAGATATTATATGCATGCATCATAATGGTTTCCCCTTTGTGTGCATGCATAACTTGTTCCAGATATATGTGTTTAACCTAAAAGGCTAAAAATATATTAGTATTCCCCATAGGCCATAACTATAATGACCTATAAAATGTTTATTAGTGCCCCTGAATACTTAGTACCAAACATTACTATCAATGTTTTTTTTAATTGATGTACTGAATTCTTCTAACAACATTCATTTGACATTTTACAGAAAAACAAAAATTAAAGTAAAATGAGAAAATTTTGTACGTAATGCCAAAGCAACGTCTTTCCTTGCATGCGCTATAATTTGATGTTCATAAAATGTTCAGTATTTCAAATGCCCACTTTTTCATAAAAAACTTCGGTGATTGGTGTTTTAGAATAACATATTAAAGACATAATAGTGTGTCGGAGTGTGTAGACATTTGTAGTTTCTTTTCTCTTTTTTTTTCTTTTTTGCTCACGCAGTCACTTTATCCCCCATTTGATTAGAAGAACATATAAAGATATCTTAAATACTCCATATATGATGTACTGTAAGTCTCAATATGAATTTAGCCACAGCATGATGATTTAGTCCCCACTCCCCAGATAAACTGAGTACAAAAAACTGAAAAAGTAGCCAAAAGAGAAACGAAACTCCAATAAAAATATGCAACTAATAATGTCTTCAATTTCATCATATATAATCCCCCAAAAAAATAATCATTGCGCCACATAGCTCATCTCTTTGTGCTGGTTATTCAAACACAATAATTGGTGCACTTTTCAGTTTCCACCTTTGAAAGGGGGTGCATGTATTTTGACAATTCAAATATACGAAGAGCAGTGAAATCCCAGAGGCCCTCAGATAAATTAGCGTGGTGAGGTAAAAGCGTGTAGTACAATAAGAAGAACTACTACAAACTTACCGTAGTTAAGCAAAAAGCCATAACTTATTTTCAATGTAGAATTTGACTGCCGAATTCATTATTGAAATGCTCATACTTGGGAGCCAGTTCATGAGCAGATGGTCGTGTGTTCTTCAAAGCTGCCATTATATCTTCCGCTCTTATTGACCCCACTGTTGGCAACTCTGCATTTCAAACATTCACTGTTAGTTTACCTTATGGTGAGCAAAAAAACAAATCACAAGTGCTTAATACTCCCTCTGTTAATATTAAGATCGATCTGGAAAGTTGATCTTGATTTTAAGTATAGGAAATATTCTAGTATGTTAATTATTTTGCCACATGACCCTTACTTATACTCCTTAAACAATAATCAATTCAAGGATCAAGTGAGGGAATTTGGATATATGACTAGGATATTTTAGGAAAAACATGACATATTAATTAACTAACTTCCTTAATCCAATCAAATTATATAAGCTATATTAAGGACTGGAGGGAATATTTGATAAATCAACTCCAATAAACAGTTGTCCTTTAAATCCAACAGAATAAATCTATAAGTTCCAAACTTTGTTCAACAAAGAATGCTATAAATTTATTTTACATTAATTAAATTCAGAGGATATATACATGAGTAGAGCATAGCAGCGTGATAATCATCAGAATTTCTGAAGTGAATCTATCTAATTAGAGATTTGCAACAAATATAAAAAGCATTATTTAAACTGTGCTTCTTAAGACAAACTAGAGCTGATTGTATTTACTAGAATGAGTAGTATGAAGAAAATTATTATCAAAAAACAGCATTTAAATCTGTTTTTATTATAGAAAAAAGAAAACTGATTCCTGAAACACATACCAAATAGTAATTCCGATTCTTCTCAGATTAACTCAAATTTCAGATTGAATGTAAGGGTTTATAGATTATTAAGAGTTGACAAGTGAAATCGTGAATGTATGAAACAGTCACTGACCATTGCTCAACTTAACAAAACATTATCTGACCTCCTCATGTAAAATGTTTATAGTGTAGATAAGTCGTAAGAGATAATTACATTGATGCTAAATTTAGTAGATTTCATACCTTCTTCAGGCACTGCCTCATGTCTCTGTTCAAGTTGTGACAAGAGACGTCTCAAAGGCTGCATTGCTGCTTCTTTACACAGTATCCGAATATCTGAGCCTGAAAATCCATCTGTTTCCTCCACCAAGTAATCATAAGGGATCTGATCGCCACCATCAAGTTGTGGAAGGAGTTCCTCAACCATTGCTCTTCTTGCTTCTGGTTCTGGAAGTGGTACCAGGATCTTTGATCATTGTCAAGGGACAACTTTAGAATCACCAGAATTTAGCCGCAAGATTGATTATAATTTGGCATTGTGTGTGTGTGACTAGATTTATTCTCCACCGTCAACATAGTTAACAGGCATCAAATCTTTAACTCTACACTGGCAGTATATTTAAAATAGTTTACAAAATGAGGCAAAAGGAAATCTCTGATATCTCAGCAAATTGAACCAAAACAACAATAAATTGCTGTATGTTTAAAAAATCTCAACTTAGTAAAATATGTTTTTTTCATATATCTCAACTTAGTAAAACATAAGCCCAACAAATCTCAAGAATCCTGAGAGTTGTAACACAAAAGAAACATAAAGATCAAATGACATTTTCCATTATTTTGATATGGAATAACTATAATGTAACCTACTTGTTGTTCATAAGTGGGGGGAAATACTCAAATAACAAAATCTGAAAAACATGAGCTCATGTAATATGTCCTAGTGATTAATTCATGTTCTGAAAAAACCAATGTGCAATATTTCTTTATATTTCCTTCACTTTTGATAAATTTCCTAGCCTATAGTTTATAAATGTCGGAGGCAGGAATAGAATGATTGAACCTTGTTGGAACTGATGTACATTAGACTTGGTCACGGCCTCACGGGATAGGCTTTTTAAGAAACCAGACAGGCTTCAGTATGTGCTTACTTAAAAAACTACAAGGTTGACTAATATATTGTGGATAATTACTAGGATATATATCACTGTTACTGCTAGCTGTGACTTGTGTTCCATAGTTAATGCGATTATTTATGTTTCTTGAGTATTAACTAATAATATGTTGCAAAAAGATCAAAGCCAAAAATGTATTGTTTATTGTAAGGATACTCGCTTTTCAAGACGTCGGAGCATAGCTGCATCCAGTGTCCAGGGAAGATTTGTTGCAGCCAAAACAAAAACAAGTTCATCGGTTTTCGTCAAACCGTCCATCTGCATTTCATCAGAATATTATCATGGAAAGACTATGTCCCAACATAACAGAGTCCTAAAAATGACTAAGAATCTGTTGCAAGTACATTATTCAAACTCCTGTATGTGGCAAAGAAAAAGGGGATGCTAAAACAGGACGAAAAAAATCATGAAACGACTAGTATGGGTGCAAATTTCATGGATTCTTGAAGATTTTTGTGATAAAAAAGTATAATGAACACCTTACCAATAAGTGACATAAATTCTTAAAAAAAGACAAATAATAACAATTGCTCACTTTCCAAAATTGTATACCAACACAATGAATCAATTAGAACAAAACTTCATCACAAGAAATAATCACTTTAAGCTCCAGCATTTAATAGATGAAAACATGGCAATAGAGTATTCAAACATAGCTGTCCACAATGATAAGTCAACTTCATGACGATAAAATTACGTCCAATATGTAAACAAGCATCACCTGTATGAGTAATTCAGTCTTAAGCCTTCTACTAGCTTCATGCTCACTATTTGCTTCACCACGTTGACTAATGATTGCATCAATTTCATCAATGAATATTGTTGAGGGTGCATGGTGCCGAGCTAACTCAAATAACACCCTCACCAATTTCTCAGAATCACCTGCAATGCAAGATAAACTATATGAGTAGACAGTTGATTTGTAACAAAATAAAAATATACTTTGATCAGCCACTTCGTTTCGAGTACAATGAGCGACGGCAAGATAAATCAGCTACGAAGAAACTAGGCACACACACACAACATAAAGATTCACTTAACAAAAAAAAGGAGAGTTTATTAAAGCATAACTCGCCATTTGCTGACAACGGATGATGCTGAAATATTAAAAAATGTAGTCTTGCACTCTGTCGCAACTGCCTTCGCAAGCATTGTCTGAAATATCAAACCAGAATATTCAGTGGTTTGTAATAAAAAAGTGAACCAATCAGGACTAGAAATTATATCATCTGTCTTCAACCATTAGTAGTTCTCCTTCTGAAACATGAAACTCATTGACAAAAACGACACAACATAATATATTCCCTAACAGTTTAAGCCAGACAGAGAAGTGACACATAAGCAGCCTCCACATAGTTTTAAGTATTGCACAAACCTTTCCAGTTCCAGGAGGCCCAAACAAAAGAATTCCTTTCCAAGGTGATAATAAACCAGTGAAATACCTACACAAGAGGAGAGAGAACACTATGACTATGAAAACAAAGTTCATATTTCAAAATCCGAGTATTTTTATATTTTTCTCACTTAATATTTGAATTTTTGTCATCAACTCACAAAGTTAAAATGGAAAACCAAAGTATGCATATGTTATCCCCATCATATATTTGATAATGGCACTTACTTGGGATACTTCATTGGCATCACCACAGCCTCTTTCAATAAACGTTTTGCGTTTTCTAATCCCTTGATGCTTTCCCACTTGACATCCGGGCTCCCACGAATAATATCCCTACAAATGGTATAATATGATATGTTATATATAAACGCAAACACAACAACAACAAAGTCTTCTCACTTGGTGGGAATACATAAATGCAAAATAAAGCTTGAAAATTAAAATAACACATGACAATCTTGGTCAATAGACATATAATTTTCTTAGTGGAAGTTATTTAGGTTATGTAACAGACAAGAGGGAGTGAGAATTAGAAACTTTACCTGCATAAACTCTCTCCTAAAGCCCGCATATCAACTGATTCAAAAGCTGGAAGTAGTGGCTTTTGCCTGAAAAGTGTCAAGTGATAATTATCAGTAATATTAAATTAAATACTAGCATCTAGAGTGTCTCAAGTTAGCTTGAAAGATGATACTCCCAATAGTAACAATCATAATGAAAGATTAAAGGTTCATATTAGCTCTTTGATTATCTTGAAACATGAATAAGTTCATGATTCCATCATCTGCTTCATTTTTTTTGTTCAAAAAGTTCTCTTCTTTTAATTCCTTTACTTTGGTGCAAAGTGCAAACCTAAGATACATGCAGCACTCTCAAACTTTAGCACATTTAGGAGAAAGAATATAAACATAGACTTTGAGGTCATGCACAGTAATAAATAATGTGCAGCAGTACTACTAGTAGCTTCATAGTCACTAAACGACACAACAACAACAAAGTCTTATCTCACTACATAGGGTCGGCTACAAGGATCACACGGCGCTATTGTGCTTTATCATTCACCAACTCTTTTTGTATACTATTCACCAATAAATCTCGTGACCAGATATCCAATAATAACACTAATCAATAACATGACTAAGTTTTCAAGTAATCCAAGAAATAAGAATGTTCTTGTTTTTCTCCTTTTAACTTCAATTATTCTCACATACATAAAATAAATACATGTGCATTACACATCGAGAAAATCAAAGTAATGGATGAGAGAATCATACGGCCTTTCATCCAGATGATTTGATGAAAATCCATTCGAATGAGTTGAATTCTGCCCCTAAAACAAAGAAAGTAGAGCTTAAACAAGCACAATCAGTGAAATCCAAATATATCTAGAAGCAGTACACAGAAGATGTGTTGCATCACAACATCAAACACCTACAAAACCTCAACACCACACTATACAAAGAAATTAGCCGTATATATCTCACATATTCATTCCTCCCTCCAGTCCTAAATATAACACTTAGTTGACTTTTTTTGGAGAGACTAAAGATGCGAAATAGGTTATTAAATCATAACATACTCCCTCTATTCCTAGATATAAGAACTAGTTGACTTTTTTGGAGTATCCTAGGAAAGCCAAATAGGTTACTTAAAAATTTATTTTGCTCAATTTTTTCTCTAATCTAGTTTATTTGACTTATGAGCTAACATAAAATCTAATAATATTCAAAATATGTAATGATTTAGTGGCTCATTTCGCTTCATTAATTTCTCCAAAAAAAGTCAACTAGCTCTTAAATTTAGGAACAGAGGAAATATTTGATATAAGTTTAGATTATCCATTTATTCATAGGTCAAATAAACTAGTCTAAGGGGAAAAATTAGGTAAATAAATTTATAATTAACTTATTCTACTTTTTTAGGATTTTCCAAAAAAGTCAACTAGGCCTTATATTTACTACCAGACAAAGTACATTACAATGTCAGAGTCAGTATCCATACTTTCTAGTCAGATACATTACCTGGCTTTGAAATTGTTCAAAGATAGTCGTTTCCGGAGTCCTTTTCACATTAGTATTTCCATTATTTTCGCCATTCTCCAACAATTTATTCTCATCAGACTTTGCACCAAAAAACTGTCGAATATCCTAAAAAGTAAAAACACAAAATAAAAAAATAATTAACTAAATCCTACAGTTCTACTAATCAAAATCAACACATAGCCAGAAATATTTATAGATTGAAAAATACAATAAAACGAATCTAAAGGAAAATAAATTAACCGATCGATAATCATTGCTATCAACAAAGCCATCTCCATTTGCATGCAGAGAGAGAAACAAAAAAAATTGATCCTAGCTAAACTACTACATTCAAGCTTACTGAACATTTTTTGAGCTAGTAGATCAGTAAAATGTGGATGCAATGGTGAGAACAAGTTCAAATCGAGAGATATAGCTGATTTTAGAGTGAAGATAGTTTGTGAGTGAAATTTTTAGAGGAAATAAATTAGGAAAAGAAGTATGAGAAGTTCAAAGTTCAAACCAGAAAAGACAAGCACGTAGTCCTCGATTCGTCCGCCATTTCCAGAGATTTAGGACAAATCTGAGAGAGAGAGAGAGAGAGAGAGAGAGAGAGAGAGAGAGAGAGAGAGAGAGAGAGATATTTTGGAAATTTCAGACGGTGTAAACTGCGAATGAGAAGACAAGAGAAGAAAGGAGAAGAGAGGAGAAGAGGAGAATTTGAAACACGTGACGCATAAGAAAAATGAGAAATTTAATTAATTGATGTTATTATTAACTTTTTTTTTTTTTGAAAAGGAGGTGGTAGCATAGTTGGATGCATTATGATTGTACCTTTGTTGAATTAAACTATTTAAATTGGGGGCTGAATAATTGACTAAAAGGATCAAAATATTGAAGGGCAAGATCGGATCTAGATTTGATGGGAAGTGTGATAATGATACAATGTCTATGATACTCTTTCAGTTCTAAATATAAGATTTAGTTGAATTTTTTGGAAAATCCTAAAAAAGTAAAATAAGTTAATCATAAATTGATGATTTACCTAATTTTTCCCTTAGACTATTTTACCTATAAACTAATGGATAATCTAAAAATATATCAAATATGTCATGATTTAATAGTCTATTTCACAATCTTAACCTCTTAAAAAAAAAAGTCAATTAAGTTTTACATTTAGGACCGGAGGTAGTATTTTCTTAATTGTGGCAAGAAAATGATATTTTCTTACCTATATATACTTTGGTTGAAAAACTGGGTGGTCTTATACTTCATTTTATGTGATAAGTGGATGTATTTTCTGTCTAACCTGTCATTGAAGGAATGGATTCAGAGTAGTCATTAAAGAAGTACCCTATGTTATCTCAAGTTTGTTGAGTTCTATAGGATTGAAGTCATCTTCTATTCAATTTTATTCAGTTAAACATAGCATATTATTGATTTCATTTTAGGTGAAAATATGTTCTAAGTTGAACCATGTATAATCTTGGTAATTGCGTGAATTTCTTCTCTCAAGTGAAGATCATAAATTTGTAATACTGTATTTATTTATTTATATGATAGAAAATGTCTAGAAGCTTATCGGTAACTTCACAATTCATATTTTAGTTAGACAAAGAAAAAACAGAATAAAATCAGAATGAATATTTAGAATAATGTTCATCGCAAGTCACGTACGTACTAGTATTACAGTAATTAAAACTTCAACATTGACAAATATAACTGTCGGAAAAGAAAAACACATTGAGAAACACAATCATTACATTTAGTTTTGAGTTTAGATTAGATAGATAACTGCTTGATAATAAGTACCATAGTTATGCTACTCCACTAAAACAAGGCTATTTTGTTTTTTTTAAAAACAAACAATGCAAATTCAAATGAGCTCTATGCCATGAGCTAATTTCATCTATACTTGTTTCTTTCCGTAACTGAACTGTGTATATAACAACAAAATTGCATTTGGAATTGCTACACAATGAAAAGAAGCGTAGAAGGGGGTATCGGTTCTTTTGTACATCTATGGAGAAATAAATAGAAACAAAAAATAAAAAGGATAAATTTGAATGACCATTTTACTCATATCAACCATTGAATTTCTTTTGACACCTGTGGCCTACGCCTGTTGTAATCCTATACCTCTTCATTTGAAACACGGCAGAAAAATGAATGCTGTTTCAGACTTTAAACAAGATCCAATATGCTCACCCCTTTTATTAGTCATTTGGATCCATTTCCTCGTCTTGCTCCCAGATCATAGTAACATTGGTTTTATCATTTTTATCAGATTCTTCACCAAAATCATTAATTTCATAATCTGACGATCCATTGTCTTCCACCAGAACCCCCTCTGTATCTGAATTTTCTTGACTAGCACGCTTCATCCACTTAGGACACTGTTCTTCGTCTCCGAATAGGAACCGGCCATCCATACTTTTGACACGATTTGCAGGTGTGGCAGAAGAAGTCACTCTGCAAGAGCATTCTGGAAGAGGATGTGAAAGAAACATTGCTGGTTTTGAATGGAGGGATTGCCTTATGAGGCCTTCTTCGCCCAAGCTCTTGTTAAGATGTTGTTGTACTAGAACGGTCCAATTATGTTTTGGATGATAAATATTGTCACGGGTGACATTGAAGAGTTCCGCCAAAATTTTCCTGGGAAAAATACCAAAATTATATGACCCATCAGATATATAATAGTAGATCAGATTGACAAAGAAACATCACTAACTGTAAACAAGAAAATAACACCTTTATCATATCCAAAGAAGAAGAGCATGGTGTGGAAAATGCAAGTATGAAGCAGGTAAGCATTTCTCATTATCTTCACTTTAAAGTGTAGATATGCAAGGATTTTTTAACTCATCAATTGATCAAAGTTCATGAAAATGCCAGAAGGCTACTTTGAAAAAGGAGAATCATTGACGTACTTGTGTATATAGTATAAAAATTGCTGCTTTGAGTGCATATATGAGGACTTAGTATACAAATCCTAAAATAATTTAGAAAATTGGACAAGTGTTAATGCTACATGTGTGCGCACTCTCTCTCTCTAGAGATTACGCTACCCGGGAAAGTGGAACAAAAAGGAAGGATCCTAGAGCTATGCCAATGTTATGTAGCTTACTCAATCAGCTAACCTAGTCAATTTTGGTTTCATAATAGTTCATGAGTGAGGCAAGGGCACCTCCTTCTATAGTTCCTCTCTGGAGGAGACATGAATTTAATTCCAACATCCAAGCACAAGTTACCTGTCTGGTCGGTAGGTTCTAGAGGAAGCAGACTCATACAATCGATGTCCCATGATGAGGCTTGAAAAATCTGGCCAACCACTGCCATCATTGTTAAATCCTGGAAAGAAAGCATCTGCTTCTAAAGAAACCATGTAATCAAGTGCATCCCATATTAATCTGTGAGCTTGCATCCTCAGATCCATAGGAGAAGGATTGGGCTCTGTTGGAGTCTCAGTAATCCAGCCATACCAGCCTTCTTTTTCATGTTGGTAAATAGGTCTATCTGGTGGAGGAGGAAGAGGTCGCGGCCGAGGACCAGCCTTCTTCCATTCTTCTTCAAGTTCATCTGCACTTTTTACGGGAGGTTGTTGGAAAACATCCTGAGGAAGAGGTGCTTCAGGTCCAACCAAGTCAGACAAATCTTTCTCGCTGCACAAGGAAGTGCGATCCACTAGGTTGGTGAACATGGCTCGTAGAGGGATTAAAACACGTTGACCTCCAAATATTTCAGAGCCAGCTAGGTAAACAATTGTTTTGGAAGGATAACCCATCACTCGAAGGAGAATGCCAACCTACACTCGAAGGACAACAACAAATCAACATCCCTATAGTACATTTATGAAATGCCAAAAGACAGCTGTATAAAACCACACAAAAAGAGTTATTTCCAAAAATAGGACTGTTTTTACTTTATTTGTGAAAATAAAATTGCTGAGAAAGAAATCAAGATTATCTAAAAAAATTGTTCTGACCAAAAAATGAAGATTATCTTGATTATAATTTATAACAGCCACATTACAATCTCAACCGTGCTATTGGTAATTAGCATTAATAAATGCCTCATCCCCTAAAAAAATTTTTAAAAATATAAAACTCCATTTTGTCTCTACAAAACTTATTTTACTCCCCCACTAAACTCTATTTTGTCACCAACAGATAAAATTTAAATGGCATCATTGTTAAATAGTTCCTTATGTTTTTCCTGTTGTGATAAATCTAGGTTGTTATCCTATAGAAAAGAGTCCACTTCAACTGAGGATATGAACTTATTTTTCTTTTTTTGAAAGAATAAGTTTTAACT
This sequence comes from Mimosa pudica, assembly GCA_029929735.1. Taxonomy (NCBI): domain Eukaryota; kingdom Viridiplantae; phylum Streptophyta; class Magnoliopsida; order Fabales; family Fabaceae; genus Mimosa; species Mimosa pudica. Next base: position 6,069,839 of record JAKELP010000020.1, read on the forward strand.
TCTAGATTTGTCAAGGAGACAACCCCAGAGTGTAAAACAATAATTTTAAGAAGATTAGCAAGTTTATAGTACCTCTTCAGGCGTGAGAGGACATAAGCCTTTATCCCTTTGCAAGTGTGAATCAATATTCAATTCTTTAACAATTTTCTCTTTTATCATCTGAGCCCTTCGGTGCTGAATGAGTTCAGTGTGCACATCCTACCATAGAGAAAATAGATAATCAGAAAACATGAGAAGAAGCTGAGCAAGTATGATCAAATGTTAGTAATTATTGATGCCCTCTGAAATCTGTAACAAACACATGCTGCTAGTAATATCAGTGTAGAAATGTTGCCCAATCATTCCTAGATTTATGAAAGAGAAAACATTAAAAAAGAAAATAAAAAACCTGAAAAAGTTCTGCACAACCATGATAGGCCAAGATGTCTCTCAGTAAACCAGGATGAAACACTAAGAAGGGCTGCCCCAATGCTCTTAACCTTCAAAAAACAGTACAAACCTCTTAGACATTTATGAAATAAAGATTTGTGATATATGGGATGGCATGAGAACCATATAAAAGCCCAACATGACACACTAATGCCAAAAAATCCCCATGATTATTGGTAACAACATCCTCAATTGTTTGGGATCATATTAAATATAAGGCATTAGAATTATAAATGCAAAAAAGAAAATATTAACTCAAGCACAGATCAAAAAGGGTGGCTTTTACTTTTAAATGTTAATATAGCAAATGTCCATTAATTTGTCAACTGAAAGGTATGCCTACTTTCTGATCAAAAAAAGAAAGGTATGCCTACTTGTTAACCATTTGTTGGCCAACAACTTTAATTTCAGGCCGGAATTGGAGCGCGTGGAAGGCAACCCTGCATCTTAGCCTCTGAATCTCTGACAAGCTAGGTGGAAGAATTGACTGCAAAAGAGAAAGCAAATTGGTCTCAGGAAAACTTAAGTATCATAGACAATGAAACAGTCACAAATAAAAAGCATGATAATGAAATTCTATTATCTAAAGTGCGCTGAAGAAGATGCCTTTGTTATTAAGCAAACACATTCTGATGTAGCATCTAAATGGAGGAGAAATAGCGAGGAGAGCTAAGCCATTGCTTAAAAAGCCTAATCACTCCAAAAGCAAAGTTTATAACTTAATTTTCCTCCAGTATTTTCAGAGGTCATAATGCAGGGGGTAATTTTTTTTACTTGGAACAAAAACTTTCAAGTCCAAATAAGGAAAGAATGACTGAAAGCCTTGGCATTATGATATTCAAGCAAATGATATAAATTGTAATTATTCACTTTGTCCATTTGTTGATCCGTAATCACAGGACATGCATGGAGTCCATTTGTATACAAGTAATAAGCAATTAAGCACATCAAAAGGAGGAAAAACTGCAATAATCCCAACACTAAAGTTAAAATTTGTGCAAAACTTCCAAGTTCAAAGATCTAAAGGGAATACAAATATGCCGACTAGCAATTGATTGAACTAATAAGTGGGTTTGCCACTAGGATGAGAACGTGTGTTTGAATCCCAGAAAGCACTCCCATAAGGAGATATGATGTTGAAAATCAAAGAGGAATTTTATTGATTATCCACAAAGTTACAGAGAGATCACAAAATGAAGACACAATTGGTGTATTTAGAGAACACCACCCTCCCAATGACTACAAAACTCACATAAAACCTCTCTCTGTCTATTCCCCTCTATTTATACATTTCAGTAATACTAGTATAATACCCAAAATGCCCTCTAACAGAATTACAAGCACTATACCGAAAATACCCCTTGGTACTATACCACAAATGCCCTTCGGCTCTTACTTATTCACCATCCCATTCTTCCGCTTCCTAAAGTACGTAAATGATAGGCCCGTCTCATCATTACCCCCTTCCCAATGAAGTGGCACCTTGTCCTCAAGGTAAAAGGTAGGGAATTGTTCCTTAATCACCTCAAAAGATTCCCAAGAATTATCTTCCTCCGGTAAGTCCTTCCACTTTATCAGAATTTGGACAGTACCATCCGTCATCTTGCGTTTCTTTAACACAGCCTCAGGATAAACTTGCATCTCCAAATCACTAGCCAGCATATCAGGCAATGGATGAACTGAAGTATAAGGGGAGACCGACTTCTTCAACTGTGATACATGAAAAACAGGGTGGATCTTGGCAGAAGAGGGTAGACACAATCTATAAGCCACTAATCCAATTTTCTCCTCTACTTCAAACGGTCCATAATACCTAGGACTTAGCTTTTCATTAGTCCTTACAGCCAAGGAACGATGCCTATAAGGCTGTAACTTTAAGTACACCATGTCACCCTTCTCAAACTGTACATCGCGTCTCTTAGCATCTGCATAATTCTTCATCAGCTCTTGAGAACGAATCAGGTTGGCTCTCAATTCATCCAAGATAGCGTTTCGTGCCTTCATCTGGATATCCACCGCATCTACAGCTGAAGTATGCTCTTGAAACTTATAAAGAGTGGGAGGATCGCGCCCATAAAGGGCCTTAAAAGGAGTCATTCCCGCGGACCTGTTGTAATTGGTATTAAACCAATACTCAGCCCAGCACAACCATTTGCTCCAATTAGATGGTTGTGTGCTACAAAAGCAACGTATGTAAACTTCCACTCCTCTATTCGTAACCTCAGTTTGTCCGTCACTCTGAGGATGATAACTCGAGCTGTAACATAATTGCGAGCCTGCTAGCCTAAACATTTCCTGCCAAAAACTACTCATAAACCGCTGGTCACGATCTTATACAATGGAACGAGGGAAACCATGCAATCTGACTATCTCACGCACAAACACGTCTGCAACTGTGATCGCTGGATAAGGGTATTTCATTGGCAAAAAGTGACTATACTTTGTAAAGCGGTCTACCACCACAAAAATACTGTCAAACGTATTAGACTTAGGTAAACCTGATATGAAGTCCATAGAGATGTCGGACCAGACACTATCAGGTATAGGAAGAGGTTGTAATAGTCCTGCAGGACTAAGCGCAGAATGCTTATTCCTCTGACATGTATCACAGGCTGCCACATACTTCTGAATATCCCTTCTCATTCCATCCCAATGAAACAAGTTCATTATCCTCTTGTATGTCCGCAAATACCCAGAATGTCCTCCTATAGGAGAATCATGGAATTCCCTAAGAATTTTAGGTATATGAGAGGAAGACTTCGATAAAACCAAACTGCCATTGAATAACAGATGCCCACCCTTCACTGAATACCCTGGTGGTGCTTGCTGTCCAGACAACAACTTCTGCATAATGCCAGCCAATCGAGTATCACTCTGAACTTCAGCATCCAATGCCTCTTCATTGGTGATTTGGGCAACCGATATAGCATTCAACTCAACTATGTCTTCTCTCCTTGATAATGCATCCGCAGCTGAGTTTACTGTCCCCGGTTTATATTGAATCTGGAACGTATAACCCAACAACTTGGTTACCCAATTCTGTTGTGAACCATCCAGTACCCTTTGCTCCAGCAAAAATTTGAGAGCCTTCTGATCTGTTTTTATGACAAAAGGCCTCCCCAACAAGTATGGCCTCCACTTCCTTACTGCAAACACTATAGCCATGAGCTCACGTTCATAAACCGAGCACATCCTCTTCCTATTTGACAAGGAGTGACTAAAATAAGAAAGAGGCCGCCCATTCTGCATCAAAACTGCCCCCAAACCACTTCCTGAGGCATCCGTCTCAACAATAAAGGGCTGATCAAAGTCTGGCAGTGCAAGTACAGGGGCAGAAACCATGGCTTCCTTTAATTTCTCAAAGGCCTCTTGAGCTTCTTTAGACCAAACAAAGGCATTCTTCTTCAATAAGGCTGTAAGAGGTGATGCTATTAACCCATAATGCCTAATAAAGCGCCTGTAATAACCTGTCAAACCAAGGAAGCCACGCAAACTCTTTATAGTGGTCGGCACAGGCCACTTGGTCATACAATCAATCTTGCTCAGGTCAGCCATCACTCCATCCCTAGAAATTATATGACCTAGGTACTCCAGCTGAGGCTTTGCAAACACACATTTCTTGAGGTTAATAACCAATTGATGCTGCTGTAACAATTGGAAAGTAACCTTCAAATGCTGTAGATGCAACTCCCTATCCGCACTATACACAAGTATGTCATCAAAAAACACCAATATAAACTTGCGCAAATGTGCACGAAAAACATCATTCATCAATGACTGGAATGTAGAGGGAGCATTCTTAAGCCCAAATGGCATAACTAGGAACTCATAATGGCCGTCATGAGTCCTAAATGCAGTCTTATGCTCTTCTCACTTCCTCATCCGAATCTGATGATAACCTGATTTTAAATCCAGTTTAGAAAATACCTGCGCTACTCCTAATTCATCCAGCAGCTCCTCAATTGCTGGAATTGGAAACTTGTCCTGGATAGTCAAGTTGTTCAACGCTCTATAGTCTACGCAAAAACGCCAGCTGTTGTCCTTCTTTCTTACCAACAAAACTGGACTTGAAAAAGGACTCTTGCTAGGCTGTATAATCCCCGAATGCAACATCTCCTGAACCATTCTCTCAATTTCTGCCTTCTGATAGTAGGGATATCGATATGGCCGTATGTTAGGTGGTTCAACTCCAGGCTTAAGGGCAATGGTGTGGTCAACCTCTCTTGCAGGTGGTAAAGTACTAATGGCAGTTTGCACAGAGGGAAACTTCTTTAAAAGATCTTGCACATCTTGCTCAAGCTCTACATAAGCTACTTCTGTCATTCTTAACTCAGAAAACTCAACAAAATATGCCTCCTCTCTTCTCTGAACAACCTTCTTCAAGGACTTGCAACTCATTTGTGACTTCTGCAGCCTTGGATCTCCCCTCAAGCAAAACCCTTCCCCGCCCATGTCTATCTTAAGCGTGGATCTCTTCCAACTAACCATTACTTCATCTAATACCTCAAGCCAATCTGCCCCCAATATAATGTCAGATCCACCCAACCTAAATGGGTAAAATGAATGCACTATTTCCAGGTTTTGTACCATCAAGGAAATATCCTTACAAATGCCCCTTCCCTTCACTTCTCTAGCATCACCCACTTGCACCGTAAACACTATACTCTTATCCACAGGTAAGGCCAACAATTCTACTAATTCTTGGTGTATGAAGCTATGAGTAGCTCCACAATCCACAAGGATCAACACTTCTTGCCCCTTTAACCTTCCCAGCAACTTAATTGTTTTTCCACCATCAAATCCAGAAAAAGAATTAAGTGATAATGACATCAACTGACCTCCTTCAAATTCTCCTTGTTCAGCCGTTACTTCACATTCCATAGGCCTCTCTCCTATGTCATCAGGTGGTCGTGTTGGTTCTTCAACCTCCTCAGACAGAATCAACACTTGTAGCTGCTTCCTCTTACATCTATGACCTGGTCTGAACTTCTCATCACACTTGAAGCATAAACCAAGTTCCCTGCGCCTTTCAATCTCTGCATCTGTGTACTTTCTGGGTACGGATCTACTCGCTGCAGAAGTAACACTACTCGCGACCCTACCTTCCTCTTTCACTTTACTATCCGATGCCGTTTTGTATGAGGATATCGGATTTGGACTAGTCATACTCGAGTATGAGTATGAACTAGGGTTTGGTGCTGCAAAATGTCCCTGCGAACTCGACCGCGAGGAATTTCCCTTGTAACTCGAATTGAAATTCTCAAATTCATGGCTCATTGGCCCCAATCCCCTGTGGTTTCTCGTTTGAGCCTTTACATTATCCCTTTCTTCAATTCGCACAGCCATATCCATTATCTCTAAAACGCTCATCAACTTCATCAACCTGAGTTCAGCTTTTATCTCCAAACGAAGGCCATTCATGAATGCCGCCTTCATCATCTCTTCGTCACAAGAGTCCAAGGTAGCTGAGAGTAACTCAAATCTCTCAATGTATTCCGTAACCGCCCCTTCTTGCTTCAAGGCCATAAGCATCTCATAAGCGCTTCCTTTTTGAGATGGATGGAATCTCAATATTAAATCCTGTTTCAACTCTCTCCAGGATGAAATTGGAGATCTAACCTCCCTCCATTGAAACCAATTCAGCGCTCTACTCTCAAAACACAAAACCGCAGCGTCCAATTTCTCCTTCTCAGTTACTCTGTTCACCTTGAAGTATCGTTCTACCTTAAAAATCCAACCAAGTGGATCATCACCACAAAACAGAGGCATATCCAGCTTTCTGAAACTAGAGACGTCGCCGTTGTTCTCGCCTTGTTCCTCATGGTTCCTTTCACCATGCGTCTCATCCTTGTTTCTCTTGAAAGAGGTTTCTCCTTCATGAAACGATTCATGCATCTTCGCCTTTCCCTTAAAATCCGTGATGAACTCTGTAAGAACCGCCTTCAATGTCGCGAATTCTTCCTTCATCGAGTTCACATCTTCTCCCAATCGTCCAATGTGTTGTTCAGCTGCCATCAATCTCGCGTCACAGCCTTCAATTCGCGAATCCATTTTTCTGGTACTCACCATGCCCTAGATCGGTGCTCTGATACCTTTGTTGAAAATCAAAGAGGAATTTTATTGATTATCCACAAAGTTACAGAGAGATCACAAAATGAAGACACAATTGGTGTATTTAGAGAACACCACCCTCCCAATGACTACAAAACTCACATAAAACCTCTCTCTGTCTATTCCCCTCTATTTATACATTTCAGTAATACTAGTATAATACCCAAAATGCCCTCTAACAGAATTACAAGCACTATACCGAAAATACCCCTTGGTACTATACCACAAATGCCCTTTGGCTCTTACTTATTCACCATCCCATTCTTCCGCTTCCTAAAGTACGTAAATGATAGGCCCGTCTCATCATATGACAACTCTGACTATGTGGGCAGCACTCCTACCCCATGAGTCCACATTAGTTGATTGCCAATAAGCATCGAATTACCGGGCGGTATTTAACCAAAAACAAAAAATAAAGGGAATTCAAAGAAGCAAAATCTAACTTAGTCGCTGCCATATAGAAAATATTTAATACTGATGTTAAAACAAGGAAGAAAAGAGAAAGAAAACAAACGATATGTTCTTCTTGAAGTAGGCAACCAAATATACAAGACAGCAACTGCTGTTAAAACATAAATTGATGGTTTCAGAACATGAAATACCTGCAGACCGCCACCGGTGGAAATAATTAAGCCAATAACCTTTGATTTCTTTAGCTTTGGTAAAACTTCTTCCAAGTAAAAGTTTGGAGAATTTGAGCTTTTGAGCTTGAATGATTGAATTTCATTTCGCCTCCTCCTCTCCTTTAAATTTTCGGGCAGAGTCTTCAGAATAATTACATCATTTTTCAGATATGCTATGAACTGCTCCTCATCATAGATATAGGAAAAACTTTTGAACCTTGAGCTGAATGAGATGTTAAAAGCCCATGTAAATACATATATGCATAAATTTAAAACAAAAGGGTGAGAAAATATTAAAAACAACACAAATGCATACAGATTTCTCCTGAAACATTGGCACACATACCTTATTCCTTTTGAGCTACCACTTTGTTGAATTTCTGGGATGACAAGGGTGGCATTTAAAAGCCTGGATATTGCGACCAGATCACAAATCTGTAAAATCAACAAATTTTTCTAGACTTAGTGTCAAATAAAAACATTGAAAAGGAAATCACAGTATATGATAATCATACCGAAGATCTTATCTGTGCAAACCCACCAAAAACTTTGGCATAGATGAAACCATTGCTCTCCTCCTTTGGAACTGTGAAGTAAAGGAAAAATCACTTCAAAACAATAATATAAAGCATGAAAGTGTTCCAGATTTATTATCATTTTTTTTATTTTCCCGTCTTAGTGTGAGATAGAAATATGCCCACCGAATCCTTGAATGAAAGAAATTTTGGTTTTACAATGACAAGAACTATTATGCTTGAAAAATTGTCAAAGATGAAATAGCATTACATCATATTATCACAACTTATATTATTTTACTACCAGAGAAGCCTCAATTCACTATCGTAAGTATGCATCAATTTCTATACTGATCCAGCTATATTGATAAAAAAAAGAATTGAATGGTGAAGCAGAGCTTCCAAAAATCTATTCTCAAAGTAGCATGTGCACCCAAATAGTAGGGAATGTACATTCATGTTTTTAATTGGCATTTTATATTATCAAGTGAGAAAAAGGCATAATAATATAAAAGTTTTACCCTTCAACAAATCCATGTGACATACCCACTCAACTACAAATTATGTTATACACTTCCATAACTACAACATCTCATGAAGCGGAAAGAATTTCGAGCAATAGTACTCTACCAGAATAGCTGCTTCTAGGGTTGACATAAGGCTGCAAAGTTTCCAAAGACTCTATGGCCCCCCATAGCTTCTTATTCTTTATAACCTATATAATCCCAGTCAAATAAGGCTAAAATGGAAAAAATTAAAGCAAAAAACAGAATGCAGAAACTTTCAACACAGATCGTGTATACATCTAAAATCACCTGTCTACCCAAATTGGAAGCAAAAGTTTCAGGAAGGCTGGTCATTCTGCCATACTGCAATATGCCAACAGTCCAAAACTTTGCCAAGGAAAGATGAATGATGATAGATGCCACAGATAAAGTGATTACACAAAGAATGACCCATTTTATCTTAGTAACAATTGCCATCTTGCCTCAGTGGCTCTACACCAATCCAGCGCCAAATGAAGTTGATTTTAGCCGAACCATCTACAAGAAAGAGTACTTCATGAATGAATTATATAGCTCAATGCTGATATTAAAAAAGTAATATACAATATCTAGAATAAATTTCTGACAACAGACTTTGACCTATTTATTAACTTTTGTATAATCCTTTATTTGTTTTTTACTCCATCCTTGAATGCCAAACTTTATTTAATGCCAACGTACCACCAAAAGGTATTATAGGAAAAATGAATTGATACAAAAAACCATAATTCCACAGATAACCAAACATGCAAACAAAGTAAGTGCTGGAAAACTCATGAGCACATTACTCTAATTAAATCCTACAGAATCGGTGTAGAATTAATAGACAGAAATAGAACAAAGCAGGGGGAACCCTCAATTCCACTAAACCCCCCTCTTCACCTCTAATCCTATAAAATCACCGTCTAAATCCATAATGAGCACAGAATGGAGTCGCACAAAACTAATTAGGGCAAGCCGACAAGAAAAATCATACACACTCCAAATCAGCATAGGATCTCATAATTGAATCCAAAAGTAACTTTCATAAATGGTCAAGCTTGAATCTCATATACCCAAATTTCAAGATATTGCAAAGCTAATCATGTCAACAGACAATTTAACAAATCCAACAACAGTTCGAAACGTCAAAGCCATAGGCAGACCAATGTCACACTCAGGAGGGCATGAAGTCTTTGGAACATTCATAGTTGATTTCCTACTCCTTCAACTTTTGCTCCAAATACTTAAACAAATAAAAAAAGGTTCAACCAAGTTCTAGTCCCCACTTGGTGAGCGTGCTGAGGAAGAAAATATACTAGGCAGTCTTACCCCTACTTTTTGTAAAGAGACTAATTCAAACCCACAACCTCATACCCCACGGCAAGCGAGCTTACCGTTGAGCCAAGCCATCCCTTCTAAATATTTTAACAAATACGCCTTAGTAATAGTAAGTCAACTAATTCAGGCAGCTTCCACGCACTGAAGAACAACAACAATTACACCATTGCAATCAATGACCTTCACAATTCCTCTACCAATCTATGATCATGGAAAAGAGTTGCCTAGAGTGAGTAAAATGCACAATTGATCCTTTCTGTCAATAGCTTCTAAATTTACAGACTGATAACCAACAGGCAATCACTCAAGCTTCAAGCATAGTCATTTTCCATATCATGCATCATAAAATACCTTAAACAAATTCTCCACATTTATCCAACACACAACACACAACACAATCCAGAGCTATTATATCCAATAACACATCACAAAACCAAAAACTAGCAATCAAAGCTTCAAAAAAATAATAAAACTCAATCAATAACCATTCTCAGATTCAGAATCAGAAGCATGCAAAGCGATTGCATGCAAAGATTAAAAGCGAAAATAAAACGAACAATTTAAAAACAAATAAAGAAATGGAGCGATGGAACAAAATTGAAATCTAGAATGAAAAATCAAAACTTGACATGAAAAATGAATCTCACCGAGAAGACAAAGCCCTTGAGGTTCGGAATAGTTGCCGGAGAACAACCAGGAAGGGCGGACGACGGTGGATTGCGGCCGACGGAGAGGTGGAGGAAGTGAAGAATCTAAAGCTTTGTTCGTCGACGAAGAAGAAAATGGATCTGCTTCTTCTTCTTCTTCTTCTACTACTACTTCTACCAGAAGACATTTTTTTATTCTTTTGGGTATTAGTTCATTAATATATTACTATATTGTTGGTCAGAAAAAAGATTAATGTAGTATATTAATTCATTTTAATTAATAAGGGACAACATACTCGCTCCGGTCTTAAATATAGGACCTAGTCGACTTTTTTAAAAAATTCTAAAAAAAACAAAATAAGTTAATTATAAATTGATTTAACTAATTTTTCTCTTACACTAGTTTATTTTACCTATAAGCTAATGGATAACACTTAATCTCTCCAAAAAAAAGTCAATTAGATCTTATATTTAGGACCAGAGGTAGTATATATTTAGTCTCTTGGATCAAAAAAATTTAGGAAGGGGTCTGGGCTCAACTCAATCTAAGGGCAGGACATCTAACTCATGATCCACTGAGGCCTGTCCCTATGGGCTCTGGAGTATGACCAGCAAACTCTTTCTGTCTGTTCACACAGATAGGTTATTCTTAGCTTCACTTAGCTACGGAGATGGAAACACAACAAAGTGTCACTCCTTAGGATCGAACTCGCGACGTGGTGGTCAATCCGATATATATTTGGTTTCTATATAGTTGTTATATTTAATTTTGGTTTTATTATCTGAGTGTACATTTATATCTCGCAATTAAATCATTACATTTGTTTCATTGCTAATCTTTGTGAAGTTACATGAGAGTGGCCTTTTGGACCAAAAAAAAAAACACATGAGAGTGGGCTTTAACAAATGTTGAAATTTGTGAAATTTTTCATTTGGGATTCTGTTAAAAAGAGTCAAACCAAATTGATTGTTTGGTAAAAAAACACAAATTGATTGAGTGTTTTGGACAAGAAAAGAATAAGTGTGTGTTTGTCTAGATTTATTTTTGGATTTATCCAACGGTATTTGGCCCTCCTAGCAACCAATTGATCCGGTTTGTGGGAATGTAGGCTCACAATTGAGGAAAAAGGTAATTATCGTGGCGACATACTCAGTGCTTAAACTTATATTATTAATATATACTTCATCTAAAACCTCATAGCTCAAGGGAGGAATATGCTAAAAGCTTTTACTATTAGTTTCATAATATAAGAGATTCTTTTTTTGTTTAACTTTCTTATGTAATCATATACTAGTGCATCAATTTATTTTCAACACACAATGATATTATATTTATACCAATTGATATGAATCATTGAAAAATCACATGATACACTAATAAATATTAAAATAAACCAAAAACTACATTGACTATAAACTTTTATTATTATTTAGAAGCATGCCACTCTAATTATATACGAATCATCCATGGATGATTGTCTGTGTGAATAAAAACGTATTGGCAAACGCAATAATGAAGCGCAATTAACACTCTTTTATATATATTTTGGATTAAAATTAACTCTCTTTTATTCATATCACACAAAAATCTAACGAAATATCACATAAATGGAAAGTAGTAAATTAAGGAAAGTAGTAAAACACCAAGAATAGATATCATATATGTTGTTAATACTATGCAGGCATCACATTACACATATTCATCAAGTATCAAAGCCGAAACACATATATATACACTTTAATTTGAGATCGAGTTATATATAAGAAAATAATTAATTGATGGCCAGAATCAGATTCAATGCATCGTGGGGAAAGAATGTCAAATGAATGTTCTCTGCTTTGTCTCAGAAAGCAGGTCACACCATGAACCACATGAACTTGATCAAAATGTCTCCTAATGTTCTTCCATTTCATAATTAACTGAGTTATAGAAATTTGCGAATGTGGCTATATGCTTTGAATATTTTTTTTAATAGAGCACGATGACCAATTATATGTGGTGTTCACTTAATTAATTTAATTAAATTACTATTTGTATATATAATATCAAAAGTATAATTTGATGTACACAGATGTAATGTACGCGAGAACACAAATTAAAACTAAGGCAGATTATATCTATATATTTATATTTAACATCTTTGATACTGCCTCCGTTCTTATAATTAGGTACAGAGGTAGTATCACTTAATTTTATCAACTTTGGACATCCATTAATGACAAGGGTAAGTGGGGAAAGCACAAATAATGTTGCAATTAGTTCCTTATAATACGGACCAAATTCTTTTAGTAGTTTGTGTCTTATAATAATGACTAAAGGAAGTAAATCTTATTTTGATTTTACCCTTATTTATAATGAGTCTTATAATAGAGAGAAATAAAATAGAATTAATGTATATGAAAGAAGATTATGAGTAAAATAGGAAAAATACATTAAATGATTAGATGATACAAAATAAACAAACACTATTTTGGACCAAATTAATTTAAATTTCGGGCTCTCATAATATGGATCGAATCCAATAATTAGATTTTGAGCATGACTTTGCTAATACAATTGGCAGCAGGGGTAAATTATAACAGTAATTAATTATGGTCAGCAATAGTCAATGATAGATTGGAGATGAGAACAGATCCAACTAATGAGCTATTATTGTTCTTCTATTGTAAAAAAGTTTTTGAAAGGAAGAATAATATTCAAATAGTTATTTAACTTCTTGGAAAATAAGCTCATATAATCATATTTATTACATGCATACGGCATACATATGGTTTTTATTTTTATTTTTTATTTTCCTCTACTCACTCATACTCAACACATGCATCACCTTAACGTAATCCTAAAAAGTTAATAATTCCTCGAATTATGCTATCATTGTTTTAATAAGAGAGGTCACCAACAAATTTTAATATACTGCGTATTAGAATTTCAGTTTTTCTCTTCATTGTCCCCAAATATACTCTTTTTATCTTACTATAAAAGCTAATTAACTCGTTTTTATAGATGAAAGAGATTGATAATGGAGTGAACAAGATCATGTAAATTTTTCATTGAAATCTCAATTTTTTTGTGAAATTTAATTTCTTTTATTAAGAATAATAATAAAAAAGGTCATACAAAATGAATTGTAGAACATATAATTATTGGGTTAAGGTGCATTTTTAGTACTCTAGAATATAGCAAAGTGCACATAGCAAACTATACAATATTGTGGTCCATTTGTGATAACCAAAAATTATTTTCGTGGCTTATTTAGTAACGACGTTAAATAAGTTAAGTTTGACCGTTATGTGTCAAATTTTAACCGTTAAATTGTGGGGTAAAGAAGCATTTTTAGTACTCTAGAATATAGAAGGAGCACCAAACATAATATACAATATTTAAACACCATAAACAACTAAATCATAATATTTTTTAAAGTGTCAAATAATTAAACACTACAAAGTTATATCCATAGAATATCCTAGTATCATGTATGTATAAACTAATAAGTCTAGAGCCGGGAAAACGGGCTAACCCGCTTTAAACGGGCTAACCCGACCCGACCCACATTAGAAGCGGGCTAGCCCGACCCAACCCGATTCTAATGTGGGTTGAAATATCTTAACCCGACCTGTATATACTAATAGGCGGGCCAGCCCGACCCGACCCGAATTGCAAGCTATATTATTTTTAAGAAATTAAAATTGAACATTAAAATAGTAAAGTAAACACAAAAATTTTGTTACAACATCATTTACCAACAAAGTAAATGAATAATCTTATTTGTCTATTTTTTTTTTAATAAAACTGGATACCACTATATATTACAAGATATAATATGTACAAATTTCAAGTCGCTCGATCAAGATCCACCCATTCAAAGTTAGGTGTTATCTGTCTTGAAAGTCATAAACTGTTTTGAATTTGTTCACATTATAGTTTTGAAATTTATCTGTCTAAATTTTAAAACTATAATGTGAACAAATTTAAAATAGTACTCCCTCCGGTCCTAAATATAAGGCCTAATTGATTTTTTTGAAAAATCTTAAAAAAGAGCAAAATAAGTTAATTATAAATTGATTTATCTAATTTTTTTCCCTTAAACTAGTTTATTTTACTTATAAACTAATGGATAATCTAAAAATATATTAAATATGTCATGATTTAGTAGACTATTTTGTAACCTTAACCTCTCCAAAAAAAAGTTATCTAGGTCCTATATTTAGGACCGGAGGGAGTATATGATTTTCAAAGATCCATAACATATGTCATTATTTTCTAATCAGCAAACTATATATTTTTTAATCTCCAACTTTTTCTTTTTTGTTGTTGCCCAACAAAGCAAAAATATCTATAACATATTACAATGTCAAAAGACTTTTTTGCATTTCTTTTTAAATCCCATGTGGGAAACCTCATACATAAGAGAATATATCCATGATCTCGGCGATACTTTCTTCCTCATATGTTTAATATATACTTAAACTCATATATTCACGTTACACACTCCAAAACAAAAATCTGAAACCTCACACACATAAAAAAAAGCCTAAAAATATTGAAATTGAAAAGGAAAAGAAAGAAGACGTAAAAGAATGAAAGAAGGAAGATAAGTTTTAGAAGAAAAAACAGATAATTTTCACTACCAAAAAAAGGCAGATATTTTTTTTAAAAAAAGTAAGCGGGTTAGCGCGGCAACCCGACGGGCTGGCCCGACTCAACTCGATATAAGCGGACTAGCAGCCCAACCCGACCCGATATAAGCGGGTTCCAATTTCTTTGGCCCGACCCGCATTTTTTAAGGCGGGTTGGGTTGAACCCGGCAGGCCGGGTTGGAAATTCCCAGCTCTAAATAAGTCATTAGTATTTTACATATATAAAAAAAGTAAGCAAAGAATCATAAACTAAACAGGTTGGTCTACTGAGTTAAAACGGGTTGGTCATACTGGCTCGACTCGAATTAAAACGGGTTGGCCATACTGGCTCGACCCGAATTAATGGCTCTATGATGTAACAGAAGAAGAGTTACTTCTATCTTATTACATAGTTATAAACTTAAAATAAATATTCCTTAAATTGTCATTTTAACATACATATATTACATCATTATGTCACATCAGATTTTATCTTACAAAAGTGAGTTTTCGCTAACGAATTACTAGATAAGCAATGAAAATAATTCTTGGTTATCACAAATGGACCAAAATATTGTATATTATGTTTGGTGCTCCTACTATATTCTAAAGTACTGAAAATGCTCCTTTATCCCACAATTTAACGGTCAAAATTTGACACATAACGGTCAAACTTGACTTATTTAACGTCGTTACTAAATAAGCCACGAAAATAATTCTTGGTTATCACAAATGGACCACAATATTGTATATTATGTTAGGTGCACTTTGCTATATTCTAGAATACTGAAAATGCTCCTTTATCCCACAATTTAACGGTCAAAATTTGACACATAACGGTCAAACTTGACTTATTTAACGTCGTTACTAAATAAGCCACGAAAATAATTCTTGGTTATCACAAATGGACCACAATATTGTATATTATGTTAGGTGCACTTTGCTATATTCTAGAGTACTAAAAATGCATCTTAACCCTATAATTATTTAATTTATTCCGTCCGATCCTGACGAGTGATATGTCTTTGTATAAACATTTAGTCGGTGAAAAAATAAAAAAGTGAAAAAATTATGAAGTTAAATAGAGAAAAAGACAAACAACCGTATCCTAATAATTTATCCTTTTTTTAAAAAAAAACTGGGGTCATATAACAAAAACATAAAAAAATTTACAAAATCTACTAGTTTCAGTTCACTTTTCTTGGCCACGGTAATAATACACATTAGCAACGCCAAACAAATTATATTATTTGACTTAAAACGCCAAAAATTAACACTAATATTGTGTATATATCAAGATAAATTCAATAACGTAACTAATAAGACATAATAATAATAATATAACAATAATACTCAGGTTTATTACATTCATTTGGAATGATGATAGTGACCATTACATATATGACTGACTGAGATAAAGACATTAAAAGATAAAAGAATAATAAAAACGTCACTTAATTAAGATAACCCAATAGCGAACCTATTCATCACACCACAATCATATTAACACCTTTCGAACTAGCTCTCGACATCTAAACATATATAGCTGCATCATTCACACACACACACACATATATATACATGGAAGTAAATTAATTGGAGGGCGGGGATTTGCGGAAGAGAGAAATCCTATCGGGAGCAAACTTGACAATGTAAGTAGAACTCTTGTACTCCAGCCATGTCATTTCCTTGTACAAGCTTTCTTCCTCATTGGTCATAAGACAAGGCAAAGGCCTTATCGTTTCACTCAAAGCTGGTGCGCCGAAGTATATCATAGACAATCTTGACTTGCTTGTGTCTGGTACCACTCTATGCTTCACACTCTTAAACCTCCCATTCGTCATCACCTTCAATTAGGGGGAGAATATTTGGAATATAATATCAAGGTAAATTCCATTAAAGATTTCTTTTAAATTAGCCAAGATAACAATGACTGTGTGTTTGTGTGTGTGTGTGTAGGTTGGATTCTTCTTCTTTTGTTTATTTTTATTTTTTTAATGCAAACTTGATATCGTTACTACAAAAAAGCAATTATGTAGTCTGGTTTGTATTCCCATCATCAATATTAGGGGATCTTCTTTATGTGATATTCTCATATCCACCTTAAAATCTTAAAAGAAAAGAATACTTAGAATGTAATGCTTTATAAAACAATTATTATTATAGTTTATAGATTCATTTTTTATAATATAAGAGTAAACAATCTTTATTAAAATATAAAAGCTTAAAATTATTTATTTATATTTTAACAATATTTTATCTGATACTATATAAATTATAAACCATTCATTCTTTGTGAGAGATTTTAAGAGGAAAAAGAGGAAAATGTTTGTGAGTTGAATTTTTCAAAAATTGAAGAAGTGTGGTTATATATTTTAAGAAAAATAATATATAAGATAAAAGAGCAAGGATCATTAACTAAAAACTTTTAATCTCACATAGTCATATCTATAATTTTCTTAAATTCAAGTAACAAAAAGTCCCCCCCGTCCCCTCACACCAAACAAGCCTAAAAGTTGGATTCAAGAAGAAAAGGAAAAAAACAAAATTATAAGATGATCCAAATCTATCCACTAGGTAGTAGCTTACCCATATGTGCTAAATTGAGTGGCATTATTGATCACCAAGCACTATGTAAAATGAATTTATAAGATGAAAACATGCATAGAGGCCACAGTTAGGTGGTAGGTATGATACCTGAAGGGAATCACCAACATTGACAAAGAAAGAAGTACTATCAGGAGGAACTGAAACCCAAGAGCCATCTTTCAAACAGATTTGAAGACCAGAAGTACTATTTGATCTCAAAACAGTTATTATATGTGGATCAGTGTGTTCTGTAAAGCCTAGAAGCTTTTCTTCAAACTTTTTTCCTTCAACCTCCTCACATGGTGGATAATAATTAATCCTGAATAAACAATCACTTCTTTCATCCATCAAAAGTTTGCTTAACACATTCCTCTCTTCTATTCCCAGCCCTTCCGCCATTAATTCCAGAATCTCACAGCTCAGATTCTTCATTGACTTCACATATTCCTCCACTGCACACCTGAAAAATTCACAATGTTGTAGTGTTTATTCAGATGAACAAAACAGAGAAACAAAGGGAGAAACAGGGGAATCTGTTTTCCTTGTTCACTTTTTAGTTTGTCCAAAAAGTTTTCGTTCAATAGCAATATTGTCCTTGAAGATTTTTGAGAGCAATATTTTCTTAAATTCTTAAAGCTAGTAATCTTACTTTTTACCATGTCAATATCATTTTTTTTAACAATCAATGTGAACTTTATACTCCCTCGTTCTTAAATATTGAAGTTGGTGACTTTTTTGGAGAATAATAAGAGAGTGAAATGAACCACTTGGGGAGAGGAAACTTCAGGGTTGAGGTTAAAAAGAAGATATTCGATCCAACCGTGTGTTTCATTGGGGCCGCCGATGCGTCTGTTGCTATATCCAAAGGGGTTAGGAGGGCCTGCTTTGTCTTTATGATGCTGAGGAAATGAGAAGAAATTAAAAGCTTGAGCTTCGAGGTTGGAGATGAGATCAAATGAGATGCCATGGTTGATGAGCTTGAAGAAGCCTAAGTCTTGGGAGGCTTTGACCATGAAGGTCTTAGCCAGAGGATTAGAAAGGTCAATTTCTGGGATTTCAATGGGTGTGTTGGTGGCCTTGCATGAGTTTGGGAGAATGTACTGGCTTATTGAGGATGAAGACCGATCCACCATGGTTTTGCAGAAGTAATAAGAGATGAAAACGTTTCAGTTAAAAAAAAAATAAGAGATGAAAACGAAGAAGGCAAAGAAAATTGTTCAGAGAGAGACAGTTGTGTGAGGAATGTGAATGCATGAGGGCTATAAATAGGGAAACATAGATTCTGTTTACTACTATACTATATACTATATGTAAGGTTGTGAAACAGTTTGAGGAAACTCGTTGTGAAACTCGTAAGAAGAATATAAATTACTTCGTGAAATCAAATGTATGCCTAGAGTAAACTCGTAAGAAGAATATAAATTACTTCGTGAAGTCAAATGTATACCTCCAAGAGTTTACTTATGAATATACATTTATTAATAAATACGAGTGTTTTTAGAATATAATTAAATGAAAAATTTGAAAAATAGCAATAACTTTACTTGAATATAATTTAAATATAAATATTTGATGTTAAATTATTAATATTCATACTTTGTGAACCTTCATGAAGAAATTTGAATGAAATCTATATATAAAATTCATCGAATATGTTCAAATAAATAATTAAAATAAGTTAGAAACATAAAGATGGTGAATGCAGCATGTAAACTCGTGAGTTTTTAAAAAGTGTACATGTAGTGAAAATTGAAAGTGACTAATTGTGACACATTTTGATTAGACATAAACGAAAAAATTGTAAAATTGGAGACAAACTTGCGAGTTTGACAATAATGCTACAATATGTGATAGCATTGTTGCAGCAAAATAAAGAGAAGAAATAACATAGACAATTTAAAGTTTTTGGGATAGCAACTACTTGCATTTGAGTTTTAGGTCTGAAAGAATGATTTATGGAAAATGATAACTAAGACCTAGGGGTGTCTAACATTTTCTTGTCCGGATCCGTCCTATTCCTTCCCAATCATTTCGAGACATAAAATTCCTGTCTTGAAAATTTTTAGGAGACAAATCATGATGGGATAAAAGTCATCTTTGGGATATGGGATGAGGTCGTCCAAGTCTCGTTTCATCTTGATTATATGTGTGTGTTTATATATAATTCTTTTTTAAAAAAAATACATGTGTCATTTGTATCATGTAATATGAGTATATATGATATTTTTTATGTACAATATGATCCTAATAAATTTTTTGCTTTTTACGTTTTAGAAGATGTATTGCTAAAAAAAATATATGACATTTGAGAGCGTAGCAAATAGAACAATCTCTAGTAAGGAAATATTAGGAAAAATTGCGATTAGATCCCAACTAAAGAAATTTAATACATTAAGTCCCTTAAAATATTAAAATTACTGATATATCCCAAGGGACTTGAGGGTAATATAATTAAATTGCAAAATTGTCACAATGTCGTAATAATAGAAAAGAAGAGCACTAACAAGTGAGTGTGAATGCTTTAATTAACAAGTTAAATATCAAACACACTCAACACACTTGCTATTAACAGCTAAATCTAAATATATTAACAACTTTAGTAACATATATTAACAACTGTCAATGAGTGGAATTATGTGGTTTCACAATTATTGGATTATATTATGCACAAGTCCCCAAAGAATATCATAATTTGTAAGATTTCAAGGGGCTTTAAAGTATTAATTTGTCTTCTATGAGACTTGAATGAAAATTTCCCAAAATATTATGCCTAAAAATTTATATTTTTGAGACTTCTTAAAAAGTTATATTTAAGCTTTTCTTGGAAGAATAGATTCTCTCTCTTCGAAAAGGGGGTTGAAATAGTTTTACCTCAATCCTAAGTTTTGGACTCTGAAACCTAGGTTTGGAGTGAAAATAGTTTTTTTCACATTTTGAGAGTGTATGGGAAAATATGGCTGAAACCTAGGTTTCATTTTCAGAATAGCTTTTGAGGAACATTCAAAATAGGGTCTGTTTGAATTTAACTTCTGGAGAATAGTTTATGGGAAAATAACTTTTGAGTATAATAGTTATTCTGAAAAATAGTCTTTGATAATGAGAGTGTTTGGATATAGTGTGTGTATAATGGCTTTTTGAATGTCAAATTACCAAAAAGTATAATTTTGCCCAAAAATTTATTTTAAAGATTTAAATGGTCAAATTTTATCATTGTTAGTAAAAGTATTAAAAAATACTAAAAAATTACAATAAAAGCAAAAAAAATACAATCATCGCAATAAATAAATTTTTAATTGGTAAAACAAATTGGAGGTAGAGACATTTCATTACAAAAGGATACAATTTTAAATGGATTTCATTTCCTTATTAAAGTTATAAACCGGTATTAGAAGATGATGAATTCAACCAAACCTTCAAAACCCTTTCTCTTTCCAAGTTCCTCAAATATTTAAGATATGATCAAAGAAAAAAAAATTAAGCAATGATATACTGGCATTGATCTGAGCCTCCATTCAGTGTATATACATGTGAGAGTTAAACTAAGACTTCCATTTCCTCTTTGTACACGGACCCATGTCAAAGAAGGGGAAACATAGTTATATAGGCAAAGAACTTGTTGATACACAAATTATCAAATAATAGACCAACAACTTGAATATCAAATGAAAGTAAATGTATATATTAATTGCGAGATAAGTACAAAGAATTGGTCGACTAGACTTAGCCGACTATCACAAAAGAACAAGATTGAGAGCTTTTTTCAGTAAGTGTTTAGTGAGTATTCGATGCCTTTTACATGATATGAAGTGCTATATATATAGCTTACAAGTATATTTCCGTTGGGACAATTATTCTCTCCATTGATAGCTTTTCCGTTTTGATCTTCATTAATGATGCTGTTACTAGTTGGTCGTTGATAAGCCGTTTCTAGTCAAAGGAATAAATGCTTGGATTGTGCCAGGCGAATTGGGCCTTCACTGGTTGGCTTCTGACTGGGCCTGTTGGGCTTATTCCTCTAGATAAAATAATGGTATGACAGAACCAGCAGACAAAAGCTCTCCAGTCTGACTTATAACATGTTATCAATAATTAATCTGGATTCATTCCCTAGTCATCAATATCATAGAGTCTGGAAGTCCTGATTCCTCAAAGGTAGCATTAGTTTCATAGTCCAGAACTTTGGATGCTCCTGGAATTGATTGCGCCAACCGAAATCGTTTCTTCTCATCTTCCCCAGCTGAGTTGAGTAAAACGACCACAAAAGCTGTTGCAAGGAAAGATCAGTAATTTGACATTCATGAACCGCTCTTTCATGAATGTCCAATTTTACCTTCTGACGAATGTAATGTTGACGCATGGAATGTAATGTTAACACTTGTCATCCACGTGTCAACATTACATTCGCTAGAGGGTAAAATTGGACCACTTTAGTTACTTCAAAGGTAAAATTGTACCCGATATTAGTTTTTGGTGCCCAGTAGTTCAGGGCGATTACTTGAAGGGCAAAATAGGGTCATTACCCTACATTTTTTTGTCCTTCTAAAAATAAGTCTAAAATGGACATAATTAATCAAGAGGCTGAGAGAAGCAAGTTATATGATGTTCAAGATAACTTCTAAGGCTGTTTGTTGATACGGAATTTTTATATTTTTATTATATGATATGTAGCTAATTATTTTTTCGTTTGTTTTTTGACTTTTTCTACTACTAAAATTGATCCTATTTATAAAAATGACAAGTTTTTTAGATTGAAAAAAGTGGTACTGCAAATATCACAAAGGAAAAACAAATAAATAATATTCTTCAGTGGTTCACATATATACACGGAGGATTCTTTCTGATATATAACATGGATTTTGAGTTGGTGTATACATACACTCATATATATGACATGCACACATACACGCCCGGAAAAATGTTACACTCATATATATGACATGCACACGCCCGGAAAAATGTGTGCGTACACACACTCACACACACACACACACACTCTTAATTAATTTGCAAAGTGGATGTTTCAGTTGTGTCCTTATGAATGTTGTCTATTGTGTGTCGAGTTATGTGTGTGAGTGTGAGCAGAGTTACGTTTAAGCCATTTTAATTTTGTGTATGTTTGTGTGTGAGTGAGTGTTTTTGGCTTGAGGTTAGAAGCCCTCATTTTTGTACATATTTTATTATGATGTCAGGTGAAATGACTTACAAACTAAATTTTGAGGTTAAGGTAAGCAAGTTTGGGATTAAGTTGTGGTAGCTATTCATCTGGTGGTGTATTCGTTTATTTCTATTTATTTATATATATTAATCCTTTTTGTCAGGTGAAATGTGTTTTTAGATTAAGAATATTGTCAAAATTAACTTTTTGTTAAAATTTAATTAAACCCAATGAAAATAAAGTCTACATATACAATATATTATAGAAGATAAAATTGTACATTTTTAATTTAAATTAAATTATGTGACTTATAAATATCACCAACCAAAACATTCTTTATCACCGAGCCTTACAATTTATTATTAAGTTTAGAGGATCATTGAATTTTAGCTTCTTAAAAAAATTTAAATTAGCTCCTTAGCTTTTTCTAATGGTGATCTCTATTTCATTCCATTGGCTTCGACAATATAAAAAAATGAGATGAAATATTATCTGAATGCTTAATATAAAAAAAAATACTTAGATCAAATTTCTTTAATCCATTTTGTCAAATTCTACTATTATATGTGGCCATGTGTCTTATTTAAAAAATATATATTGTCATTCAATAATAAATTCATATAAAATAAAATAAGTAAAGGTTGATGGTAAAAAATACCGTGATTTTGTCAAAAGCTCATCCAACATCAAAATGCTTTTTTTTTTTAAATTGAAAGTAACTCTAACTTTCAAATTATGCTCAAACTCACACTTATCGTAAAGTAAAAGTAACAAATATATGTTTGATTTTTCTCAAAAGTTTATCTAGCATCAAACACTTTGTTTGGATGATAACTACTGTACAGGAGACTTTTGAACTCGATTTGGAAGTTCTGAGTTACTTTTGGTGCAAAAAAAAAACACTTGGTGCTAGACGAACTTTTGACAAACATGTATTTTTTTTAACTCTTAACCCATAAATTAAACAAAAAATCTTATATTGTTCGAAAATTTGATGTAATATAATGAATGCATGATATTACGTGAAATACTTTTATCATGTGTTTTCTGAAATAAATTTGATTATATATCCATAAAATTGTAGCTATAAGCGTTTAAATTTTAGAGTCATCTCTCTAGCTTCTCTCCCCCTTCTATCAAACCTTTTGGTGGTGGGAGCTCTTCTCTCGTCATCTTACGAGTGTTTTTCATGGCTTCTATAGCCCCTCAGTTTCGGCCGAAGATAGAGACGTCCGTATTTTCCAATAGTCTGCTTTTATTTCCATATTTCTTTGAAGAAATAAATTGGTTTAAGGGCCTCATTTAGTAGTTTTGATTCGTGAGTGTAGGCGTCAGAATTTGTTGATTATTATCTTACATATTATTGACTCTATTTTCTGAAAGGCTATTATGGATTGTTGGCAATGGAAAATCCTAAGACTTTTTTTTTCTACCTACAAATACTAATGAAGGAAGGTTAAAGAGATAGGGTTTTTATCGACGACAACTCCTTCCTTCCTATGTTGAGATTTTATTATCGTTAAGGTTTCTATCTATTGTTGTGTAAACTTTCTGTGCATACCTTATATTTTATACTTTGTATCTTTATTTTCCTTATTATAAAATAATATATATTTTGGCCAAAAATACCGCTGAAGCAGTGAGAAAAAGCATATTGTTACACCCTAAGGCAATTCTTTAAGTAATGAAATATTTTTAATCTTCTACTAATAAATCTAAGGGAAAATGACAAAAAAATCTCTCCCAATACCCAAAAGAACAAGTGAGGAAACTAAACTTCCAAAAGGATTATGAAGGAACCAGAACCTACTTGACATTTTCAAATGATGTGAAAAGACTTGATTGCCCTTAACCAAATAAAAGGAAAAAGAGTCTTCTTCTCAAACATTCTTCTCAACCCCACCCCACCCCACCCAAACCCCAGGTAGCCACTGCCACCACCGCCCAGTCGCCGCCACCGTCGTCCCAACCCTCCCCCACACCACCCCAACAAAGCCTCAGATTTTTCACTTCCTCGACCTCACCGTCAGCCGGAATCCACCGTTGTCCGCCCTTCATGGTTGTTCTCCGGCAACTATTCCGAACCTCAAGGGCTTTGTCTTCTTGGTGAGATTCATTTTTCATGTCAACTTTTGATTTTTCATTCTAGGTTTCAATTTTATTCCATCACTTCATTGCTTTATTTGTTTTTAATTCTTCATTTTATTTTCGTTTTTAATCTTTGCATGCTTGTGATTCTGAATCTGAGAATGGTTATTGATTGAATTTTTGGTGGAAGAGAGAAGAATGGCAGCACTAGTGGTGGGAGGTTGGGGAGATGTGGGGTTGGGGCGGTTTGGGGGAGGGTTGGGCGACGGTGGTAGTGGTGGTGGAGGCGGGTTTTGCAACGGCGGCGGATGGGCGGTGGTGGCAGTGGCTGGCTGGGGTTTGGGTGGGGTGGGGTGGGGTTGAGAAGAATATTTGAGAGGAAGACTATTTTTCCTTTTATTTGGTTATGGGCAATTAAGTCTTTTCACATCATTTGAAAATGTTAAGTAGGTTCTGGTTCCTTCTTAGTCCTTTTGGAAGTTTAGTTTCCTCACTTGTCCTTTTGGGTATTCGGAGATTTGTCATTTTCCCTAAATCTAACTGAACCATATTAAATTGTGTGGGGATTATTACATGAATGTTACCTTTTATTTATATTTCTCTCTATTTTTTATTACAGTAATTTTCTCTCTATATTTTTTTTGGATTTATCCATCGATATCTGACGTTACTAGCAACTGACTAATCCGATTCACAGGAATGTAAGTCAACAACGAGAGAATCTCGCTACCTCTAAGTAGTTATTGTGGCTGCAAACCCAGAGCTCGAACTTACATTATTACTACAAACTCCATTTTAAAACTTATAGCTCAAGGAGGAATATGCTAAAAACTTTTACTATTAGTTAGTTAGTTTCATAATATAAGGGATTTTTTTTATCATTTCTTATGTAATCATATACTAGTGCTTCAATTTATTTTTCAACACAGAATGATATTATATTTATACCAATTGATATAATTCGTTGAAAAATTACATGATACACTAAATATTAAAATAAACCAAAAAACTACATTGACTATATACATATATTATGATTCAAAGGCATGCCACTCTAATTATATACGAATCAGCCATAGTTGATTGTCTGTGTGGACAAAAACATATTGGGAAAAACGCAATAATGAAGCGCAATTAACTATTTTTTGGACTGAAATTAACTCTCTTTTATTCATATCACACAAAAATTTAATGAAATATCACATAAATGGAGAGTAGTAAAACACCAAGAATAGATATCATATACTACTATATTGTTAATGAAATATTTATTTATCTAATTTAAAGGTACTTATACCTAGCAAAGTACTATATGTGTTATGATATCTTTATAACAATAAACTATATATTATTCTATAAGTTTAGCAAATAGTTTGTAAGTGAGGCTTATTAATTTAGAAAAAAATGGAAAATATAGGAAATAAAATCAAAATTATTAAAATTCGCTCTCAAAGTATCTACGGTAAAGGATAGTTCTTTATAAATAATATTTGCAGACTATCACATCACACATATTCATAAAGTTTCAAAGCCGAACACATACACTTTAATTTGAGATCGAGTTATATAAGAAAATAATTAATGACCATAATTAGATTCAATGCATCGAAGGGGAAAGAATGTCAAATGAATGTTTCTGCTTTGTCTCAGAAAGCAGGTCACACCATGGACCACATGAACTTGATAAAAATGCCTCCTAATGTTCTTCCATTTCATAATTAATTAACTGAGTGATAGAAATTTGCGAATGTGGCTATATGCTTTGAAGACTTTCTGAATAGTGCATGACGACCAACTATTGATATTATATGTTGTGTTTACTTAATTAATTTAATTAAATTACTATTTGTATATATAATATCAAAATCATAACAAATCAGATTATTCACAAATTAAAAATAATACAACTCACCCTATGTGTAAGCAAAGACCTAACTAAAAATTTACTCGTTTTGGTCCTTGATATAGGACTTATTTAGAGAGTTGGTTTTCATCCGATTAATTAACAATAGGATTTTTTTTTCTAATGTGTGTGTCTATTTTTCACAAAATTCTCATTATTGTTATCCTTGTAATAAAAAAAAAAAAGGAAAGTGAGTTAAGTTATATGATTGGGAATTTTTGAAAAAAATATATCAATTGATTATGTAACATCAATAATTTAATTAAATTAGATAAATAATTGATGCTATATATATTTAGG
This sequence comes from Mimosa pudica, assembly GCA_029929735.1. Classification (NCBI taxonomy): domain Eukaryota; kingdom Viridiplantae; phylum Streptophyta; class Magnoliopsida; order Fabales; family Fabaceae; genus Mimosa; species Mimosa pudica. The sequence goes on from JAKELP010000020.1 coordinate 6,096,681, forward strand.
ATCGGAGAGAGAATTATGTATTAACTATTAATATTAATGGTTAAAAATTTGAATATGTCAGAAAATAATATAAAGAGGGATTCGGAAGAGCTTGCTAATATTTATATTCAACGATTAATAATCATTTGAAGCTAAGGCAGATTATCTATATATTGATGTTCGTCTAAGTATCATTCCACATCTAATTTATAAAGACAATTACTCCATAATAGGCTCTGCATTGGCGGGTACAAATTAAGACAAACAGCTAGAAGGGAGAGGAGCTGAATCGGTAAGGCACGTTGGGAACATTGAAAAATATAATGATGCATTTGGATGCGCAACCACGAACGAGTTTGGAATTTAGCAATCTCTAGGTCAAATAATTTGAATAAGATATTTTCAAAGAAAATATAATGAAAAATTTGAAAAAGAAGATTAATGAAGGAATCTTTAAAACAGTTTAACATTCTTCTTTTTTTATTGTCTTCGTTCTTTGATGATATATAGTTTTATTGGACTATATTACATCACTTGAGTATCCCACGATAGCGACTTGACCCTTGTAACTACAGACATTCCAATAAATTCAAGTACATTTCTCTCTCTAGTGTCCCTAAGAAAGTAAGAAACTTTCGTTTTATAGGACAGAGAAAGAAAGAGACACCTTGAAAATGTTCACACACATACATTTATACACATCTTCTCATCCCTATCCCAAGTTAGCAATGCTAAGAAATAAGTATATTTTAAATAAATATTAAATATAAAAATTTAGGGGAAGATATTTTATAAATAAATTATTGTAAATAGTATTCCATCTCGTTCTAAATGTACAAACTAGATCTTAAAATTTAAAAAACTATTTTCGTTCAAATAAGTTAACTTATAAAAAAAGAGAAAAACCACAATGAGTTCTCATATAAGGCAATAAATCATAATCAAGTCACATACATTGAAGTCCCATGGGACCTGAGTTACATTAAATAACTTGTAATTGATAACTCAATACTCCCTCCTATCTTTATTATAAATCACTATCTGTCTCTAAATTTTGGTTTTTAATATAAGTCACTAACTGTCATCAATTAATTCATTTATTAAATTTTTCCCAATATATACCCTCATCATTGGAAAAAGAGATTTCTTTAATTGAATTGACTTTTCCTTCACTTCAGTTTTGTCCATATTACAAGAACTCAACTGTCAAAGTACCATAATAAATATGAGCAATTTTGGAAAAGAAGCATTAACTTCAGACACCCAACTAACATTCACATGTTTTCTTAAGAAGCGTTTTTTTGACGGCTAGCTTTTACATTAGGGACCGGAGAGAGTATTACCCAAATTTATGATGAGTCTTTAAAGAGAGAGAGAAATGAATGACAATTAATGAATATGAAAGAAAATCATGGGTAAAGTAAGAAAAAAGACATTAAATGATGAGAGAGTGCAAAGTGAACACTTATATTTTGGACCAAATTAATTTAGATTTTGAGCTCTTATTGTAGAACAGATGGAATTGTTATAGATTTTGAGTATGATGTGGCCAATACAATTGGCAGCATGGGTAAATTTTAGCAGTATTAATTATGGTCAGCAATAGTCAATGATAGAGATGAGAATAGATCCAACTAATGAGCTATTCTTGTTCTTCTATTGTAAAAAAAGTTTTGAAAGGAACAAAAATATTCAAATAATTATTCAACTTTTAGGAGAACGAGCAGAAACTCCCGTGTGTACATATATTACATGCATACTGCGTACATATAGTTTTAATTTTTTTTTATTTTCCTCTATACTCACACATACTCAAATATGCAGCACCTTAACGTACTCCTAAAAAGTTAATAATTCCTCGAATCATGTTATCATTGTTTTAATAAGAGAGGTCACCAACAAATTTTAATATATTGCGTACTAGAATTTCAGTTTTTCTCTTCATTGTCCACAAATATACTCTTTTTATCTAACTATAAAAGCAAATTAAACCGTTTTTACAGATGAAAGAGATTGATGATGGAGTAAACAAGATCATGTAATTTTTTTTTGAAATAGATCATTAAAATGTCATAAACTTTTGTAAAATTTCTTGTATTAAGAATAATGATAAAAAGGGTCATACAAAAAGAATTGAAGAACAACCTGGCGGGTTGGCGTGAGTGGTAAGTACTCTCGTCCCTTAAGCAAGTGGTTGGGGGTTCGATCCCCAGCTCTTGCGAATGGAGCAAATTCACAGGCCAGCTGTCTACCCCCTGTATGGGACTTCAGAACAGCGAGGGATTAATCTCACTTGACACGCGGGTGGGGATACCCTTGGGTAAAAAAAAAAAGAATTGAAGAACATATAATTATTCAATTTATTCTGTCCGATCTTGACCAGTGATATGTCTTCGTATAAACATTTAGTCGGTCGAAAAATAAAAAAACTGAAAAAAAATTATGAAGTCGAATAGAGAAAAACACAAACAACCGTATCCTAATAATTTATCCCTTCTTAAAAAAAATTGGGGTCATATAGAAAAAACATAAAAAAGTGACAAACTCTGCTAGTTTCAGTTCACTTTTCTTGGCCACGGAAATAACACCAAACAAGTTATATTATTTGACTTAAAAAGGCCAAAAAAATTAACACTAACATGGTGTATCAAGATAAATTTAATAACGTACCTAATAAGACATTGTAATAATATAACAATAATACTGAGGTTACATTCACTTGGAGGATGATAGTGACCATTACATACATGACTGACGGAGATAAAGACATTAACGATAAAAGAATAATAATAAAAACATCACTTCACATAACCCAACAACGAAGCTATTCATCACACCATAATCACATTAACATCTTTCAAACAAGCTCTCTCTAACCATATATAGCTGCATTATACATACACACATACATATATACATGGAAGTAAATTAACTGGAGGGTGGGGATTTGCGGAAGAGAGCAAACCTATCGTGAGCATACTGGACATTGTAAGTAAAATTCTTGTACTCCAGCCATGTCAATTCCTTGTACAAGCTTTCTTCCTCAATGGTCATAAGACAAGGCAAAGGCCTTATCGTTTCACTCAAAGCTGGTGCACCGAAGTATATCATAGACAATCTTGACTGGCTTGTGTCTGGTACCACTCTATGCTTCACACTCTTAAACCTCCCATTCGTCATGACCTTCAAAAAGAGTCCCTCTTTAATCCTTTATGTGGAGAATATTTGGTATATTAAAGAATCCCGCTTTAATCCATTAGGGGCAAAATATTTGTTATATTTTTTTTTGGCAAAAAACATATTTGTTATGTAATATCTAGGTAAAAATTCCATTGAAGATTTCTTTTAATTAAATTAGTAAGAGATTAGCAATGGCTATATATACATACGTGCGGGTTGGATTCTTCTTCTTCTGTTTATTTTTATTTTTTTGAACTGGATATCATCACTACAAAAAAAGCAATTATGTAGTCTGGTTTGTATTCCCCTCATCAATATTAGGGGATCTTTTTTTTTTTTATATTCTTATATCCACCTTAAAATCTTAAAAGAAAAGAATTCTTAGAATTTAATTCTTTATAAAACAATTATTATATAATATAGATTCATTTTTCATAATATAAGTGTAAACAGTCTATATCAAAATATAAAAGCTTAAAATTATTTATTCATATTTTAGTAATATTTTATCTGATACTACATAAATTATAAACCATTCATTCTTTCCCAGGGATTTAAAGAGGAGGGGAGGGAAAATGGTTGTGAGTTGAATTTTCCAAAAATTGAAGAAGTGTGGTTATAATATTTTAAGAAAACTAATACTCCCTCCGGTCCTAAATATAAGACCTAATTGACTTTTTCTAGAAAATCCTTAAAAAAACAAAATAAGTTAATTATAAATTGATTTACCTAATTTTTTCCCTTAAACTAGTTTATTTTACCTATAAACTAATAGATAATCTAAAAATATATCAAATATGTCATCATTTAATAACTTATTTCGCAACTTTAATATCTCCAAAAAAAAAGTCAATTAGGTCCTATATTTAGGACTTGAGGTAGTATATAAGATAAAAGAGCAAGGAACATTAACTAAAAACTTTTAATCTCACATCTTAGAAAATTATAAGATGATCCAAATCTATCCACTAGGTAGTAGCATACACATGTGCTAAATTGAGTGGCATTACTATCACCAGACACTATGTGAAACGAATTTATAAGATGAAAACAAAAAGGCCTTAGTTAGGTGGTATGATACCTGAAGGCAATCACCAATATTGACAAAGAAAGAAGTATTATCAGGAGGAATTGAAACCCAAGAGCCATCTTTCAAACAGATCTGAAGACCAGAAGTACTATTTGATCTCAAAACAGATATTATCTGTGGATCAGTATGTTCCACAAAGCCTATAAGCTTCTCTTCAAACTTTTTTCCATCAACCTCCTCGCATGGTGGATAATGATTAAGCCTGAATAAACAATCACTTCTTTCAACCATCAAAAATTTGCTAAACACATTCCTCTGTTCTATTCCCAGCCCTTCTGCCATCAATTCCAGAATCTCACAGCTTAGATTCTTCATTGATTTCACATATTCCTCCACTGCACACCTGAAAAATTCACAATCTTGTAGTGTTTATTCTGATGGAAAAAAAACAGAGAAACAAAGGGAGAAACTGTTTTTCTTGTTCACTTTCAAGTTTGTCCAAAAGGTTTTCGTTCGTTTACCAATAGCTAGTTGTTTAAACTGGTAAGTGAGCTACAAATCTAGTAAAAATAAGAACACGTGTTTGAATCATGGGAAGCTCTCTTATTAGGGAATGAGACAACTTTGCTTATGTGAACAATACTTCTACCCCTCGAGTTCGGATTAGACGGTTGCTAGTTGGTGCAGGATTTACAGGGCGGTCTTTAACAAAAAATATTTTTCGTTCAATAGCAATGCTTTATTTAATTCTAAAAACTAATAACTTTACCTTTTACCATGTCAATATCATTTTTTGACAATCGATGTTAACTTTATATTAACAAGGCAGAACAATAATGTAAACTTTCAATCCAATTTTGGGCCGAAAAAGCTCATGAAGGAAACACTGAGGATACATTTATAAAACTTAATACTTTTCTTATCTTAAAATTTATTTTACCTAAAAGTTTCTGGGTTTTGCTGGAAAATGGAGATAGTTTGAGGAGAGGAAACTTCAGGGTTGAGGTTAAAGACAAGATATTCGATCCAACCGTATGCGCCATTGGGGCCGCCAATGCGTCTATTGCCATATCCAAAAGGATTAGGAGGGCCTGCTTTGTCTTTATGATGCTGAGGAAATGAGAAGAAATTGAAAGCTTGAGCTTCGAGGTTGGAGATGAGATCAAATGAGATGCCATGGTTGGTGAGCTTGAAGAAGCCTAAGTCTTGGGAGGCTTTGACCATGAGGGTCTTAGCCTGAGGATTAGAAAGGTCAATTTCTGGTATTTCAATGGGTGTGCTGGTGGCTTTGCATGAGTTTGGTAGAATGAATTGGCTCATTGAGGATCGAGAGGGAACCACCATGGTTTTGGAGAAGTACAAAAACAGAGAAGAAGGCAAAGAAAATTGTTGAGAGAGAGACAGTTGTGTGAGGAATGTGAATGCATGAGGGGTATAAATACGGAGACATAGGTTGTCTTTACTATTGTTACTCCCTCCGGTCCTTATTATAAGTCACCAACCACCTCTAAATTTTGGTCCTTAATACTCCCTCCGTTCCTAAATATAAGACCTAGATAACTTTTTTTTTGGAAAGATTAAAGTTGCGAAATAGGTTATTAAATCATGATATATTTGATATCTTTTTAGATTATCCATTAGCTTATAGGTAAAATAAACTAGTTTAAGAGAAAAAATTAGGTAAATCAATTTATAATTAACTTATTTTTTGCTTTTTTTAGGATTTTTCAAAAAAGTCATCTAGGTCCTATATTTAGGAACGGAGGGAGTATAAGTCACCAACTTCCATTAACTAATCATTTATTAAATTTTTCCCAATATACCCTTATTATTGGAAAATGAACATTGGAAGATGAGAAGAAAGAGAAGATAAAAAAGGCTTCTTTATACTCATAAAGCTAGAGATCATTAATGAAGAGAGAACAAAGGTAGTGAGTCATATTGATAAAGGTGGGAGGGGCAAAAATTGAAAAGACAAAAAAAATAAGACCAATTTAATGGTCCAACTTCAATTAACCTTCATTCCTTGATATGTACAATTTAGGCGGTTGGTGACTTATAAATAGGACCGGAGGGAGTATTGTCAAACTCATGCTTTAAGGAAACTCACAAGAAGAATATAAACTCGCTTGTGAAATAAATCGAATGTAAACCTTTAAGATTTTACTTACGAGTATACATTAATAAATATGTGTTTTCAGCATATAATTAAATAAAAATATGAAAAATAAATCGAATGTAAACCTGTAAGATTTTTTTTTTTCAGTTAAAAAAAATAAAAATATGAAAAATAACAATAACTTTACTTGAATATAATTTAAATATAAATAGTTGATATTGAATATATTAATATTCATATTTTCTCAACCTCTATGAAGAAATTTCTATGATATATATATATATTAAACATGGTCGAATAAATAATTAAAATGAGTTTTAGAATAAGTTAATATGATTTCCCATCAGTTAGAAACATAAAGATGATGAATGTGGCATGTAAACTCGTAAGCTTTTAACGAGATTAGGTATAACCGAACAAATGGTAAAATTAGAGTGTCAAATCGTAAATTTAACAACAATACTATGATGTGTGATAGCATTGTTGCAGAAAAATAAATAGAAGAAAGAATAACATAGACAATTCAAAGTTTTGAGTTAGCAACTAGTTGCATTTGAGTTTTAGGTGAAAAGAATGATGTAGGGAAAATGATAACTAAGATCTAGGGGTGTTCAACATTTTCTCGTCCCGACCCTCTTCCCTTCGCAATCATTTTGGGACGAGACAAATCAGGATGAGATAGAATTTATCTTCAGGACGTGACGGGAAACAGGATGAGGTCGTCTTGATCCACATCCCATCACGAATATATATGTGTGTGTTTTTATATAATTTTTTTAAAAAAATGCATGTGTCATGTGTATCATTTATGAGTATATAGGACATTTCTTATGAAAAATACGATCATAATAAAGTTTTATCTTATTATGTTGTATAAGATGTATTGTAAAAATAATATTTAACTAGTTTCTTGGTTTGCTACAAACCCAAATTGTTATTTTTTTTGTACAAATAGACTTTTTAATAAAAAATGCAAAAACAGTTTGGGATTTTTCTATCGGGATCGGGATGGAACAAAGTTAGAGATTGGACAGAACACGGGACAAAAACCTTGTCCCGAACCTTTTTGCAGAACGAGGTTGGGATGAGGATGCCTGATCTCGTACTGTCTCATCAACACTCATACTAACACCTATACAAGAGAGTCAATCAAGGATAGATCTTTTGAAATCAATTAAAACATGGATAATACTAAATTAAATGTGCTGCGAGTTCTCAGTACAGTTGAATTAGTTGTTATTGACAACTCTTGAAGTATATAGTTGTTATTAACACCTTAATGAGCTATATTATTAATTTGAACATATTTCATTTGATAATACTCCTATGTAATTGAATCCCTAAATGTTTAATGTAATTTTATTATTTCGACTGATATGGAGCAATAAAGATTTGAATTTTTTTTATCTTATTACTTATGTTATAGATGAGGGGGTGGTTGATTTTAGCTATAGCTGAAATGAACGTAAGAGGATGGGGAGGAATTCTTGACGTCCGATCTTCTGGAATGGTTTATCCAAATTTATTTTTATTCTCTATATAAATGATGGCATACCATTCATGTTATGAGATTATATATCATTTTACAAGTCTTGTATTCTTTTTATAAAAATTGATAAGTATAAGTACTTAAATAAAAGTAAATTATTTTTCTTTACGACAATTACTTATTTCAATTTGATGAGATCAAAGAGTTTTAATAAATTACTTATTTATAGAGAATGTGACCCAATCGCTTTAGCACAGTAATATTGTCGTGTAAATTTAGACTTTATTAATTTATAAGTAATGAAAATTAATTTTAAAAAATTATGTATTTAAGAGATAAAAATTTATAAATTATATTCAGGACAAAAATTCACTCACAATTTTTATTTTATATTTAACACACAAGGGAATATTTCCAAACTTGCAGCCTATTTTGTTAACATGAATAGCTTTGAAATATATAGCAGTCATTTTATTCCTTAATATAGATAGTCAGGGAATGTGACTTTGTTCATATATAAATTTAGGATCTCTTTTTCTTTTTTCTCAAAATTTCTCCATATTATTTAGGGTGGGATTGAAGTAGGTGATAAGGGTGTTTTGATAATATTATGCGATTTTAACCAAATTAACTAACATCTTTAATATAATTAAATTAGATAATAAATACTCACTCAAGTCCTAAATATATGATCACTCTGACTTTTTTCTAGAAGTTAAATAATCAAATTAGACCACTAGTTAAATTATAATATGTATCACATATAATTAGATTAAATGTTTTGTTTATAAGTAGAATAAACTAATTTTGAGGAAAAGAGATAATTATCGATCACTTTAAAATAATTAATTTTGCACCCTTAATCAATCCAAAAGGGTTAAAGTGACCTTATGATTAAGACCCAAAGAAGTATGTATTAATATTTAGGAATGGAGCAGTAGTATTATTAAAAGTATTAGAAATTATGATAATGTTATACACTACTATTTCCACATTTATATGAGCAAATGCTTATTTGTATAATTCAATATATGCAAAGAAAGCCAAATCACATTTTAACTGTCAACGGATTTCTATTTCGAATTAATTTGTCATCCTTCATCCAGCAAAACGAAAACATGCACTCATGATCAGCATGTCTATGAAGTGTCAAAGTCGCATCTTCTTATTCTTTTGTCATAGTTTCTTTAATTAAGTGGCTTATAGTGAAAAAGAAAACAAAAACAAAAGAGAAACCTACAAATTTTATACGACTTACTATAAGTAATTAAAACTCTCAGAAGAAGTCATCAGAACCATGCGTGTATAATCGGAACCTACATTTTAGTCTAATTACCCATTTCCAGTGGAATTTAATTTCATTAATTAAATGCACGTAAATGGGATTCTTTTGTCATAGTTTCTTTAAGTGGCTTATATTGAAAAAGAAAACAAAACAAAAGAGAAACCTACAAATTTTATATCACTTACTATAAGTAATTAAAACTCTCAGAAGTCAGAACCATGCGTGTATAATCGGAACCTACATTTTAGTCCAATTACCCATTTCCAGTGGAATTTAATTTCATTACTTAAATGCAGGTAAATGGGAACCTTTAATATTTTCACATCTTGTTACCTAAATATTAAGTCACGGTAGTAAAATAAAGAATTAAACACTTGGTAGTGTTGGCGTCTGATCCCAAATCATCAAATAATTGCATGGATATCTTCTAACTCCTCTCCAATGCTAATATATCCATTCATCAACTATTACTGCAAACAATGCAAAACACAACACTACACATAAAATAAGCAAATAATGATCTGAGTTGCTCCCCTTGTGGGACTCTGTCCTTTAGAGGTTTTCCGCGACCACCAGCAAACTTAGTACACGGCTCTCCCCATGATCAAACAGAACCTTCATGCGTTTCGCAAGGCAACGGGACAGTGGAAGTATATACTCAAAGGAGAATATTTTGTAGAAGAGGAAGAAGTGAGCTCTTAAACTCAAGAGCCAAAAGTCACACTCATGACAACACAAATTCACCACTTTCATAGGCATATATAAAATACAAATTTCCATCAAGGGACTTGTAGCCCAGTGGTATGATATCTCCCCTTTAGGTGGGAGATTGCAGGTTTGATCCCGCTTGTAACCTCAAGCCGTTAGTGCTTGCCTCTTTGAATCAAAAAGAAATACAAATTTCCAGCCTATAAGGCCTCACATTGAAATGTGTAGTAATGTACATAAATGAGATTTAAAACTATTAAAACCATGCTGTAAAAAAAAGCACTGTACGTTTTACAACAAATGACAAATAAAACCAACTAAAATGCTTGTGTAAATCATAATGACACGCATTAGTTACCCATGAAATCAGCTTTTGATTTCCTCAACATACAAATCTAAATTAATGATTTGATAACTAATTTGTTTAGAAAAACATTAATTTCAGATTTCATAAATATAGCTTAATAAAAGGTGTTTAGTTCACATTTTAACTCATACAAATGGATGGGGAATATAGCCGGATTTATCCTCTTGTGACCCATTACTATATGAGTTAACTTTTCCTCTTCTCCAATATAGTATTCCGAATTCACTTATAATTTAGAATTTCACAATCTCAAACAATATGAGACTTGTTCCTTACACACCCACATAATATTTCCAACAGGTAGGACAAGAAAATAACATTTGGTAGAGAAAAATTTTCAATCTTGGTTTCGATTATTAATGCATGAACCAAAAAAGTCAAATGCTATTTTTGTATTAAAAAATTTGCAGATACTCGATATATTTAAAACTCTAGAATCTAGATCATCCACAATTTATGTTAAACGCCTAACATTTGAAAAACGTTACTCATAACGCAACCAACCAAGGTTGCTAACTTGCTATATAAGACTGATACTACCTCCGGTCCTAAATATAAGACCTAGATGACTTTTTTTAAGAGATTAAAGTTGCGAAATATGTTATTAAATTATGATATATTTGACATATTTTTTTATTATCCATTAGTTTATAGGTAAAATATACTAGTCTAAGGAAAAAATTAGGTAAACCATCAATTTATAATTAACTTATTTTGCTTTTTTAGGATTTTTCAAAAAAATCAGTTAGGTCTAATATTTAGGACCGGAGGGAGTAATTCTTTTTGCCACTCTTAGTAATGTTTCTAATTATGAAAAAAAGTAGATACATTATTTTCTTACTTGTTATTATAATGATGAAGAAATTCAATAAAGTTGAAAGCAGTATATATATATATATATATATATATATATATATATATATATATATATATATAAAGAAGGAAAAAGGTAAAATTATAGGGTTTCTATGTATCCAATCGATGATAAATCTTTATGGTTTGATTAAAAGAGATTTATATATTACTACTTCCGGTCCTAAATATAGGATCTAATTGACTTTTTTTGGAGAGATTAAGGTTGCGAAATAGATTATTAAAATGATGACATATTTGATATATTTTTAGATTATCCATTATTTTATAGATAAAATAAACTAGTTTAAGAGAAAAAATTAGGTAAATCAATTTATAATTAACCTATTTTGCTTATTTGAGGATTTTCCAGAGAAAGTGAATTAGGTCTTATATTTAGGACCTAATTCGTTTGCTTATATAAAGGATTTTCCACATTTATATGAGCAAATGCTTATTTGTATAATTCAATATATGCAAAGAAAGCCAAATCACATTTTAATTAACTGTCAACGGATTTCTATTTCGAATTAATTTGTCATCCTTCATCCAGCAAAACGAAAACATGCACTCATCATCATGTCTATGAAGTGTCAAAGTCGCGACTTCTTATTCTTTTGTCATAGTTTCTTTAATTAAGTGGCTTATAGTGAAAAAGAAAACAAAAACAAAAGAGAAAGCTACAAATTTTATACGACTTACTATAAGTATTTAAAACTCTCAGAAGAAGTCATCAGAACCATGCGTGTATAATCGGAACCTACATTTTAGTCTAATTACCCATTTCCAGTGGAATTTAATTTCATTACTTAAATGCAGGTAAATGGGATTCTTTTGTCATAGTTTCTTTAAATGGCTTATATTGAAAAAGAAAACAAAACAAAAGAGAAACCTACAAATTTTATATCACTTACTATAAGTAATTAAAACTCTCAGAAGTCAGAACCATGCGTGTATAATCGGAACCTACATTTTAGTCCAATTACCCATTTCCAGTGGAATTTAATTTCATTACTTAAATGCAGGCAAATGGGAACCTTTAATATTTTCACATCTTGTTACCTAAATACTATGAAGTCACAGTAGTAAAATAAAGAATTAAACACTTGGTAGTGTTGGAGTCTGCTCCCAAATCATCAAATAATTCCATGGATATCTTCTAACTCCTCTCCAATGCTAATATATCCATTCATCAACTATTCCTGCAAACAATGAAAAACACAACACTACACATAAAATAAGCAAATAATGATCTGAGTTGCTCCCCTTGTGGGACTCTATCCTTTAGAGATTTTCCGCGACCACCGGCAAACTTAGGACACGGCTCTCCCCAGGATCAAACAGAACCTTCCTGTGTTTCGCAAGACAACTGGACAGTGGAAGTATATAGGGCCCGTTTGGTTTGATTACATTACAACATGCAATGGTAATCTTTATTACATTACCACATTTGTCATGTTTGGTTGGATTTAATGATGGTAAAGAAAATTGCAATTGCAATAAAGATTGCATATTTTTTGGTTCGACAATTGCAACTGGACAGTGGAAGTATATAGGGCCACATAATTGCAACTGGACAGTGGAACTGGACAGTGGAAGTACCACAATTGCAACTGGAAATGGTAATCTTTATTACATTACCACATTTTTCATGTTTGGTTGGATTTAATGATGGTAAAGAAGATTGCAATTGCAATAAAGATTGCATATTTTTTGGTAATGTGTTTTCATAGGGTCCCCCCTATGAATCTTCATTGCACCCTATCATCGATAATAAAATGTTCATTTTACCCTTAATAAACAATGTGAGAAGACACTTACTTGTCATCGATATTTCTCCTTTCTCTTTCTCTCCTTCTCTCACCCTCTCCCTCTCTCTCCCTCCCTCTCCCCCCCTCTCCTTTTCTCTTTATCTTTCTCCCTCCCTCTTTTTCTCTCCTTATCTCTCTCTTTCTTTCTCGTCTCTCTCTCCCTCCCTCTCTCCCCCACTCTTTCCCTCCCCCTCTCTCTCTCTCCCTCCCCCTCTCTCTCCCTCGTTTGGTGGAGAAATGAGTTGGAGACAATTGGGAGAGTTCATTTCTTTAATTAGGGTCATTATGGACCTTTAATAATTATTATGAAAAATAAAATATATTGTCCCCACAATTTGCAAATAATCAACCAAACACATTGATGGTAATCATTATTGCATTGCACCCTATTGCAACAAAGTTCATTGCATTACCAAGGGGTTGTACAATTGAACCAAACAGGCCCATAGTAACTCAAAGGAGAATATTTTGTAGGAGAGGAAGAAGTGTGCTATTAAACTCAAGAACCAAAAGTCACACTCATGACATACACCAATTTACCACTTTCATAGGCATATATAAAATACAAATTTCCACCCTATAAGGCCTCACGTTGAAATGTATATTAATGTACATAAATAAGATTTAAAACTATTAAAACCATGTTGTAAAAGCTTTGTACGTTTTACAACAAATGACAAATAAAACCAATTAAAATGCTTGTGTAACACATATCCATTATTGGATATAATTAACAATGAATTACACGTATTAGTTACCTATGCAATCAGCTTTTGATTTCCTCAACATACAAATCCAAATTAATGATTTGATAACTTTTTGTTTTGATCAGGAAGCAAAAATTTCTATTAAACTAGAAAATTAGAATACAAAATAGGTCTGCAACAAAGAAAATTCAAATGATAACACATTGAAACCCTAAAATAGTAAACATGGATATGAGGGAGCCGCCGCCGCCGCAAAAACCCTACCATCTTCTTAATCTCTCTTTCATGAGAATTTGTGGGTAGAAAAGAACTGTCACCGGTAGAAACGCCATTGAGTAGTGGTTGTTCAAAGAACCATCCCAAAGGATCCACACCTCTTACCGGCAATAAACCAATCAATTTGGTTTTCAAAGAAACTCCATGAGTAGATCTCACGGAAACAAACATACCCACAAAACTAATACATAAGATGAAGATTGGGTAGAAGAAATTTCTCTTATCGTCAAACCTCCTAAACCAATTTATATAAAAATGGAAGAAATACAAAAGCAGACCAATGAAAGTGACAGACGTCTCCTTCCTCGACATGAACCGGGCAAGGAGACGCCGATGAAAAAGCTTGTACAACGACGAGAGAAGAGATCTCACCACCACCCAAAAAGTTTGAGAGGAGGGGGAGAGAGGATAGAGCCAACTCAAGAGATGATTTGATAACTTATTTGTTTAGAAAAAACATTAATTTCAGATTTCACAAATATAGTTTAAAGGGATTGAACAATGAGCGTCGGGTTGACCACCACATCGCGAGTTCGATCCTGGGGAGTGACACTTTGTTGTGTCTCCATCGCAGCGCTTGGGGAGGCATCTCCGTAGTTAAGTGAAGCTGGGAGTAACCTACCTGTGTGGACAGACATAAACTGCTTGCTGGTCATGCTCCAAAGCCCACAGGGATAGGCCCCAGTGGATCATGAGTTAGGTGTCCTGCCCTTGGATTGGGTTGAGCCCAAGCCCCTTCCTAAAATTTAATTATAAAAAAAATGGTGCTTGGTTCACATTTTAACTCATACAAATGGATGAATCCTCTTTTGGCCCATTACTATATGAGTTAACTTTTCCTCTTCTCCAATATAGTATTCCAAATTCACTTATAATTTAGAATCTCACAATCTCAAACAATATGAGGCTTGTTCCTTGTGACACATCTATATAATATTTCCAACAGGTAGGACAAGAAAATAACATTTGGTAGAGAAAATTTTTCAATCTTGGTTTCGATTATTAAGGGCTTGTTTGATTGCATGAAAATGTGACAAAGAATTGGAAAGTGTAGAAAGTAGAGGATATGTTTGTAATATACATATATCTCGGGCCCACAAGTTTTCTCTCACTATCTCTCACTTTTTCTGGGCCCCACATACTTTATTTTTCATCATTACTTAATTTACTCCTACTTTCCATTTTTACCCCTTTCACTTTCAATTTCTCCGCTTTCCTTCTTGCAACCAAACGGACCCTAATGCATGAACCAAAAACGTCAAATGCTAATTTTGTATTAAAAAATTTACAGATACTCGATATATTTAAAACTCTAGAATCTAGATCATCCACAATTTATGTTAAACGTCTAAGATTTGAAAAACGTTACTCATAACGCAACCAACCAAGGTTGCTAACTTGCTATATAAGACTGATAATTCTTTTTGCCATTCTTAGTAATGCTTCTAATTATGAAAAAAAGTAGATACATTATTTTCTTACTTGTTATTATAATGACGAAGAAATTCAATAAAGTTGAAAGCAGTCTGTGTGTGTGTGTATATATATATATATATAAAGGAAAAAGGTAAAATTATAGGGTTTCTACGTATCCAATCGATGATAAATTTTTATGGTTTGATTACGTTGTTGAAGAGATTTATATATTACTACATCCGATCCTAAATATAGGACCTAATTGACGTTTTTTTGGAGAGATTAAGGTTGCGAAATAGGTTATTAAATGATGACATATTTGATATATTTTTAGATTATCCATTAGTTTATAAGTAAAATACACTAGTTTAAGGGAAAAAATTAGGTAAATCAATTTATAATTAACCTATTCTGCTTTTTTAAGGTTTTTCCAAAGAAAGTGAATTAGGTCTTATATTTAGGACCGGAAGGAGTATTATATTTTACTTGACCATAAAAAATGCGAGGGTGGTTCCACAATTATGTCTTACTGCTTTAGACTTTAGAGTTGTGAATTCTGGGTTAAGGGGAAGGTATATACACGATTTTTTCAAAGCTTGATATCACCTATTAAGGAATGTAGCTAAATTATTCATTTTCATAATCAAAAAGTCAGTACGGTGGTGGAGGTTTGGCCAAAAAAAAAGTGCGGTGGTGGAGGGAATACCTTTCATTTCCTTTCATGTCCAGATTCTGTATGTTAAGTACATATAGTTGCTTCACTGGTGCTATATCGTAATGTTTGTTTAATTGAAAATACGCTAATATAAAATATATTACTATATGTATAATTTAATAATTTAATTGTGATGATGCTGATGCATAATGTTAATTAATCCTCTTTTTGAAGTGCTTCCATGCTTTGCATTACGGTCATCTCATAATTGATTTCTATGAGAAGTGTGAAGAGAAAAGATTATATTTTACTTTCAGGTCAGGTTCTGAGATATCACATATGTATTTCGTGCGCTACAGAAAGTACATTTTGATGCGTGCATGTGTGCAATATCACAACATGATATAATCCTACCTCCGGTCCTAAATATAAGACCTAATTGACTTTTTTTGGAAAAATTAAAGTTGCAAAATAGGTTATTAAATCGTGACATATTTGATATCTTTTGAGATTATCCATTAGCTTATAGGTAAAATAAACTAGTGTAAGAGAAAACATTAGGTAAAACAATTTATAATTAACTTATTTTGTTTTTTAAGTCAACTAGGTCCTATATTTAGGACCGGATGGAGTATAATTTATGTGTGCGCGCTTGTGTGAAATATAATACATATTAAATTAATAAACCCTCTATATATGTGTGATTTAATAACATGATTACTGGCAGTACTGAAGATGAGATTGACGATATTTCTGATTGTTTTGGACCAATATGCCCTCCCAATTAAGTTTATTACGCAATACCAATATAATATCTTTATATAACTTATTTGAAAAAAACATGAGCATGAATTAGTATAAAACGATCGATTATATAGCTGGTAGAAGTAAAACAGAATCAGCGACATATATAAATTTCAAGGAGGGAGTGGTTGAAAAGAGATTGATTTGAGAAGTATGTTGATATAAGTCGAGATACTACTCTCTGCACTTATATTTAATTTTACCTCGCGCACTGTAAAGTGTTTTGAAAATACATCCAACAAACACTTAAATTGATGATAGTATAAAAAATGACTCGAATGGGTGATGAAATTAGGGAAAACTAATTACGGGTCCCTCACAAGGGAGTTAATACTGGAAAAGTCCCAAAAGTTGAAAATATTAATGTGGGGTCCCAAGGGACCTCACATTAATATATTTGAAAAGTGAAAAGACATTTTTGCCCCTAACCTTAATAAAAAATTACCCCCCCCACACCCCCACCCTCCTCCCTCACCCAACCCCCACCACCCCCACCCTCCATCCTCCTCCCTCACCCAACCCCCACCACCCCCACCCTCCATCCTCCTCCCTCCTCCCCCTGACCCTCCTCCCTCCGCCCCCCCCACCCCCACCCTCCTCCCCTTCCTCCCTCCTCCCCCCACCCCCACCCTACACCCTTCTTCCCCCCGACCCTCCTCCCTCCTCCCCCATCCCCCACCCTCCCCCTCAAGCTCCCTCCAGCCCGCCACCCTCCCCCTCAAGCTCCCTCCAGCCCGCCACCCCCACCCTCCAGCTCGCCCCACCCCCAGCCTCCCCACTCCAGCCCGCCCCCCCACCCCCAGCCTCCCCCTCCAGCCCGCCCCCACCCCCAGCCTCCCCCCTCAAGCCCGCCCCCCACCCCCAGCCTCCCCCCTCAAGCCCGCCCCCCCACCCCCACCAGCCCGCCCCCACCCCCAGCCTCCCCCTCCAGCCCGCCCCCACCCCCAGCCTCCCCCCTCAAGCCTGGCCCCCCACCCCGACCCTCCTCCCTCCACGCCCCCCACCCCCACTCCAGCTCGAGCTGGAGTGGGGGTGGGGGGCGTGGAGGGAGGAGGGTCGGGGTGGGGGGCCAGGCTTGAGGGGGGAGGCTGGGGGTGGGGGCGGGCTGGAGGGGGAGGCTGGGGGTGGGGAGGCGGGCTTGAGGTGGGAGGCTGGGGGTGGGGGCGGGTTGGAGGGGGAGGGTGGGGGTGGGGGCGGGCTGGAGGGGGAGGGTGGGGGTGGGCGGGCTGGAGGGGGAGGGTGGGGGGCGGGCTGGAGGGGGGAGGTGGCGGGCTGGAGGGTGGGGGTGGCGGGCTGGAGGGAGTTGGAGGGGGAGGGTTGGGGAGGAGGGTCGGGGGGAAGAAGGGTGTAGGGTGGGGGTGTGGGGAGGAGGGAGGAGGGGGAGGAGGGTGGGGGTGGTGGGGGGGCGGAGGGAGGAGGGTCAGGGGGGAGGAGGGAAGAGGATGGAGGGTGGGGGTGGTGGGGATTGGGTGAGGGAGGAGGGTGGGGGTGTAGGGGGGGTAATTTTTTATTAAGGCTAGGGGCAAAAATGTCTTTTCACTTTTCAAATATATTAATGTGAGGTCCCTTGGGACCTTACATTAATATTTTCAACTTTTGGGACTTTTCCAGTATTAACTCCCTCGTGAGGGACCTGTAATTAATTTTCCCATGAAATTATTGTTGGGTAAGTTTTGCATATGACAACAACGTTTTTTAAAGATATGACAAGAAGGTTAAATGTGATTTAAGGATGGAAAAAATGCTATAGGCAAATATTTGAGTGATCCAATGCAGTTGTCGGTACAATTTTTTTCAAACAAGAGATAATAAAAAGACTAGGGTAGGATGACTTTAATTTTACCATGAATGATGTGATTTCATCATGAACAATTTGTGACAATAATACAAGGGGTGCATTGAAGTTGGCTAATGATCCTGGCTGGCTGGCTCCATTTTAACGCATTTTTTACTTTAGATTTTATTAGTAAAATAAATAAATGGTTAACTACATATACTCAGTCTACAAGAAATTTGAATTTGAAATAATTAATTAGAAAAAGATGATGTGATTACTGAGAATGTCATAATCTGAGACAAGAAAGTAGCCAATTTTGACTTAGTTGTACATTGAAGTAATCAAAGTAATTTGATGTAGACTTCTTAGTTTAATTAGTGAGTGTTTCCATCAAACACTACCAGTATATTACTCGGCTCTCTCTCTCACACACACTCGCGCGCACACACAGTATATATATATATATATATATATATATATATATATATATATATATATATACACACACACACAGACAGTATATATACATTGGTTTGAAAGGGAATGGTGACAATTCGGGCACCCTCTCACTCTGTATACCTTGCAATTTTTTCGCCTTCAACATTCCACTCACGCGCGCACTCATATAATCTTAGATGTTATTGTAAAAGCTAGATCATCTTTATGAAAAAAAAAAGCTAGATCATCTTATCCCACGATATGATTTCAGCAATAATTTTCAAAGCCACTAATTATAATATGGTTTAGTGTCGATTTAAATCATCTATAAAAGTAAGAAGAAAAACAACTGCAGCTAAAACTTATTATTTTTATATTTCATATTATTGACTTGCTCTATACACATAAAGTAATTCTTAAATACTCCATCATGTCGTAAAAAATATAAGACACATTTATTTAATTTGATTAAATTAAATATATAAGTTTTATTTATAAGTAAGGCAAGCAAAGCTTGAAGTTTGAGGTACCAATGAGTAGTTGGTTGAGCTGGTAAGTGGACTACTAACCCCATAAGGATGAAAATGCATGTTTGAATTCTGGGAAACGCTCTTATTGGTAGAGGTGACAACCTTGCCTATGTGGGCAACACTCCTACCTCTCGAGTCCGGATTAAACCGAGGGTGATTAACAAAAAAAAGCTTGAAGTTTGAAGTGTTTAATACAAAATCAAATGACATCAAATATAGGGGGACATGGAATTCCGAATTTTGATTGAATTAGAAAATACGACATGTTATTTTTCTAAAACACTGGATCACACTTCTTGATTTCTTTCATCTCTATCCTTTGATTATTGTGTAGGGAACACCATTATAGAGGTATTAAGAAAAAAATCATACATAATTAGAAATATATTTTCTATTTAATTATGACCCGAGTTTAATGCTTTAAAAGCATGTTTTATAAGACAGTATGTCTTTAATTTTATAGTATTTTCCATAAATATTCATTTCGATTTCATGTAATAGGGTTTCCATATATAAGTTGCAATATATTCCATTAATCTCATTTATAGGCCAGGGAGAAAGCTTCACTTGGTTCTACTTATTAAGAATTTTATGTAATTTTTCATGTAAATGTACAACTTTATCTTTTTTAATGATGTGTTACCTATTTAGTGGATAATGCAATAGTGATAAAGTCGGAAAATTGTCAAATTTTAAGGTATAATTGATCGAGTTTGAGATTTCTATAGTCTATGTGAAATATATTGAAAGTAACTTATACATATACATTATAGCAATATCATTAATCTAAGAAAATAAACACATATGTTATAAATAATTAATTAAACCCATTGCTTTAATATACATCAATATTACCTAGTCTTAAGTAGGGGAGAGCGAGGGCTACTTATTAGCTGGCAACACGAGTATGTTATCTTAATCAAAGATTATTGTGGTAGTGAAAAAAGTACAGGAAGACCATTCATGGGTTACTAGTTCAGTATAAAAGACGAGAAAAAGGTTCACAAAACTCAAGTTGGGGTTACAAGAGGTCTTATGGGAGGTTACGCAAAATTAAGGTCTGGCATATTGTTCATATGACAGAAATCGGAAGCACAACAATTTTTAAAATTTCGAGCCATTTTGTCCCAGTGATGACTTGGGTTTAATAGTTATCAAAACAAAATGTAACCTTATTTCCTTTCTCCCAATTTTCTTTGCAACCAGCAGTTAAAACAAGACGTGTGTGTATTTTATGGCTTATTTATATGCGGTATAACAAAAGCAGGGCCATTATCATTATAAAAATGATAGAATGGTGACAATATTAACCTTAAAGTTGATGTCGCAAAATTATTGTGACAGAATCATGGGTCTTTACTGACAAATTATCATTGTTCAATGCTGTTGATGATTTGATGTTTTTTTAGTGATATTTCATCTTAGAGAACTCAAAGCTGTGTATGTGTGTGTAATTGAATTATTATATACGTTATATAACTTTCTTCATCCATGCCTCTTGCGATCTTTATGAATTAGGATACCATGATGTAAATCAGGATGGAGAAACGGTAAAGGGAGAGGAGAGAAAGGAGGGAAAGGACAAAAGAGGATAAATTATTGGGTGAATATTTGTACCTCGTCATTTGTATTATAAATCAATCACAATTAAATTATTTGAACAAAAAAATCACAATTAAACACAACAATATATATATATATATATATATATATATATATATATATAAAATATTTGTACCTCGTCATTTGTATTATAAATCAATCACAATTAAATTATTTGAACAAAAAAATCACAATTAAATACACAATATATATATATATATATATATATATATATATATATATATATATATATATATATATATATATATATATATATGAGTTGATATAGAATTTACAATTGATGACTCCTCATTTATCAATGATTTATGATATATCTAGAGGATATTTGAGGAGTCATTGATTCTAATTTAGGGTATTAAAGAGAATTTGAGAGAAAATTCAATAAATAGTAGATCATATGAGTTTAAATTGATAATTTTGTATGATAAATATGATTATTTATTCAAAAATTTGATTGACATGATTCCCTTACCTTTATGCCTTTATGCATGTTTTAGATAGTTTAATAAAGGTATTCTAAGCTAGCACAAAAGATCAAAAGATGGAAGGAAAAGAGTGGAACACACTGGAGGGTAATTCTGTAATTTGAATAAGTTTCTTTCAACTTAAGTAGAAGTATAATTAGATTAATTAACAAAATAATTAGACTTAATCCTTATGAGAACAATATTCTTACTACTTGTGATTTGTGCACTTGTGGTCAAACAACAATTTGACTTAACACCCTAAAAAATCAAATAACACATAAAAATTCAAACCATGTTTTAAATATTTTTATATTTTACAAGTTGAAAAATACTTATATCAATTAATTGCTTGTTTAAGGGTTCAAGTTAGATTGAAAATTCCATGTCATGCCATATATGTGTTTACTTTTGATTGATTAGACTACAAATAACATAACACACTAAGTTCACACAAAAATGTTTCTATAGGGAGGAGTCGAGAAAAAAGGAAAGTTAAATTCAATAATCAAGGTAATAATTATCGCGCCCCTCCTCAAAAGATATACATCAATTTTAACAATCAGAACTCTTCAAAAAAATAATTTGCATAAAAATTTTTAATTAGTCTGAGTTCTTTAAACATAGGAGAAATGGTAGAATAAGGAAGATGGAAACATTAGGATTTAATATAATATCTGCCGTATCTGGTAAAGATTTCGATCAAGATATTGATCTAGTATTAGAATAAGCATTTTTTTGGGATATTCAACTTTACCATCTTTATTATTTTTGTTATCTTATAAGTTTATGATTAAGATTCAGAATTTTATAATTATTTTATTACTATTTCTAGAAGTACTAAATTTATGGTCAAAGTTTTAGAGTTGTTAAGAGTAAGAAGCTTTTGGTCTGTATTCACGACCCCCATGTGGCAACAAGTTGGTGATTGAGCAAATGTTGCTCCCACTTGGTTGCGGGTTCGAATAGACATGAAGAGGGAGAGGAGAAGGAGAGAGTGACAAAGAGTAAGAAGCTTTTGAGTGGTGAGTTCTATCCTCTCTCCTCCTCTCAAATTTTTTGAGTGGTGGTGGGATCTTTTCTCTTGTCGTCGTACGAGTTTTTTCATTGGTGTCTCCTTCCCCGGTTCATGCCGGGGAAGGAGACGTCCGTCACTTTCATTGGTCTGCTTTTATATTTCTTTCATTTTCAAATAAATTGGTCTAGGAGTTTCGACAAAAAGAGAAATTTTTTCTAATCAATCTTGATCTTATATATTAGTTTTGTGGGTATGTTTTTTTCCGTGAGATCTACTCATGGAGCTTCTTTGAAAACTAAATTGATTGGTTTATTGCCGATAAGAGATGTGGATCTTTTGGGATGGTTCTTTGAACAACCACTACTCAATGACTTTTCTACCAGTGACGGTTCTTTTCTACCCACAAATTCTCATGAAGGAAAGATGAAGAAGATGATAAGGTTTTTGCGATGGCGGCGGCTCACTCCTATCCATGTTTACCTTTTTAGGTTTTTTATATTTTTTGCAGACCTATTTTGTATTCTAATTTTCTAAATTATTAAAAAATTTCTGCTTCCTAATAAAAAAAAGGGAAAATTAATTTGAGGTCCCCCACAAGGGACTTAATACTAGAAAAGTCCCAAAAGCTGAAATAATTAATGTAGGGTCCCAAGGGACCTCACTTTAATATACTTGAAAATTGAAAAGACACTTTTGCCCAACAAGTTGTCACATTTGCTCATTCAGTTGTCAAGTTATGCCCATCGAGTTGTCACGGTTGCCCATTAAGTTGTCAGGTTTTTCCCTAACTTAAGAGTTTGGGCAATTAACTTAAAGCACATGTCCAACAAGTTGTCACATTTGCCCATTCAGTTGTCAAGTTATGCACATCGAGTTGTCACGGCTGCCCATTAAGTTGTCAGGGGCAAAAGTGTCTTTTCAATTTTCAAATATATTAAAGTGAGGTCCCTTGGGACCCTACATTAGTTATTTCAACTTTTGGGACTTTTCTAGTATTAAGTCCCTTGTGGGGAACTTCAAATTAATTTTCCCTAAAAAAAAGAAGCTTTTGAGTGAATTGAATTAAAATTGTCATTTCCCCAACTAATCCTCCCTCCCTCCCCTCTCTTCCCGTCCTCCCCTCTTTCTCTCCCAAAATCTTAAAAATAATAACGAAATCAAATTAATTAAAATTTAACGATATAATTATAAAGGTGGGAACAAACTGGGAAAGGTGTGGCATGGATGATCAAGCTAAGACGAGAAGACTGAAATTGCAAGAGGATATTGAATAATTTTATTTACTGACAGATGTTGTGTGAAGCTAGTGGACTTGTCTGATCTGTGCAACATCTAATGTATAAATGATTCTATTCTCTTGTATACAGATTCATTATTATTCACATGAGTTTTCTCAAAATACAGGGAAATTTAATAAAGAGTACAGTGAAAATGTATAATTTCATTGTTGTGAAATGAACCTATGATATTTATATAAAAAAAGAAAGAAAGAAATGAACCTATGACATAAATATATTTTGGAGGGTGTAAAATATCAACAATCATTTAAAAATGTAGCAAAACCATCCACACTGTTTATTTTCCTCGCATGCCTTTTATCTCCTGACTCATCAATTCTGTGTTTAGTCTGACAGACATGTGAGAAAACTAGACCGCGTTGATTGTTTTGTTCCATTTTCAAACATATAAAGGTATATATTAACATCATTTTAAACACATTTATATTTGATACACTTCTTCCA
The DNA here is from genome assembly GCA_029929735.1 of Mimosa pudica. Classification (NCBI taxonomy): domain Eukaryota; kingdom Viridiplantae; phylum Streptophyta; class Magnoliopsida; order Fabales; family Fabaceae; genus Mimosa; species Mimosa pudica. Next base: position 6,120,951 of record JAKELP010000020.1, read on the forward strand.
TAATTCTGGGTTAATAAAATTGCACATTTGCCTAAAGAATAATATGTAGGAATCTACCTAGCAAAGCAAGTCTAGGCAGTACTACTAGAGCATGATAAAAGCTTCTAAAAGCACTGTACGTACGTTCAAAGGAATGGTGAAAGACACGGCTCTAGTTTAAACACGCATGACAAGTCCCAATTTGAATTTATGTTTTAGGAACATCACATTCAACGTGTTTTAGCTTTACTTAAAATTTTGACATTGGGTCAAGTTTTTATAGCTCACTTGTTTATTGTAATATCTTGAAATTTTAGAACGAATTTCTCGTATAAGTGATGAAAGGAAAGAAAGGCCGCCAAAGGAAAATGATGATATAATCAAGAAGTAGGATGTTGAGGGTGGAGTATGAATTTAGAATAGGAAAAAATTAATTAAATAGAAATAGTCTGGTAGATTGAGTTAAAGAAGATGATAGGGGAAAAAACTCTGTTTGGCACAAGGAAAATGAAAGAAAATAGAATCAGAGTAAGGTTGCAACAACTTTCATTAATTTAAAGTGACTGAACAAGTGGGGTAAAAAAAATTGTATTGGAGAAAATATGTAAGATTAAGACTTTAAGAAATATTAATCAAAAACTTTTAATTCAACTCCTACAAATATATTTATATATTTCGTCTCCAACAACCCGATGGATGAGAAAAAGGCATGATATATCAGCTCGCTGGTATGTCATAATAATTAATTTAACCTACAATGTTGATTAATTATTCAAACTTCAGAGGGAAAAACAATAGCTTTGTACGATTAATAGTTACGCGATTTGTGCTGTGAGTAGTTTCTGGTCAGTTTCAATTATGTAAATAGTAGATAGGTTGATGCCATGAAAAAATATACATTTGAAAATAGTCTATTTTATTATAATTATAATAAGGCTAAAATATATTTTTGGTCTCAATTCAAAAAAAAATTTGCTTATCCCTCATCTTTATATAAAGTTTACTTTTGATCCTTAAGTTTGTATAGTGTATTTTTAATCTTTTATGTTAACACCGTTAATTTTATTTAACCGAAAATGCTAACTCTGAAAATTTAAATGAGAATCTTATAGTTAAATGCTTATAAAAATGATTAAATTAAATTTTAAAATATATGAACAATTATACTAAATAATTGAAAGTTAAACTTGTTTTGCCAAAATTTAAATATAAAATCATTGTTTAAATTTGTTGAGTTAAAATTTTCCATTAAATGAAAGTAACAGTATTAATAAAAGAGGATCAAAAGTGTGTTTTTCAAACTACTTATGGGACCAAAAGTAAATTTTGATGTGAAGATAAAGGACTAAAAATTTACTTTAGTCTATAATAACTACTCCAGACACGAGTAGTTCTATAATAACTACTCCGGAGGTAGTATATAGTAATTATTAAAGAAACAATTAGTTGTTTAATACAATCAAATAGATTACGCAATCTAGCTTTGATTCACTCTTACCTTTATTAAAATCATATTAGAAAAACTAACGTTTATTTACAAGCGATGATCCAGACACATCTGTGTAATCCAGACTTTCTTCACCGGTTGCTTTGCGAATCAAAGTAGAAAATGTTTTTAATATTTGTGTAATCCAGACACATTAATATTTTCCCCTACCTTCATACACTGAAATTTAGAAAAAGGGATTCATAACCGGTATTAAAAAGTTTTTTAAACTGGTATTAAAAGTGCTTTCTCAAGGAATGAGTGAAGTAAACTAGTAGTAAAGAATAATTATTCTATCTTTATTAATCAATTTTCTTTAAAAAATAAATTGAAGTTTTGAATTTTTTTTGAAGTGATATATTGAAAATAACGTGGAACGATGAGTACTTAAAATTTTCTTTGGTAAAAAATATTTATTTGGGGTTTTGAGTCTAGAGGAAAAGAAAGTGGATGGAGATGACGATGACGATGAAAATTATTGAACTAGAAATTAAAAGGTATACATATATAATTGTAGAGATTCTATTCTACGTACAATAATGATTCCTTGTCCCAAATATCCCCAGAACTTCAGAAGCAGTTCAGTCCTTTGTTTCAGCAAAAAGCAATGTCTTCGCAAAAGCTTACACACACTCACATTTGAAGGTCCACAAAGTTAGACTTGTATTTAAGGTCGTAGTTTTCTCACTGATAGTTATTGATCTGGCTTCATTTTAGGGTAATTTTCTCAATAAAATTTAGTAAAATTACTATAAACGTCCTAAGGAAAATATTTAATCACCTTCTAGGCCATTAACAGTTATCAAAGAGCATGATGAATTTACAAGATTCTATGATAAAAGTTTTTAGTACTTATTTATATATCATTGACGCTATTTTGTTATTAAATCTCTCCTTTGAAACATTACAGTACTTCTCTCATTAAATTTCCCTGCCTATTTCATAATAAGATCCAATTTTATAATTTTATTCAAAGAATATCAAACATAATACTCCCTCCGGTCATATAAGACCTAATTGATTTTTTCTAGAAAATTCTTAAAAAAGCAAAATAAGTTAATTATAAATTTGTTAGTGATGATATGATATGATATGATTCTAACATAATATGTGGGATTGAGAGATATTATCTGATATGCAAATATATGGTATTAATGTAAATATATGATATTATGGTGAGAGAGAGATTGTTGGCCAATCACGTTAATGAAGGGATATGTGGTTGCCTATGCATGTATATATACACACATTGTGATATTTGAATATACAACTTCCAAATATATTATGGTACCAGAGCAACGATCCAAAAGTTGACAGTAAAGAGCTTAGGTTTCTGAGCCACAAAAAAAAAAATGGAGAGTAAATCAACCGCCGTAGCCGTGGACGTGATGTCTCCATACTATATACATGCATCAGACAATCCAGGCCATGTTTATGTTGGAGAACTTCTCAATGACTCCAACTATGGTGAGTGGGTGACTGATATGAGTAACGCCCTTTTTGCAAAGAACAAAGTCGGGTTCGTTGATGGATCGATTCCGAAGCCGGCAGCAGACTCAACTGATCTTACCCATTGGATGCGTTGCAATGCCATGGTGATAGGATGGCTCAAAAGTTCAATGGGTAAGGATGTGAGAAGCAGTGTTCGATATGCAAAAACGGCTCGTGATATATGGGTAGAGCTTGAAGAACGTTTTGGAAAAGGCAGTGCACCAAGGGCCTACGAGTTGCGTCGTGCTGTGGCGCACATGAGGCAAGAAAAACAATCAGTGCCAGCATTCTACACAAAGTTGAAAAGTTACTGGGATGAAATAGAGTCCATAGCACCATGGCCAAAATGCACGTGTGGTTGCTGCAAGTGTGATCTCCAAAAACAATTGATGGAGATGAAAGAGAAGGATCATCTTTATGAATTCCTCATGGCGTTGGAAGATGATTATACAACAATCAAATCACAGATTTTAAGCATGAAGCCTTTGCCAAGAGTTGGAGCTGCATATCACCTCGTGGCTGAAGATGAGCAACAGAAATTGATCTCTATGACATCTAAGCCACAGATTGAGGCAGCAGCTTTTCAAGTTCAGAATGAACGAACAGATCGTAAGAAGGACAGGTCAAGGTGTGGTCACTGTAACAAACTTGGCCACACAAAAGACAAATGTTATGAACTCATTGGGTATCCCAGTGACTGGAAGAAAACAGAACGAGAACGGCGTGACAAGCGTGGTGGTCCAAGAGCCGCTCAAGTTAGTGAAGTCACATGTCCAGTTCCAGGTCTCACGTCTGACCAGTTCACCAAATTAATGCAGTATTTGAATTCTGAATCTGTCGGTGCAACAACAACCGGTCAGCAAACCCAACCTGTGGCCAACCTATCAGGTAACAATTGGGATGATGGGACGTGGATAATTGACACAGGTGCCTCAGTTCATATCACTCATGACAGAGCACACTTGACGAACTTAAGGAGCTCCAATTCACCACCAGTAAAAATACCCAATGGGCAAGCTGTTCCTGTTAAAGGGATAGGGAGTGTCATACTCTCATCACAGTTGAAAATTGATGATGTTTTATATATTCCCGATTTCAAGTGTTGTTTATTCTCTGTGAGCAAGTTCACAAAAGATTTTAATTGTGCTGTTATTTTCCTTGCTGACTTCTGTGTCATTCAGGACTTGAACTCGAGGAGCTTGATTGGCGTGGGTAAATGCAGAGATGGCTTATACTTCTTGACACCGTTGCAGCAAGGGGGGACGGCGTTGGCGGCACAAAATAATGTATCAACTATTGATTTATGGCATTCTAGATTGGGTCATGCATCTTTTGACAAGTTGAAGCATATTTCTTTTTGCTCTCATCTATTCAAGCATAAAGCAAGTGATAATTATTGTGACTCTTGTATTCGAGCAAAACAGACTCGTTTGCCTTTTGGCTCAAGTTCAATAAAAACTAGTTCTTGTTTTGATTTAATTCACTGTGATATTTGGGGTGGTTATAGAACTCCTTCACTCACAGGGGCTCATTATTTTTTAACCATTGTTGATGATTATAGCAGAGGTGTTTGGGTATACTTGATGAAACAAAAGTCTCAAGTAAGTCATTATTTGCGGTCATTCATAAGTATGATTGAAACACAATTTGGTAAGAAGATCAAACGTATCCAAACTGATAATGGACTCGAATTCCAGTCATCCACTATGAAGGCCTTTTATGAAGAACGAGGCATAATTCTTCAAACGACATGTGTACACACCCCTCAACAAAATGGGGTTGTGGAGAGAAAGCATAGGCACATCATGGAGACCGCACGAGCACTTCGTTTTCAAGCCCACCTACCAGTCAAATTTTGGGGAGAGTGTGTTTTAACTGCGGTGTACATCATCAATCGTTTGCCAACCAAAGTCTTGAATAATAAAACCCCATATGAGGTATTGTTCAACAAAGGGCCCACTTATGATCACCTTAGAGTCTTTGGTTGTCTTGCCTATGCCCGTCATGCAGTCACTAATGATAAGATGGGGGAACGAGGGCGTACATATATGTTTCTTGGCTATCCCTATGGCAAGAAAGGGTATACACTTTATGATCTTCATAAGCGTGAGGCTTTTGTTTCTCGCGACGTCATTTTTGTTGAAACAAAATTTCCATTTGCGGTTCCTCCATCACCAACTACAACCCATGCACCTATAGCTCAAGGTTTTCAAGATGATCGTGAGGATATGACTACTCCTTATGTTGTACCAGTCAATACATCATTACCCGATGTTGGCAATGTTCCCACCACAGAAAGCCATGATAACTTGGGTGTGGAGGATCAAGTTGAAGAACCTCAACCTCGACGTAGTGAGCGAACTCGTTCTCAACCAAGCCACTTCAATGATTATGCCATTGACTTGCCGCCTTCAATTGTCCCCTCTTCTGCGCCATCCTGCAGCACCACCCCATCTTGCGCCTCGGTAAAGTATCCTCTCTCTCAGTTCTTCTCTTATGAACGTTTTTCCCCCTCACATAAGGTTTTTTTGGCGGCCATCTCTGCACATGATGAGCCCAAAAATTACTTTCAGGCTAGTAAACATGCTCATTGGCGTGATGCCATGAAGAAGGAAATTAATGCACTTGAGGCCAATGAAACGTGGGAGCTTGTGCCTCTACCACCAAATAAACATGCAATCGACTCAAAATGGGTCTTCAAAATCAAATATTCACCTAGTGGAGCAGTTGATCGGTATAAAGCACGACTAGTGGCTCGTGGCTTCACGCAAGTTGAGGGCATTGATTTTCATGAAACATTTGCTCCTGTGGCAAAACTTGTTACTGTTCGTTGTTTATTAGCAGTTGCTGCTAAACGAAATTGGATTGTATGTCAACTAGATGTCAATAACGCTTTTCTCCATGGCGATCTTGATGAAGAAGTTTATATGCGAATTCCTCAGGGGTTCGCTCGTGAGGGGGAGACAAGAGTATGTAAGCTAAACAAATCTCTATATGGCTTACGACAAGCTTCACGTAATTGGTATCACAAATTCACGGAGGCACTATTATCTCTTGGATACTCTCAAAGCAAAGCTGATCACTCATTGTTCACCTTCCAAACTGCGACCTCATATGTTGCATGCTTAATATATGTGGATGATGTTTTATTGGTAGGGAACGATATGGTGAAGATACGAGAAACAAAGAAATATCTTGATAAGAGATTTAGTATCAAAGATCTAGGGCGTTTGAAGTATTTCCTTGGGATTGAAGTGGCACGGTCCCCACAAGGTTTTGTCTTAAGCCAACGAAAGTACACTCTGGACATTTTGAAGGAAACAAATATGAGTAATTGTAGGCCTAGTGCTTTTCCCATGGAGCAGCATTGCAAGCTCCAAGCTATTGAAGATGAGCCAGAAGTGGATACTATGCGGTACCGAAGATTGGTTGGAAAACTTCAGTATTTAACGGTGACTCGCCCAGACATAGTTTATGCTGTCAATGTACTTAGTCAATTCACATCATCGCCTAAACATTCACATATGGTGGCAGTCGAGAGAGTCTTGCGTTATCTGAAATGCACACCTGGACAAGGAATATTGCTAAGAAAGGAAGGGCCTCTAGAGCTTGAGGCATATTGTGATGCAGATTGGGCAGGTTGTCCCTTAACGCGACGATCATGTAGTGGGTACTTCATGTCACTTGGAGGTTCGCCTGTGTCATGGAGAACAAAGAAGCAAAGTGTTGTAGCAAAATCGTCAGCTGAGGCGGAATATAGAGCAATGGCAACTGCTGTTAGTGAGATTGTGTGGTTGCGCTGGTTGCTCAAAGATCTACAGGCGCCACAAAGTAGAGGAACATCACTATATTGTGATAATCAAGCAGCTCTGCACATAGCTATGAATCCGGTATTCCACGAGCGAACCAAACATGTAGAAATGGATTGCTACTTTGTCAGGGAAAGATGTCAATCAGGAGAGGTGATACCACGCAAAATATGGACGAAGGATCAGATAGCAGATATGTTTACAAAGGCACTAGGAAAGGACAGGCTCAAGACACTCACAAGCAAGTTAGGCATTGCAGATCTTCATGCACCAACTTGAGGGGGAGTGTTAGTGATGATATGATATGATATGATTCTAACATAATATGTGGGATTGAGAGATATTATCTGATATGCAAATATATGGTATTAATGTAAATATATGATATTATGGTGAGAGAGAGATTGTTGGCCAATCACGTTAATGAAGGGATATGTGGTTGCCTATGCATGTATATATACACACATTGTGATATTTGAATATACAACTTCCAAATATATTAAAATTGATTTACCTTGCTGATAAAAAAAAAAAATTGATTTACCTAATTTTTTCCCTTAAACTAGTTTATTTTACCTATAAACTAATGGATAATCTAAAAATATATCAAATATGTCATCATTCAATAACCTATTTTGCAACCTTAATCTCTCCAAAAAAAAGTCAATTAAATTCTATATTTAAGACCGGAGGTAGTACTTTATAATTTCTTTAGATGGACATAATTTGGTAGAAATTCCGTGAACGTTAGTTGCTTGATTATTTCTAATGCTTCTGTACAAAATAAATCAAGTTACGAATTTAAGAAAAATACTTCAAGTATTTATGTTGTTTAGTTTACATATAGATAAACTTCTCTTACTTCATTTATTACCTAAGTACAATGTACTATATTAGAAATAAAGTGCAACTCTTCTGCATTTGCGAATACATTTGCGAACAAATAAAAAGGGAAAATTAAATACAAGTTCCTGATAAAGGATATAATACTGGAAAAGTCCCAAAAATTGAAAAAATTAAAGTAGAGTACCTTGCGACCTCCCTTTAATTATTTATGAATGTGTGGGCCCCACATTTAGGGGTGGGAATGGTCCAGGCCTGGCCTGGCCTGGTCACAAAACGGCCTGGCCTGAGTTATGATTGATCGGCTTGAGCCTGGCCTGTGGTCTATTAGAGAGAATATTTTCAAGCCTGAGCCTGGCCTGTGGCCTGGACTGGCCTGAGTATTAGCCTGTTAGAAAGCCTGATTAATTTAACATACTCAATAAGAGGTTTAGAAAGATGAATGGTGGGTAACATCATTTGAAAGAATGTTTGATAATGAGCGATAATAGGCACACTAGAATAAAGGATGATATAATTGTAATTTTCTATTAAGAATGTAAAAATAACATCAATTAATATAGTAATAAAATTTTTTATTTAGATAAATATTATTTTACTTCTTAATAGGCCGGCCTGATAGGCTAATAGGCTTTTTTCTCAAGCCTGAGACTGACCTGTTAAGCAAAACAATCCAAAAGAAAAAGTCTGGGGCCTGAGCCTGGCCTGGATATAAGGAGACTGGTCCAAGGCCTTAACGGTCCAAGTCATAGGCCCCTGATAGCCGGCCTGGGCTATTCCCACCCCTACCCACATTTAATAATAAAAAAATTCACCCACCTTTTCTCTTTCATCTCTTCTTCTCTCCTTTAATAATGTATGAATTTTTTTATTATTAAATGTGGGGCTCACACATTCATAAATAATTAAAGTGAGGTCCCAAGGGACTCTACTTTAATTTTTTCAATTTTTGGGACTTTTCCAGTATTATGTCCCTTACCAGGGACTTGTATATAATTTTCCCAAATAAAAATCAAACCTCAAAAACCTAGGTTTTTAAGAAGATTTGAATGATAAAGGGTAATGACCTATTTTACCCTCTAAGTAACCACCCTGGACAATTGGGCACCATAAACAAACACCATGTACAATTTTACCTTTGAAATAACTAAAGTTGTCCAATTTTACCCTCTGACGAATGTAATGTTGACACGTGGACGATACGTGTCAACATTACATTTGTCAGATGGTAAAATCGGACCATTTTGATTACTTCAAGGGTAAAATTGTATCAAGTGTTATTTTAGGGTACCTAGTGGTCTAGGGTGGTTACTTCAAGGATAAAATTGGGTTATTGCCTAATGATAAAAGTTGCAATTAGCTAGGGTTTTGGGCAACTTGGCTTTGTTCATACTCCTTTTAAAATAAGCATTAAGCTTTTTTTTTAGGAAGGGCACACTGCAAAAGTAGAGAACATTAGATGAGAGTCCCCTACTTGAGGTGTCGATAGGAGGGAGCATGGCGCGATCCACCACATTCTTCACAATGTAATTTTCTTCCTTTTCTTTATCACTATCTTCTGTCAATTTTATCCATCTCTGATTTACAAGTACAATTCCCCATGTGATACAGCTCACGTGTTAAAAAAGGGGCAATTGCACATTAGTCCCAAATAAGAGATTTAGTTTCATAAAAGTCTAAAGGAGTTGTTAGTTGTTAATAACATCTATTAACAACTGAAATAGTCTTCGTTAACAAGTGAATGAGTTGTTACTGGATCTATTTGATATTAAATCACTTGCTTGGGACTTAGATGCATTTATCCCAAAAAAATTAGAATCAACAATGAATCATAATCATAAAATATATATATATATATATATATATATATATTTTGGATGTATAATTTACCTAGTTTTCGATATAAGATATATTGGACTTAAAAATATACATATTGGATGTAAAAAAATAATTGTTTTCGATATAAGATATATATTTAAATAATTTAAATAGATTTAAAATAGAGTATAAATTGGTTAGTTAGGATAAATATTACATGATTTACCTAAAATATCTTTATATGTAACAATAGATTAATTTTGTTTGGGACAATTGCACTTAGGTACCTGAAAGACACCGAATTGACGGTCGGTGTAGTGTGTCTTGGGCCTAGTCATTCAAGAAATTTTAGGACCTCAAGGTAAGCGGAAGTTACCCCGGGTATCGTTCTCAAAAGGAGCCTATAAAATGCAACTAATTATCTAGTAACTAAATGCTAAACTTGTTTGACTAAAGAAAATTGTCATGAAATAATATTGAAAATAAGTAAAAAAGTGTAATATGTAAAAGGGAAAATAAGAATTGAGAAAAATGAAGATTTGATCAAATGATATGAGATTGCTCTTGGGAAATGATTGGGAATAATTATCCTCGCTCAATTAATATATGTAGGGAGTCAATTAGGATGCTAATTCACTAAATTGCCAAACCTCATAAACCTATGAGTCCAGTTACTAATTAGCGGAACCCTAACTAATTAGAAATTGTTAAACCCTTTAACACCTTTGAGTTTTCTCTAGGTTTCCTAAATTACCAAACATCACCAACCGGTAAGTCTAATACATAGTGTCATGAACCAATTCAATTAGGCATTATTAATTACCTAGAGTATGATTAGTTATTTGTAATGCATTAAGTTCAATTATTATTCAATTCAATAACTATCTACCAATATCATGAGTAAATAGATATATCTAATGAATTATAAAGAACATATGTATGACCATATATATTGTTGAGTCTAAATCCTCATTACAAGTCAAAACCACAAATAAACTCAAACAAACATAATATTTCAAATCTAAGTATAAATGAAAATCCTAAACCTAGGAAAATTATAAACACAAGAGAAAGGGAAAAGGACACAACTCCCCTATTAAGCATGTGAGCTCAAACTTTCCAAATCATCCCCAATGAGCAAAGAGGGTGTTTAGCTACTCATAAAGATCAGCTTAGAAATTATTCCTAAGCTCTAATTTATGAGTGAGCATAATGGGTAGATGGGGGGAATTCATTGGAAAATAGAAGAGTGGGAGAAGGAGAAATTGTACAAGTTGGCCACCTCCTCTGCAGCTTCCCTCCTCGCGTGCCCCTGCCTTCAAAAGAATGAAGATGATGATGATGATTCGGCAGCCCCCTCCCTTCCTCTTTTTTGTCTTTTTCTGAGCAGCTCAAATACACACACACTAATTTTCTTTAAGCAGGCCACACTTCTTTGGGCCTCTTTTTTCTTTTTCTTCTTTTATTCACAAGCCCATCCTAATCATCATCAAAGTTTTGCTTCAAAATTTCTCTTTTCTCTTGACCCAACTGCAGCCACATGACTTGATTGCCTAAAATGAGGTTACATCTCTTAAATAGATTCATAAGCTTATAATGATAATACAATAATAACAGTACCAATCAAAGTGTCTTACCAACAAATCCCTTCAATTAATATAAATGACTCACTAAATGTATCAAAATGCATATAAAATCTAATTAAAATTGAATAATCATTAAGAGTCAATATTGCATCTTAAGTATGTTCAAAGCTCTATTTTAGCTCAATAAATTCATACAAATCTTATGATTTGTCAACTTCCCCACACTTAAACCTTTGTACTCCCGGACAAAGACAACTTTCAAAAAGCTTTGAAGTACAATAAAAAGCAAGACAATTATGAGAATTCCAACAAATAATTTGGAATGAAATAATACTACCAATGGTTAACAATAATTGTAATGAATACAATGAGTATGAGTAGAGAAAAAAATCACTCTAGGATAGGTGTTTACACACATCTCACCATTTTGGGTTCATTTATACTCTCAACATCCACTTTGACACACATTCTACCATAGGCTTGTAGGAATTCTAAGGTCTCCACTAAAACATAAGTGCAATGCATCAAAAGAACTTTGGAGGGTTGTAGTATGGAATAGGCGAAATGATGGAATGGGAATGGAAATGAAAAGAAATGATGTTATGCATGTTTAGCCATTGATTTACAACTAGTACCAATTGCACATTGCTAAACTACTATGCATGCCTTATTTTTCACTTTTTTTGCTTTTCTTCTTTTTTTTCATTTTTTTCTTCTTCTTTTTTTTTCACCATTCTCCCTTCTTTTTTTTCGCATTTCTTTCTTCTTTTCTATACATAATATGCTTCATTAAAATATAGCAATGGCATTTTTTTTTCATTTTGAACAAAGCAATTATGCAACTTTTCTTATATTGGCAAAACAATGTAATAACATCAAGTGAAGGGCTCAAATGGGTAGCAAAAGGGTATAGTGTTTAGGGTTAGTGTTTGGGATAGAAGGGTATGAAATGAAGGCCTTTATCATACTACACTACACTATATGCAACAAGCTTTGACCAAGAATGCAAACAAGTTCTAGAGAATGATAACCAAGTGGACTTCACTCAAGAATTAATAATTAGGCTCAAATAAATCTCACAATATATGGCTAATTCTCCTAAACTCATAAACAAAGATTCAAGATAATCAAGGTCAAACACCACTCATATATAGGGTAGGCATTTTGATTTCAAGGCAATGATACCAATTAGTAATGTGATTTGACCCAAAAACAAGAAATTAAAGGTGATCAATGTGTGTGCGCGCGGGCTCGCGTGTGACGTTTTGTATGATGGTTACCTGATTTTTAGCAGGATGATTACATGAGGTGCGTGAGGTTGATACATAAATGGGAAAGCAGGTTGCGGAAAACATGGTGTCTGTGAAAAACAAGAATGCGAAGAAAGTAATGCACACAGCACAGTTAGAGCGCAATGTGTGACACTTCTACAACTCAACGGATCTCATCAATACAAATTCATGGACATTGCCTAATTTTCTTTAACTTTTGTTCCTTTTTCCTCCCATTGAAGAGATGCTAACACTAATAATAACTTGAAGCCTCCTTTTATCAAGCACAGATATCATGTCATTATGTTACAATATCTTTGTGCTACAAGATCTTTGATATTCCTACACACACATTCAAACATAATAATCTTTCCGACCTTTGGATGATAATATCATATTATTTTAACCAAATTAATTACCATATTTAATATAATAAAAATAGGTAAATATGTCTAGGAATGGAGAGAGTGCTAAATACAAGTTAGCTAACAACTTTGCTTTAGTTTGCAGATATCTCAATCTAGTTTTATCCATCAAACACGTGCAATTTCTTCATGAATTATTCATATAATTACATATATCAAAAATGGTTTTACAGATAGAAGTAGTTTATAATGGCGGGAATGATGAATTGGAGTGTTTTACATAATCAAGTGAAAATCTAATACGGATACTACTCATGCAAATTATATTTATAGCTTTCATTATTATTGAATGAGTAGAAATAAGTTTTAAAAATTTTGAAAAAAATTCAAGTCCCTCCTACTAGAGGCAGGGTCACTCACTTAGTCTATGCTTCTTTGTAACGTCACACCTAAGTTTGGTTATTGTCCAAGACACTTTTAATTAACGGCGTACATAAATTTAAACATGGGGTATTTGCAGTTTAGTCCCTGGTAAGGGAAATTAATACTGGAAGGTCCCAATACATTCCAAAATAATTATAAAGTCTCAGGAGCCCTTTCCTGCAATTGTTTGCTTATCTTCAATGACTATTTTGCCCTCATTAAAGATGGTTGTCATCTCACTGGTCCCTACAAGGGGACTATGCTTTCATCTTATGAGGGCAAAATGGTCATTGAAGATAAGCAAACAATTGCAGGAAAGGGCTCCTGGGACTTTATAATTATTTTGGAATGTATTGGGACCTTCCAGTATTAATTTCCCTTACCAGAGACTAAACTGCAAATCCCCTTTAAACATATATCCTTGACATGGATGCTTCAGTTTCTAGCAATTTTGAGCCCCCACCCCCTCCTGGCAGTTTTCTCCTTTCAAAGATCAGATGTGGGGCCCACCGATACATACATCCACAACACCAATTTGTCATGCGCTATTCAATATTCAATACCTTTCGCTAAATCTTGAAATCATTGTGCTGTTATTAGCTATATGCATATATACAAGGAATACTTATGGCTATCCGTATGTTTATTTTATTTATATATGATTTGTATGCGTAACCAATTAAGTTATCCTTAAGCTTGAGGCGCATGCCAAAAGAAATTTAACATCCAGGCCCGTTTGGTTCAATTCCAAACCCCTTTGGTAATGCAATGCAATGTGTTGTAATGTAATCTTGATTGTCATGCCATGTGTTTGGTTGTGTTTGGTTGGTTAATATCAAGACGTGGGAAGCTTATTTTTTTATATTTAATTATAATTAGGAAACGTCAATAATGCCCCTCAAACAAAAAAAAGTATTGCATCCAAGTCCCTTCTCCTCATCATCATCAACCTCATCTTCAGCGCATTTTCCACCGACATCTCCACCGGCGCCGACTCCTCTCCGCCGCCGCTGCCGTCGTCAATGGAGCTACCAATTGACCATCAACTCCAGCAAAAAAAAATTGCTGGTTTTTAATGTAACTCCTCTCCTCATCATCATCAACTCTCGACACAAACCTCCACAACTTCCCCCTACACTGTAACTTCGCGCCGCGCCATGCCTCTTTCACCACACTCCTCCCAACCGGAGCCGCGCCAACCGGTCTAACCGCCGGTCTAGTAAAGACCTAACCGGCCTATGATGATGCATTGGTATGTTTCTCTTCACATCTTCCTGAAACTTCGGTTATTGTTTGCAATTTCTTCATGTAAATGTATTTTACCATTCCTGGACTCTTGTTTTTAATATATATTGCCAAAGAAAATTGATTTTATGTATAAAATTTACGATTTCAGGAAGTAAAGGTAGGTGATGAACTCAAGGAATCGGGTGAAAATGTCTTTGTAGGTGGGAAAAACAGTTGGAAGTGAGTCCATAATTTAATTATGCTAGTCTAAATTATGAAACTAGAATTTCATTAGAGCAGGAGGAACAAAAACAAATTTTCTTGACGTGCTTCAGGTATTCAACATTTGTGAACTGGGAGTTTTGGTGGCCCAACTTCCCTATCTTAGTATACTCATTTCAAAAAGCATGGAAAGTTTCTGTCTTGGCAGCAGTGATTAAACACATGTATCCTGATTTGAACAGATTAAGGAGGTTGGTTACACAGTCAAAGTCTTTGCAAGATAAGATGACAGCTAGAGATACTGCCACATGGTCAAAGGTTGTGAATCAAGAGGAGGCACTTATGGCTTTAACTGAGAAATGCCTCAGAATATCTGATGTAGATGAAGAAGGAAAAGAAGAAGGACATGAAGTGAGTGAAGGGTCTAGTAGTCATGTATTGAACAATATTCTTTTGGGGGAGACAAGTGGATATGGGTTTGGTAAAGAAGTTGTTCAGAATGATGAAGAGAGAAGTGGTGTTGTGGGTGAATTATTGGCTCCTGTGGGATTTCCTGATGTGTCAGGGTGGGATTCACAGCAAATGGCAAGTGTGGCAGAATGGATGAACAAGGAGCTGGAAAAGGCTAATGAGGTCAATTATTTGAATGCTGTGGGAGATTATGGAGGATATTGGCTTGATGAGGTTGATGAAATGGATCTTCGTTCTGCTCTTGAATTGGAATCCAAAGGAATCAGCTTTCGAATATGAATCTATAGATCCTAAGTTACAACAAATTCTGAGAATGAATCAGCTTTTGAATGAATCAACAAATTCTGGAAAGAGCTAAATCATATATTAGTATTTTTTTACATCATGGGATTGTTTTTTTTTTCTTGTGAGAGTTTTGCTTGTATGTTCTGATATATTTTCAATGTTTTGCAAGTAGGTTTGTGGGGATTATCCTAAAGCAGAAGAGTATATGGAGAGAGCCATTTTGGCTAATCCAGGGGATGGTAATATTCTGTCACTTTATGCAGATCTAATATGGCAAACACAGAAGAATGCTGATCGAGCTGAAGGATATTTTGATCAAGCTGTTAAAAGTTCCCCTAATGATTGGTAAGGAATCAACCTCTTCCTTGTGACATTTCTTTCATGAATATATTGTACACTTAAGATCCTATTTCCTGATTGGTGCAAATGCATTTGTTCAGGTAGTGTAAGTTTGCTTTATAAGATTGTTTTTCTATTTACCACATTCTATGAACATGTTAGATATGAAACTTAGACTTTTAGTTTTTACTTTTTGGAACACTGAATTGTTATAACTTAAATTGTTTAAGGTCATTGCTTTTTTGCCTCAAATTCTGAGACTATGTACAGGTTCAAGTGATGTTTAGTGTCTACTTTATGTAAGAATAACTTCATTAGCGTATACTATGTAATTTGGATATGACTATGTTGGTTGGCATGCTGATGATGAGAAGATATATGGACCAACCCCTGATATTGCTTCAGTGTCTTTTGGATGTGAACGTGAGTTCATTTTGAAGAGGAGACCAAGCAAAAGATTTAAGGGTATGCGTTTCTGTTTTTTCTTTTTTGGGGCGGCTTGCCATTGACATGTATTCACGTCTGACTAAATTTAAGTTAAGAAATGGAGTTCCACATTGATTTCGTGGATTTGCTATTGCTGGCTTCTGACTGATTAGAATGATCTTAGGCTTGTCTAGTCATGTTATGAAAATATGTCCCATCATCTGTGTTTTTTGTTCACATTTTTGTAAATTCTCAAACTTCCTTGATTATTTACAATTTATTTAATTTATGATAGTATTGGTTAATCTTGTGAATGAAAACAAACCAAGTATTTGGTTTGAGATTTTCTAACCGCGTTGTAGGAGCTAAAAAGAATCTAACAGACCTTGAGCCAAGCTTTATGTTTGTGTTGAAAAATTCCAGTATCACATTTTTTTATCAGAATTCTAGTATCACATTGATGCACATTCCTTACACTGTACCTTGTTTGATTATGTATATATATTTGTGTATCTCGATTACAAAGAGCTTTATCTGTGTAACTCAAATAAATGCCAGGAGTTTTCCCATAAGAACAATAATATTTGGTTTGGATGTGTAGATGGAAGTAATGGCCCTGCCAAGAAGAGATTAAAGAACAGTCATGGTGATCAACATGCATTTATCACTTCCCTACTTTTCTGGTTTTTAGTTTCAATAACTACTTTTCATGCTTAGTGATCAACAATTTCATTAAAAACAATTACAATTCCAGAATATAAAAACTAATGATATCAGAGTCTAAGATATGTCACTAATGGCTTATATTTGCCTCCTACGATTCCTAAATGCCCTAAACATTTCTATTCCCATATTATCTCGTTTGGCACTCCACGCATCTGAGCGCTCCATAGCTACAATAGGATTGAACTCCAAAGGTATGTTCGGTTGTTCTTGAGCATCATATTCCTCCGCCACTGGATCTTTCAAGTTATCCCGTATTATGAGATTATGAAGCAGACAACAAGCAATGATATATTTGTTCTGAACGCGAATGGGATAAAATGCTGGATCCCTTAATATCGACCATCTCAATTTCAGCATCCCAAAACACCTTTCAATTATATTTCGCGCTGATGAATGACGCATATTGAAACACTCTTGCGGTGTTACAGGATGTCGACCATCTTTCCACTCACTCAAATGATATCGTTGACCTCTATATGGAGCAAGGAAACCTTCACAGTTCATGTAGCCCGCATCTACCAAGTAATAGTTTTCTGCACCAAATAAGTATTTGTTAAAAAATATTTACAATCATAATTTAAGTATTTTAAACATTATTGTTGTTTGTATGTGTACCTTTTGGGACCTTGAACCCATTAGGTCTACCAATAGCATCTCGTAATACTCTTCCATCTGCGGCAGAGCCCTTCCATCCTGGATATACATATATAAATTGACCATCTGGGGAGCACACACCAAGCACATTGGTTGTAACATCTCCTTTTCTGTTTGTGTACCTAGGCTTTACAGAAACTGGTACTCGAACCCTTATGTGTGTACCATCCAGTGCGCCCAGACAGCCCTGCATTAAAAGGGATAATGAGTTGCCAAACAATATCGCACAAGTCAATAACAAAGTAAAAGCTTCCTTCTCTTCAAGGGGCCCAAACATGATTAATCCCAACATTCACAAGGTATTGTAACCATTTTATTCATTAGACTGTCAGCTAATAGTTTGACAGTATTAATCCCAACATTCTCAAGGTATTATGACCATAGAACAATACTTAAAACCCTACAAATGTTATATTAATTCAAAGTATGAACACACTCATAAATCAGTTGAGGCTGACTGAAGTAAGAGCGAATGTTAACAAAAATGAATGAACACACTTCACACCAGTAAAATAAAAGGCTGTACAAAAAAGCATCTAAAACAATCCAAAGTATAATATTGAATCCAAAAGCTACAGTAACAAAGTTAAATCAGCAAAAAAAACCGAATGATCAAAAGAAGAATCAACAAAACAAAACAGACCTCAGATTTGATTGAATGAAGATACAAAATCCAATAATCAAAAAATGGAGAGATTCCCTAAGAATAAAGCTTGAAGTGAAGCCTTAAATATGGAAACAAACATGTGAGACAAGAGTTCAGGAATCAATGCATAACATAACAGCCTTACATATAATTATATATATATTCATTTCCAAGGCGACAAGTGAATTGTCACTGTTACTCAGATATTGAATTAAATAGTATATTCAATGGATAAATATATGACCATAGAACAAACTAATGAACACACTCATAAAGTAAATAATTAAACTACATAATAATTGAGAAAAAATGCGTTGAGACTGAGCGAAGTAAGAGCGAAGTATGCAAATAATCAAGGTGCAATGAATTTAACGACATAATAAGGCTGAGCGAAGTATTCAAGAAATTAAACTACATAATAAGTAAGAGAGAACTATTTAAATGCACGGAGAAATTAACGACACAAAAAACAAGTTCATCTGAAATGAAATCGCACATTGAGAAAGAAAATGAAAGAAATTAACTAATCGGAACCTTCAGGAGTGCTGCGAGGATAGTGAATGGAGCTGTGCAAGAAGATGATGAACTTCAAGTAATAAACTTCGAAGATGAATTTGATCTTCGAAGATGATGAAGCTCAACAGAATGGAGAAGATGCGAGCGATGATGAAGAATTCGAAGAAAGGAGAAGATGATGAAGAGCGATGAGAATGGCGCGTAGGCATAAGCAACGGAAGAAAGGAGAATTTGTTTCAGAGGATAGAAGTGTCTTTTAACACATGTTTAAGTAGGGACAAAATAGACATTATACACCTCATTGCACTACTACAATGAAGATTCATAGGGGGTACCCTATGTTTAGAGATTACCATGGTTTGTGTAATCAGGATTACATAGGTAATTTGGATTACCATACTAAAGCCCAACCAAACATGCTCAGTATGGTAATGCAATGAAGATTACCATTGCAGTGGTGCAATGGGGTTCAACCAAACGGGCCCCCAATATCACTTCTTCCTGATCTAAATATATATAGGTGGTATCAATTTGACTTGTCTCCTACATTTATTAATAAAATTCTAATGCATACAACTACTGATGTTAGTTTAGGTTCATGTTCTATCAATAAAATAAATTAACCACCGTCACAAACTAATTAGACGTTTGCATATTATGGTTATCTCTATATTTTCTTACAATATATTTAGATAGTGGAGTACGTAAACAGTATGAATTGAATAAGCCTCACCTAATGTTACTGAGATATTTGTAGTTCGTTAAGCATATATTTTCCTGTAAATTAAATAATAAGTTAATATAACTTTTGGTCATTGAACTTTCAGCAAATTTGGGTTTTGGTTATTGAACTTTGAAATATGTGGTTTTGATCCTCAAACTATTAATCAATTTTGGTTTTGTTGCCAGAACTTTCAAATCAATGGTTTTAATAAGTCCTGAATTTTCTATCAATATAAATCTTAGTCCCTAAACTTTCTGTCAATTTTGATTTTGGTCATGAGTTCAAAAGGTTTTTTAAGTGTTTTTCTAAATTAGGATCAAAACAGAATTGATTGAAAGTTCATCGGAACCAAAACCATTGATTTTAAATGTATAGACTAAAACCAAAATTATTGGTCGAAAGTTCGAGTACCAAAACCACCAAATTAAATGTTTAGAAACTAACACCGAAATTGACTGAAAGTTTAAGGACTCGCAGTTATATTAACCCTTAACTAAGTGTTATAATTTTCACTAGAATCCTACTATACATGTGTGTCTCATATTTTTACCATGGTTTTTATTATATTTAAAATGACAAATCAAACACACTCAACGTTATGCAAATGAGAATTAATTTATGCACGAGGCTACAAACATAATTTATCAATTTGCTACTACATGAAAGATCATTATATGATTTCTTATTTAGACAATTAAAAGGTTATAAGTGGAGTTGAACATCTGATACACGACCCACAAGAAAAGTAAGGGGTCGTTTGGTTCGCTGGAACTGATTTTGGTGGAAGTGGAAGTGGAGATGGATGTAGGAGTGGAAATGGAAGTGGAAGTTGGGTTTTAATGTGTCTTTGGTGTGTGGTAAGTGTAGATGGAAGTGGGGTATTTTTTTTATATTTATATATGAAAAAAAATATGAAATCACTAAGATACCCTTGAAAGAAAACTGCCCAAAAAAAAATCAACAGCCACCACCTGTCCACCTCCATTCTCTTTCCATCCAAACCCCAATCCACCACTAATGGATTCAATCCATTCTCAACAGCCACCACCTCCATGCATCCCCAAGATAAACAGAACAACACAATATTCAGCAGGGAAAAATATAGCAAGGAATTGCATCACGGACATTATGCCTCATCATAGACAAACTAGTTAAGCTTTTTTTATCAGAAAAATCAGTTAAGCTTTCAGTTCTTATTTTAATATGTACGGAGGAAAATAAAAATGATTCAACCCCTCACAACAAACCATAAATCAGCAGCAGAAGATGTAACCATCAAGCATTCTAATCCCAAAATGGCAAAAAACAAAAGCTTTGGATGCCAAAGAAAGGGGAGATCATGGATCTTCATTCCATTAAAGGGTCGATGCAGAGGCGGCGGCGGGGAAGGGCGGGGCTGGGGGCGATGCGGAGGTGGAGGCGGCGGCGAAAAGGGGCTAGGCTAGAAGGTGGCGGCGGGGGCGGGGAGGTACTGGGCAAGGAGGTGGCAAGGAAGGGCGGGGCAGGGGACGATGTGGAGGTGGAGGCGGCGGAGGGGAGGGGCTGGGCCGGAAGGTGGCGACGGGGCAGGGAGGTGCTGGGAAAGGAGGTGGCGGCAATGAGGGTTGATGAGTGGGAGGAGGAAGAGAGAGTAGCTTTGAACATGGAGGGCAAAACAGGGAAATGAATGAAAATGTGAGGGCATAATGGCCCTAAATTTTCACTTCCATGGAGCTCATCTCACTTCTATGGGTTTAGGTAGGGAACCCAATTCCATCATTTTTGATGGAAGTGGAAGTGGAAGTGGAAGCCACTTCATGCACACCAAAGACAAAAATGATAGATTCCACTTCCACTTCCACTTCCACTTCCTTACCCTCAGTTCCAGCGAACCAAACGACCCCTAAAGTTTACAAGTTTAGGGGTGTACCTTCCCATTCAATATCTTATTCTTTTGGGATGAAATGTTCTTGTTTCTTTTAAAACTTTTGACGCTTCGTTAAGAGATTGATCATTATAGATAGAGCTATCCACAAAGTCTTCTAACTAATAACATGTAGGAGTAGAGGGAAATGCCAGATTAGTAGTGTCTCTACAGATTTAAAATGAGGTCATTGCTTCAAAATCAATAAATTACAAATTTAAAAATGTGTGTCATTAAGATAAAAATTTGACGGTTTAGATTTCACCACAATGATGAGAAAATGTTTTCTCATAATGAGCATGGAATGAGGAAATGCTTTCTCATTTAAATGTATACACCACATTTTCTTTTAACATGACTCTTCTCTCTAGTATCATTTATTCCTCCACATTCTCTTTCCTCCTTTTCAGGGACATTTTTGGAAATAATTTTTTGTCCCCTATATAATTATTTCCTTTTAATTAACTTTAACCAATTTTATTTTTAGAAACTCATTATTTAGTTAATTTCACTTCCCCTATGAGATAGAGGGAGTCTAATATTTCACGAGGATGTAAGGATTTCAGCTCGCTGATTATTAGCACGTGACATTTATTGCATGATTATTTATTGCATGATTTTAATCCCTAATATAAGAGTAAATATAAGAGCAAAATTTGCATGACATTAAAAGTAAAAAAATACTCCCTCCGTTCCCTAATGTAAGAGCAAAATTTGAATGATTTTAATCCCTAATATAAGAGTTCACCCCACTTTGTCTGACATTTATTGCAATTTTTTCAATTCTGCCTTTAATCAATTTGGGTTGGCTCTTTTAATTTTTTGGGAAATATTAGGAGGAGAGACCAAAGAATAAATGAGAACATTGGATGTATGAAAATTTGGCAGGGGCGCCTTTTTTTTGGTTCATATTCTCTACCGCTCTAATGTGACTATGTAGGGCTTCTAGGTATATGTCTATCCTAATCGCAAATCAGATTAAAAATTCAATATTACACTATTTAATCTCATGGTCTATTTAAAATTCTCTCTTTCGAGTCCAATTCTGAATTCATTCTTTCATCTTTTGTGCGGTTGATGTAAATAATCAATTCGAAAAGCCTTCCCACTGCGTGTGCTTGTGTAATCCCCAAAATTGCAGCTCGCTCTCTTTTCTTTTGCTGCGTGAATGTGTATAGGCTTATGAAATTGGAAGAATTGTGTTCAGCCTCCTCCTTCACAAACTCCTCATTTCCTTTTTATAATAGTTGATTTTCTTAATCAATTAGGTCACCAAAAATCCAACTCAAACTCAAGATTCATCCTTTCGGTCTTTACTTTTATTTTCGTTTCTAAATCTGCATTTTCCTATTATAATAGAGAGAAAGAAAATAGAAAATAATCACCATAACTCAATCACATAATCTCATTCGTATGAAATTTTTCTTTAAAATATTTTCTTTTATTATCTTAAGTTTTCTTTTTCAATTAAATTTCATACATTCCAAAAATATTACTCATATAATGTTCAAATTACTCTCATTCCAATTCACATCAAAATCACTTAATTATTTAATTAATGGTTCCCCAAATACAATAAAATATTTCTTAAAATCCACTAAATAAGGGGAGTCATCACTTAAAAAGCGGGTTTTTAGCGTCAGACTCTTGTATTAGGGACTGGAAGAACATATGCATGTCATCATACGATGCACACTACTAAAACACTATTCACTTGATTTCTGCCGCTTTGATTCCCACATCCACTAATCTCTATGGATCATTGTGCTTCGAACAGTTCATATAACTGAACAGACATACTATTTCATGAGGAGTCTTATTTTAAGGATCTTAGCATGCTGATTATTACTATGTGACAAGATCCAATTATTTCCAAATAATCTATGTTTGGTTCAATGGAGGGGAGGGGAGCGAGGTTCATTAAAAGGAGGTGAGGGTAAGAGATGTCAATTTCTTGTTTGGTTTTAGAAGGGAAGGGGAGGGGGTAATTTATTAGCTGACAATTATACCCCTCACTTTTATAATCTTACTTTATAATATACCTTTGTATTATTCTACCAAAAATCTGCACCACACCATGTTAAATAAATATTATTGATTACCATGTTAAATAAATCCACATATCACCACAAGTATTGTTTAACATCTTTCCCATCATCATTTGACAACTATCCACACCTGATGACTCCTTAGTTTTAGTATAGTTTCACATATATTTTAATCATATTTAGAAGTCATCAATTCAAAATAAAAAGATTTTTGTTAGGAAATTAAAAAGATTCTTGATGTGAAATAAGGTTTAGGAATTTATGAATTGAAATAGAAAAGTAAAGTAAATAATATATTTGGGACAAATATTTTTTTTATTGCCTTTTATGTGTGCAGATTCCAAATAAAGAAAGAAGGCAAAGGAAGGAATAAATTAAGGAAAGAAATAGAATGTGCACAATTTTGGGTTTTAGAAGCATAATTGACACAAGCACATTCATGTGGAGGCCCAAGAGCAAGCTGAAAAGGAAAGAAAGACCTAGACATACATGAGAATCACAAGCAGCCAAGAGATTGAAAGAGGAAAAAGGAAAGTACAAGCTCAAATAGGAATAGGCCGAAAGAAAACGGAAGAAAGGAGCTGATTGGATTTCAAAACAATAGCAAAGCTGAAATTAGGAAAGTGTGGCGGCACTTTTTGTATTCTTTGGAAGGCATATTCAATATATATACACATACACATTCACGCTAGAGGGGAGGCGAACACGAGCAGAGCACAAACGAAAAAACTGGGCACGCATGTTCATGCAGAGGGCAGCACGAGGTGGACTGAACGCAAAGGAGGAGGAAGAAAGCTTTAGTGCTGATTTTCTTCCTTGGACCAGATTTGATGGGATAAAGGGTGTTAATTGATGGGGTAACTTTGGTATTAGTGAAAGGGAAGAACCTAAACTTCCAAAAGGACCATGACTGACCATGACTGAACCAGCACCTATCTGTCATTTTAAAATTTTGTGAAAAGACAAAATTTCCTTCATTCTAAAACACAAATTCCTACAAATAGGTGCTGGTTTCTTTATGGTTCTTTTGAAAGTTTAGGTTCCTTACTTGTCCTTTTGGTATTCGGAGGGACTTATTTGGGATTTTCCCTGTGAGTGAAATATGAAATATGATATCAGCAAATAAATCAAAAATTTTGGGGTGAGGAGAGAGAGCAAGGGGTCAGATGAAGACAAAAGTTTTTACCTCCCCTCCCCTCCACTTTTTTCAACCAAACAGGGTCTCACCTCCCCTCCAAAAACCCCCAACCAAACAGAGCCAAAAGGTTCTTTTCTTGTTGGACACGAACTCAAAAAACTCCATTGAGTTGCAAGATACAGAATGGGTGATACATCGCAGCAAAAGCAAGCCATTGGAATAGATCTTGGAACAACATATTCATGTGTTGCTTTATGGCAACATGGTCGAGCAGAGATCATCGTGAATGATCAAGGGAACAGGACTACTCCTTCTTATGTTGCCTTCACTGATACTCACAGCCTAGTTGGTGATGCTGCCTAGAACCAGGCCGCGCATAATCCTATTAACACTATCTTTGGTAGTAACTCTCTCTTTTTTTTCCAGCAAATATGCTCTGAATTGAACTTGGGCACTGCAATCCGTAATGCAAAAATATCAAAAAATGTTTTCTTTACACACACACACACATTTGTTGAGTTAATTGATATAACATTTTTTACTCATAACATCCTGATTATCATATTTGATGCCATACATATCTCTTACTTTTTATTACTTGATTGTCGTATACTTTTATGAAAGACTTTGTTGATTACATTAATAACATTCCTCGAGTTAATTAACACATTTGTATATTTTATATTACACAAATTTGGATAATATGTCTTATACTAATAAAGGGTTCAGATTTTCCTTATTTCTCTTTTTAAGGTTGACCCTATTTTACCTTTGTATGGTTAGCTCATTAATTATTGGGCAATGACCCTATTTTACCTTGAAAGTAACCACCCTGAATCACTGGGCACCCTAAACTAATACAGGGTACCGGGTAAAATTTTACCCTTGAAGTAACCAAAGTGGTCCAATTTTACCCTCTGGCCAATGGAATGTTCACGTGGAAGTTAAAATTGTACCATGTCGTCCACGTGTTACCATGTCGTCCACGTGTCAACATTACATTCGCCAAAGAGTAAAATTAGAGCACTTTGGTTACTTAAGGATAAAATTGTACCCGATGTTAGTTTAGGGTGCCCAGTGATCCAGAGTGGTTACTTTAAGGGTAAAATAGGGTCTTTGCTCTTAATTATTTATATTTACAAATTATCAATGTTTTGCAGATGCAAAGAGGTTGATTGGTAGGAGATTTAGTGACTCCCATATCCAAACGGACATGAAACTTTGGCCATTCAAGGTTATTTGTAGCACAAATGATAAGCCCAAAATTGTTGTGAATTTTAAATCTGAGGAAAAACAGTTTCTACCAGAACAAATATCATCTATGATATTATCAAAGATGCATGAGATTGCAGAGACATATCTTGGTTCAACAGTTATAGATGCAGTTATCACAGTGCCTGCATATTTCAATGACTCTCAACGTCAGGCAACTAAAGATGCAGGTGCAATCGCAGGCCTCAAGGTGATGCGAATAATCAATGAGCCTACTGCTCCAGCAATCGCGTATGGTCTTCACAAGAAAGACAGCCATGAGAGGAACATTTTTGTATTTGATCTAGGTGGGGGTACTTTTGATGTTTCCTTGGTAACAATTAAGGAGGGTGATTTCAAAGTATTGGCAGTTGATGGTAACACACACCTTGGAGGAGAGGACTTTGACAATAGAATGGTGAACTATTTTGTGGAAGAGTTTAAGAGAAAGCATATGAAGGACATGACTAGTAGTCCAAAGGCGCTTAGGAGGTTGAGGACAGTTTGTGAGAGGGCCAAAAGGACACTCTCGTTTCCCTCATATCTTGAGACAACGATTGAGGTTGATGCTTTTTATGATGGCATTGACTTTTACTCCAAAATTACTCGAGCCAAGTTTGAGGAATTGAACAAAGATCTCTTCCAAAAGTGTATGAAAATTGTAGAAAAGTGTCTCAAGGAAGCCAATATGGACAGGAATAATGTTGATGAAGTCGTCCTTGTTGGTGGGTCTACAATAATTCGTAAAGTTCATCAGTTATTGCAAGACTTCTTTATTGGGAAGAATCTATGTAGGAGCATCAACCCTGATGAAGCTGTTGCTTATGGTGCTGCTGTTCAAGCTGCCATATTAAGTGAGCAAGACATTGAAAATTTAACAGGTCTTGTTTTGAAGGATGTCACTCCATTGTCCTTATGGTTTAGGTTACTTGGTCGACACGTTAGAACAGTAATACCAAGGAACACTATCATTCCCACAACGAAAACAAATTTAGCTTCTGTCTTTGACATCAAAATAAATGAAGGTATAGAAGTTTTTGAGGGTGAGAGAACAAGAGTTAAGGATAACAATCTGCTGGGTAAATTTGTGTTGGAGATTCCCCCAAACCCAAAGGGTATTCTTGAAGTCAAAGTTTGCTTCTCCGTTGATGAGAATGGCATCTTAAATGTCTCTGCTGAGGAAAATATATCAAAGAACAAGAAAGGGATAACCATAGTTAATAGAGAGAGACTATCAAAGCAAGAGATTGATAGAATGGTTGAAGAAGCTGAGCAATTCAAGGCTGCTTATGAGAGTTATACGAAGAAAGTTGAAGCTAAGAATGAGTTGGAGAACTTCATCTATGACATGAGATCTTTGACAAATGATGAAGAGATTAGCTCAAACCTTTCACTAGAAGACATGAATAGAATTAAGGAAGCTATTGAAAGGGCCTCATCGTTGGTTGATGCACAGCAGCTTGCCGAAGTTGATGAGTATGAGCATGAGAAAAGAGAGCTCATGGGCAGCATCTTTTCCTCTATTTTTTTGAATATGAGTATTGTAAAAAGAGTTGGAAATCTTCTCTCATGACAGGTTTTTCTATTTCTATGGTGACCTTGATTAGTTTGGGATGATTATGTGACTTCTACGCCTTCAGCCCACTCCGTTGCTGCTTCAAATGATAGGTGCTGCCTTTCTATGTGGTGAACTTTGCTAGCGTGTTTCTGGCTTGTTTTGTATTTTTGCTATTGGTATGTGGTCAACTTTGCGTGTGTAGGTACTTGAGGCGTTACTGGTTATAATTTAACCCTTTCTCACCCCCCTTTCACTTAAAAGTAAAGAATAAATACGGAATCAAAATTTGGTAAAGGCAAACTTAAAGATATGAACTGAGTGCACCGAGACGAAAGCCAAAGGTTAGTCTCGTAGGTGGACGTGATCGCCAATTCCTTTCCCAAAGGCTCCTCGGATGGTTGGTAACATCTTTTTTTTTTTGTTTACATTGGTAACATCTTTTTTAAGCTGATAGAAACACTGTTTTTGAGCAGATAAAAACAGTTTTCTTTTTTGAAAGTATATATAAGAAGTCCATCAAACTCTGGCAAAAACACTAAAGATTTGTTCTTACACGTCAAATCTTACGCTATATCATGTTTTCCTTATATTGAGGTTAATTCAAATCAAAGGTTTTGCTAGTTTTCAGTTCACCCAACATAAGTTCAGCAAATGTTCAGTATAATTTGATTATTTTTACTGATAGAAGTTCAAGTTATAATCGAATTTTCATGAAAAGACCACAAATTAAATGAAAAACAAGATAAAAAATATGTTGAAGGGATTTAGTGATTACCCGGCTTATCGGTGTTCCCAGATCCCGGAGCTTTGAACTCGAACATGATCTCTAGAATTCCTGTAAGAATAAGAACAAAGAAAGCCGTGACAAAAACAGGGAGCCAAGAATCCCAAAGGATTCAACTCACGCAGAACCGGGTTACAAGAACCCGAATCAGATTCGCACAGCGAATCACCCTCTCAAGGAAAACTGTGAGAGATAGGAACGTTGGAGAGAGAGAACTCGTTCTCTCAAAGACGGCTTCTCCACACATGAGAGTCTCTCACCACCATCGTTAATGTTAGGGTTACACTTATCCCTATTTATAATGGAATTAATAAAACCTTTTTGTTCTATTTAATAAATAGAATTTTATTCAACTAAATCATTTATCTGATTTATTAAATAAAATTATATTTAATTCCATAATATTTAATGTGCCCATAAAAGGGCGTTCTTTTTCCAACATCTCCCACTCGCACTTTGATGGACACACCACCTTGCGATTCGTTTTCCTGAGCATTCGTATTGGGCGTTCGCCGTGACCGCGCGAGCACAATCTATGCAATTTAGATGTTTACAAACTAGAATTCCTTGGAATAGGATCAGAATGTAAGGACATCAATGCATATGGATTCTCAGTCCGTTTGTCTCAGATTCCCTAGGCTAACTCACACACAAGTGACATTCTCAATCCCTCACGAGCTAATATGTACTCATTAACTCAGATGTCTTCACGTGCACCTAGAATTCCACACTTACTAGCACTTCTAGTAAGGGATCGATCATGGAAAACTAGCGTTACATGTGTGTTTCGAGTAAGACCATTCCTTTCTGACTGAACATCAGTTTTGCTTAAATTTGCCGCTTGCCCAGCTATTACTCGTTAGACCGGATCTCTCATGACCATAGATGTTCAGCTAGAGTAGCAGGCACAAATACAAGCATCCTTGATGACGTCTAAGTCACAAGGGTATCGGTAGAAAGGACAATTTCTCTTTCTACATATGTCTGGGACTCACACCGTTATGGATCAGGGATTTTCCATCTACGTCCCAGTTGCGGTTAATTGAGCACATGTAATACGATTTACATGTTACGGTGATCGACCAACTGTCGTATGTCGATTTCTAAATATAATCACCGTACAGGCATCAGTCCCTCAACGGACTCCTAAACCCCCACAGGAGAATTTAATGCCTGGCTACAGACCCGACGGAATACATGTGTACTCCTTATCATGACACAAATTGTCATATCCCAAACTAATTGGGTCGACCTATGTGAAGTATTCATCAACACATGATGATCTCTTGCACGTCTTATCTTCTCATACCTCCAACAAATATGGAAGACGGTTATCCGTGTGAGTGGACTAACCTTCCTTGGGTCTGTACGACATATTGCATACTTTACATTCATGCTTTTATATACAAACACATAGCTTTGTATATATGTGCGAAAACAATAACGAATTGAAAAATGCATCATTTTATACATCAAATGTTGTTTGTGCTTAAAACGCTTTTTAAGCTAGTGAGTGGATTAGCAAACATTTAGTGAGTGGAAATAGTACTGAACAATCACTCGTTTCTAAGAGATCACATCTCTTATAAAATGACATTTGATATCTATATATTTAGTCTTTTATGATCCTTAGGGTCCAATGTGTAGGCTATCACGACTTCACTGTCGCAATGGTATCCATACCATTTATGCCTATACGTTTTTAAGAATCTTTTAAGTCACACAACTTTTCGAATAGTAGCCGCACAAACCACACATTCAGATTCTATAGATGATGGTGTCATCAAGTTTGCTAAGTTGAGTGTCCTCCATCCAGATCTCCTGCCCAAATGGCGTTAGAGTATCCTTCAAGATGGAGACTTTCTCCTTTATAGCACAACTTTTACTTTATTACCCTATTGGTATCATATAATTTGATTTTCAGCTTCACAAACTGAAATCAGCTTACAAAGCCAACGACAAAACATATGTCCAGTCTAGCACACAACACAGTGTACATTAGACTTTCAATCACGCTTGAGTATGAGACTCTTTTCATGCATTGTACCTCGGATTGTTTCACAAGCACATATCTCCCATAAGATAATGTCTTTTCACCATAAGGGTATGCATAGGTTTGCAGTCACTCAATATTGAATTATTCCGGGATTTTTGCTATGTATGTCTGTTATGACAATGACAACATCCTCTTTGAACAATCCATTTTATATCTTGACATACAAGATATTTACTACTCTACCCATGTATTTCACTTTGAAATTCAAAGACATTAGTCTTTGATTGTTTTAACTTCATAGGTCTAGTCTTAGAAAGGAAAATAAAGAGATAATTTCACAAATTACCTCACAATCGTTTTACAATGGTCTTCTTCGATCATCTCGAAGTCGAATGAAGTTAAAGTCTCATGAAACTTCAAATTCCATTGTCTAGATGATTATTTCAGTCCACAAATGGACTTTAGGAGCTTGCAAACTCTTTGTTCGCTTTCCTATTGCACAAAGCTTTAGGTTGTTTCGTGTAAGAAACAATTCATCTAGTCCTCCATTGAGGGTAACGATTTTCACATCCACTTGATGTAATTCCAAGTCTAGGTTGGTTACAAAAACCAATATAAAACTAATCAAGTTAAAACTTACCATTGGAGAGAAGGAGTCCTCTTGACTCATTTTTCTCGCTAGGTATACCCTTTGGCTACCAATCGAACTTTGGGCTTGTTGATTAATCTATAAGCCTTTTGCTTATATTTGAGAATTCACATATTCACAATAGCTTTTCGGCCTTTCGAAAGATCAATCAATTCCCACATTCTATTAGCTCTCATGAAATCCATTTCTCTTATTTGGCCTTTTGCCAATTTTCCTTAGCCGGATCTGAAAGTGTATCTCTGACACTTAAAGAATCCTCCTCATCGTCTTTTGGACTGAGGATTAAGTACTGCGCCCTCAACGGAAAAACCTTTTGGCTTTCTTGAATTGGGATTTCAACAGGTTCACTTTCCTGTGATGGATTGTAGTCACCATTGTCATCTAGTGAAAATGGTTAAATCCTCCCACTCGGAGCAGTTAACTGAGTATAGCCTTCTTATTCGTCATACTCACTTAGAGTTTTGGAATACCTAAGGCTTCCTCTACTAGGAAAAAGGATTCAATGAATATTGCGTCTCTAAACTCGACTTCAGTCACTGATCCGTATTCATTTTCACTAATGAAGACATATCTTTTAGAGTTTACAAAATATCTTGCAAAGATACTTCAAACCTCTATACCCCAACAATTCCATACTTGTAAAACAAATTTTGGAAATAGGATGCTAACCCTCATGGTTGTAGGACTGTTAAGTCCAACTTGCATCCTGTCCATAACTTATATGGTGTTGTGGTGACTGATTTCGAAGGCACATGATTAAGTATGAATGTCATAGCTGAGAGTGTATCACTCTTTAGCAGATAGACACATCTATCATAGACATCATTCACCTAACCATAACAAGAAGGACTTTGTTCCTTTTTTTAGCATCACCATCTTGCGGTGTGCCAAGAATTGTTATATACATAACGATTCTCTTTTCATCATAGAGTATATTGAACTGTTCGTAAAGGTATCTCAGCCTCTATTAGTTCTAAAGGTTTTCACCTTAAAGTTAAGTTGGTTCTCTACCAAACTCAGATACTTCCCAAAACATTCCAATGCTTCAGAAACATTCCAATGCTTCAGACTTGAGAGATCAAGCATACATATTAATATCGTGAAAAATCATCGATAAAGTAATGAAGTATCATGCTCTATGATGTGCCCTTAT
The DNA here is from genome assembly GCA_029929735.1 of Mimosa pudica. Classification (NCBI taxonomy): domain Eukaryota; kingdom Viridiplantae; phylum Streptophyta; class Magnoliopsida; order Fabales; family Fabaceae; genus Mimosa; species Mimosa pudica. The sequence goes on from JAKELP010000020.1 coordinate 6,152,738, forward strand.
ATTTATAGATACGCAAATATTCAAATGAATAAGTATAAGAGGGTACTCTGCATTGGTTCCTTTTCTGAAAGGTTTCCTTGTGCTCTTATATGCGAGACGATTCTCACATAGGGACCATTCCCTTTTGATACATTACACAACATGCCCTTATTTGAATAATTTAGTCATATCGTTATGACAAAAATATATTCTAATATATAGCATGGTATGTATTGTAATCAACATTAAATAATGTTGAACAACAAGAAATGAAATATCAATTTCATTAAAAACAAGGAAACATTTTTGGAACATATCCAAAATCTGAAAATATCTGTCTCATTATTAATGTCAACAATATTGACATTATACACAAATTTTAATTAAAGAAATAATAGACCCAAGATATCACCGGATATCCGGCACGTCAAGAACTTCACTCTAACGTCAAAACTTGGTCTCCATAAAAATTTAATTTGTAGGTACCAATCCTTTTGACAACAATTCTCGTAATGTTTCCAAAGTAAAGCCACATGCCTTTTGTTGGTAACCGGAGAAAGTTCGTAAAGTTTTGACGGTTTCTAATCACATGGTCTGTATGCCCCTGGGCATAGTGGCCGGGATTTCTACAAGCATAACACTTGATCTACGAAAGATCATGTTTCTTAGCTTGTTCTTCCCTTTTCTTAAAGGACTTGTTTCCTTTTAAGCCTTCAGGATCATCTTTCCATTATTGAACTTACTTTTCAACTAATGAAAAAAATATTTTCTTTAATTTAAATTGTCTCACCTTTTGGTTCCACATGATCCATTTGGTCATTCTTAAGCGGGATTTGGTGAGCGACGTCAGTAAAAGCCCTAATTCCTCTTTCATACATTGTATGCATGTTGTTCCCGCTATGGAATAATTGCATTGTACTATGGAAGAACACTATTTGGGACTTAGACACTTCTTGCTCCACCAGGACATAGGAGATCTTATGACGACACATGTCAAAATTTTCTCCATTCATCGTCTCACTTCTGGTAAGGACAACGATGAATATGTTTTTATACATATAGACATCAAAATTGATATTTTTTCTATAAAGTATGCACAAATAATCTCCTCTTGAGATTAATAGTTCTATGAATCCTCCGAAAAATCCAACAATGGTAGCTTACTAGTTTTGTTTTCAGGAATCAACTAGGTTGACCCCCATCCAACTCATTCTAGTTTGCTATTCATTATTAAGTTTTTCTTATATTCTCTGAACTATAATAGTTTAAAAAAAATAATAATGGCAACACTTCAATATTATTATTAAACTCCCACTCAATTAAATTTATTAATGGAAAGACAACATATGCAATTCATTAATAAATTTTATTTGGAGTATTAAATTTAAGAATAACAACACATGAAATTCATTAAATTAAACTCCACTCAATTGGAGTATCAAATTTATTAAGTTGAAAAACAACACATGCAATCAATAAATAAATTTAACTCCCACTCAATTTGAGTATTAAATTTATTTAATCAGAAAAAAAAAACAACACATGTAATTCAATAAGTAAATAAATTTAACTCCCACTCAATTTGAGTACTAAATTTATTTAATCAGAAAAACAACACATGTAATTCAATAAATAAATTTAACTCTCACTCAATTTGAGTATTAAATTTATTTAATCAGAAAAAAACAACACATGTAATTCAATAAATAAATAAATTTAACTCCCACCCAATTTGAGTACTAAATTTATTTAATCAGAAAAACAACACATGTAATTCAATAAATAAATTTATATCCCATAGACAAAAGCATTTTTCCAAACCTTTTTGAGGAAGAGGGGGTAGTTCACCTTATTGGCCTTGATCATGGTAATGGAAATTAGATACACACAGTATTCTACATCAACCACATTTATGATCTTGTCCTCATAGGTGTACTAGACAATGTTTACATTATCAGGTCCTTTCACTTCATCTTTATAATTCACAGTCACACAGACTTGTTCCCTCATAGAACGTTTGATTCATTTTGTGAAGTAGACGGTGACCTTTTGTTAGTGCTCATAGCATCAAACACTGATGCCGGGGGTAATTTTTTGTTTGCGTTGCCAAAAGAGTTATTAATCAACATATGATTAATTTTACTAAAACATTGGTCCCAAAAAAATATTTTAAATTAAACACATGATTCATATATATTAATCATGAGAAAGAAAAAAAATAAAGGATTCACAAAGAATCTCAATAAATTTTAATGACAACTTACATCACTTATGTAAGTATAATTCATGATTATTCACTTATATATGTAAAATAGAAATTACTCAATTCCTATTCAATTGATACACAATCAACATATTTTTTTTTATTTATTTAATTGATACACAATCAATTAATGTCAAATAGAAATCACTTATTTCTATTTTATTAATACACAATTAATTTAATTGATACTTAATCAATTTTAATGTTAAATAGAAATCACTTATTTCTATTTTAATTAATACACAATTAATTTAATTGATACATAATCAATTAGGTCAAATAAGGATCACTTATCCTTATTTAATTAATACAAAATCAATTTATGTGTCTAATAAAAAAAATATTTGGGCCCACATATTTTAAAAAAATAAAGGGAAAAAAAATAAGGATTTTCGTTTTTTTTTTTTGAAAAATAATTAATTAAATAATTATTAATTAATTAAATAATTAATTATTAATTCTGTCAAAAAAAATATTATTGGGCCCGAAAAAAATGAGAAACAGTCCAAAAAGTCATCTGGGCCGAACCTGTACGGCCCAGAAGCATAAAAAAAAATCATCACCCCTTTTTTTTTGATTTGGGCCACGGCCCAAACACCTTGTTCTTGTTGTTTTAAAAAAAAAAAATCCGGTCGGACCGGTTCCGTCCGGTCCGGTCCAGCAAAGCCTCAGACACCAAAACGCAGCGTTTCATTAAAACGTGCGGAATGACCGTTTTACCCCCGCCCCTTCTTCCACCTCAGTCCACCGGCGAAAACTCCGGCGAACTTTCCGCTGCCGGCGGTGGCTCACCCCGAAACTTCGGGTAGCCATATCTCTCTCGTCCGGACTCCGTTTGACGCGATTTTTGCGCCGTTGGAATCTTCTCGACGAGATCTACACGTTTACTTCTATGGGTGTTCGAAAAAAAATTCGAAAAACACGTACCCAGATTCGCGAAATAACGTGCACGGCCAGTGAGGAAAAATCGGCGCTTTTAACCGGGAAATCCGGAATATTTTTAACACACAGGTTTATTACTTTTAAACAACAAACAATATAAAAATAATCCGGAAATTGTGGATACAGTTGTTGACTTGTTCCACACACGCGTTCATGTTATTTACAAAAACATTCAAGAACACACGAACATGCTTTATCCAGTGAAACCATTCTAGATTCAGAAAGCATACAAATTCATACTCGTTGATGCATCTTTAAAATAAACTTTCAAAGCATATCCATATTTCATAACATGAACGATAACTTTCTAAGCATATTTGAACATATCATGTTGGAAAAAGGACGCCCTTTTATGGGCACATTAAATATTATGGAATTAAATATAATTTTATTTAATAAATCAGATAAATGATTTAGTTGAATAAAATTCTATTTATTAAATAGAACAAAAAGGTTTTATTAATTCCATTATAAATAGGGATAAGTGTAACCCTAACATTAACGATGGTGGTGAGAGGCTCTCATGTGTGGAGAAGCCGTCTTTGAGAGAACGAGTTCTCTCTCTCCAACGTTCCTATCTCTCACAGTTTTCCTTGAGAGGGTGATTCGCTGTGCGAATCTGATTCGGGTTCTTGTAACCCGGTTCTGCGTGAGCTGAATCCTTTGGGATTCTTGGCTCTCTGTTTTTGTCACGGCTTTCTTTGTTCTTATTCTTACAGGAATTCAGAGATCATGTTCGAGTTCGAAGCTCCGGGATCTGGGAACACCGATAAGCCGGGTAATCACTAAATTCCTTCATTGGCATCAGAGCCACGATAATTCTGAAGCTGGATTTGAGGTAGGCCTCTAATCATTTTTTCCGCTGCGTTGCATATGTGTAAAATAATTCTTGAGTTCATTATTTTATTAATATGCTAGATATAAACATGAATGTGTTTCATAGTTGATTTATGGAAATTCTTTCTCATGCTATGAATGTCCATATTTATTTTTAAATGCTTAGATGTGATTCGAAACCTGTGTGGTAATCATCAAGCCTTTTTTTTTTTAATTAGTTTCATGAGGAAAATAATTAAAAGTCCTAGATTTGCATCTCATCAAATTGCAATCACGTGTGATTATCGTCTTGAGCATGAACACTTTGTATGTTTTCTGGTGTTTCTTGTTTTTTGTTTTAGAACGTTTCTCTAAATTGGATAAAGCATGCTAAGATTCGGTTTAATCCGATAGATGTGTTCTGAAAGTATGATATATCTGAGACTGAGTTTATAAGTTTGCCCAGTCAGAAACTTATCCCATTATTTTAGGATCCGTTTTTTTTAATTTAACGTTAATATACCTGTGTGGTTCAAACGAATTAAACGGATTGCTTGGTCAAAAGCAACGATTTTTCCTCACCGGCCGTACACGTTTTTTCGCGAATCTGGGTCCGTAATTTTCGAATTTTTACGAATACCCATAGCCATAAACGTGTAGATCTCGTCGAGACGATTCCAACGGCGCAAAAATCGCGTCAAACGGAGTTCGGATGAGAAAGATATGGCAACCTGAAGTTTGAGGGTGCTGCCGGAAATGGCGGGCTCGCCGGAGCTCCGCCACCGGGAAAGTCGCCGGGAAGTTCGGCGGCGAGCTGAGGAAGAAGAAAGGGTCAGGGGGTAAAACGGTAATTTCGCTTGGTTTAATGAAACGGTGCGTTTCATGTTATGGGGTTTCTTGGACCGAACCGGATCGGACCGGTTTAGTTAATCCGGTCGAAGCTTTTCTGGTTCAGTTAAAAAAAAAAAAAAATCCTGAAAATGGTATTTGGGCCGTGGCCCAAATTAAAAAAAAAAGGGGTGATATGATTTTTTTTTATGCTTCTGGGCCGTACAGGTTCGGCCCAGATGACTTTTCGGCCTGTTTCTCATTTTTTTCGGGCCCAATAATATTTTTTTTGACAGAATTAATAATTAATTATTTAATTAATTATTTTTCAAAAAAAAAAACGAAAATCCTTATTTTTTTCCCTTTATTTTTTTAAAATATGTTGGCCCAAATATTTTTTTTATTAGACACATAAATTGATTTTGTATTAATTAAATAAGGATAAGTGATCCTTATTTGACCTAATTGATTATGTATCAAATAAATTAATTGTGTATTAATTAAAATAGAAATAAGTGATTTCTATTTAACATTCAAATTGATTAAGTATCAATTAAATTAATTGTGTATTAATAAAATAGAAATAAGTGATTTCTATTTGACATTAATTGATTGTGTATCAATTAAATAAATAAAAAAAATATGTTGATTGTGTATCAATTAAATAGGAATTGACTAATTTCTATTTTACATATATATGTGAATAATCATGAATTAAACTTACATAAATGATGTAAGTTGTCATTAAAATTTATTGAGATTCTTTGTGAATCCTTTATTTTTTTTCTTTCTCATGATTAATATATATGAATCATGTGTTTAATTTAAAATATTTTTTTTTGGGACCAATCTTTTTGTAAAATTAATCATGTGTTGATTAATAACTCCTCAGGCAACGCAAACCAGAAATTACCCCATGCATCAGTGTTTGATGCTATGAGCACTAACAAAAGGTCACCGTCTACTTCACAAAATGAATCAAACGTTCCATGTGGGAACAAGTTTGTGTGACTGTGGATTCTAAAGATGAAGTGAAACGACCTGACAATGTAGACATTGTCTAGTACTCCTATGAGGACAAGATAATAAATGCGGTTGATGTAGAATACTGTGTGTATCTAATTTCCATTACCATGATCAAGGCCAATAAGGTGAACTACCCCCTCTTCCTCAAAAATGTTTGGAAAAATGCTTTTGTCCATGAGATATAAATTTATTTATTGAATTACATGTGTTGTTTTTCTGATTAAATAAATTTAGTACTCAAATTGAGTGGGAGTTAAATTTATTTATTGATTGCATGTGTTGTTTTTCAACTTAATAAATTTGATACTCCAATTGAGTGGAGTTTAATTTAATGAATTTCATGTGTTGTTATTCTTAAATTTAATACTCCAAATAAAATTTATTAATGAATTACATATGTTGTCTTTCCATTAATAAATTTAATTGAGTGGGAGTTTAATAATAATATGCAAGTGTTGCCATTATTTTTTTTAAACTATTATAGTTCATAGAATATAAGAAAAACTTAATAATGAATAGCAAACTAGAATGAGTTGGATGGGGGTCAACCTAGTTGATTCCTGAAAACAAAACTAGTAAGCTACCATTGTTGGCTTTTTCGGAGGATTCATAGAACTATAAATCTCAAGAGGAGATTATTTGTGCATACTTTATAGAAAAATATCAATTTTGATGTCTATATGTATAAAAACATATTCATCGTTGTCCTTACTAGAAGTGAGACGATGAATGGAGAAAATTTTGACATGTGTCGTCATAAGATCTCCTATGTCCTGGTGGAGCAACAAGTGTCTAAGTCTCAAACGGTGTTCTTCCATAGTACAATGCAATTATTCCATAGCGGGGAACAACATGCATACAATGTATGAAAGAGGAATTAGGGCTTTTACTGACGTCGCTCACCAAATCCCGCTAAAGAATGACCAAATGGATCATGTGGAACCAAAAGGTCAGACAATTTAAATTAAAGAAAATATTTTTTTCATTAGTTGAAAAGTAAGTTCAATAATGGAAAGATGATCCTGAAGGCTTAAAAGGAAACAAGTCCTTTAAGAAAAGGGAAGAACAAGCTAAGAAACATGATCTTTCGTAGATCAAGTGTTATGCTTGTAGAAATCCCGGCCACTATGCCCAGGGGCATACAGACCATGTGATTAGAAACCGTCAAAACTTTACGAACTTTCTCCGGTTACCAACAAAAGGCATGTGGCTTTACGTTGGAAACATTACGAGAATTGTTGTCAAAAGGATTGGTGCCTACAAATTAAATTTTTATGGAGACCAAGTTTTGACGTTAGAGTGAAGTTCTTGACGTGCCGGATATCCGGTGATATCTTGGGTCTATTATTTCTTTAATTAAAATTTGTGTATAATGTCAATATTGTTGACATTAATAATGAGACAGATATTTTCAGATTTTGGATATGTTCCAAAAATGTTTCCTTGTTTTTAATGAAATTGAGATTTCATTTCTTGTTGTTCAACATTATTTAATGTTGATCACGATACATACCATGCTATATATTAGAATATATTTTTGTCATAACGATATGACTAAATTATTCAAATAAGGGCATGTTGTGTAATGTATCAAAAGGGAATGGTCCCTATGTGAGAATCGTCTCGCATATAAAAGCACAAGGAAACCTTTCAGAAAAGGAACCAATGCAGAGTACCCTCTTATACTTATTCATTTGAATATTTGCGTATCTATAAATATAAGGGCACATCATAGAGCATGATACTTCATTACTTTATCGATGATTTTTCACGATATTAATATGTATGCTTGATCTCTCAAGTCTGAAGCATTGGAATGTTTTGGGAAGTATCTGAGTTTGGTAGAGAACCAACTTAACTTTAAGGTGAAAACCTTTAGAACTAATAGAGGCTGAGATACCTCTACGAAATATTCAATATACTCTATGATGAAAAGAGAATCGTTATGTATATAACAATTCTTGGCACACCGCAAGATGGTGATGCTGAAAGAAGGAACAAAGTCCTTCTTGTTATGGTTAGGTGAATGATGTCTATGATAGATGTGTCTATCTGCTAAAGAGTGATACACTCTCAGCTATGACATTCATACTTAATCATGTGCCTTCGAAATCAGTCACCACAACACCATATAAGTTATGGACAAGATGCAAGTTGGCCTTAACAGTCCTACAACCATGAGGGTTAGCATCCTATTTCCAAAATTTGTTTTACAAGTATGGAATTGTTGGGGTATAGAGGTTTGAAGTATCTTTGCAAGATATTTTGTAAACTCTAAAAGATATGTCTTCATTAGTGAAAATGAGGACGGATCAGTGACTGAAGTCGAGTTTAGAGACGCAATATTCATTGAATCCTTTTTCCTAGTAGAGGAAGCCTTAGGTATTCCAAAACTCTAAGTGAGTATGACAAATAAGAAGGCTATACTCAGTTAACTGCTCCGAGTGGGAGGATTTAACCATTTTCACTAGATGACAATGGTGACTACAATCCATCACAGGAAAGTGAACCTGTTGAAATCCCAATTCGAGAAAGCCAAAGGGTTTTTCCGTTGAGGGCGCAGTACTTAATCCTCAGTCCAAAAGACGATGAGGAGGATTCTTTAAGTGTCAGAGATACACTTTCAGATCCGGCTAAGGAAAATTGGCAAAAGGCCAAATAAGAGAAATGGATTTCATGAGAGCTAACAGAATGTGGGAATCGATTGATCTTTCGAAAGGCCGAAAAGTTATTGTGAATATGTGAATTCTCAAATATAAGCAAAAGGCTGATAGATCAATCGACAAGCCCAAAGCTCGGTTGGTAGTCAAAGGGTATACCTAACGAGAAAAGGTGAGTCAAGAGGACTCCTTCTCTCCAATGGTAAGTTTTAACTTGATTAGTTTTATATTGGTTTTTGTAACCAACCTAGACTTGGAAATACATCAAGTGGATGTGAAAATCGTTATCCTCAATGGAGGACTAGATGAATTGTTTCTTACACGAAACAACCTAAAGCTTTGTGCAATAGGAAAGCGAACAAAGAGTTTGCAAGCTCCTAAAGTCCATTTGTGGACTGAAATAATCATCTAGACAATGGAATTTGAAGTTTCATGAGACTTTAACTTCATTCGACTTCGAGATGATCGAAGAAGACCATTGTAAAACGATTGTGAGGTAATTTGTGAAATTATCTCTTTATTTTCCTTTCTAGGACTAGACCTATGAAGTTAAAACAATCAAAGACTAATGTCTTTGAATTTCTAAGTGAAATACATGGGTAGAGCAGTAAATATCTTGTATGTCAAGATATAAAAAGGATTGTTCAAAGTGGATGTTGTCATTGTCATAACAGACATACATAGTGAAAATCCCGGAATGATTCAATATTGAGTGACTGCAAACCTATGCATACCCTTATGGTGAAAAGACATTATCTTATAGGAGATATGTGTCTTGTGAAACAATCTGAGGTACAACGCATGAAAAGAGTCTCATACTCAAACGTGATTGAAAGTCTAATGTACACTGTGTTGTGTAATAGACTGGACATATGTTTTGTCGTTGGCTTTGTAAGCCGATTTCAGTCTGTGAAGCTGAAAATCAAATTATATGATAACAATAGGGTAATGAAGTAAAAGTTGTGCTATAAAGGAGAAAGTCTCTATCCTGAAGGATACTCTAACACCAACTGGGCAGGAGATCTGGATGGAGGACACTCAACTTAGCAAACTTGATGACACCATCATCTATAGAATCTGAATGTGTGGTTTGTGCGGCTACTATTCGAAAAGTTGTGTGACTTAAAAGATTCTTAAAAACGTATAGGCATAAATGGTATGGATACCATTGCGACAGTGAAGTCGTGATAGCCTACACATTGGACCCTAAGGATCATAAAAGACTAAATATATAGATATCAAATGTCATTTTATAAGAGATGTGATCTCTTAGAAACGAGTGATTGTTCAGTACTATTTCCACTCACTAAATGTTTGCTAATCCACTCACTAGCTTAAAAAGCGTTTTAAGCACAAGCAACATTTGATGTATAAAATGATGCATTTTTCAATTCGTTATTGTTTTTGCACATATATACAAAGCTATGTGTTTGTATATAAAAGCATGAATGTAAAGTATGCAATATGTCGTACAGACCCAAGGAAGGTTAGTCCACTCACACGGATAACCGTCTTCCATATTTGTTGGAGATATGAGAAGATAAGACGTGCAAGAGATCATCATGTGTTGATGAATACTTCACATAGGTCGACCCAATTAGTTTGGGATATGACAATTCGTGTCATGATAAGGAGTACACATGTATTCCGTCGGGTCTGTAGCCAGGCATTAAATTCTCCTTTGGGAGTTTAGGAGTCCTTTGAGGGACTGATGCCTGTACGGTGATTATATTTAGAAATCGACATACGACAGTTGGTCGATCACCGTTACATGTAAATCGTATTACATGTGCTCAATTAACCGCAACTGGGACGTAGATGGAAAATCCCTGATCCATAACGGTGTGAGTCCCATACATATGTAGGAAGATAAATTATCCTTTCTACCGATACCCTTGTGACTTAGACGTCATCAAGGATGCTTGTATTTGTGACTGCTACTCTAGCTGAACATCTATGGTCATGAGAGATCCGGCCTAACGAGTAATAGCTGGGCAAGCGACAAATTCAAGCAAAATTGATGTTCAGTCAGAAAGGAATGTTCTTAACTCGAAACACACATGTAACGCTAGTTTTCCATGATCGATCCCTTACTAGAAGTGCTAGTAAGTGTGGAATTCTAGGTGCACGTGAAGGCATCTGAGTTAATGAGTACATATTAGCTCGTGAGGGATTGAGAATGTCACTTGTGTGTGAGTTAGCCTAGGGAATCTGAGACAAACGGACTGAGAATCCATATGCATTGATGTCCTTACATTCTGATCCTATTCCAAGGAATTCTAGTTTGTAAACATCTAAATTGCATAGATTGTGCTCGCGCGGTCACGGCGAACGCCCAATACGAATGCTCAGGAAAACGAATCGCAAGGTGGCGTGTCCATCAAAGTGCGAGTGGGAGATGTTCGAAAAAGGACGCCCTTTTATGGGCACATTAAATATTATGGAATTAAATATAATTTTATTTAATAAATCAGATAAATGATTTAGTTGAATAAAATTCTATTTATTAAATAGAACAAAAAGGTTTTATTAATTCCATTATAAATAGGGATGAGTGTAACCCTAACATTAACGATGGTGGTGAGAGGCTCTCATGTGTGGAGAAGCCGTCTTTGAGAGAACGGGTTCTCTCTCTCCAACGTTCCTATCTCTCAAAGTTTTCCTTGAGAGGGTGATTCGCTGTGCGAATCTGATTCGGGTTCTTGTAACCCGGTTCTGCGTGAGCTGAATCCTTTGGGATTCTTGGCTCTCTGTTTTTGTCACGGCTTTCTTTGTTCTTATTCTTACAGGAATTCAGAGATCATGTTCGAGTTCGAAGCTCCGGGATCTGGGAACACCGATAAGCCGGGTAATCACTAAATTCCTTCATATCATATATATGCAAATTCAAGAAAAATATACACGTGTATATAAACATTCTAGGCTATTCGAATAATTTATCAGATGACAAAGAATTTTCACAAAACAACAATGAAACATATTCATGTTCAATAAACCCAGAAATATAAAACGTATATATTTAGCATATTAATAAAATAATGAATTCACATACAATTATTTTATAACATGCAACGCAGCGGAAAAATTGATTAAAGGCCTACCTCAAATCCAGCCTCAGAATCATCGTGGCTCTGATGCCAATGAAGGGATTTAGTGATTACCCGGCTTATCGGTGTTCCCAGATCCCGGAGCTTTGAACTCGAACATGATCTCTAGAATTCCTGTAAGAATAAGAACAAAGAAAGCCGTGACAAAAACAGGGAGCCAAGAATCCAAAAGGATTCAGCTCACGCAGAACCGGGTTACAAGAACCCGAATCAGATTCGCACAGCGAATCACCCTCTCAAGGAAAACTGTGAGAGATAGGAACGTTGGAGAGAGAGAACCTGTTCTCTCAAAGACGGCTTCTCCACACATGAGAGCCTCTCACCACCATCGTTAATGTTAGGGTTACACTCATCCCTATTTATAATGGAATTAATAAAACCTTTTTGTTCTATTTAATAAATAGAATTTTATTCAACTAAATCATTTATCTGATTTATTAAATAAAATTATATTTAATTCCATAATATTTAATGTGCCCATAAAAGGGCGTGCTTTTCCAACATATGTAATAATCAACATGACTCGTGGAATAAACAGGAAAAATGACAACAGAAGAATAGTCAGAATAATGAAACATCCACTATATGAATGCATCATGATCTAACTTCCCGTGAATTCTCTCTCCGTGAATTCCTTCGAGAGGAGGGTTATCATAAATTCTTTCAAAGCTACATGTCCTTATCAAATTTCCACTATAAGTAACGTATAGTATTAATTCTTGACACTGAATATTTGTTCTTCCTTACCCATCCGTCAAGCTACGAATCTCATAATGCTATGAGTAACATATATACACTACTTTTACCATCACTAATTAAGTTCAACCATAACATCTTCACACATGTGTAAACTTCAAATTCACCCGACTATATATAAAGATATTTTCATATATTCTTCAAAATCTTCATATATTCTCTTCGTCAGTATAAGACTTGAAGAATGGAAAATTTGATAAAAGAGAAGGTGGTGAAAATGTTAAATGCATGTGAAGATCGTATGTACGAAGAGATAGTTAAATTAGGAGCATATTTGAGTTCAAGGTATGGGATATCTCCTAGCACTGCAATATCAGTGATTGTGGGCTGTGTTTTCTTCTTCATGTTGGTGAAGCGTTGGTGGGAACAAAAGCCTATGGCAAAGGGTAAGCGTAAGATTCTTGAAAGGTCAAAGTCAATTGCAAGGTTGTACGGTGGAGATCTTGCGTTGAGGAGACTCGATGAGGATCACGTAGCTCATGCCCTACCTTATACTCTCGAACGTAGTGATCTTGTTTTGAAAGGTCTTCTTGAGGAAGAACATCTTGATTTAAAGAAGCTCCAGGTTTGGTTCAATTTTTTACTCGTAATGCATTACTACTATTGTTATTCTTTATGTATAGTTGGATGAAATTTCAGTTTTAATCTAATGATTTATATTTTCATAATGAGCAATGGACCATATAAAAATATATTTAGATTGATTGTATTTATTTATTTAGCTTTTTTCTGATAAAAAATTTATTTATTTAGCTTCTTTGAATTAATACAGTATATATTTTGACCCTAGTTTGTGCTTATTTTAGTTTTGATTTTATGTTTTAGTCCCTCAACTTTTTCTTTCTATCTAAAATGCTATAGTTCTATATTTTAATAAAAACGCGAACAATTTTTCCGTTTGAGGGGCCAAACTTATGATTTGTAACACATGGACTGAAGCTAAAATATTTGAGTGCATGCATATTGTAATTAAAGACTTAACATTATTGTATCAACCTAGCTTTTTTTTTTAAAAAAAAGGGAGATTTTACTGTGTATAGACTATAGAATCTAAAATAAAAGTCCTCTATTAACTATTACTCTTTCAAAAATAAAGATAATTTTCCTTTTTTTATTGAAATTTAAAAGTTAGGTCATTATATATTTTATTAAGCATTACAAATTACAAATCTTACAATAGCGATGACCACAAAAAGGGTATATATCCTCTTCCGCCTTGTTCCACCCTAAGCTAAGAACTTAATTTGGGAACCATTCATCAGGAAATTGCTTATATTGATTGTGTTGATTGTTATTTATGTTCTTATTTGTAAGAAAGTATATAATGATAGTGGTGTATATATTGAGTAATCGAAATTGCGAATGGAAGATTGTGACGGCAAGGCTGGAGATGGCTGGACAGGAAGATGAAGGAGTGATGATACTTGAAAAGGCAAGAAAGAAGAATTCTGATTTGGAGAAATCTCATCACGTTTACGAGATTGACATGTTACTTGCCGAATTGCTCATCTACGTGGTATCTTTTTCCCTCTACAATTATATACTGTTTAACTATAATTAAATTATTCACAAGGTTTTAGTATTTTTCATTTCCCCCTTGGAAATTATTTATTGATTTATGATGAGAATATAATTAAATTTTCTTAATTCTATCTGAGGCTTGCAGGGACAACCTTATAAAGCTCAACAATGTGAATGTTTGAAAGGTCAAAAGATAATAGAACTAGATGCTCGACGTCCACTTTTCAAGGTAATTCAATTAACTCCATTCGAATTTTTAAAATTGCTTTCGAAGAACCTTTCTAAGACATGCATCGTTCAGTTATCATTTATCAAGGCCCGTATATATTATAACAAAAATTACCAGTGTTAACATTTAATAACACAATTTACAGAATAAGTCATGCATGATTCATAAATATATTATTGTACGTCTTAGTTTGAATGGAAAAAAGGATATTGAGTATATAAGCTCGTTGAAAAATCTTATTTTAAATTCGGGATAATCATGCTTTTTTATTTTTTATTTTTCATCATTAGTTTTTATGCACATATAGTTATATGATATTTAATTTAATATTTTTTTGGAAAAATATATTTAATTTAATACTTTGATAGACGGTACGTACAAAAGAAATACATAAATGTTTGTTTAACTTCAATTGTTTAATTTTTGTCTTTGTAATAACTAAATATAATACTTGAATTACTATAAAAGTTAGAATAAAACAGACAATTATTACCACTCGAAACTGACTCACTCGCTTTCAAATTGCAGACATTATCTATATTAGATAGAAAATCCATAGCAAGCATGTTTTGCTTTGCACTCTTAAAGTTGCCTATAAATACCTGTTTCGAGAATCGATTAAAAATGTTATCTAATCGAATAGTATAACTTTATATCAGGTATTGGGAAAATTTATTCATTTACTTATTATTTGAACTTAAATTGTGTTTCGTGATTGGGAAAATTGGCAGGCAATTATATATGGAATGCAGCAAAATTGGAAAAAAGCTGAACACTTTTGGAACAAATTCATATATCTGAGGGAATCCATTTTGCTTGGGATAGGCCAGGGCGAACCTTTGCCCGATATTTCAGATTTCCCAGCCTTCAAACACAAAGTCCAACATCTTAAAAACCAAATTGTGGAAAAGAGAAAGATCTCGGATGTCAAAATATCCTAATTACTTATTTACCATGGCGTGTCGTCAGAGTGAAGCAAAATTTTTTTTTTCAGTGTTCTTAATGTATATAAGCTCATTTACCGTACTCCATTTCAGTGTAATGCCTACTTATTTATTTGACTGGATGTATAACAGATCTATTTTCGTTAGTTTAATGACTTTATCTCTTTTGTATATAATTGTTGATATTAGATCAAATAGTGTTATTGAGGTAAATGTAGTGAGTTGGCCAGTTTGCACAACCAATTTATTGATGGCTTTGTTGGGTAGTATTAATTAATCACTTGATAGGATAAATAAGATTGAAGCCGTGAGCCCGTAACTTCTCAATTTAGTGCTGCTACACATAAGGCCACTGATACTATTAAGTTACCCGATTACGTCGCCCATGTATATATTCTGAAATCCTAAATATTCCCTCATAATCAATAGTTTGAAAAAAAAAAAGAATTTTGTTTCACCAAGAAAAATATTACGAATGCTTTTATATTTTTTGTCAGTCATTGAATTTGCTGTTAACCAGCTTGGTTAAAGCCCTGGTTATTTTTAGATATCATTATTAAGTTAAACAAAAAAAAATCATTATTATAAGGACCTTACTTACGTCAAGTTCCCTCATCCAGGTTTTCTATTTCTCCAATTACTGGCCGTTAGATTAAATGGATGGTTGTTATAAAAGGACACGTGTCACTCCTATATTAAAAGAATTTGAGAACCTGGAGAAAGGAACTTGATGTAAGTTTTTCCCTTATTATAATTAGCTCTGAATGTTTGACACTATGTTATGGGCTTACAATTAAGCCCGAGTATCAAGCGTTACCTTTTTATTTTGGCCCAAGAGCCGTTGCTTGTCATCAAATCGAAGTTATAAAGAAAATAATGTGCTAAAAGAATGCAGCACGATTGTAACTAGTTAGGGAAATTTAGATCATTTGGAGTAAATTTTGGTGAAACCAATACCTGTCGAATCATATAATAAATTTTGTAATTGAGAACAAATTAATTGCATATTGGGCTGCTAAACAAAGTTTCATTTGTTGGTATGGTAAGAGGTCTCACATTCTATAACTAAGGAGATAATATAAATTCAAATAATGGAAAGTACACTTATTAGAAAATGTGAAAAGCCTCTACTCCAAACGTGGTTCGATCACATAGAAAAGACTTGAGTATTGCTTCAATTTGTTATTGTTGGTGTTTAATTAAATAATGGGTGCTACACCAGTGCTAATGTAGTGGATCCCATCAAAAGTCCACATTCATTGTATGCTTGAGGGTAAATAGTATTAGGATGAGTGACCTAATAAGTCGTTTTGCACCCTTTAAATATTCTATCAAATTAAAAAATTTATTTAATTAAATAATTCATAATTATTGTATTACATCCCTCCCTTAATATAAAAGGAAGTTAGTGTTGGATTGGTTAAAAATATAACATATTAATCTATTTTATCGTGCGTGTAGCAAGGATAATGTGTAAACAAAATAGTTAGCACTTTCGATAACGAACATTAACTCCCGTGCGTTGCGCACGGAGGATTTGAATTCCCAAAGAAAAATCTTTTTTTTTATTACATCCCAAAGAAAAATCTATTTACAATACATACACTATATTTGATTTGTAGCCTTGTAGGAGGCCAAACAAAAAGGGTGATTAAGGGCTGCAACTATAAAATAGTTGTGTGGTACATCAAAAAAATACAGAAAAGCATAGCTCAAAAGACATAGTTTTAGTGCAACAGAAACATAGGCTACTACTGATATACAAAACCAACCTCAAATCATATTGAAATATTCAATCTGTAATTATACAACAATAATACTTTGCGGGAGGAAAAGCATATATGCTTTTAGTGAGTTTACTTCCAACAAACATTCAGCGTGTTTGACTCGACTTATTTTGAGAAATAAGCCAGTTTATTTTGGATTTTCAAGGCTAAAAACCCAAAATAAGCTGGCTTATTTCTCAAAATAAGCCGAGCCAAACACACTAATTGTTATTCTTTTCAACACACAATCTGCCCATTTAGAAAATACCCAATAGTATATCAACTAAATATAAATGTACTGGAGGGTATATCAAAAGACCATAAGAACTATTTAGTGGGTTTGAAGAATTGGCTAAGATCAGCCATGGAAATTAGAGCATAATCCTGGAGGCTTGATCCTGTATTAGGAAATATTAAACACCATAAGAACTATTTCTCAACGACATCAACCCTTTGCACTCCACCAGCTTTTTTCTTCAAACAGATATCACATGTGTGCAACTCCACACACACCACATTCCCACTTATATAACTAAAACACACTAACTACAAAAAAAAAAATTATCAACAGCTCATATAAAACAAAATGACAACCAAACAAACAATTTAACCACTTATATAATCAAAACACACTAACTACAAAAAAAATTATCAACAGCTCATAAAACAAAATGACAACCAAACAAACAATTCAAAAAACATGACATACCATTCCAAAGTGGTAGGGTCTTGCGATGGGAAAGGAAGAGAAAGAAGAAAAGGGAAAGAAGAAAAGGGGCTGCCTTTCAAAAGACTCGATGAGTTTTTGTTGAAGATCTGAAATTTTGGGTCGGGTTTCAAGGTCGAATGAAATCGGGTTTTGAAAAGTACTTTGAGTGTATACCCGGACATACTAATGCGGGTTGAAGAGAAAGAGGTGGAATTGGAGAGGTTTTGCTATTATTTTATAAATGGTAAATTGGAAAAATGAAAGAGAATGACATTGAACTAGTTATGGAAGAGTTTGAGAAGCTAGATGTCACAAATTTTAGGGCTATAAACATTGCAAAGTAATCTCCCTGAAAAAGAAATGATGGTTAAATTTTACAACTTATTAAAATAATTTGGTATGTTTGTATAAAAAAAATAATTTTGTAAGCATAATTTGTACAACAAAGAATAAATGGTACAGTATCAAACAAGCTAATAAACAATAAAAAATATTTTTTCGGCTAAGTCCATTGACATTTTCAGCTTAGCACCATTAATTGTTAAATGTGACTATATTGACGGTCTTGACTAAATTATACTTTTCAGTGTTTGAGAATAAGTTTGATACCACGTTATTTCTTATGTTTCAAAAAAATAATTTATTATTTCTATTATCTTTTACGCAAGTTAAATGAATGTTATTATTGAATTTTCTTTATTAAAATAAATGTTTCTTGATACTCCTTCCGGTCCAAAATATAAGAATAGTTGACTTTTTTGGAAAATCTTAAAAAAGAAAAATAAGTAGTTTTGCACCTTTAAAAATTCCATTATATTAAAAAAATTGTTTAATGAAATAATTCAAAATAATTGTATTACATCCCTCCCTTAATATAAAAAGAAGTTAGTTTATTTTGGATTGGTTAAAATTATAACATATTAATTCATTTTATCGCACATACTTTGTTGTTTATAAAATTCTTTTTGATCACAAATATTAAAAGAATTTGCATTAAGATATCTTCGTTACAAATGATTTAGGAGGGAATTTCTGGAAAATCATCATTGGCTTTTACCAAATAATAACTAACTTAAAATAGTTTTTTTAGGGTGTGTTTGGTTCAGCTTATGGAAAAGTGGCTTATTTTTAAGGTGGCTTATTTTTAAGTCAGTTGGAAAATAAGCTCTAAGTTGGCTTATTTTTATGTTTGGATGAACTTTGAAAAAAATGGTTTATTTTCCCATTTGACTTATAAACATGTTTGAATGACTTTTTGTTTAAAAGGGGCTTAATTTTAAGCTAGCTTATTTTTATGTCATATAGAAAAATAAGCTGGCTTATTTTCAGAAATAAGCTACCTTGTGTAGCTTATAAATAAGCTGGCTTATTTCAAATAAGCTGGGTGAAAAATAAGTCCAACCAAACATGAAAAAAAGCCATCCACTCAAAATAAGCCCCAACCAAACACACTCTTAATATGTTCAAATCGATTCAGTAGATCCTATTTTATGGACCACAAATAATATTCAAATTAAAACAATAATTCAAAGTATTAATGTAAAATAAGATAACTCAAATCGGTATAGGAAAAAAGTAAATAATATAATTATGCCTTCTCTTAAGCATACGCATCCTTATATAGAGAGTAGTTCTACTCAAGAAATTACTGGCACAGAATATGGAATTTCTTCCTACAATATACACCTCAAATTTTATGTTCTCATCACATTAAAAGTATCACACATAGGCACCAATATAATGTTATAATATTCGGACTTTTGTTTCGGGTCTTCAGCTTAAATTCATCACCTCTCTCTCTCTCTCTCTCTCTCTCTATATATATATATATATATATATATATATATATATATATATATATATATATATATATATATATAAACACACACTTAGTTTTTTTAAAAAGGCATAAAGGTATGTCTTTCGTCCGACTCCACATTTTTATAGTTGTTATATATGCTTTTGTCTATTCATGAATAGTAACATGAATATTATATGCGAACAAAATCATAATAAAAATGACATAAGAATCTTAGAATGAAACACCTCAGAATGAAGGTAGTCTTAGCTTTGAAAGGCGGGTTAGCATCAATTTTTTTGAAAGCATATATATACCTCTTTCCATTAATATATATGATCTAGTAAGATAAAGAGTTCATTCTTGATTTTCTTCTTTACCAATCTACCAAGGAAAGAATATATCAGAATTATTATATCCATCCTAGCGACGAGGTTAGTATGTTACCACAAAATACCAACAATAACTATATCTTGGTTAACTAATTACCCTTATAAATATAGACACACATGCACACTCCATAGCTTAAAGCTAATTTCATCATCGATAACTATATATCTTCTTGTCGGTATTGAAAGAGAGGTTGATACATATCAGAAGAAATGGAACATCTGATAATAGAAAAGGTGGTAACTATGTTGAATGAATATGAAGGTCGAATATACGAAGAATTGGGCAAGTTTGGAGCATATTTGAGTTCAAAGTATGGGATATCACCAAGCACTGCAATTTCAGTGATTTTGGGATGTGTTTGTTTGTACATGTTCGTGAAGCGTGGCTGGGAAAAAAAGCAACAAAATCCAAATAACAGTAAGGCAAGGCCTAAGATCCTAGAGAGGTCAAAGTCAATTGCAAAATTGTATGGTGGAGATCTTGCATTAAGGAGACTTGATGACTATAATGCAGCTGTGGCCATACCCTACACTCTTGAACGTAGTGATCTTGTTTTGAAGGGTCTTCTTGAGGAAGAACATCTTGACTTGAAGAAGCTCCAGGTTTTGCTCATCACTTAATTCATGTCATTCACTTTTTCTGTTTATATATATTCCTTTATTTGTTGTGTATGGCAGATATGCGGGGTTTTATATTTCTCTTTTCTCTTTTCTGCTACAAAATGGCAAGTTAAACCATTACTCCCTCCGTTCTTAAATATAAGATCACTTAGTAAATTTGGAGAGATTAAGGAAGATATTCCAATGAGTTAGGATTACATTAAATTTCCAAAATATCTCTCACATATGTTTAATATCCTCTCACATTCTTCAAACCAGTATTTTTTAGATGAAGGGAGTATAGGGGTAATTTGAAGAAAACTTGAGTCAAATTAGAAAGTGATTTTATATTTGGGAACAAACTCTCCTCCCTAAAGTGATCTTATATTTAGGAACGGAGGGAGTATTACAGTAATATCTCCCCCTCTCCCATTTTCTTTTGATGGACCACATACACATATATACATATGGAAACTTAATTGTCAAAATGAACTTATAACGATGATTTTGCTTTCATTATAAAATGAATGATAATGATATTAATTGAGGATTCATTTGAAATTAATTATGAATGGATCGAAGAGTGTGACCGCGAGGCTGGAGATGGCTGGGAGGGAAGAAGAAGGAGTGAAGTTACTCAAAGAAGCAAAAACGAAGAATGCTCAATTGGGCAAATCTCATCATGTCTACGAGATTGACTTATTACTCGTAGAATTGCTTATCTACATGGTATCCTTTCAATTAATTATTTCTTTCCATGCATCTAACTACAGCTATATATTTTTAATTTATTTTTCATCTTTCCGAAATTTTCTTTTTATATATATTTAGTAACGGATCAAGAGGACAAGTTTCCATTATTTCTGACGCTTGCAGGGAAAACATGACGAAGCCAAGGGTTGTGAATGTTTGAACAATCAAAAAATGATGGCACTTGATGCTCGACGTCCACTCTTCAAGGTATCTATTTCAACTCCATTTCTTTTAAATCATTCTACATCTGGTTATAGCATCTACTACATTCTATTGATTTTCTCTTTTGATCTCAATTTGTAATATTGGTTCTCATATTAAGAATCTTTCATTTCAAATATTAATAAAATGAAAGTTAAATTAAATTTGTACCATTGAAATTAAATATTACCTCTGGTCCTAAATATAAGACCTAATTGACTATTTTTTGGAGAGGTTAAGGTTGCGAAATAAGCTATTAAATCATTACATATTTGATATATTTTTAGATTATACATTAGTTTATAGGTAAAATAAACTAATCTAAGGGAAATAATTAAGTAAATCAATTTATAATTAACTTATTTTGCTTTTTTATAGGATTTTCTAAAAAAGTCAATTGGGTCTTATATTTGGGACCGGAGGGAGTAATTCAAATTAAGATGAGAAGCTAAGGCTAGTCATCGTTAATGCGTCCAATAGAATCTGCACAAATTAAAAACCGAAAATTGTTATTTGTTTAATAAGAAATTTTTGTACAGGCTATAATATATGGAATGCGTGAGGAATGGAGAAAAGCTGAAAGGTTTTGGAATAAATTCGTAACTTTGAGGGAAGATATTATGACAATGGTGGGGCAAGAGGAACTTAGCCCTGAAATTAAGAATTTCGAGAACTTCAGAGAGAGAGTGAAACATCTTCATCATGAAGCTGATAAGAGGTTTTGGCAGTCATCCCTTGCAAGGGTTTATAGTGGTGATATTGCGTTGAAGAGACTTAAAGACTTTAATAGCACAGTTTCTAATAATGATGATGATAATTATGCGGCTACTCATGAACGTCATGATCTTGTTTTGAAGAGTCTGCTTCAAGAAGAACATCTTGACTTGAAGATGCTCCAGGTTTGGCATATATACCATTATTTACATTACTGTTATAATTGTGTGTTTTTTGGTTTAACACTACCCGATAATCCGACGCCTATTGTCTCATCTCCCAATGAGAACACTTCTCGGTATTCGAATACACATTCTTATCCTCATGGGTAACTGTGTGTTTGTTGTTTATTAACTTCTACGAAGAAATTATTGGTCCATAATATAGTCATTTGGTGGGTGATTAATGAACTTATTTTCACATGTTATCCATGTTACAATTTACCATGAGCAAATTTAAATTTTAAGTTTGTGTTTCTTCTTATCTTCTTAACAAAATGGGCAAAGTTATGAAATCGATTAAAACTTAAAAATCTGACCATCTCTTTTTTTAATGAGATGGTTAGGCTTACAACATAGACTAGATTGAGTAAAAAAGTGTGTGTATATGTGACTACTCTCTAAATATGTACAAGACTTATTAGTTATCAGTTGGTATTTTTTTAATTTTAATATAATTTAAGATTTCAATCTTCATTATGTCTTTTACATAATTAGCTTTTTTCCCTCAAACCTATAACTGAATGGAAAAAATCCAACTTACTAAATTGCTTTTACATAGTTAACTTTTTTCTCAAACCTAATTAATTCCATATTCTTGCTCATATGCCTGTAATATGTAGTATCCTAATTAAACATGGGACATTTCAAGAAAAGTGACGATTGTTTAATTTTATGCACAATACAAGCTAAGTACTCCTATTTTTATCTTTGTAAGTTATTTTAATTATTTGTTGACTGAGATTCACATTTGGAATCGAAATAAGTAAATATCTTCTTGTTATTGATTTCATTTTCCTTAAAAAAGTCTCTTCGTATCATAATAATAAGAAACAAAAAAGTAAATTTGGTGGGTCAGATCGTTGCTATATGCAAAAAGAGAGAGGAGAGATCGAATTTTAGAATTTGAAACCCCATCTATAATATATATTGGTTATTACGTTCTTAGTTAAAAACAAAAGAGAAAATTAATTATAGGTCCCTGGTAAGGGACATAATATGGAAAAAATCTCAAAAATTGAAAAAATTAAAGTAGAGTCCCAATGGAATCTATTTTAATTATTTTGAAAATGCGGACCCCACAATAAATAATAAAATATTCTCACCCTCTCTCCTCTCTCCTCTCTTCTCTCTCCCCTCCCCCTTCTTCTTCTTCATCATCTTCTTCACTCTTCATGTCCGCCCCCTACCACCCACTCAGTCCGGCTGCCCCCCACCACCCAACTCAACACCTTCCATCAACACTCTCCCACCCTCCACATCCATGGAAACATCACCACCGCGCCACACATCTCCGCCCTCTCGCCGCCGTCGAGGCCCACGAGAAGATCGAAAAACTCGGCGCAGACATCTCCTCCCTCACACTCGAGGAGGCCAAAATCCTCGTCGACATCTCCGCCGCCGTCGCCGCCGCACCCGGAGCTCCCGCAGACGCCGCCCTCGTCATCGAGGAGAAGACGGAGTTCGACGTAGTCATCGAGGATGTGCCGAGTAATGCAGAGGGAGGATCTTCGGCGGAGAACGGCTGACTGAGTGGGTGGTGGGGGGCGGCCGGACTGAGTAGGTGATGGGGGGCGGACATGAAGAGTGAAGAAGATGATGAAGAAGAAGAAGGGGAGGGGAGAGAGAAGAGAGGAGAGAGGGTGGGAGTATTTTATTATTTATTGTGGGGCCCACATTTTCAAAATAATTAAAGTAGAGTCCCTCGAGACTCTACTTTAATTATTTTGAAAAGTTGGAACTCTACTTTAATTTTTTCAATTTTTGGGACTTTTTCCATATTATGTACCTTACCAGGGACCTATAATTAATTTTCCCAAAACAAAACGAAGAATTTGTGTTATATATAGTATTTAAGAATCAATTGATTGCAAAAAAAAATTTGAGTTTCAATGATCATGATTTTGAACAGTATTTAAAATTATGAATATATATTGTGGGTGGAAGAGTGTGATAGCAAGGATGGATACGGCTGGAATGGAAGATGAAGGAATCAAATTACTTAGTGAAGCGACCAAAACAAGAAAAGGTGAAGCATCAAAATCTCTTGACTCTTACGAGATTCAAATGTTACTTGTCGATATGCTCATCTACAAGGTACATAAAAATAGCTATCGATATTTTTAATTATCATTTTACTTTTTCCAAAATGATTTATGATGATCACAAATTAATTATTCCCGTTTAATTTATATATGGTCCATAATTTGCTTTGCAGGGAAGGACTAATGAAGCCTTGCAATTACAATGCTTGAACCGTCCACAAAAGCCACTTGACGCTCGACCTCCACTCTTCAAGGTGCTTCAACTTCATTGTCTTGTTCTTTTACTCTTGCTCTTTACAAACTCTCTATGTATTTAACTAATTTGATTATTAGATTAATGATTTAAGTTAGTTAAATTAAAATTATATAGGGCAAAGGTGCAAAAATAGCCACCGTAAATTTAAAAATGGGCAACTATAACTCTGGTAAATTGAAGGGGGCAAAACTGTACACTGTAAACTAAAATGGTGCAAAACCATACATTGTAAACCAAAATGAGGCAAAAGTAACCTCTCTTTTAGGCCGAATTAAACAGGCATTTTCCAGACGTGGGCTCCACCATCAGTAAATGACATGTCAATTTCAAAATCTAACGTGAAAGCTAAAATGCATCCAGTTGAACCTTAAATCACTAAAAACGAACTCTAAACCCCCAAATCATTTTGATGAGAAACCAAATAGAACCCCAAATCATGTGAAATTCACCTTACTTCTACGTAATCATCTGAAAAAATAAAGTCTCATCAAAATATTAAAGTCTCATCAACATATTGCAACCTTAAATGTATGACACATCATTTACTGATGGTGGGGCTACGTCTGGAAAACGTAATTTAAATTTACGATGGCTATTTTTGCACATTTGCCCAATTTCGCCCCATTTTGATTTACAGTGTACAGTTTTGCCCCCTTCAATTTACCAGAGTTATAGTTGCACATTTTTAAATTTACGATGACTATTTTTGCACCTTTGCCCAATTATATAATATTACCAAAACATCCCAAACACATTCTTCAATTCCTATGCTCTCGCTCTCTTATTGGTTTATTATTGAGGCGTATTATAATAGGAATAATTTAAGGAAAATGTGAAATAAGAAGAAATTTTATATTTAAGAACAAGATCATCTCCCTAAATATGTTATATATTCAGGAGCAAGGGAGTATAATAATATAAGAAAAATGCCATTTGGAGACTTTTAACCAACTGTCTATTATTTAGAAAATTCATGAAATGTCATTCTTCAAAATAAATTATTTTGACAGAGGACTTTATACACACATAAATGACTTTCATATGTGTTTATTCATAGAAAATATCAGTATTATAGGTGATATTCTATATATAGAAAGTATCAACACTTAAATTCAGGTCTTTAACATCACCAATAAAATTTTGAACATGAACTTCTCACCGATTTTTATTTTATTTATTTATTCATTTGAAACTTATGTTGGGTTTCTGGTGTTGGAAAAAAATTGACAGGCAATTATATATGGAATGAAGAATGAGTGGGAAAATGCTGAACGATTTTGGAATGAATTCGTAAGTGTAAGAGGCAAATCTACGCCAAACGTAAGGGGGCTTGAGGGTCTTGCGGATGAAATTAGTAATTTCCAAATGTTCAAAGAAAAGGTCCAGCATCTTCGCAATGAAATCGCCAAGAAGAATACTTGAATATGCAAATAAGTATTTAAAAAGAGAAGGGGAGAAAAAAAGAATAAAAAATAATTTCATTATAGACTGCTTGGAAGCATTTATGTATGTGATACCCGTTTCAATGTGTTTCTGTTTTGTGAGTATAAAAAAATATCTGTGACTTTATTTCACATTCATCTTTTTTCCTTACAATTTGCTTTTTCATCATTTTACTGATTGGAATATTTACAATATTTCCATTCATTTCACCGCATTTTTATGAAATGGATAATCTGAATTAAATAGTTTGTTAACTTGGTTGTTTCAATTTCATTATCTGAATCAATATCTAAATATTCTTTGGTCAGCCTACCACTCATTATATCTTCACTTCAGTACAGAATTTTCTAACTATCACCCGCAGTTTACTTGATGCCTTCAAAAAGGAGAGATAGTCATTTTAATTGAACCATGAGCTTCAATTCTATAGGAATAGTCAAAACCAGATTTTTTTAATGAATTTATCATCTCTAATTCCAGCAATACGAGGCTCAGCCAAAACCGCAATCGAGGGATTATGTTCAGAAACAAAATGCAAGAACGTTTGAAGGAAGTTCTTACTTACCGCTCCTTGAAAATTCCATACAATTATTCTTAAATTCATAAGACAAAAATAAAAAAATAATTGTAACAGGGTTGAAACTCATTCCAAATTCTGTACTGAAGTGAAGATATAATGTAATGAATGGTAGGCTGACCAAAGAATATTTAGATATTGAATTCGTAGTTAATAATCCTTTTCTTTTTTATTTTTGTATAAATAAAGTTTATATTAGTAGGGTTTTAAGAGGTCAACAAAGTGCGGGTACCTCTAGATTCAAAGAACATTCTTAAAAGGTATTTTCATATCACCTACGTACTAACAATATTCTCACAATGGTAACAGGGTTTGAACTCAACATATCAATTCCTCATCAATTGGACCAATATATGTTGACACTAACAAATCAGCTAACTTTGGTATTCTTGGGCCAATTTCAATATGGACTCGAGTTCAATCCCATGTTGATTTGGACTTTACTAATAAGCCCAAGTATATGATATAAGAAATAACGAGAAGGACATATAGTTAAACTAGCTATTGGCCAATAATTATGTATATGTGCTCAAATACGTGATTGTATGAGCTAATATTTTTTTGTGTTCCATTCTTTCCTAAATATAAAAGTTAGTATTTGATTTTTTTTAGAATTATAAGAAAGCAAAATAGGTTATTTAAATTTTAATAAATATTTTTTATAAACTAATTTATTTGACTTAAGTATAATCTACCATATGATCTAATAATATATAAATTGTGCGATGATTAAGACGTCTTTTCGCTTCATCAACTTCTCCAAAAATAATCAAATAACTCTTATATTTAAGAACATGGAAATAATAAATTCGAATGTAGAATAAAATGAATGATCAAACATCTGGAATAAAGGCACATATCAACTTTCACTCCATATTTCTTATTCGTGTTGTGCGCTTTTAGTGTTTCTTAAATGAGATAAAGGATAAATTCTTGACATGCATATTTGTTCTTCTTTAATTTACCCATCTGCCAAGCCACGAATAATATCATATAGGACGAGAAACATTCATGCACCTTTATCGTATAACCGGCTAGCTAATTAAATTCAACTATAAATTTATCTCGCACAACGTTTACTTCAAAAATATAATAAAGAAAAATAAGACACTATTTAACACCTTGTTCTTGAGAGAGAGAGAAATATGGAACATGAGATTACAGATAAGTTATTAGGAGAATATTTAGGATCAAAGTTTGGGATATCTCCGAGCAGTACTGCAATATTATCGACAGTGATAATTGGGTTGGTTTGTATGTACGTGTTGGTGAAACGTCAATGGAGATTATCAAAGGAAAAGAGAATGCTTCTAAGTTCAAAGTCACTTGCAGAAATGTATGGTGGAGATTTGGCATGGAATAGATTGAATAATTATAAAGCAGCTTTGGCCATTCCTAATGATACCTTGGATCAAACTAGTCTTCTTTTGAAGGGTTTGCTTGACGTGGATGAGCAACACCTTGACTTGAACAAAATTCAGGTTTGACACCTTCACACAAGGAATAGCTGTGTTTTTATAATAAAAGGAAGTGATCAATGAAAAGTTTTTGTTCGAAAAATTTGCTAGCTAGTTAATAAACTTGATAATATATATTTTTTTATATATGGAAAAAAGCATTATTGGTATGATGAAGGATTTTCATACAGAAAGTGTTCTGGTATTCGAATTCGAATTCTGAACTTTAAACCTGAAATTTTTTTGTATTCATTTACTTTTCTTTTGTTTTGTTTTTTATGAAGCTTTTAAGTAAAATGATTTTGAAGAGATAAATTTGGAGGTTATTGCTGTTGAACTTTTTTTCAAATTACTATTATCTTTTAGAACCAATTAAATTTCATACGTTCTTTTCGAGAATTTCATGGCAACATTTAAAGTTTTAGTATCAATATTTGTTATTAACATCGTTATAGTTCGAACTTAGAAGACTAATTAAAAACAATTTTGGAAAATTAATGAATCAAAAGAAAAAAAAGAACTTAGAAGACTAATTAACAACAATTTTGGAAAATTAATGAATCAAAGAGAAACTTGTTGTAAAGTTAAGAGATTGAATATGAACTTTTGACCGAACTTACCACTTAAAAAACACATAAGTAACTTCAAAAAAAAATGAAAATGTGAATACATATTGTGCATGGTCTTTATAAAGAGGGTGGTGGAGAAGCTGGAGATAACGGGAAAGGATGAAGGATTGGAAATACTGAAATCAGCACAAGATCAACATTCTGATAAATCGTTTTTCCATCACGAGATTGAATTGGCGCTTGTCGAATTACTTATCTACAAGGTACTCCAATATAATATTAATTATTTAATTACAACTAGTATAAATCCATTTCTTTATTGATATAGGGAAAATCATTATTCTCTTGATGAACCTATAAGTTTCTTCTGATTTTTAATTTGGTCTGAGTATGTTTTGTTTTCTATTAATTAAATTTTATAATGTTTATACTTTTTTAATACAATTAGCCTCTGTGTATAAGAAGTAGTAACCATGTTAACAAAGCAAACTTACATGAGCTACCAGTGTTAAAAGAGTAAAATTAAAATATTTAACAAGAAATGTTAACAAAGCAAAACTTGAAATGCATTTTGTATAAAAAAACATATATAAGTCGATTCTATTGAAGAGAAGTAATAAGTACCACAAAAATAAATGTTTTCCCCTAAGAAATTAATTTCCTTTAATTTGTATCTAATGGATGACTCTATAGGGGAACCTTGAAGAAGCTTTGAGATGCGATTGTTTGGACTATCAACGAATTCACTTTGATGCTCGACCTCCATTTTTCAAGGTACTACTATATTCAACTCTATCCATCTCTCAATATTTATATATATAACTTATGTGATAAAAACTACATTTTTCTCTTTTTAATAACTACATATAACAAGTCATTAGTTGTTTACAAAAAAATAAATTTATAAAAAAAACAAGTCATTAGTTAATAAATAGGAAAAAAACATAACTCCAGTTCCTTACCTTCATTTTCTCCAGTTCTTTGATAAGAATTTGAATTTGACACATGTGGAACTAACCCAACCATTTTCTCCTTATTTTCTCTCTCCTCCATGTGTTAGTTGTACGTGAGTTAGTTTGACAAGTGTCAAATTCTTATTTTGGGAGGAAATGGAGGTAAGAAAGTGAAAACAAGTTTTTTCCTAATAATTATATATAGATATATCAATTTGTTATAAATGTATAGAAAATACCAATATATAAGTTAATTCGGGAAACAGCTAGAAGAGTGTATTCGTACCTCAATTTTTTTGGGTTAACATAACTTTTGGTCCCTCAAGTTTCATTCAATTTTGCTTTTAGTCTCTCAAGTTTAAAATCCGTGGTTTTGGTCCCTCAAGTTTGCGCAATTAATAGAGTTAGTCCCCCAACTCATTTAACACCGTTAAGTTGTCCTATGTGTCACTAACTCTTTAATTATCATGACGTGGGGCAACTTAGAATATGACTGGATATTTAGTAAATAAAATAAAAAATAAAAAACCCTATATCTCAAATCATCATCGTTCGTTCCTGCACATCCGTTCGGCCACCACATCACCGCCAAATCTCAAATCTGAAATGTGGTTCCAAGCGCCATGGCCAATGCCTCTTGCTCAATAAATCAACTCTATCCACCACCTTCCCACCTACACTTAGAACTTGACATTGCACCACCCACCAATACACTTCCCCAATCTTTATATCAATACCCACTTTCTTCTGCTCAACAAAAAAAGCCCCAGGTGAATAAAAACAAAAAAAGACCGGCTGTGATTACAAAGAGTACAGTAAATTAACATAAACATTGATTAAATATTAAGGTTTGAGTGAATGGGTAACTTCTAATATCATAAATCGGTGCCTAGATCCAATCAAAATCTTGTCTTTTGTCTTCTGGATTGGAGGCGGTGTACGAAGCAAGTCGCTTGGATTTGGATCTGGAATACGATACTCGCAGCGTACAATACATACATAAAATTAAAATCACACCATAGGGTGCTGGCTGAACGGTGGTGTATTGAGAAGAAGTCAGATCGGTGGGATGTGGTGGCCGAACTGATGTGCGGGAATGATGATGATTTGAGATTTGGGGTTTTTTATTTTTTATTTTATTTACTAAATATTCAGCCAGATTCTATGTTATGATAATTAACGGAGTTAGTGACACCTAGGACAACTTAACAGTGTTAAATAAGTTGGGGGACTAACTCTATTAACAGTGCAAACTTGAGGACCAAAACCACGGATTTCAAACTTGAGGGACTAAAAGTAAGAGGGTAAAGGAGCAAATCTGGCCCCCAAGTAACCACCAAGGAGCGCTGAGGACCCTAAACTAACCACAGGCCCGGATCTGTACCCCAAGTAACCAAGATGTTAAAAAAATACCCCGGTTGGACGGTCAACTACGTTTGACCGTTACCTTGCTTATTTGGATGCCACGTGAGCTCTTGCTGTGCCACCTCTGCATGCCACGTGGCATGTTAGTTTAGGGTACTCAGCGCTCCTTGGTGGTTACTTGGGGGCCAGATTGCTCCTTTACCCAAATTTTAAATTTGTATCCATCAAATTCTTTTGATAAGATTCAATTAAATACTTAAATATTTAGGAAAAGTAATTAGAATTAGTTAATTTATGATTAAGTTTGGCATTAGATAAAAGATGTTAATTAACACTATAAATGTTATATTATGTTACAACATTCAAATTTCATTTGTACATGCTTTCAGTAGGGAAAAAAATTTGAGCGAGAAATGGCAAAAGAAAACTTGTTAAATTATTCTTACAAATAGTTTTATTGCTATAAAACAAGAATTCCCACTTAGTATATCCAATCTATAGCCACTTAATATCAAACTTCATTCGAGTAATTTGAGTAATTACCTACGTTTTCCAACTAGTTATTTGAGATATATGAGTAGTTAATGGGGTTTTGAAATGTCTCAAAGTAATGGAAAATTCTAGCAATTAAAAGCGATACTCGAGTAGTTACCTATGTTACTAAACTAGTTATATGCGATACATGAGTAGTGAATGGATTTTTTTCATTTCACAAATAAGATATAATCGTCAATTTGTCTAAAATGAAATTTAGGAAAAATGAAAAAAATCCATTCACTACTCATGTATCGCATATAACTAGTTTAGTAACATAGGTAACTATTCGAGTATCGATTTTAATTGCTAGAATTTTCCATTACTTTGAGACATTTCAAAACCCCATTAACTACTCATATATCTCAAATAACTAGTTGAGAAACGTAGGTAATTACTCAAATTATTCGAATGAGGTTTGATATTAAGTGGCTATAGATTGGATATATTAAGTGGGAATTCTTGTTTTATAGCAATAAAACTATTTTTAAGAATAATTTAACAAGTTTTCTTTTGTCATTTCTCGCTCAAATTTTTTTCCCTACTGAAAGCATGTACAAATGAAATTTGAATGTTGTAACATAATATAACATTTATAGTGTTAATTAACATCTTTTATCTAATGCCAAACTTAATCATAAGTTAACTAATTCTAATTACCTTTCCTAAATATTTAAGTATTTAATTGAATCTTATCAAAAGAATTTGATGGATACAAATTTAAAATTTGGGTAAAGGAGCAAATCTGGCCCCCAAGTAA
This sequence comes from Mimosa pudica, assembly GCA_029929735.1. Taxonomy (NCBI): domain Eukaryota; kingdom Viridiplantae; phylum Streptophyta; class Magnoliopsida; order Fabales; family Fabaceae; genus Mimosa; species Mimosa pudica. Next base: position 6,184,919 of record JAKELP010000020.1, read on the forward strand.
CCACCAAGGAGCGCTGAGTACCCTAAACTAACATGCCACGTGGCATGCAGAGGTGGCACAGCAGGAGCTCGCGTGGCATCCAAATAAGCAAGGTAACGGTCAAACGTAGTTGACTGTCCAACCGGGGTATTTTTTTAACATCTTGGTTACTTGGGGTACAGATCCGGGCCTGTGGTTAGTTTAGGGTCCTCAGCGCTCCTTGGTGGTTACTTGGGGGCCAGATTTGCTCCTTTACCCAAAGCAAAATTGGGTGAAACTTGAGGGACCAAAAGTTATGTTAACCCGTTTTTTTTTTTTTTGAAAAAACCATTTTACATATGTGTGTAACCTCTTAATTTCAAATTTGTTGGCCCTCATAACTTTCATCTGTTATTACTTTATCTACAATACAGAGATTAATGGTGTTAACTGGGCTTATCTTGTTTTTTTCTCTAACGATTAACTGGGCTAATCACAGAGGTTAATTAACTTCACTAGTAAAATTAGATACTGAATTTAACTTAAAAATCAAAATGATTTAGGAATAAAAAAGCAGAATGAGATTGAATCGATTGTCAACATGACACTCACGCCCTTAATCTTCATTATAATTTATAAGGCGTTAACTAAGAAATTTTTTCCAATAATATAGCTCTTATTTATGATGAGTATATTAAGATAGATAAATACATAAGTATTAATAAATTTATGAAAAATAGTTAGGGTAAAGTAAAAAAAACATATTAAATGACGAGAGAACGATAATAATGTGAGCAATTATATTTTGGACAAAACCAATTTAAATTCTAAGCTATTATAGAAAGTACTGGAGGAGTAGTTGTTTACTATCAATTGACTCATTTTATAGGCTTATGTGATATATAAACTTGTGAATAATTTGCCTTTTTTAATAAGAAAATCCTTATTTATAGGCAATAATACATGGAGTGCTGGGAAAATGGGATGAAGCAGAAAATTGTTGGAATGAATTTGTCGATATAAGGGATTCACTTATATCAATTGTTGGGGAAGACACTCTGCCAGCTGGAATACTTCACAGAATTTCCGATTTCCCCAAGTTCAAACAAAGAGTCCAAAATCTTGAAAAGGAAATTATCAAGAAAAAACAATGAAGAATATATGTTTTTTTAAGATGAAAATCCTATTAAATTGTTTGGAACTTGGAAGCGTGTGTGCAGCAGATAATATATTTCGATACTAGTCTTTTTATTTATTTATTTTTCAAAAAAAAAAAGATATATGTATGACTAAGTTTTATATTTAGAATTATATCATTTACAATTTGTTTTCATTTGATGTAAGTATGTATGTATGGGCATGACTACTCTATTTTCATTTTTCACTACTGCTTCACTTTCTAAAATGCTTATTAAATTGTCTTTATTTTACCAAGTGTCTTGATACAACATTAAATATATTCATCAGCCAGTTCATGAATAAAATAATTTCCTAGATTTTTCGTATTTTTTATATTTTTCCTGAAAAACCTAGGAAAGTATGTTATTCATGAATGGGCTGATTTAACGCAGTATCAATATATTCTCTAATAAAGTAATAGTTTATCAATATAGCCGTATAGGTGTTACCTGGTAAGTTTATGGAACTTTTCCCCTAGGAAGGAGTATCTTTTTTAAAATATATTTTTATGTTGTCACATAGATTTATATTTAAGGTTTTATATTTAAGCATTCACATACTCTTTTAATAAACAAAAACTTTTTCAAATTAATTTATCATCATTGCTTTTGTATCACTGACAATATAAAAAAATCAATAACGTTCAATTATTTTTTATCACAATGTTCAATTATATTTTTGTTAATCACCACTTTAAGCAAGGTAGCCTCCAACTCGATCACAATTTTCATTTATAAAAAGAAACAATGTTAACAAAAGTTTTCCTTTATTATTGTACTCATAATTATAGATTAAGACAGGATGAATAGGATGTGTTGAGTCCCTGGATTACTTGAAGCGCTAGATGGAGGCATATTAACATTTTAGTGAAATTGAGATATTCCTAAGGCCAAGGCCACGAAAAATGGTACTCCTATGATTGTCAAACTTTTTTTAATTGAAAGGATTATACTCCAAATGGCTTGCTATGTGGTACAACAAGCATATCATAGCTAGCTTGGCCCTATGATTGTCACGCTTATGTGGTCAAAAGCTGATTAATAATGAATTACCCTCTCTACCTCGAAATATAAAATTTATTTACTTAATTTTGATTATATTGATGAGATTAACTAAATTATTTAAAGTTATATGATATCACCATAAAACTACAACCCCAAGGCCCCAACCACTTCCATCTCTACTCACCTTTTCTCTCCTGTTAATAATTGAGTAGTATCAAGATGAGAAGTCTGGGAAAATTAGGGCAAAATATAACGAAATAATATATCTATGAATTAGCACACATTCTCATAGTTCTTATACTTAGAAATGGATAGTTGGACCAATTTCTAGAATCTTTAAATCATGCATGTGTCTTTGGCAAAAATAATAAATCATGGTTTGGCTTGTTTGGTTGGTAGGGAAAATGTTAAAGAATTAGAAAGTTTAGAAAGTTTAGGTTTTTTTTTAATTTACATATATCCCGGGGCCCACAAGTTTTCTCTATCCATCTCACACTTTTTCTGGGCCCCACACACTTTATTTTTCATCATTACTTAATTTACCCATACTTTCCATCTTTACCCCTTTCACTTTCCAATTCTTCACTTTCCTTCCCACAACCAAACGGACCCTAGAGTGATGAGACTGAAGTCTGAATCAATTTCTTGAAATTCTTTTATTTATAAAAAAAAAGAAAAAAAAAACACTATAGAAGATTCCAAAAATTCGGTTTGGCATGAGGTTTACATAAGGGCCCCACTTTTCGTGCAGGTGACAATCCTTACGTAAATACCAATAATATTAGATGAATTTGTAACTGAAATGAAACCTTCCAACAATCTTCTCTCTGTTTTTCACCATCAATCAAAATCAACAACTTTCTTCATCAAATTCATCACATGAACATCAAATCAAAATCAAAATCAAATTTTTCATCATGGGTAATCCATTTTCACTCTTCCTCCAATCAAAGCTCCTCTGTTTTTCTCTGCTTTTTCTCTTCTCCTCTGTTCTCTTCACCTTCTCTCAATCCAAACATTGCTTCTTATCATCATTCTCTCATTCTACATTGCCTTCTTTTTATTCATACCCTTCTTCTTATGGAGAACACAAGTATTCTATTCCAACGTCTCGTTCTACATGCTCTTCTCCAATCATTTTTTCTGGTATCAGTCTTGAAAGTATCTTTTTTTTTCTTTGTTTTTGAAATGCTGGATTCATTTGGTTGATGGGTTTTTGTTTTTTTTTTTTTGGAATTTAGATTATTGGGATGTTTTGAAGGTGATTGAGGATTACCGTAGGAACAAGTCTTCGTTTTCTTCGTGGGGTTTAAGGTATATGCAGGGGAATGTGGATAGCTTTGGAGGGAATTTCAGTACACTTGAGAGGTTTTCTTATTTTGATCATCAAAGTGATGGTGTTGATGTTCCATGTGGGTTTTTCAAAGATTTCCCTGTAAGTGATTCTGGTGAGTTTTGTGCTTTAGTGTTTCTGAATTCTACTGAATTGAATATTTAGTCCTTAAAATTAGTGATGCAAAGAAATACATTGATTAAGTGTACTTCACCTTTCAAACATTAAAATATTCTAGCTTCGATTGACAAATAGTTTCATGTTTGAGCTATATATATGTGTGTGTGTGTGTGTGTGTGTGTGGTCGTCATAATTACTAAGAAGTAACATTACATATTACATTCCTGTGAACTTGAATACTTCAGTTGTTAGTAGTGTCAGATAATGATGGGAAATTCGAAGAAAAGATTAACTTGTGGTGTTAGGTGGAAATGTACTTGTTGGGAATTATATTGCTTTTGAACCTCACTTATACTGAAAATCAATTAGAATTTATTTTCATTGTGTGCCGGTGATGAAGTTAATTTGCTTCTAAATTGAACATGAACACTTTTTTAGTGTTTTTTTTTTCAGATCGAGTTGCCATGGATAAATGTGATGGTGTTGTTGTAGTATCAGCAATCTTCAATGACCATGACAAAATCAGGCAACCAAGAGGCCTTGGACCAAAGACAATGGATCATGTATGTTTCTTCATGTTCATAGATGATGTTACTCTCAAGGGGCTTAAACACTATGGACTAATAAAGTCAACACAGTCTAGTGAATTCAAGATAGGTGTGTGGAGAATTGTGATGGTTTCAAGCCAGAATTTGTATCAGAACCCAGCAATGAATGGGGTTATACCCAAATTCTTAATACATAGATTGTTTCCTAATTCCAAGTTTAGCATTTGGATAGATGCAAAACTACAATTAGTGGTTGATCCATTATTGTTGATTCATTCTCTTGTTATAAGTGAGGATGCTGATATGGCTATATCAAGGCACCCATATTTTACTCACACCATGGAAGAAGCAATGGCTACTGCAAGGTGGAAGAAGTGGTGGGATGTGAATGGCTTGAAGAAGCAAATGGAGACTTACTGTGAAAATGGATTACAACCATGGAGTTCCAGCAAACTTCCTTATCCCTCAGGTATGCTTTTGGCCTTTCATTGTAAATGTTTGAGCTTTGACTGATTATGCACTGTTTTGGGTTTAATGGGCATTTAGATACTTAAAGTGGTTAAAACTTGTTCAATTTGAACCAACAATGCATTTTGGACTCTCAAACATTGTTATATATACACTAATAAATCAAGTGTAAAAGATTGAGTTAAAAACACTTAATTTAGTTTAAATTCCAATTAATGCAAGGTTAAGTGACTGGCATAGAATTTGAAGAAATCTTAGCGATCATACCAAGTCTTTTTTCTTAACATTTGTTATAATTTTTTTTAGTGAAAGTGGAAGACATTCCTTTAAAGTTACAGATTTAAGTAATATATTTATACCTAGTTTATTGGTGGTTATTTTAGTCATGGTTTTGGGAGTTTCGTGTTGCATAATGCGCCTAATCAACCAGATGATTAGATGATCGTGATCAGAAAAATGGAGGCCTTACTCAGCCGTTGACAAATGTATATAGAAGCAATGAGAGGCTATATTGGGAAGGTTTCTCGAAGGAAGGTCTAATTAATAGGGGTAGGTTCACTATAAGTTTGTTCTTATTAAAATGCTTTTCAATGAAGAGGTGAAATGATCCATAGACCCAATTATATAACATATGGGGTTTCTTCTATAACGGTTGGAAGAGGTAAAAGTTATAATTAAAAATAATTAACATAGTTTATTTTATTAGTAAAGAGTTAGCTCACAACCCCAAATGTTAAGATTTTTCAGTTCAAATCATATTGACAATACAAGGGCTTTACTAGTGGACAATCTATTGCTCTATTGTTCTATAAGTATTTTTGAGTGTTAAGGCATAACTATCCCTTACATAAACTATTTTTTATAACAACAAAACTTAAAGTAGGAAGAAAGTTTTCTTCGAATATCAAAACTCATATCACAATAAATGTGCAGATCATATTCATGGCCCCAAAGTAGTTGTGCTGTGCCACTACCTCTTTAATCAATGTGTGGTCCTAAACCTAAAAGCCTTGGATCATATATTGGCATTTAATCAAGTCACAATAGCACAGTTCTTAAAACATTGCAAGGATCACATGCAACGTTCACTCCCCCCTCTTCTCAGAGCTGTATTTGATATAGGTTCCATTTTGACTCTGCATGTGCCACCTTTTATTAAAACGTTCTATCTACTACCATCCCACACATGGGTTTCTCATGTCTCTTTCAGATAAAGGGAAAGAAAATCCACAAAATGTCTTTTTTTCCTCCCACTTACTTTAAAATGATCCAATTCAATGACATTTTTATTAACACAGTACTCCCTCCGGTCCCTAATGTAAGAGCTAACCGTCAAAAAAACGCTTCTTAAGAAAACATGTGAATGTTAGTTGGGTGTCTGGAGTTAATGCTTCTTTTCCAAAATTGTCCATATTTATTATGATACTTTTAAGAGAGAGAAATACATAAGCATTAATAAATATGAAAGAGAGTTAGGGGTAAAGTAGGAAAAAATGCATTAAATGAAGAGAGAATATGGGGTGAGCTCTTACATTAGGGACCAAAACCATTCAAATTTTGGGCTCTTACATTAGGGACCGGAGGGAGTAATAACTAAGGCCAATGTGTGTGTGTGTGATCTTCCTATCAAAATATGACATCATATGTCAATTTGCTCTTGAACACTACCTAAATTTCCTATGGCCATTGCAAAGAGAGGAAACACAAATATTGACTCCAAATGCTTCATTTTGATTAGAAAAACAGTAATTTTCCCATGTAATGGCATATAGGCTAGTGACAAATTCTTGTATCTGACATGACGTCAAAATAATAATAAAACACACACACACATTTTATTTGAATCACAATATTTTTAATCTTTTTTTAGAATTAATACACTTTCTGTTTATTGAATGTGAGGCAGATGTTCCAGATAGTGCACTGATACTAAGGAAGCATGGGATGAGGAGTAATCTATTCTCTTGCCTGATGTTCAATGAGTTGGAGGCATTTAACCCAAGGGACCAATTAGCCTTTGCCTTTGTGAGAGACAAGATGAGACCCAAAATGAAACTGAACATGTTTAAGGTAGAAGTATTTGAACAGGTGGCAATAGAATTCAGACACAACCTAAAGCGCATTGAAGTAATGGCCAGCACTGCCACCAAAATTCCCAGCACTATTAAAAGAATAAAAAGATCAGACACAGATTTCTCTTTAGAAAATGGATCTTCTGGCGGCGGATGCTCCAATTATCTAATCACAATGTGGGGTGAATCCCTAAAGATACCTAAAAGTTAGTGGCAGATTTGTTTGTACAGTGTAAAGTGAAGGATAATGAAGAAATTATGAGAACCTAATTATTGGTTTTGTCTTTTTTGACAAAGTGTTAAAATTGTAAATAGAAGCTTATAGAGTACTTTGACAAAGAAAGAAGAGAAGAAGGAAAGAATTGCTCTTTCATTTAGTAAAGAATTATTAAAGCTGACAGCTTGGGGCAGGTTAGCAGGAACTTTCTGATTTTTACCTATTTTTGTATTTATTCTTTTTCTTTATGGTATTCTCTTTGCTGGATTCCTTTTTCTGTTTGATGGTTTTTGTTGTAAAGAGTGGGTAGAATAGTGAATTAATCTTTTAGTTGATTATTTTTTTGGCCATTAGATTTTTTTAGAAGATTCTTGATTCTTGGCTCATGCCGGTAATGCATTTTATGATATTACTGGTATAAACCCGATTTGTTCTGTTGGCCCGTAAGTGCAAGAGAATTGCTCTAGAGTTATGGTTAACAGATGAGTTTGGCATAACATTTTTTAATACCAATTAGGTTTTTCTTTGATCCTTTATTTTTTGCAAGTATTTGATAGCTTTATATTATTTTCGGATGATCGGTCACGTATTTTTTTGAGTTTTTTATTTGAAAAATAATGGCTATGACACGTGCATATTTGGGAAATCACTGGCCCAATTCTCTTATATATACTCCCTCCTGTCCTTATTATAAGTCATCAACCGTCCAAATTGTACAAACTAAGGAATGAAAGTTAATGAAAGTTGCATCATTAAATTGGTCTTACTCCCTCCGTTCCTAAATATAAGAGCACTTTGACTTTTTTGGAGAATCCTAAGAAAGCAAAATGAACAATTTAATCATAACATATTTTAAATATTATTAGATCATATGTAAGTTCATAAGTCAAATAAACTAGTTTAGTGAAAAAATTTGGGAAAATCAATTTTAATTACCATATTTTGCTTTCTTAGGATTCTCCAAAAAAGTCAAAGTGCTCTTATATTTAGGAACGGAGGGAGTATTTTATATGCGTTTTTCACTTTTACCCCTCCCATCTTTATCACTATGGCCCTTAACCTTTTTTTTCTCTTTATTAATAAAATGAAGTGGAAGAAAAGTCAATTTAATTAAAGAAATCTCTTTTTCCAATGATGAGGGTATATTGGGAAAAATTTAATAAACGAGTTAGTTAATAGTGATTTGTGACTTATTTTATGAACCAAAATTTAGAGGTGGTTGATGACATATAATAAGGATTAAAGGGAGTAGCATATTAGCATTGATGGACAGATTGTGATTAGGACCTCACTTACATCAAGTTCTTTTTGTACAGTTTCTCCTGTTCCCCAATTATTCACTGACACGTGTACAGTTTTTGATACATAATTGAAATTTCCACTTTAACTCCGTTAACCCATTCTTCCTTACATCTCTCTCTTCCCCACTCCCATCCTCCCTCTTCCCTCTCTCTTCCTCCTTCTCGTCCACTCTAAAGTTTCCCATGGCCCCATACCTGAAAAATCGAAAGCTTCCTCAAGGTCTCAGATCTGAAAAACCGAAAACTTTCTTATGGGCATAGATCTGAAAAATCAAAAGCTTACACATAGGCTAAAATCTGAAAAATCGAACGACCCCCTCTGCTATCTCCTCCACACCGGCGCCGTCCACTTTGCGACCAGTGGGACTCCTCCTCGTCGAATCCGGCGCCATCTGCTCTGAAGCTCGTAGGTTGTGGTTCACCCCTCACTATTTTTTTTATGTTTTTGGTCATTTTCAGTTATTAGAGTCCATGTTCGCCGACGCCGACATCGAAGCTACCTTCCTCACCAGTTCCCTCAAACCACCACCGCCACCTGTCACCATTGCATTCGCCTTACCACCGTCCCGCATTATACTTCCATGGCCATAATCCACCGCCTCACACACGAGGTCCGATTCGCCACCATGCCGGTCTTCCACACCTTCCCCGACGGACAGATGTTTCCGGTAGGGAGAACATTCAACGCCGGCGAAGTAACAGACATTGAACTTTGAAATACTGTTGCTCTCCAATAGAAAATTAAAACGCCGCCACCATGGAGATGCCGGAGAATATCAGAGTGATGGTAGCACGAAGGGGGAGAGGAGAGAGGTGAAGACTTGTTTGAGGGCTAGGGATATGAGGCTGGAGAAGAGGAAGGAGGGGGCGCTGCTTGAATGGGAAGATAAGGTGTTGTTTGGGTTGTAAGGTAAATGGATGAAGAAGGCAAATAAACGGCGTTAGTTTAGTATGGTCCAGGTGTCATTGTTTTATTGGAAAACTGGAAAACCTGTATATTAGGAAATTGACGTAAGTTTTCTCCTTGTGATTATGCTTTTTTTTTACCAGGATTGATGGGGTTTTTTTTTTGACCATAAGGATTGATGGGGTTAAGACTAAAGATTGTTAGTACTTAGTAACAAAAAGATAACCTCCCGATTTTAATCATAAACGACATATTTTTATTTTTGTCCAAACGAAAGCACGTATTGATTTTACTTGCTTCGGTTAATTAATCTCTTCACTTATAGAACCCATTCAGTTTACATCTCTTGATTTCATAAATGGCGAAAAATTGTTTTTTTTTTCAGTGGTTTTTGAATCTTTTAACATATCTAACAACAAAAGAAACACATACAAAAAAACACAAAAAATGATATTCTTAAGTGTGGAATAATTATTTTCAAAGTGTAACTGCATAAGTTTACTTTTTTAGCCTATGTTCACCTCACAAAACCCATTTAATTATATCATATCTACCTTTCTTTTGACCATATCTACCTTTTTTTTTTTGAACGAATTGACCATATCTACCTAAAACCTCACTTAATTTATATCTCTCAGTTTCATATTTAGCTACTTACTAGTCTCATCAAATGTTTGGTTGTATTTATTTGTAAAGATGCGATGATTAATAGTTAAAGAGAATTATTTCATCAATTTTTAAAATAGATATATTATCAAAACTCAAACCCATATACTTCTTACTATAGAACACCAACTATAAATTCTTATAGAGTTGAAAAAGCGGGCTAAACGGATCATCCCAACTCAACCCACATTAGAAGTGGGCTAGCCCAATCCGGCTCTTTTGCATGTGTGTTGGGAATATCATGGTCCAGCCCGTATATAGTAATAAATGGGCTAGCCCAAATTTCAAGTTGTATTACTTAAAAAATTAAAATTGAACATTAAATCAGTAAAGTAAACACAAAAATTGTGAGAATATCATTTATCAACAAAGTAAATTGATAATTTTATCTAGCCAAATTCAAAAACTATAATGTAAATAAATTCAAAATTAGCTAATCAGCAAACTGTATTTTTTTAATATCCAACTTTTCCATTTTTTGTGGCTACCCAACAACGAAGCTAAAAATATCTCTAACTTATCACAATGTCAAAGAACTTTTTGTACTCCTTTTCCAATCCCATGCGGGAAACCTTATATGTAAGAATATATATTCATGACCTCGACAACAATTTCTTCCCATAAGCTTAATATATACTTAAACTCACATATGTACATCACACACACTTCAAAACAAAAACCTAAAACCTCACACATTTCAAAACAAAAACCTTAAAAAAGATTCAAAATAGATATGAAAAGGAAGAAGATGCGGAGGAATGGAAGAAGGAAGATGAATTTTAATTTTAGTTGAGTTATTAAAGTAAGTGGGTCAACACACCAACCTAACAGGCTAGCCAAACTCAGCCCGATATAATTGGGCTAGATGGTTGACCAGACTCGATATAAACGGGCTATGATTTCTTCATCTCAACTCGTTTTTTTAAAAGCGAGTTGAGTTAAACTTGGCAGGCAGAGATGAAATTTCCAACTATAAATTCTTACAAACTAAGGATTGGTAGTTGAGTTATTAAATATAGACACAAATATACCATTTTCCCAATTTTTCCCTAATATAACTTAACTTTATCAACTTTGAATAGTTATTAATGATAAAGGGTAAATTGGGGAAATGACAATTAATGTGGATGTTGATGACTTATATCAAGGCTAGAGAGAATATGTCAGTTTTGTTGTTGTGATATCATAATTAGCATGTGACTAGAAAACGTGAACAGAAAACATATAAGTAGTATCAAAGATGACTAAAAAGCACACATATGCAAACACAATTTTTAAAAATTTTTCAACCTAAGATCATGTATCATTAGCTCTTAAATCATCAAATAATTCTATGAATCAAATAAATAAATCAATGAATATCTTCTAACTCTATTTTATTCCTAATATCTCCAATTAACAATAATATATGCAAACAATGAAAATACATTTCAAGTCGTCCTCAAGAAATACTGTACTTAAGAGCTATTTCGCAACTACCGGCAAAAGAAATTGTTGTTCTTCTAAGATTAAATGAACTCTTTCTAAAAGTAGCAATTATAATGTATATAGTGTTTATTAAAAAATTAGATACAATGTATTCAGGTTACATCCTAGTGAGTGTGAGCTGTATTATGTTAATCGGGCCACACTTTTAAAAAATCAGATACAATGTAGAGTTAGAGGGAATAAACGCTTGTTTAGTGTAAAGGAAATGAGAAATAGAATTGTATAGGGAAATGGAAATGATAATTTCCATATATCCTCGGCCCCACAAGTTTTCTGTCTCCATCTCACACTTTTCTTGGGCCCCACATACTTTATTTTCCGTCATTACTTAATTTACCTCTACTTTTCATTTTTACCCCCTTATACTCATTTTCATTTCCATTTCCATTATTCATTTCCAGTCCAACCAAACGGGCCCTTACTTTACATGCTCTAAAGTAATAATTATTTTATTTTCTTAATTTTCTAAATTAATCAGGTTTTTTGACAAAAAAATTAATCAGGTTTTTCTTAAATTAAAGTCATTAGAAAATATCACATTAACAAATTATAATTTAAATATTTTAAATTTAGTTCACGTTATTTGATTGCTTTTGATTTTTATTTTTGTGAATTTCACCATGCTGGAGCTTCAAATAATTTTTGTCCTTCATACCAATTGAAGGACAGGAATGGCCGTCCATTTCTTTGATGATTCATTTGAGACAAGACAGCATTTGGTGGCAAAGGATCATAACTCAAAAGGCAGCTTCCACCTACATCGGCATTTAATTTGACATATGATGATATGAGTGCAGCTTTAATGGGAAGATTTATTTTTCAAGAAAATTGAAACCGAAGATCTGGAACTTGCTCTTATTTGAGGTATCTCATGTGTTTTTTTCTTCACTTGTAAGTCACATTATATGTTGTAAATTAAGCAGATTTTTCAAATTTGAGAAAACAAATCTCAATTCGATCCTAATATTAAAATGTAGGTCTGGCCGTCTCGGTTTCCATTACATGCTTGAAATATTTGTGTGAAACTTACTTCAGTTGTAACTAAACTAAATGTAGATAATTAAGTGAGAATAACAACTAAGTCCAAGATGAGGAAATTAATCATCATCAAATCCTTACAAATCATTAAGTTACATTGAAATTTCTAGATACTTGAGTGATTTTAAATGATTTGTTATATATCAACAATTCTATAAGTTGTCGGAGCACCTCCTTGAATTGTTAACGAATATCTATAAAAACTTAGTTATGATTGATAACTTAAGGAGCCACACTTACAACTCAATATCATTGAATTGTCAACAGGTTATTTAAAATCACCTAAATCCCTAGAGATTTCAACTTAAATTAATAATATTGTAGGTTTCGGTTGTGTTTATTTCCTTTACTTGGAACCAAATTATAACATTTCATCCGATGATGTACTATACATATGCGTGACATAATATAAAAAGCATTTCAGTGATTGGGGGAGATTAATGAAATTAAATAAGTTATAGTATTTAAAATTTTATTGGAACACTTGATGTGTATTAGTGTATGAATATTTAAACTAATTTATTTAAATTGATTATTTAAATTATGAATATAAGTAGTGTCATATATTTTCGGCAGCTCCAAATGTTCAACATGTTTGAATCAATAGAATATTCTAGTCAAGTAATTGAAGCTCAATCCCACCGCTTATTAATGTATCCCTATATGTCTGAAAGTAGCGTAATGCAAACTTTTACTTTGGCAATATTCTTTCATAAGGGTCATTTTTTCACACTAGAATGTACAATTAGTTTTAGCTTGGATTTACTATCCAGGCTTCCTTAAGAAGAGTATCACTATTTGGAACTTGAGCAAACGTAGAATTGATTTCTTGGGGTGGGTCTTGTCAATGTGGCATACTACTGCATTGCAAAGGACATTGCATCACTTCTTAAGACTTTTATTCTAATTACACTAAGAAAACTTCATATTGATCAGTTTAATACTTTTAATTTTCCTTTTGTACATTTGTTAGGTTGTTGTAAATTTTTAATTTATTAATATCATTTATCTTTTTACCAAAAAAGATATATTCAATGACATGGAGGATGTTGCATTTAGTTGAATTCCCCTAAACTTCCTGGGTCCTAGGCAAATTCTGTGTCCATGCAAACTTGCAAAGTAATTGGTGGTTAATTTTTTTTTTGGTCTAAAAAAGTTTATATGGGTAAGGTTTGGGGGTCTAGGAAAACCTTCTGGCTTAAGGATGGAGAATAAGCAGGTCCTCACCCAGGTTGAATTCGAACTTCAAGATTATGGTTAAGAGCCAGCATCTTTAACGACTATACCCACTGCCCACATGTTTTTGTATGCAATTGTCCAGTTGTTTGCCGAACTCTTCTATTTGGGCCTTTCGAAGTTATGAAAAGGCCTAAAGGGCTGCTTAACTTCAATTTAAAAGACTACATGACTCCTTTGCAGCAACTTTCTTTTAGGCCTTAAGGTTTATTGTTTGTTTTAATGTGAAAAAAAGGTTTATTGTTTGTTTTGGATTTATGCCTTATTTAGAATGGGACAAGCAGGCTTCAAAGCCCATGTCTGATTGGGTTTATTTGTAGTAATATATGTTTTTTTAAAAAGGAGTTATTTTAACTTGCTCTTAAATTAACTTGTACTATTTTTTTATAATAGTTCAATGTGTTGTTATTTAATTTTCGGTTTGTCATATGTTTAACTGGTCGTACCAGGAAACACGATTGGGGTCAACAGAAGATTGACAGGAAAGAACATTGATTTTTTTATTAAGAATATTTTTCTATTTTAAAATATAGTTATAGATTTGATGATAAAGTCAAAGGTTTAATACTCGCTTTGTCTATAATAAGCAATCTCAGATCTTATTTTTCAATTTTTTTTTTGAATGAAGTTGTCATTTTCCTTGGTGAGAAAAGGGTAACATGAAAACTGAAATATAAAAAAGCTGCATCACAAAGAAAAAATACCAAAAATCTCAATTCCATAAAAAACATGCATTTTATGAAATATATTGATTGATGATATTTTCAAAGGTTAAGATTTATTTTTTTTTCCACATACAAGTAACAGAAAAAAAGTTTTGATTATCCAAAAATAATTTGATACGCATTTTTGCCCTAGAAGTGTTCCAATCACAGCAAATTTACCTTCAAATTTTGAAATATTAACTTTGACCATTAACCCTTTTTATTGCCCACTAATGTAAAAGTAATTCTGTCACCTTATATATGTTATCATTTCAATGTATATTTTCACCAGTATGTTTTTCCCAAGAAGTATCTAACTGATCGGAAAAAGGTATACATTGCTTTCATTCATAAACCCCGGTTCCTTCTTCTGCTTTCCTTTCAAGAGTTTGAAGTATTCACGTTTCACACTTTGAAGCTGAAGCAAATGTTAATGGAAGACAACCCACCATTTCTCCATGATATAAATCGAGCCCACCTTCAAGGATTTCCCTCATGAAGCGTCTAGCTTCTTCACAGTATATTTCTAGCTCTTGCCTCTAAATGAAGTAGATAAAGATTGGAGTAGATTACTAAACAAATTCAAAATAAAATAGGATTGTTGACATAGAAGGGTTTATTTCAAAGTTATTGAGAAAAAAATAACAATCATTTTTGTTTAAATAAATTAATTATAAATAATTATAAATTGATTTGCATGAATTTCATTTCTGAACTAATTTATTATTTATTAGTGTTATAAACTTATAAATAATCTAATACTCCCCTATATTAAATATGAGACTTATATTGGGAGATAATCTAAATAAAAGGCATCTTTTCCCAATAATAAATAAATAAAAGAAGGAGGATGAAGATAAAAATGTAAATAAGTAGCTATATATTGTTAAATATTATTTAACTTGAACTAACTTATTCAACATCCTCAATTCAATCAAATTAAATAACAGTGACTAACACTAATCATATCTTGTGATCAATTGCCGTATTCAACTTATTAGTTTGTCAAATTCAAAAAAATAGTCAATTGATTCTAGGGAAATGACTAATGAATTTATCTGAATGTGCGCATTCCCTATTAATAATTGCATTATAGCTATTAACAATTGTAACTTACCAATTAATAACGGGAGCATAGTCATTAACAAATGGAGCATTCAAATTAACTTGGGATGAAGACATTTAAGTCTTTCCACAACAATTACAAATATAAGTATTTGTTCTTTAATTGTCCTTTTGAAAGTTTGAGTTTTTTATTTATACTTTTTTTGGGTTATCTAAGGGTATTCTCACTTGCGTGTCAAGTGAGACTAATCTCTCGCTGTTTTGAAGTCTCATATATGGGTGGATAGTTGGTGTCACACCCTGAACTTTTAAGCGTGACTAGCACGAAGTTTAAGTATCTCAACTTCGTAAGCCATTTACACTAACCAATATTTCTTTATTATTTACAACAATCATAAGAATCAATTTCATTTATACAGCTAATTACATCTTCTTTTGTCTTAAAGCACGAAGTATAGTTCCACCTTCTTCAATCTGAAAATACTAAATACTATATAAACATTTGCAATTTCGTTACACTGACTTCGTATTTAAATTCCCAAAGACAGATAAATAAATAAAGATTTAATATCTTGAAACCTCAGTAGTTTATAATTATACTTGTATTTGAAAATAAAACCCAAAAGGGTAAAATCAGCATAACATAAAAGTAACCCTTCCAAGGTTTACAAAGTAAAGATGAAAGCTCATAATTATGAAAAGCTTGTTTTCTATAGAGAAACTGACACGCGGCGAATAACAAGCGCAGCACAGAGGCCACGAAACAAGCGCAGCTCGAAAACTACAAGTCAAACGCAACCCGAAGGCCACGAAAAACGAGCGTAGCTCGAGACTACGAAACAAGCGTGGACACACAGTCACACGAGGGTAAATAACCAAGCGTGACACGAAGTCACGAAAACAAGCGTGGCAAGCCACGAAACAAGCGTGACATGAAGTCACGAAACAAGCGTAGCTCGAGGTTACGAAAACAAGTCGAGCGTAGCTCAAGACTACGAAAATAGTTCAAGCGTAGCTTGAACTACGAAAACATTTCAAGCATAGCTCGAGTATACGAAAGCAGTTCAAGCGTACCTCGAGACTACGAAAACAGTTCCAGCGTACCTCGAGTCTACGAAAACATTTCAAGCGTGGTAAAACCACGAAACAAGCGTGACACGAAGTCACGAAACAAGCGTAGCAAAGCTACGAAACAAGCGTGACACGAAGTCACGAAACAAGCGCTTTGTGTCTAGTTCCTCAAAAACGTTTACATAGTAATAAATAAATCAATTTAAAATCAGATATCAAATCTCATCGTCCATATGACTTCAAAATGTTTTGAAGCATGCTTGATGCTAATATACCAAACAATAACAAATATTCTAGAAAAACAATATCTCTTAATCAAATAGTTTATAATAAAATACTTCAGTATGAAATTCCACAAAAGTGTCTCTATAAATTTCAAATCACTTCTATGCATAAGTATAAAATATACTTTAAACAAATATAAGTGAGAATGAAAGAACAAAATATATTCTTTAAAAAATGTCATACGACAAAGAAAATATAAATTAGTTGGCACCCATATCCCACCACCCATGCCAAGAGGAAACAAATTTAAGAAGAATCAAAAGATGTTATTAAGCATATCTTCTAAATTTCTATTTACAACTTTACTATGCTTTGAGAAATATATGTATCAATCACCATCCTTTCCAAATCCAATTCCCTGCTTAAGCATTAACAAACAAGTTATTGATAACTTCAAATCCACAACCAATAATCCATGTCTTTCCTTCAAGTTCAACTTTAACATCCACATCATCTAAAATGAACAATTAACACCCTCAATCAATCACAAGGATGAATCCAAGCTAAAACTAAGGTAAAAGCATCTGGTAAACTTCAAACAATAATTCATATACCTTAATCATAAAAACTAAGTTACAATTCTTATTCCAGTTTTACATTCATACCTTGAATTCTTTTCAAAATCCACCACATTTTACTAACTAACCTTAAGCTAACATAAGATTCTATTCCAGTACCTTCCACTTAATACAAGCCTCTTTACACCCTCGTAACACTATCATAAAATTCTTGAATTTGCCACTATAACACTTAATAATATTACTAAGTTAAAATCAATTCCTACTTAAGTGTAAACCCAAAATTTCCCAAAGTAAAAACTTAGAATAACAATATCCTATATGCTTACCTCCTAGACTTTGCCAATGTCAAACCCAAACAACCACCAAATACAGATATACATTGAACATCAAACTTGTACTATTATATAACTCTAACTAATATAATTTTAGGCTCTCTAACCATGTCATAGGTTCAAGCACCCAAAGATCCAATGTCACCATTCCAACTCATGAATTCTTATACATTCTTTCCTTTCCAACACACCAACCCAGATTTATACATCATTATCATCATCATAATCCAGTTTCTATGTATTCAAATTCTATTCAAAACTACAACCAGGATACCGAGCCAAGAAAAGTCAGTCAAAACATCACATACCAACTTCATTTCTCCCTGATACAACTAAGCCTCATTAGTCCTTCCTTATGATCCAACAGAGAGCTCATTTCCATTATGAAATGAATAAACCATAAAACTTTGAAACACACATCCGTAATAGACTGAAAATTCCATTAAAATATTGCATCACCACATTTCATCACAGTAACAATAAAGAAAAGATTTGAACTAATACCACCACACCCACCCACATAATGATGATAATTCCTTTGTTATGTAGAGAAGAAATAAAGGGTCTTATTGAACAATTCAAGATAAAGGAGTATAAATGCTAACTTCTTTTGTTTGATTCCTAGTGCTTCCCAATTTTTTCTTCTCATTTATACCTCACGCCTATATTTTTTTTTTTTTTCACTTTATACCCATTGGCAGCATCAAAGCAATCCAAAATCAATGGTCATCTTGTTGCCCTGTTTTGATCCACTAATTAGCTAATAGAAACAAAGTAATTTTGCAACTTCCATTCCATCTGTTACATAATTTCAGTCCTTATCACTTTATGAACATATACTATGCTTCAATTATCTTTTCCAAATCTTCTTAAAGTTTGGACAGTACTTCCCCTATTTCCATGCTCCCCAAAATTACAAAAAAAAAGCTAAAAACAACTAAGCCTCTATCAACAGTACTGACATCATCAATAACATAAACAATCACTAATCCCCCTAACTAAGTCGTAAGCTTGGATCCTAGAACTTTACCAAACAAAAATTCAAACTTCTAATTTATCTCTTTCTAAAATACACCACAAAGAAATGCTTCACCACTTTAGATAACTATAGGTGAGAAATAAATTTAAAGGAGATGATGTTCACAAAACATAACCTTACGTATAATCACTAAAATTTTCTTTTAGGCATTTAAACAAACACCTTGAATGCAATGATATTGAAACAATAATCATAGGCCTAACAGAACCACTCCCAAAATAAAAACTTCATCCCTCCCAAAATCTGAACAGCAATAACAGTGAATGAACAGAAAGTTTGGAAACACACACAATCATTGACACCAAACCAGAAACTGATTCAAACGGGAAGAACAAAGAAAAATGGAAAAAAACTGAAATCAATTAAAACTGAATCAAATTGAACATACAATGCAACCAATCGATTTCAATATATTCCTTCATGTAATAATTGAAACTTTCGAGCTTAGCATCCCCAAAACTCGTCGGTTCTAAAAGTACCAAAACTAGGATTTTCACCCACTTCTCAAATCTTCAATTAAACTCTCCAATCATATTTTCCCAAACCAATAATCAAAGGATTGTAGTCGGTTTAAGAACCCAAAACAAAATAAAAAAAAACTTTCGGCCTCACCCTCTCAACATCGCTCAAAACGCAGAAGTAACAAAAAAAATGGGTATGAACATGAAGAGAAGAGTCACCTTAGTTCAATCCGCTCTTGCCTACGTCGGCGCCTGTTTGCCTCGTCGGATTTGTCACCGGACATGGAAGAGAACAGAGAAAGTGAAAGAGAAAAAAAAGACAGAGCAGGGGAGAGAAGGTTCTGGAAGTAAAGGGAATGTGTGTTTTTATGATGATCATTACCGTGGAAGAAGAGGGAGTTAAATAAACATATTGATGACAATTACCAATTTGCCCTAACTCTTTACCTTTATTTACTCCTCAAATAATTCAATCATGTGCCAAAGTTAACTCTATAAAAGTAAATTCACTTAGTCAATTATAATGTTTCCATCACCATAATCTTATTTAAGCTACAAACTATTTTTTTATATAATTTCTGATCTAAAAAAAACAGCACTTCCAAACCATTTTCTTTAATTTCTTGACAAAATAAACACATTAATTTATTAAAAATATATTTATTTATATTTATTCATTAACAATGATTTATTTATTTACTAAGGACATCCTAAAATTATAATTATTTCCTTTATAACCTTAATCTAGAAATTGGGGCGTTACAGTTGGTCTGTAAATTTACTCCATTCGCAAGAGTCAAGGATCGAACTCCTAACCACTTGTTTAAGGGACAAGATTACTTACCACTCACATCAACACGTCATGTTTCCTTATTTACTTTTGGACATTCAGAGAGATTTATTTGTCCTTTTTTTTAATGGCTAAAGTATACTTTTGGTCCCTTATGTTTACATCAAATTTCAATTTAGTCCTTTATGTTTGGAAAGTAAACTTTTAGTCCTTTTTTGTTAACACCGTTAGTTTAACTTAACGGAAAATGCTAACTTAACAATTTTAAATGATTATTTTATACTGAAATAGGACCAAAAATGATAAATTTTGAAAATATAAGAATATTTACACTTAAATATTTTAATATGAACATTTTTCTAGTATTTAATAACCATTTAAAATTGTTAAGTTAGTATTTTCCGTTAAGTTAAACTAACGATGTTAACAAAAAAGGACTAAAAGTGTACTTTCCAAACATAAAGGACTAAATTGAAACTTGATGCAAACATAAGGGACCAAAAGTACATTTTAGCCTTTTTTTAATTTATTGTCATTTTTCCTTGATTCTATAATTCTTTTTGAAGGAGGAACCGAGGAGTACTAAAAAATCTTGAAAACCTCATTATCTGATTATATATTATAGTAGTATACTATATATATATACTAGCATATGGAAGTCTAAATTTTGGAACCGTCCCTTGACCCTTCGTTTTCTCCGAGGTCTCTACTTCCTAGTTCCTACTTCCTACTTAGACTCGAGAAAGATAAGAAAAAAGGCATACTTTGCTTTCATTCACAAACCCTAACCCACCATTTCCTTTCAGAAGTGAAGCAGATGTCAATGGATGCCCACAACCAAAACCCACCATTTTTCCCTGATGAAATCATCACAAACATTCTCAAAAGACTTCCTCTGAAACCCCTTTTCAGATTCCAATGTGTCTCCAAACACTGGAAAAACATCATCAAAACCCCATCTTTCATCCAACACCATCATCACCACCAACACCAAAACCCTAATCTCCTCATTCAACAATCTCTCAGAGACCACCCACTACACTTCTCTTTGCTGACTCATCATAATATGCAATCTCATGCCTTTGACTACAACACACCCATTTGGATGAACTTCATGCTAGGCATTGTTGATTCCTTCAATGGCCTTGTCTGCCTCTTTGACTATAATACCCTTCCTCCTGTTCCTGTGTTGTGGAATCCAGTCACTCAAGAGGTCAGAAGAGTACTTCACACCCCACATTTTGATTTTGATGGTATTCCTAATGGTTGGTACTTTGGATTTGGATTTAGCCCTGTAGTTAATGATTATAAGATAGTTAGATTTTCTGAGACTGACATGATTTATCAAGTGCAAGTGTGTTCATTAAGGACTGGTACTTGGGAATACACATATGCTGAATGCCTAAGAGGGGTTAGCCTTTATAGTCATGGTGTTACTGTTAATGGATTTATGTTTTGGTATGGAAAAATTTCGCATTACTATACTGGAACAGATGATAGGGATGTGATTGTTTCATTTGACTTGGTATCTCAAGAGTTCACTGTGACACCATCTCCTGTGTTTTTAAGCCATATAGGTGTCAAATTGAGTGTGTATGATGACAAACTTGCGGTGATTTCTAATTCGTCGAGGATAAACTCTAAACGTTCTCGTGTTTATTTTGGGGTGATGGAGGAAATGGGCACAGGTTCATCTGAAAGTAGATGGAGTTCGAGTTGGAAATATGTTTTCAACTCTGCTCCGTCCAAGTTATATGCTGAGACTGTTTGGATGAATAAAATTGTCTACACTGAGTATGAAAAGCCCAGAGTTAGTCCGGAAAGTGAGGTTGAAATGGAGAATGCTGAACCAAAAGGTTGGCTGTATTTGATTGATGTCTCCACTAATGAACGCAAGCGGCTTGCTATCCCTGGATATTTGCCTGGCTTCAGTGCTAGTGTTCGCAACTATGTGGAAAGCTTCGTGCGGATTGGTGATATCCAAGATTGAAGAGCCTTAGTGTTTTTGTTCTTTAGATGTTTTGGTGGGAAAAATGTCAGTATCAATGTAGATCATTCAGTAGTTTGATGCCCTTTAGATGCTGAATGTAAAACAGAAGGATAAATGTAAGACCAGATGTTTCTTGCTTTATTTGCCTATCTATGTATCAGGCTCTCCAGGTTTGCCTTTCATATATACCCTTATGTTTGTGTAAATTTTATTTAATTGCTTGTGTGCAGATTATGTGGTATGTATTAGCGGATAACTTGTCTGAAATTGACCAGTTCAACTCAACAAACTGAGGGAAAATAAGTCATGATGTACAAAACAAGCATCTCATTTGTGAAACATTGTCCAATGCATGATAAGAAGTGTTTTGCGCTGAATCCTAAATATTTTGTGTCCCTGTTATATTTATCAAAAACAAGTGTGAAAGGGATCCATCAGAGCTATCAATCACACCATAATAAATTTATAATTTGACTTCAAATGGCAGTGGGAACAAGGATGATTCTTTGACACATTGAGAAAGTTTACTTGTTTGGATTATAATCATTTAAAGGATGATCATGTTTTGATTTCTATGAAGAATCGAATGATTTTTTTCAAAGTGTGATGATTGAATATTTCTGTGAGGGTTCATTCTTTTTTATTGATTCAACCCGTGTAGCTTCATTCATATTCAAATGAATCTTTTTCTAAAGACCATAAATAACTGCTTGAAAACTCAGGTACAAATGTTTTTAACTGCATGTGTAGTATGGATTATTTGGGATTTTTCGTAATCACATATCTTTTCAGATATCCTGTCGATTTGTGATATGATTTCATCAGATTGTAACCACTGCAGCTCTGCATCTAATGGCAAGGTAACAAAAACAAGGTGTGATGAATATATCGGAGTTTTGAAACTTCGGAATACATGAGAATAGTATATACTATATTTTTTCTCTTGAGCAAGGACTAAAAAATAACAAAACATCTCCTTGTTGATTAAGCATGAATGAGTTGAATGAACAATCATATATGGTTCTGGACTCCTTTGCTTAAACAATATTCAACTGTTTTAAATAAGTCAAACATTGTACTATATGGCGTGCATGAATGTTTGACTTATTTAACCAGAAGACTTAACCTTGGAGGACGGCAGGACAATGTTACAATGCTATATAATGTATATAATGTTCCAGAGCGAAATTGATAGTAAAAAGTAGGGGTGCACAAATGACGGACATGACCGGGCCACCTATATGCCCTGGTCATGTCCTAAATAATTGTCGGGTCTGAATTTTTGGCCCGAGACCCGGTCATGTCCTGTTTGGCCCGACACCGAGATCGGGCCGGACATGACCACCGGGCCACATGACGGACCATGTTGGTCCCAAATTTTTTTTTTAACAATTAAATAAAAAACTTCCACTTTTCAACCATTAAATAAATTGATGTATTATGTAGGAAAAATAAAGAATTGTAATCAACTATTTTTAAATTAAATAAGTAATTAATTAATTATGAAATAGTTTGATAATTGTGTTAATTAATCAAAATATTTTTACTAAAAATAATAAAATTATCGGGTCGGGCCGTCCTGTTGGTCATAGAGCATATGCCCTGGTCCTGTCCTACCCGATAGCCGAGTCGGTCATGTCCTAATCGGGCTGGTCTCGGGCCACTTCGTGACAGACCATTTTTGGCATAGGACCGGATCGGGTCATGACGGGCCAACCGGGCCGCCGGGCTTTTGTGCACCCCTACTAAAAAGAAATTCCATATACTCATTGAAAACTTTTATTGACCCTTATACCTTTTTTCCTAACAAAATATTAGGGTTTATGTTATTGTAATTCAATATAGGGTAATGACTCTAATTTGCCTTTTAAGTAATTACCATGGAGCACTGAGCACCCTAAATTAACAACAGACTTTAATTTGTCTTTCTAGTAACCAAAGTGGTCAAATTTTACACTAACCTGACGATCAAATACGTTTGACAGTTAAAAAACTTTATAAAATTGTATATTGACCCCATATTTTTTTTCTTATTTATTTTTTGTCCCTATAGTTTTTTTCAATTTTCGTTTTAGTCCCTGTAGTCTAAAAAAAGATGTTTCGGTCCCTCAAGTTTGATTCCATTAGCACAATTAGTCCCTATAGTTTAATAAGAACTTGAATATGAGTGAACGTTGTTAAATATGCTGACATGTCACTAACGTTGTTAATTATGATGACATAACTAGATAACTAGGAAATTCATGTGGTCAAATGAAATATGAATTTTGGATTTTAAAAGAGTTAAAAAATTGAAAAATTCATGATGGCATTTTCCCTTTTTTAAGTGTGTTTTCTTTTTAGAATAAAAGTTCAAAATGCCTTGTTATTATATATTATAAGGCGTTCCAATTCTGTCCCGAAAAATCAGTCTCCTTAGAGAGAGAAAACTACCCTCACGGCAGCACCAATATACACTCACTTAGAGATGTAATTTGCCACCACTCGTAATACTTTATTAGGTTCTAAATATATGGTTTATTTGAGAAAGTAAATTAGAGCACAAATATAGGACTTCTTTCTAATTACTCATAACTTTTTTTTGTTACAGAAATAGTTTCAGAAAGGGTTTAGGCTCAACTTAATCTCAGGTTAGGGCAATGAATGCCAAAATTCCACGGGGTCACAGACCAGGTAAGAGAGTACATATGTCTCCCCCTCCCCCTGGCCGACAACCACTTGGGACTAGGCTTCAGGAACACCCGCTTCATTCCAGCCGTAGATCGCTTACCTAGGACCTCGATGGAGGCTTTCTTTTACAAAATGTCCATCCCAAGATCGAACTCTTGATGTGGTGGCAACCCATCATTCATTATTCAACTCCCTCGCCACTGAGTACAAGGCCTCTAGGAATTTTGTTAATGTCTTGGAATTCATACTTTTTAGCATGATTCACTTGCTTTTATATACACTTTTTGGAGATTTTGTAGCTATTTTGGAGGCTGAATTATAGGAAGGATGCATAACACTTGAAGTTGGAGAATCACTTGTTTATAGTTTTTCTTATTTATTTTTATAGTTACCCTTCACATCTTAACATTTGAATCACTCAAATTGGGCGAGAGTGCGATAATCATTACTTGACTGGGTTTTGGAACCAAATCCTCGTGGGAACGATACTTTTCTTATCACTTTATTACTTGGCGCGACCCGTGCACTTGCGGAGCGAACAAGTTTACTCATAACTTTTTCTTTAAATTGTAGGGGTTGATCTCGCTCTTGCTTATTTATACAATACATTTTTTTATTTATATTTCATATTGACCATTTTTCTAAATTAAAATTAATTTATCTAACTTATAGAAGTATATAATTTAATTATCAACATGTTTTTTCATAAATTCTATATTATATGCTTTTATGACTCAGTAGGTTATTTAACATCTTCAATCTCAGTAGTATCATATTGTTAACTAAACCTCACAGGAAGAACATGTAATTAGGAATGGCCGGTTTGGTTCAATAGTAAACTCGCTTGCTGTGGAGTTTGAGGTCGTGAGTTTGAATCTGTCTCTCTGAAAAAAACAACGGTAAAGCTGCTTAGTATATTTTTTTTCCCAACACCCTCACTAAGTGGAGATCAAATTGGGTTAGTCCTCCATGGTTAATTAGTGATCACCAACCTATAACCTCTCCATTTAGTTTCTCTTCCATTACCCTCTATTTACATAAAACTGCATTGTATTATTTTTTAAAATAAAATCACATGAGATATTGCAAAAAAGCCACGCGAAAAAATAATCACTATACCATTAAAATAAAATAAACATTAATTTTGAACAAATTTTTGGATCATAAGCTTTTTTTTTGCCAAATTTTGGATCATAAGTTTTGTAAAGGAGTAAGATAAATTTTGGCCAACATGTTAACATAGAAGAGTTTAGCATAATTAAGTTTTAAAGGATTTTTACAAGTCAATAAACTTTTAAAATTGACATTTTGAGGGTAGGAAGAACTTAAGGCATCTGTTATGTTGTGACACGTGGAGTATTACTTGTCAAGTCACGTCAGCACAAGTGCCCTATGATGACACATCACAGCGGCACAATATGCTATAGTGGCACGACACACACGCACAAATATACACCACTGTGTCACAACACATCAGCATAAACTAGTGCTACTAAAGAGTAGGTAGTTGGTTGAGCTGGTAGGTGGACTACAACCCCTGTAAATATAAGAACGCGTGTTCGAATCTTGGGAAGCGGTCTCATTGGGAGAGAGGACAATCTTGGCTGGTGAACCTATGCTAATGGCTGATTCACTTGCAACTGTTGTAATTGAAATACTGAGAATATCACAAGTCATCCTAGCAAAGCTAGGAAAATGAGGTGAGATATTCTTCGAATAATTTCGTATCTCATTTTTCAAATATTTTTTGAATGAAGTTGTCGTTTCGGTGCGAAAATGGTAACATGGAAACTGAAATATAAAAAGTTTCATAACAAAGAAAAGATAGCAAAAATCTCAATTCCATAAAAACATGCATTTTATGAAATATATTGATTGATGATATTTTTAAAGGTTATATTTATATTTTTTCCACATGCAAGTAGCAGAAAAAAGTATTGATTATCGGATTAAAGATCATATTTGCCCCGAAAGTTTTAGGCTAGGATCAAAACATATAGGATGTGGGGGTAAATTTGATCAATTTTTTTAATTTCAGGAGCAAATTTGATCTCAAAAAACTTCAGTGGCAAATTTGAACGTAACCTAAAACTTCTGGGGCAAATATAATTTTAACTTATTGATTATTCAAAAATAACTTGATACACATTTTTGCCCTAGAAGTGTTCAAATCATAGCAAATTTACCCTCAAATTTTAAAACATTGACTTTCACCAATAACCTATTATATCCACAAATGTTGACATGATTCTGTCACCTTATATATGTTATCATTTCAATGAATATTTTTGCCTTTGCGTTAACCACCGGCGTTTTTTCCCAAGAAGTATGTTTTTTTTGGACAAAATTTTCCCGAGAAGTATCCAACTGATCAGAAAAAGGTATACATTGCTTTCATTCATAAACCCCGGTTCCTACTTCTGCTTTCCTTTCAAGAGTTTGAGGGTATTCACACTTTGAAGCTGAAGCAGATGTTAATGGAAGGCAACCCACCATTCCTACATGATATAAATCGAGCCCACCTTCAAGGATTTCCCTCACGAAGCATCTAGCTTCTTCACAATATATATCTAGCTCTTGGCTCTAAATGAAGTAGATAAAATATTGGAGTAGATTACTAAACAAATTCAAAATAAAATAGGATTGTTGACAACTTGACATAGAAGGGTTTATTTCAAAGTTATTAAGAAATAAAAATCATTTTGGATTGAATAAACTAATTATAAATTGATTTGCTTGAATTTCATTTCTAAAATAATTTATCAGTGTTATAAAATTATAAATAATCTAATACTCCTCTGTCCTAAATATAAGACTTTTATTGGGAGATAAGTTTAGTACTCCCTCCGGTCCCTAATGTAAGAGCCCAAAATTTGAATGGTTTTGGTCCCTAATGTAAGAGCTCACCCCACATTCTCTCCTCATTTAATGCATTTTTTCCTACTTTACCCCTAACTCTCTTTCATATTTATTAATGGTTATGTATTTCTCTCTCTTAAAAGTACCATAATAAATATGGGCAATTTTGGAAAAGAAGCATTAACTCCAGACATCCAACTAATATTCACATGTTTTCTTAAGAAGCGTTTTTTTGGCGGTTGGCTCTTACATTAGGGACCGGAGGTAGTACTAAATAAATGACCTCTTTCCTCAATAATAAACAAATAAAAAAAGAAGGGTGAAGATAAATATAAATAAGTAGCTATATATTGGTAATATTATTAAATTTTAACTAACTTATTTAACATTCTTCATTCAATCAAATTAAATAACAGTGACTAACACTAATCATATTTTGTGGTTAATTGTCTTATTTAACCTATTAGTTTGTCAAATCCAAAAAATAGTCAATTGATTCTATATATATTTATTTTTGAAGGAGTATCGAGGTAGTATACTAGTAGTATCTATTTGGTTGTAGGAAAGAAAATGAGGAAATGGAAAATGAAAAGGTGAAGATAGAAAGTGGAGCTAAATTAGGTAATGATAAAAAATTAAAGTTTGTGCCCCTGGGAAAATTAAGTCAAATGGGAAAATTAAGCCACTTTTTTCAAAGTTCATCTAAACATAAAAATAAAGTCAAATGGGAAATTTAAGCCACTTTTTTCAAAGTTCATCTAAACATAAAAATAAGTCAATTTAGAGCTTATTTTCTAACTAACTTAAAAATAATTTAACTTAAAAATAAGTCATTTTTAAATAAGTCAAGTCAAACACACCGATTATCTCATTATATCTAGCCAAATGGAAGTCTAAATTTTTGGAAGCGTGAAGCGTCCCTTCGTTTCCTCCGAGGTTTCTTCCTCTGACTCGACGAAGATAAGAAAAAAGGTATACTTTGCTTTGATTCAAAAACCCTATCCCTTCTCTTGCTTTCCTTTCAGCAGGTGAAGAAACTAAAGCTGAAGCAGATGTCAATGGATGCCCTCAACCACAACCCACCATTTCTCCCTGATGAAATCATCACAAACATTCTTAAGAGACTTCCATTGAAACCCCTTTTCAGATTCCAATGTGTCTCCAAACACTGGAAAAACATCATCAAAACCCCATTTTTTCTCCACCAACACCAAAACCCTAATCTCCTCATTCAACACTCTCTCAGAGACCACCCTCTACACTTCTCTTTGCTCACTCATCACAATATGCAATCTCATGCCTTTGACAACACACCCACTCGGATGAATTCCATGCTAGGCATTGTTGATTCTATCAATGGCCTTGTCTGCTTCTTTGACTATAATACCCTTCCTCCTGTTCCTGTCCTGTGGAATCCAGTCACTCAAGAGGTCAGAAGAGTACTTCACACCCCACATTTTGATTTTGATGGTGTTCCTGTTGGTTGGTGCTTTGGATTTGGATACAGTCCTGTATTGAATGATTATAAGATAGTGAGAATTTCTGAGACTGACATGATTTATGATGTGCACGTGTGTTCATTAAGGACTGGTACTTGGGAATACACATTTTCTGAATGCCTAAGAGGGGTTAGCCTTTATTGTGATGGTGTTACTGTCAATGGATTTATGTTTTGGCATGGAAAAATTTCACACTTCTATACGGGAACAGGTGAAAGGGATGTGATTGTTTCATTTGACTTGGTAACTCAAGAGTTCACTGTGACACCATCTCCTGTGGCCTCAACCCATATAGGTGTCAAATTGAGTGTGTATGATGACAAACTTGCGCTGATTTCTAGAGCATTGAGGATAAACACTAGATGTTCTCGTGTTTATTTTGGGGTGATGGAGGACATGGGCACAGGTTCATCTGAAAGTAGATGGAGTTCGAGTTGGAAATATATTTATAACTCTACCTCATCCGATTTTTATGCTGAGACTGTTTGGATGAGTAAAATTGTCTACACTGAGTATGAAAAGCCCAGAGTTAGTCCTGAAAGTGAGGCTGAAATGGAGATTGCTGAACCAAAACGTTGGCTGTATTTGATTGATGTATCTACTGATGAACGCAAGCGGCTTGCTATCCCTGGATATTTGCCTGGCTTCAGTGTTAGTGTTCGCAACTATGTGGAAAGCTTCGTGCAGATTGGTGATATCCAAGATTGAAGAGCCTTAGTGTTTTCGTTGTTTAGATGTCTTGGTGGGAAAAATATCAGTATCAATGTAGATCATTCAGTAGTTTGATGCCCTTTTAATGCTGAATGTAAAACAGTATGATAAATGTAGACCAGATGTTTCTCGCTTTATTTTGCCTATCTATGTATCATGTTGTTCCTTATGTTTGTGTGAATTTTATTTAATTGCTTGTGTGCAGAGTATGTGGTATGTATTAGCAGCTAACTTGTCTGAAATTGACCACTTCAACTCAACAAACTGAGGGAAAATAAGTCATGATGAACAAAACAAGCATCTCATGCATCTCATTTGTGAAACATTGTTCAATGTATGATAAGAAGTGTTTTGCTCTGAATCCTTTTTTGTGTGGCTTCATTCATATTCAAATGAACCTTTTTTTGATGATCATAAATAACTAAGTGTAAACTCAGGTACAAATATTTTTAACTGCATGTGTTAGTGTATGGATTATTTGGGATTTTTTGTTATCAGATATCTTTTCAGTTTTCCTGTCAATTTGTGTTGTCTTTCATCTGATTGTAACCACTGCGGCTCTGCATCTAAGGGCAAGGTGTCCAAAACAAGGTACGATGATTATATCCGAGTTTTGATACTTTCATTCAAAAAAAAAAAAACTTCGGAATACATGAGAAAAGTAGTATACACTGTATTTTTCTCTTGAGCGAGGACTAAAAACAATTAACAAAACATCTCCTTGTTGATTCAACATGGATGAGTTGAATGAACAATCATATATGGTTCTTGACTCCTCTGCTCAAACAAAGTTTTAAATGAGTCAATCATTGTACTATATGGCGTGCGTATAGGAAGGAATGCTTGACTTATTTAACCATCAAACTTAACCTTAGAGGACGGCGGGACAATGTTACAATGCTATATAATTTTCAAGAGCGAGATTGATAGTAAAAAAGAAATTCCACATACTCATTGAAAACTTGTATTGACCCTTGTACCATTTTTCTAAAAAAACAAATTAGGCTTATGAACTTTCACTAAATAACATCTAATATAACTATATATTTTCCGTATGGCATCTTTCTTCGCGTACACACTACAAAATGAATTCAATGTTAAGCCCCTTGGACTTCCTCAACAATCTCTAAATTGCATAACAATGTGTGAGGCTAAAAGCATTGATGAATTTAAATTTGACCTCTTAAACTTCCTGAAACTCTCCATATACAGTATTTTCCAATCTCCGATGCTTCGTTTTCTCCCTCGCTCCTCCTCTCGATGCTTTGGTCGCTCCCTCCAAAGATTATCATCAAGTCCGTATTAAAATTCTCTCCGTCGCTTTTTACATTTTACCCTCACTTCATCATATTATTTAATCAGCAGTTTCCAATATATTTTTTTGATCGATGACCCAATATGTATCTGAAAGATATACCAGGCGAGAAGTCGTGTCCGGAATTACTGGAAGTGCTGTATTAGATACATTTTCTTTTGCTGCATGCACGATGTTCTTCCTAATTAAAAATGCCTATGATTGTGGAAAAGGTAATTCATACTATTGTTTCATGATTTTGTATTCTTCCATTGTCTCTGTTTTATTTTTTTGACAAATCTTCCTTTTGAAATTGACAGATTTGGTCATACCTTATGTTGAAATTATTTGATAGACCTTCATCACTCATTTTGCCAAATATATTTTTATCGGTTTGTTGTATACTCTTGGTTTCCATAAGCATAATACACATGCCAGTCTTTTTTTTCCCTTGATTAAATGTTTTTGTTTCTTCAAATTTTTATTGACAGTTTCAGTACCTACTTATTCTTTGTTTCCTAATCTGAGAAGACCAAAGTCTTTCTCTAAGGATTTTCACTCCCCATCCCGAGATCCCCGTCCCAAATCTCTTCCTCATTCATGGATATCAATGATATCCACCCATTTTTTGTGATTGCATACCCTCAAAAAGGGAAAATATAATTTTGATTATAACCCTTTATATATACATACATGCTCCCTTTATTTATATATTCATCAATTTATGTAGTCACTATTTTTATTAGGGTTTTGTTTTTATTGTGCAGGCTACAGAGAGGGAGATAGGATCTTAGGAGTAGGAGATAAAGGTTATTAGCTTATGTTAAGGTAACTTTTGAGAAGGGACTTTATGCTCTTATTTACAATTTGTTTCCTGAGAAACCGAAATGCAAAATTCGTTTTCATCAAGAGAATCGGCATGAAGGTAAATGGAAGAGAAGGAAGTGCAAGAAACATGGGTTTAAGGTAGACTTTTGAAGTGTCATTTGCATGTTTGACAAGAGTTTGATGTATGTTCTGCACCATGGGTTTTTTAGATTACATGGCTGAAATTATACAAGTCTAAGAAAACATACAAGACTAAGTTATGTTTTAGCTTCTTGATCCACTAATGAACTTTGGTGTTCAAGATATATGTACAAAGAATATGCAACCCATTGGATTTTAACAAGTTTGCTGAGAACAAGAATTGGATTTAAGGTGTTTTATTTTAATTCTATTTAAATTTTAGTTCAGACACAACACTGTTATTGCCATATCAATAATAGTAAGCAAATTTATGAAAGACATTAACCCAACAACTCAATTCACTTAGCATGTTACTAAATGATTTTGCCCCTGCATTTTCATTAGTTTTGCTGTTAGTTACATGGATTGCCAACAGCAGCATGTATTACATGGTTTTTGCATATTTAGATTTTGACAGAAAACTAATAGTCATTCGGGAAATTGCAGCTACTCAAACTATCATTGTATGCACATTCTCTTTGATTTCCTATGTTTATCGCTTTCCCCAATTTATCATTAGTTAAGGTGGTGCTGTTATTATTAGTTATAGTGGTGAAGGCATCTCTTCTTCTCTTGCCTATGTTAAACTTAAATCGTGTTCACCTGCATTTATGGAACAACATTGTGCCTATATATTTGGTGTGTTCCTTTTGGCATTTCTACTTCGATTCCCTTCCCAATTCAGGTTCAAGGTTGGTGCACATGGAGCAGCCAGACTTCAATAGAGAAAATGCACAAGGAATATTTTACTTTTTAGTGTTGTCTTTGATGTGTTTAATATTTTTCCTTTGCTCCATGTGATATTTTACTTCTCTTTGTACAGCTTCGTTTTAAGAATGTTTGCTTCTATTTGTGCAGCTTTCCTTATATGGTGTTTAGTTTTTCTCTTCTCTCATGTCATGTTATGTCTTGCCTTTAATGATGATCCTTTCAACAAGGATACTTCATTGAACATGATCCCAACACTGAAGGGAAATTGATTTAGCAGAAGTGAGAGTGGGGCAAATAAAAATAAGAGTCCGTATTGGAATAAAATGAAATACTAATGCAGTATTGACTTTTCAGATTGAGACATATGTTATTTTTGTTGTTACTAGAAACCTGTTTGATCATATGAGTAAAGATGATAGAGACGGTAGACTGAATATTTGAACCATGAATGTAGTCTTAAAATTTCATCTTTGCATATCAATCATTTTATTTTTGTTTTTTGCTACTAACACTTGCATTGCAGTCTGAAATTTAGGCATTCTGAGTTATAAACCAGCTTGGCGTTTTCCACCCACGGAACAAAGATCAGCCACCATTATAAACATTTTTATATGAGACTCTTTTGCTTCTGAATTTGTAACTATTTATATTATGGGGTATTGCAGACCCATATCATTAGTTTTTAAACCTAAATGGTTTTTTAATCTTTGCTCGGATTTCATACACAGATTCTTTCTCTTCATGTTGAATTATTGATGAGGTGATGAATTTAAAATCTAGGATTTTTTTTTGAACTGAAAATCTAGGATTTACACAGAACAGTAAAATAGCAATGAAAGTACAAGTGACAAACTTATTGAATCTCAATCTTTTTGCTTTACAATATTCTTTCTGTCTTATCATTATTAATATTAATACATTTATGATAGTGAAACTGTTACATTAATACATTTATATCAGGGAAAGAAATCAC
Organism: Mimosa pudica; assembly: GCA_029929735.1. Taxonomy (NCBI): domain Eukaryota; kingdom Viridiplantae; phylum Streptophyta; class Magnoliopsida; order Fabales; family Fabaceae; genus Mimosa; species Mimosa pudica. Next base: position 6,218,437 of record JAKELP010000020.1, read on the forward strand.
ACAACTCTCTCATTTATTAGTAATGATTTAAAAAAAAAAACGTCTTTTTTATAATTGACTATAACAATTAACACATTCATCAACCTGATGAGTGTGGCCCATCATTTACATTATTACATATTATAGGAAGAGGAGAAATGACGTGGCAGGAAAGCAATGTAGTTCAGGGGTAGTTTTGGTAATTCTGTTAATAATTCTGTTAGGGGCAATTTCGGTATTAGCCTAATATTCTGTTAGTAGCATAAGGGAGAAGAAATAAAGAAGCGTATAAATAGAAGAGAATAGGCAGAGAAGAGGGAGGTGAGAATTGAGGCTTTGAGAGGGTGGTGTTCTCTATTACACCATTTTTATCTTTTCTTGATCTTCTCTGTAATCTTCCATCAGATACCTAATCTGTGGGAGTGATACTTTATTGAAATTCAATAATACATCATTGTTTTTTCATCACAACCCTTTGCCCTTATTAACATTTATGTCAGAGGAAGAAATCACAGAACTCTCTCCTTTATCATTGTGGTTGGCCTTCAACTAAAAGGATTCAATTTTTTAAAAATTGATAAGGGGAAGTTTGACAAACAAGTGACTAAAAACTAGGAATGAAAAGGCAGAAAAATTAATCACAACACAATACATCAGTAAAAAGGAGACAATGATACTGATAAAACAAGTTCAAATAAACCTCAGACTTGAATGGTCCCGTTATAATATTTGTTTTATCCAAATGATTCACTGCCTCTGTAAATCATGCAAATTGTTTGTTTCTGTATTGTGTTTTAAATTACCAATTTCAGTTACACAGCACCCTTCATATGCCGAGCCGTTTTGATTGATTTGTTGTTTTTGCATGATTCTACTCCATTGAGCCATCCCATTTTGTTTTGCTCACTTATTCCAAACGTTTTATTGTGGTTTATTTTTTTGATGTCAAGCTCTTTTTCAAGACTTGATATTGACAATTATCCCTTAGATCAATTAAGCTCTTATGTTGCCTAAGGGGGCGTAGACTAGCTGGTAAGAAAGAGGAAGGTAAGGCACCGCATACCCACCAGGTCATGAGTTCGAACCCTTGGGAAGTTGTCACCCCAAAATGGGGAATCCCGGCGGCGACTTTGGATTAGTCGGTCTCCTGAAGGGGGGCCAGACACCGAAGGCTCTAAGCAAAAAAAAATTAAGCTCTTATGTTACTCAGAATCCAAACATTGAAAAATGGCTGGCCATTTATTGTCATATTGGACAATTACAATAATTATTAGTAATTGTTACACTTAACCATATATTATAACGTAAATCATCATCTGAGGACATCAACAATGGCCACACACTTGACAAAATAATTTCCCCTGTTAAATAATTTCCCCTTCCATTTCCTATGTGTGATAATTGCCATGAGTTTAAATTCTCACGTGGCAAATACTAAAAATCTCAGTCAAGAATGTTGATGATTTTGGAACTGTAGCCAAAATAAAATTGAGGATCAAGTGAGTGCTTAATCCATGAATAATTGGATGACTTCAATGGATTGTATTGATTTCATTTCGGTTATATGACTTCATTTTGGCCATATGAGTAAGCACCTGGAACTCAATTCACTAAAAAACAGAATTGCATTGTAGTCTCTGATTTAGGCATTAGTCCAACAACTAAATTCACTAAGCATGTTATACTAAATGATTTCTCCCTGCATTTTCAATAGTTTTGCTGTTAATGCCATATCAGTAAGCATATTTACTAAAAAATCTAAAAATTGCATTATAGTCTCTGATGTAGGCATTAGTCCAATAGCTCAGCTCACTTAGCATGTTACTAAATGATTTTGCCTCTGCATTTTCAATAGTTTTGCTGTTAATTACATGGATTGCCAACAACGGCAATTATTACATGATTCTACCCCTACATATTCAGCTTTTGACAGAAAATAATAGAAAATTGGACTCCTAATTTATTTATTAAATCACTTTTGAAACTTACTACTTAACATCTTCCTAATTCAAAATTTTGGAGTACTTAAGTTTTTTTTTCCATTACTAATTTAATTAACCTTAATCAAACTTATTCATAAAGTTGAAGCGCTTTTCAATAATTTAAAAATTTTGTTTCCTTATATTTTTTAATATTTATCAAATTGATCTTATATTTAGAATTGGATGATAGTTATATTTTTTTAGAATATTAAGTTGAATACAAAACTAAATCATTGTGTTGATGGGTTGTGTTAATGATTATTTTTCATATGTCTAACTATGGAACTTAATTATAAATAATATGGAAGACTTCCAATTTGTTTGACGTTAGAAGTATACTTTCAATAATTTTACATATACAAAAAAATTGTCGAATGGATCACTTAATATATCATACATTGATAGTATTTTCCAACAACACCCTTATTATTTAAAATTTCTACTTTTAACAATTTAACATATACCTAAAATTTTTTAATTGATCACTAAAAGAACTCTATTTTTTGGGGAAATTCACCAAAAAAAGACAATTGCTCAGAGAAATTCATTTTTTAGGGGGAGATGAGGAAGTTGAAAATGGAGTTTGACTCTTCTTTTATTTTTACACGCAGACGAGTTTTATTCTTTGATGGCCAAGTTGAAAGTATATAAACTGCATTAAGATTATTAATCATGTTAATTTTGTATCCAATATCAAGTGATAATAAAAAAATCACATAATACAACAGCATCCCGTGCATCGCACGGGGTCAATCACTAGTTTGAACTAATTAGAGAATATATTTTTATGATCAGTTATCAAAATGCACTCCATCATATAATATTGTTAACTAAACCTCAGAGGGAGAACATGTAATCAAGAAGGGCTGACTTAGCTCAGCGATAAGCTCGCTTAATATAGGGTTTGAGGTCATGAGTTCAAATAAGTCTCTCTGCAAAAAAACAGAGGTAAGACTTACTAATATATTTTCTTCCTTAAAAACATGAACTAGTGCTATTAAAGAGTAACTCCTAATGGCTTTGGCTAAAATGACCAATTTTAAAAGTTTAGTGGCATATAAAAACGCTTCTAATCTTAATTGTCTCTAACCTTTGTAGGTTAACACTTTCTAAGCCAAAATATACCTTAATCCATTGTTCTCAAACCCGTGCTTTAACACTTCGATTTTACAAGTATATCTAACTAAAATGTGTTATTGACAAGTCACTAAAATTCTTAATGGTCATAAACTCGATAGAAATTTGTTTGTTTACATGTCAAATTAAACGTTTTTATGTTTCTATCTCATAGAAAATCGTGTTAACTTCCTGTTAACTAATTTTATTTATTTTTATTTGACCAAATTCAATGAATTTATAAATAGGTTTTATAGAAATTTTTCTATTGAGGTTGAAAACGTATAAATGTTGATATATGCAGTATCAACGATTTATATTTAAAATATACCCTAATTCAAAATATTGCTATTTTTGTATATTAATTACTTATAGACGAGAAACACACATTTATTAATAAACGTAAACTCTCACAAGTTTACAATTCGATTTTATAATCCAATTTTACCTTCTTTTTATAAGTTTATAAACTCACGAGTTCCACAACTTGTCTTAATCATTCTCTTAGCTAAAACTAAAACTAGGTTGTTTAATCCAAGTGATGGAAGGAAATAAATCAAAGTGAGAGATTAGATTAGATTGTAGAGTAATCATGGCAAAAAAAAGATTCTAGAGTAATCAGTAATCACAATGGAAATCAAATGTATGAGGTGTCAATAATGAATAATTTTGAATAAGCAGAGAATCATAATTCATAAATCATAAATCATCATCATAATAATAATAATAAGAGTGGCCTTAGTCTTATTCTCCTCTCTCATATTTCTTCGCACCACCCAACCCAAAAGAAAATTCAATCTCTCTCTCTCTCTCTCTTATTAACTTTCTCCTTCGATTCAATCTTCAATTCCGATCCATCTTAATGCTTAAAGGGTTCATTCTTTGAATCAAAACTCAGCCGAATGATCGGATCAGGCATGTCAAAGAGACTTCCCTACTCCAACAAAGACATTCACTATGACAACGCCAAGTTTCGCCACCGTTCTTTCCTTAAGGTACCCACAATTTGATTCATCATTGTTGTATTGATTCTGGGTTGGTTATGTTTTGTATGGTTTGTGGCAATAGAAGTTTGATTGATGGTATTATGTATCAACAACTGAATTTTCAATGAAACTTGGTGAGAGATTTATTTAGTTGATGCTGAATTTTTGTACATGTATTGATTTTGGTTAGGACAATTGTGTCTTTTAAGCTCAGTTGAGTGTCATGAAATTTGTGATTGATTGATGTGCACTAGCTTAAGCTTGCTGGCCTTATTGAAAATTTAGTTGTTGATACATGTCTAGGTGAACTTATAAAACGAGATCTATTGGTGAATGATAGATCGCAATGATGCCTTATGATCCTTGTAACCGGCCCCACGTAGTGGGATAAAACTTTGTTGTTGTTGTTGATATATGTCTAGGTGGGTAGTTATGTTTTTATGCTACTGATGGGGAAGCATTTTGTATTTTATTTGCCTTATTTTGTTTAGCCCTGATTTTGTTTTGCTCTTCTGAGTTTTTTTTAGTTAATACATGATTACCTATCTAGAACGAGCTAATTCGAACATAGTCAAACTAAACAGATCACTCTTTGATTTTGTGGGTTACATTTCCCGGACTAAGGTTGCTTGAATGTGTAGATCCATTTATAGCTTAGCATGATGCATCCTTTACTTTGATCTGAATATTGGTTTGTTTAATTTGATCTCTTGTGGATAACTTCTGATTCTGATTTGCATTGCTTCCCTAATGAATATGTGTTGCAATGCTCAGTCTCACACACTTGTGCAGATGAAAACAGAGGGATATGGGAGAGAAAGATAGAAATAGAGAAGGAAAGGGGGGGGGGGAGGAACAGAACAGTGAAAATGATTATGGGTAAGAGGATAGACAGAATGTAAGAGGGAGATTCAGTTGAGAAATGAAGAGGGGGATGAGACCAGAAGGAGGAGGAATATGAAAAACTTCTTGAAGGGTGTTAAAAGTAGAGAAGAAAGTTTGGAAGAAGAAATGATTTCTCTTATTTTATTGATTATAGAGTGGTAGTGAGGCTACATTATATAGGAAGAGAAGAGGAAATAAAAATAGAAAATACATAAATGCATATCAAAGAGATTATGCATATCAGATACATATCAAAGAGATTCTAACATATCATATCAGAGAGATTCTAACACTCCCCCTCAAGCTGGAGAATATATGTCAAGCATTCCCAGCTTGCTTCGGAATCTCTCAAATGTAGGTCGGTCAAGTGGTTTAGTCATCATATCACCAATCTGCTCAGAAGAACGGACATATGTCAATGTCATGATCCCCGCCTCTACTTTCTCCTTAATGTAATGTCTATCAATTTCGACATGTTTAGTTCGATCATGATAAACAGGATTCCTGGTCATTTCAATGCTGGACTTGTTATCACACCATATTTGCAGTGGGCCATCAAAAGGAATTCTCAATTCATGTAGTAATCTGATGATCCAGATTCCTTCGCATATACCAAGACATGCAGCTCTTAACTCAGCTTCACAACTACTTCGTGATACAATGGTCTGCTTCTTGCTTCTCCAAGTAACTAAGTTTCCCCAGAGATATGAGCAATAACCTGTGATAGATCTTCCAGTTTCTAGGTCTCTTGCAAGACTTGCATCAGTATAAATCTCCAAGTTCCTAGCTGTTCCTTTCTTAAAGAATATTCCTCTACCTGGATTTCCCTTCAAATACCCAAGTATTCTCATAACTGCATCCATATGCTCCTTTTGTGGTTGGTGCATGAATTGACTTACCATTCCCACAGCAAAACTGATATCCGGACGTGTATGAGTCAAGTATATCAATTTCCCAACAAGTCTTCGATATCTCTCAGTGTTAGCAGGAACTCCCTTTTCCTTTATTTCTAGTTTGCATTGGTCATCCATAGGTGTCTCCTCCGGTTTTGCGCCTAGCATCCCGGTCTCATGTAGCAAGTCTAGTGTGTACTTGCGCTGGGACACATTAATGCCTTTCCTGCTTCTGGTTATCTCCATGCCAAGGAAGTATCTCATCTGACCAAGATCCTTCACTTGAAATTCACTTGCTAGAGCTTGTTTCAGCTGAGCTATGGAGCTTTCATCGTTTCCTGTAATAACAATGTCATCAACATAAACAATTAAAATTGTCACTTTTTCACCATTATGTTTAGTGAACAAGGTGTGATCTGCTTGCCCCTGAACAAAGGTCATCTTCTTCAGCACTCTAGAGAATCTGTCAAACCAGGCTCTTGGAGACTGTTTCAATCCATACAAAGACTTCTTCAACCTGCACACAGTGTTATTAGGAGCTTTGACACCCTCTGGAACTTCCATGTACACTTCTTCCTCTAAGTCACCATTTAAAAAGGCATTTTTAATGTCTAATTGATGTAATGACCAATCCAGGTTGGCTGCAATAGAAAGAAGTATGTTGATGGTACTAAACTTGGCAACTGGAGCAAACGTCTCCTCGTAATCAATGTCATATGTCTGAGTGTACCCCTTTGCAACTAATCTGGCCTTATACTTGTCGATGCTCCCATCAGGATTAAATTTTGGAGTAAATATCCACCTGCATCCAACTGCCTTCTTCCCTCTCGGAAGATTTGTAATCTCCCATGTTTTATTCTCTTTGAGAGCCCTCAACTCCTCTTCTGTAGCTAACTTCCAATTAGGATCAGTCATAGCTTGTTGGAAAGTGTGTGGGATTTTCACCTGAGCAGTGTTAATTACAAAGCTCTGCATCTTTGCAGACAGATTACTATAAGAAACAAATTTCTGAATAGGATGTTGAGTACAAGATCTTACCCCCTTTCGCAGAGCAATAGGCCAGCCCATCTCTTCAGGATCTATTCTCGAGTCAGATTCATGGTCATTTCTCGGAGCGGAAGGAACTCTACTATCAGTTGCTTCATTGCCTGATTATAATTCCTCATCATGTTGATCTTCAGAGACCATCTCAGTATTGATTTCAGCATTGTTTTCCACTCTGGGTTGAGAATTGTGTTCACTAAGGTTGTCCTGGGTGATTTCTATTTCTGGGATGGTTATGGCTCTTTCAGAGTCTACTGGGTTGGATGTCATTTCAGGGTAAACTAAGATCTCTTGTTCAAGGCTTGACTTAGGTGTGGGATTCACAATTAGCCATTCTGTACCATCACTCTCCCCCTGAATGGGTAATTTGGGATAATATGTCTCACTCTCGTAAAACACTACATCCTTTGAGACAATGGTTTTTCGGGTGATTGGATTGTAGCATTTATAACCCTTTTGACTTGGAGAATACCCAACAAATATACATTTTTCTGCTCTAGGATCAAGTTTGCCCTCAGCCTGTTTGTGAACAAACACGACACACCCAAAAGTTTTTGGAGGTAAGGTATGAATGAGTGGAGAGTTGGGGTAGCTTTCAAGGAGTTTCTGTATAGGAGTGGAGAAGTTGAGAACTTTGGATGGCATACGATTGATAAGGTAGGCAGCGGTAAGAATGGTATCTCCCCAGAATATTTTAGGGACATTTCTTTCTATCATAATGGCTCTAGTTACTTCTAGGAGGTGTCTATTCTTCCTTTCAGCCACTCCATTCTGCTGAGGGGTGTACACACAAGAGGTTTGGTGGTAAATACCTTGCTTGGTTAGAAACTCTTTCATAGAACTACTTAAATATTCCTTAGCATTATCACTCCTTAAAATTTGGATAGAGGTGTGGAATTGGGTTTTTACATAAGAGTAGAAACTTTGGAATATTTGGTTCACTTCAGATTTTTCTTTCATTAGGTAAACCCATGTAGTTCTAGTGTGATCATCAATAAAGGTTATGAACCATCTGGCATTGGCTTGGGTTTTGGTTTTAGCAGGCCCCCAAATGTCACTATGGATTATTGTGAAGGGTGTGGTCGGCTTATAGGATAGTTGAGGATAGGTGGATCGTTTTTGCTTTGCGAGTTGGCAAGTTTCACAAGAAAATGGTACCGAATTTTTATTGAATAGACTTGGAAACAAATGCTTCATATAATCAAAACTTGGATGGCCTAACCTTTGGTGCCACAAAAGAACATCTTCATTATTGGAATGCGAGCTAACAAGTGCCTTATTTGCTTCTCGTTTCCTTCGGTTAGAGCCTTCAAGATAATAGAGTCCATCCCATTCCTTAGAATTGCCAATCGTCCTCCTCGAGTTTAAATCCTGAAAAGTACACCCACTTTCATCAAAGATCACTCTACATCTCTTGCCTTTAATTAATTTACTCACAGATATCAGATTACAAGTAAGCGCAGGAACAAAGAGAACATTGTGAACTTCTAAGTATTCTGTCAACAAAACAGAACCAATTCCTGCAACTTTTGTAACAACCCCATTGGCAACTTTAACTCTAAGATTTTCCGGACATAATCTAAGAGTTTTGAATAAACCTCTGTTTCCACTCATATGATCTGTAGCTCCTGAGTCAACGATCCATGTATCATCAGCAGTCATAGTAGTATTAAGGGCTATTATGGAATTACCTGACTGAACAAGGTTTACATTTGATTTGTAATCGATAATCATCACCTGAGGCTCTGACATAAGTTCTGGTGCTTCTTCAGGCTTCACTGAACCTTTTGAGGAGCTACCCATTAGAGCTACAGGATGAGAATCTGATTTGTCAAATTTTGAAGGAGCTAATGCGGCTGACAGTGGTGGAAAAACAGGCTGAAAACGCGTTTCTGGAATTTTCGGAGCTCCGGCGGTCGTGGACGGTGGCGCGTGGATTTCACGCGCCGGAGGTGTGGTGGCGCGTGGGGGCCACGCGCCGTTGCTGTGGCGGCGCGTGAAGGCCACGCGCCGCTCAGAATGACGCCAGGACAGAGGTTTTGGCCGAACTCGGCCTTGCGAACTCAGCGGTGGTGGCGGTGTCGTGCGACGCGCCATGGATTGCTCCAGATCTACACCGGCCGAATTATTTTGTCTCTCTCTCTCTCTCCGATCTCAGCGGGAACGAACCATTCTCCTCAGATTCGAACGAGGCTCTGATACCATGTTAAAAGTAGAGAAGAAAGTTTGGAAGAAGAAATGATTTCTCTTATTTTATTGATTATAGAGTGGTAGTGAGGCTACATTATATAGGAAGAGAAGAGGAAATAAAAATAGAAAATACATAAATGCATATCAAAGAGATTATGCATATCAGATACATATCAAAGAGATTCTAACATATCATATCAGAGAGATTCTAACAAAGGGCGATAGGAATTAGGAAGGAAGGGAGAAGAGAAAGAAAATGAGGGGGATGGAAAGTAGCTATCCCATTGTAAAATTTATTTCAATATCATTTAAATTTGAGTACAAGGTTGTGCCTAGCTGCTAATTATAAAGTGAGATTTCCTTCACATGATATGATTCATATCATGTGAAGGAAAACAAAATAATATCCTAATTTGTAAAATGATATATAAAAGTAAGCAAGGTTTCCTCTAAATATATTAATTTGTATATTCCATCAGGATGTCTTGGCTATAATTTGAAATATCCTGTGAAACTTATATCTGGCACAATTAGTAGAAACTTCAATGTATATGTATCGTTTTCTGTCATAGTTCTGATGGGGTGTGGTTACTAGAAAGATGGATAGTGAAATATTGGATATAATCATTGTTGCTAATTCAGTATTTGCTCAAAATTATGCAAATTATAAAACTTTGAAATAAAGAGAACTGATTTTCAAAGTTTACAAGGATTTTTATTTTATTTTTTCAAATTGAAAAACATCATCAAATATACTTTTCATGTTTATGGCTTGGTATCTACTTAACCCTTTTGAAAGGGTAATCTTTGACCTTTTAATTTAGTTTCTAGAATAACTGATCATGCAAGGTAGAAATAGATGTATCACATGTAAAGTCCCTATTTAACTTCTAAAATATAGATAAAAAATAAGCAACACATTTATTTCAGTTGTTCTGTAAATGTCACCATGCTACTTTTAAATTATTGATTTTTTTTGTCCCATAGTATTTTAAGGAAAAAGACTTACTGTGTCTCTATTTTCCAGGCCTTTACTCAGAGTTTGGCCAATAGTAATTTAAAGCGTGAATGTACTAGCTGTAGCACGGGAAAGTTCCTGATTTTACTGCTGGTGTTTGGCCTAGCATATGTTATGCTTACTCACACAAGCCCTGGTCCTGTTGTTCCTGATCATGATCAATCAAATGGTGACATAAAAAGTGAAAGTAACCTCATCACCAAGGGCCGCATCACACTAAAAGGCCTCTTAAGACGGCCTCCAAGGCTTCCCCCTAGATTGCCACCTGATTCTAATGGTACTAGTAATAATATTGGATCAGTGTGGACCACCAGGCAACAAAAAGTCAAGGATGCCTTTATTCATGCATGGTCTGGCTATAAAAGTTATGCTATGGGTTTTGATGAACTTATGCCACTCAGCAAGCATGGAGTTGATGGATTGGGTGGATTGGGTGCTACAGTGGTTGATGCCCTTGATACAGCCATGATAATGGGTATTGATGAAGTCATTGCTGAAGCAGGGTCTTGGGTTGAAGAAAACCTTTCTAAAAGAATCAATGAGAAGGGCCAAGTAAATTTGTTTGAAACTACAATCCGTGTTTTGGGAGGGCTTTTAAGTGCATATCATCTTAGAGGTGGGGAGAACGGAATGAACATGACAAATGCAGGGCCTGAACCAGCTGTTTACTTAGAAATTGCCAAGAATTTGGCTGATCGTTTGCTTTCTGCTTTTACATCCAGTCCAACTTCCATCCCCTTATCTGATGTTATTCTGCGTGACTCCTCGGCCCACCCTGCTCCTGGTGGGCTAAGCAGTACTGCTGAAGTTGCCACTGTACAACTTGAATTCAATTATCTCAGTTCAGTATCTGGTGACCAGAAATACAGTGTGGAGGCCATGAAAACCTTGGATCACATGAGAACTCTTCCCAAGGTTGAAGGATTGGTTCCTATCTACATTAGGTAAGGAAATGAATTACACACACACTCACTCACGTCAACCACAGCTTTATTGTTTGAAGTTCTCAACTAGCTCTGTAGTCGATGTCTTTTTTTACCTATATTTTCAGACATGCTCAGGCCATTGTGGTTTCTCTCTCTCTTTCTTTTATTGATTTTATTCTGAACAGTTGATATTGTCTATAAACTTTATGCAGCCCCCACACTGGTCAATTTAGTGGAGAAAACATCAGACTGGGATCTCGAGGTGATAGTTATTATGAATATTTAATCAAAGTGTGGCTTCAGTCTGGAGCTAGTCTCAAGGGTAATGCATCGTACCTATATGAAATGTATGTGGAATCAATGAAGGGTGTTAAGCATCTTCTCGTTAGAAAATCAATTCCAAATGGATTAGTCTTTGTTGGAGAATTGCCTTATGGATTAAATGGTGGTTTCAGTCCGAAAATGGATCATCTGGTACGCTCTTACTCTTTCCTTTCATGTTTAACATTGCTTGATCCTCAAAGGCCCTTAGATGCTGAACAGTTATTATTTTTGTTGTTTATACTAGTACAAAGAGTACAAAAGGGCATCTTAAAGTTATAAACTATTTTCCATCTGTACTATTATTTCTTACTAACATTTCTGAACAATGGATTAATACAGAGTTATTATCGGGAAACAGAATTTTCAAATTCTTTACTCCCTTCAGAATAATGACTTGTACTTCTCTGCTACTCTCAGCTGAGATTTTCATAATAAAACGCTACTAAATGCAATTATGAACTTCTAATCTATCTTTCTAAAATTTAATTTGTTGCTATAAACAAGCTAATAATATGGTGATATTTCTGTTGACATTTATCGCCTAATGTTGATGTGATGGAAACGGATAGGAGAATAGAGTAGTGTGGGCTTGAGTCATGTGTGAGCATGTGTATGTTTAGTGAACAGGGGTATTAGGGTAATTTTGTTAGAGATAGTTAGGGAGAGAGAATGCCTATATAAGAAAGGCCCTATTGTAAAGAGAGATATGAAAAGTTTTAGTGAGAATTGGGAGAGTTGAGGATGTCTCTCAAATACATTCCTAGGGCATAGCTTTTAGGGCTATTGCATTGTTTCTTTTACATTTTTCCTTGGTATCTTCATCTTCCATTAGATCATACTCTGTTGAATTGTATGTTTTCCATTAATATCAGTATATTTTCGGATTGAGTTTCATCAAAGGTATCAGAGCATTACGATTCTAGGGAATAGCAAATTAATTCATGGAGAAGAAGCTTGACACGTTTGATTCTCGTACGCTCAGGGTTGAGCAGAACATCAAGCGCATAAGCACAGACATGGCCACTGTTAAGTGTGATTTGGCTATTCTGAAATCATTGATGGTTGAATTTCTTAATGATTTTCAACCAAATCAGCACTCAGAGGGACCGAATAATCAAATTGATGATTCTTTGGTTTCGAAGGGTTCTCACAAGATAGCACAGATCGATGAAACTGAAGAACATACAAATTCTGAAATTCAAGTTGAGGATAATCATGCTAGGGCTGTGATTGACCAATTGGAGAAGAAGAAACTTCACAAGCACAAATTCGAACCAAATACAGAAGATGATTGCATTTCTGTTGGAAGGATTGAAACGAAGCTTGTGGTCAAAATAGATGAACAGTTGGAGATGAATTTCATTAATAGAGCATCGGTAGAGGAAATTACAGCCTCTACATGGGAGCAAATTTTCGAGAAAAGAATCGAAACTGAAGCAAGAGATGTTAGTCGACTTTTGGTTTCTGCTTTGTCGAAGGCAGAGGCAATTTCAGGAATCTCTCAAAGCCAGTGGATTTTGATTAGGGTTTACAAGGGCCATTGTGGAAGAAGTCCTATTCTTGATTGGAAGGGAAAATTGGTTGGGCTTTATGGTAAACAAAAGGCCCAAATATTCATACGTTTGTTGCAAAGCCCTAGCAAGAAAGCAAGAATGTGGCTATCTACTATGGCTAAGATCGTGCAACTCATGTGGGTGGAAGATGCACAAAATTCAGCCGACTGTTTCTCCATTGATGAACCCCACAGAGTTCCCTGTTTGGTTCTTGCAACTCTAGGGTTCGAAAATTGTAGAAGGCGAATTGGAAGGTCTTGCTATACGGGTATTCAAGTTTTACTCAACTCTGGTCTCTTCTTATTCATTTCATCAAACTTTTATGCTTCCTATGGTATTTTCATGAGGTACTATATCTTTTACATACTGAATCTGAGGAGGGACATTCTTCCATTGAAAAGAAATTAACTGTAATGGTGTTATTCTTTGCTTTTCTGGAAGTTTATGTTGTTAAGCTTGAAATTTCTTATGCCTCTTTCATCAACCACTTTGAAGAGTTGAAGTGGTTACAAGTTTTAAACATTCTTTTAAGTCAATATGATCCTAAAGAAGGAATTTCTGAATCCATTGGGATTTTCCTTGTTGCTTCCCATCATTCTTCTGTTGAGTATTTTTGTGTTGTTGAAGATGAAAATTTTGTAGCAACAAGAACCATGAATTGGAGCATTACTGAAGGGTATTTTGCAGGGGAATGGTTTCAAATTGGATTTACTTACAGTGGAGTGATAGTCCCATATTACTTTGATGTTGCGTATGAATTGGAATTTTTCGAGATGTATCTGAGGCATTTTATTTCTATGAGATGTTTTGTTGCTGAATTCTTCAAGTCATTGGGCTTATTAAGATACTGTTTTGCAAAAGTTTGTTTCCCACTAATTAGAGAGGAGCCCAAACAGAAACTTTCCATTGTTAATAAAATGCTAGGCATGCTTAATTTGCTCGCTGATGTATTGGGAAAGCCGAATAATCCATTTGTATGGTTTGTTCATGGTGTTCTGGAGTTTGTGCTATCTGCTATGGAAATTAAAAATGGAAGTATATGGCTGTTGGGTTTTGTGCGTCTTGAATGGATACAGATGGAGCTTATTCCCTATAGATGGAGAGTCTCATATTTTTGTTTTATCAATGATATGTGGCTTCCTTCCAAGATATATCAGAATAGGTTGGACCCATCAAGACAAGTTGCTGCTGGACTTCTCTTGTTTTTATATTCATTTCAGGTTCTTGGAGTTGCAGTGGGAAAGATGACAAGTATAGCAGTTTGTAGTCTGTTTTGTTTGCTAGGAATGTGCCACTTCCTTTTGGCTATAATTGAAGAAATGTTAATCATTGTCCAAGCAATCAGACTTGTGATCACTGCCATGACAGTTTGGTTGGGGACTTGGATCAAGAATTTCTATTTCAAGGCACAGAAACTGACCATGACATTTGCTTATCACCTTGAGGACAACAAGGTGGCTCTTCATGAGGGGGGTAATGATGGAAACGGATAGGAGAATAGAGTAGTGTGGGCTTGAGTCATGTGTGAGCATGTGTATGTTTAGTGAACAGGGGTATTAGGATAATTTTGTTAGAGATAGTTAGGGAGAGAGAATGCCTATATAAGAAAGGCCCTATTGTAAAGAGAGATATGAAAAGTTTTAGTGAGAATTGGGAGAGTTGGGGATGTCTCTCAAATACATTCCTAGGGCATAGCTTTTAGGGCTATTGCATTGTTTCTTTTACATTTTTCCTTGGTATCTTCATCTTCCATTAGATCATACTCTGTTGAATTGTATGTTTTCCATTAATATCAGTATATTTTCGGATTGAGTTTCATCATGATGCAAAGATAATTGCTGCCTGTGCAGGTGTGTTTCTTACCTGGTACTCTGGCACTTGGTGCCACTAAAGGCCTCACAAAGGAAAAGGCAATGCTAAACAATCTGCTGAGCTTCGAAGACATTGAAAATTTGAAGCTTGCAGAAGACCTGGCTAAAACATGCTTTGAAATGTATTCAGTAACTTCTACTGGATTGGCTCCAGAAATTGCTTACTTTCATACTGAGGTTAGCAAGTCTTTTACTACACATTTTTTTATTTGTTGATTACAAAGTACGAGCATATACATTGTTTCCTCTGCTTGGTATCTCTTAAGAAAAAATGTAATTCGTATCTATTGTTGCTAAGCAAGTATTTGACTGATTATGCAGGAGTTCTCCGAAGAAGGTCTCAGTGGAGGGAATAAGAGCTCAGAATATGTCAATGATATTATAATAAAACCAGCTGATAGGCATAATCTTTTGCGACCCGAGACTGTGGAATCATTATTTGTTTTATACCGCATCACAGAAGATCCCAAGTATGCTTATGTTCCCCCTTATGTACTGGTTTCATTAACAACTTAATTTCCTGGGACTTAGGTAGAAAAAAAATTCCTGGGACTATACCCGTTAAACCAATATCTGAGGTTTAATATTTCTTTCTTGATGATTCTTTGATGACCTAATTTGTTATGTTACAGATATCGTGAATGGGGTTGGCAGATATTCAAAGCTTTTGAGAAATACACAAAGGTTGAGACTGGTGGATACACTTCTCTAGACGATGTAACTACTATTCCTCCTCACAGAAGAGACAAAATGGAAACTTTCTTTCTGGGAGAAACGCTGAAGTATTTGTACTTGCTGTTTGGAGATAGCTCTGTTGTTCCCTTGGATAAATTTGTTTTTAACACAGAAGCACATCCTATACCAATCAATTTTAAAAAATGATACATTTTTTATTTTGACCGCAAAGGCATACAATTGACAGAAAGCTTTTAGCCACCAAGAATGAAGTGGCATAAAGTGAGAAGCTTCTTTGAAGTTAATCAGGAAACCCTTACGCAGAGCAAGAGTACTTGTTGTAAAGGCATTGATTTGCTGGGATATCAAGGATCACAATTTGTGGCAAATATTTGATTGAATCTTGCAACCAAATTACGGCCCTGACACTTTTAGTTATTATAATTGATTTTTTGCCCCACTTGTATTGATGAGAATGTAAAATTTTGTTTCAATGATCTCTAACAAAGAGCAACTTTTGTAATTATATCATCTGATATTCCAATGATTATTTGTCGTGATAATGTTGCAGTCATTGATGTTTTCATTGCCTTCCTATAAATTACATGCTATCTTCATATCTACGATTTGACCTTCTATAGGTAACTATAATGACTGCAAATTTTCACTATTGCTGCAATGGACTAAGAGGTGATCACCATCTCGAATGACGCTTATATCATCTATCTCTGCTTTCTCTGTATTTAGAACTGTTGTAGGTTTTGATCCCGCAAACTTTTTGATGAGATCCAGCAAGAGGACAAATCAACTTTAAATGATCCTTTGAAGATTCCAAGCGGACCAATCACAAGAGCAAGATCCAAGAGCATTAAGGAGGCACTAAATGGGCTAGTACAAGAAGCATGGACAAAGCAAATGGCAATTGGTTCAACAATTGAGGACAAAGTTGCTGAAAACGTCACCAATGTTATTTTTGCCGAACAAGGAGTTGTTTGAGTATATTTTGGGCTCAAAGACATGAAATTAAAGAGCTTGGACCAAGAGCTACACATGGGAAGCTTCATTTGGGCTTAAATAATGTAATTTTGGGCCTTAGACACTTGTTAATTTTGGCCCATTGTTTTTGTGCGAAATTAGGTTAAACTTTGCTTGTTTTGTAATCTATAAATACTTTGTTAGCCTCTTTTGAAGGCAGACTTGAATTTGAGAATAGAAGTTGCTTTATGCACTTTGTTGAGAGGGTTTCTCTCTAGGGTTCTTCATTGAACTAACAGACTTATCAAGGATTGATCAACCTTGTGGCGTCTTCCAACACTTCGGGTCCTTGTTCTTCCGTGCTCAAGGGTTCAAGTGGATCGTTCTAACCTTTGTTTAGCTTTCTTGGGGTTGTGTTCATCTTAGATTGTTGTGGGTCCGGGATTATCCCTGGTGGGTTCGCATCATCTTGGCATCAGAGCTTCAAATCTAAACTCAGGTTCTTTGTGTTCTTGTTTTTCATTGTTTTGTGTCTTTTCATCTTTTCTGATTCTGTTTTTAGGTCGTAATTGTTTCTGTTTGTTCGTCGACTTCTCCTTTGAGTTTCGCGACGTATAGTATGTCATTTTGATAGTTCAGAATCTGATCTTGCTTCTCGGTTTGGAATCGTCCCAATCCGACGTTTCGTTCGCTAGTTAGAGTCGTTTTAATTCTGACGCGTTTCTGGAAATTTCTGGGCTCATTTGGCTTGGAAATTCTGTTTGTGTTTTATTTGTTTTGATTCTGTGATATTTCTATTTTTCTGGGTTCAATTCTGTTTGGTTGCAAAAAAAAAAAAAGAGAAAAAAAAAGAAGGAAGCAAAAAAAAAAAAAGAAAAAGAAAAAAAAGAAAGAAAGAGTAGAAGAAAAAAAAAAAGTGAAAGAAAGAATTATTGCAATTGTTGTGTTGAGATTGTTCTTAGCAAGTGTAGTCATATCCAGAAAAATCAATTCTTGCAATTTGTGTCATTGTGCTATTGAAATTGTCCTTTGTTCTACATGTTACACTCTCTTGATATCCAAAATTTCTAAGTGTTGGCTGATTCCACAAGTTGTGAAGGATTTGATTAAATTGCTTAGTTCTTTAAAGAGCCTCAAGAGGGAACTAAGAGTGGAAAAAGGCAAGAGTGTTATACATCAAGTTAAAAGCCAAAAAGAGTGAAACACGAGTGTAGAGTGACATTCTTGAGTGAAACACGTGAGGAATTTGTGAGGTATTTCATTTCACTAACATTATCTTTTGAGTTACAATGTCTAGTGCAGGTGAAACATCCAATGGTGACAACAATTCAAGGAATGCAGCAGTTAACATGAGGCAAATACAACAACAATTTGCACGATTAGAAGTGGTATTTGGAGAAATAAGGGATAGGATGGATAGGCAGGATGAGACCATTGCCAATTTACAAGGGGAGAGACCACCTAGAAGGCATGATAGGCGAAGAGAGGTTTTTATGGGTGAGTCGAATTCTGAAAATAATAGTGAGGGAGAATCTGAATTTGAATATGGATATGGAGGGGAGAGGAATAGACATAGAGGAGATAGGCATGGAAGGAGACATGAGAGAGATAGAAATAGGTTGGATGGAAACCTTGGGAACATAAAATTGAAAATTCCAGCTTTCCAAGGAAGGGGTGATCCTGAAGCATATTTAGAGTGGGAGAGAAAGATGGAGATGATTTTTGATTGCCATAATTATACCGATGCTAAGAAGGTGAAGTTGGCAGCAATAGAATTCACTGATTATGCTATGGCTTGGTGGGATAAATTGGGTATTAATAGGAGAAATAATGGTGAGAGGCCAGTGGCAACATGGAGAGAAATGAAGACTCTTATGAGGAGGAGATTTATTCCCAACCATTACTACAGAGAGCTTTATCAAAAGTTGCAGACCCTTGAACAAGGTTCTAAGAGTGTGGATGAATACTTCAAGGAGATGGAATTAGCTTTGATAAGAGCTAATGTGCAAGAAGATAGGGAAGCTACAATGGCTCGATTTCTGAATGGGCTAAAGAAAGAAATTGCTGACGTAGTGGAGTTGCAACATTATGTTGAGCTTGAAGACATGGTGCATATGGCTATTAAGGTGGAGAAACAACACAAGCGCAAGGGTGTTTCAAAATTCAATTCTGGTTCAAAGCCTTTCTTGAAACAGAGTTGGAAGAAAGGAGAGGGAAGTAGCCAAAGGAAGACCACTAAAGAGAAAGGAGAAGCTACATCAAAGTTTCAAGGTAAATCTGGAGCCCAATCTTCTAGAAATAGAGATATAAAATGTTTCAAGTGTTTGGGTGCAGGTCACATAGCTTCTCAATGTCCCAACAAGAGAGTCATGATAATGAAAAATAATGAAATTGTGACTGATAGTGAAAGTGAGAGTGATGATTCTTCCAATCAATCACTTGATGATGAAGTTGATGATGGAGTTGAGCATGCGGTAGAAGGAGAATGCCTTGTTGTTAGGAGAGCTTTGAATTGTCAGGTGAAGGAAGATGAGATTAATGAGCAAAGGGAAAACATTTTCCATACTCGCTGCCTTATTCAAAACAAGGTTTGTAGTTTGATCATTGATGGTGGGAGTGTTACAAATGTTGCAAGCACCACTTTGGTTGAGAAACTGAATTTGCCAACCATCAAACACCCTAAACCATACAAGTTACAATGGTTGAATGAGTGTGGGGAAATTAAAGTTGATAGACAAGTTCTGGTTGTTTTCTCCATTGGGAAATATTGTGATGAAATATTGTGTGATGTTGTACCAATGCATGCTGGACATATACTTTTGGGGAGACCATGGGAGTTTGATAGAAAAGTAAAGAAAGATGGGGTCACAAATAGATATTCTTTTGTGATGAACAACAAACCCGTTACACTTGTTCCTTTGACTCCAAAGCAAGTTTATGAGGATCAGCTCAAAATGAAGAGAGATAGAGAAAAGAAAATGAGTGATCAAAAAAAAGAGAGAAAAGAAAGTGTTACGTCAAAAAGAAAAGAGAGTGAGAAAAAAAGAGAGTGTGAGAGTTCAAAAGAATTTCAAAAAAAAGAGGAGAGAAAAGAGGAAAAGAAGAAAATGAGTTTTTATGCAAAAGAGAGCGAAGTGAGAAGTGCTTATCTTGGTGAAGCTCATTTACTTCTCCTTGTTTACAAGGAGTCCTTTTTGAATACTAATGACAATCACATTTCTTTTCCTAGTGTTGTTGGTTCTTTGTTGCAGGAATTTGGTGATGTGTTCCCTGAAGAAATTCCTCCTGGCTTGCCACCCATTAGAGGGATAGAACATCAAATTGATTTAGTTCCTGGAGCAACAATTCCTAATAGGCCAGCATATAGAAGCAATCCAGAAGAAACAAAGGAGCTTCAAAAGCAAGTGGAAGATCTCATGGCAAAGGGATATGTGAGAGAAAGCTTGAGTCCTTGTGCAGTTCCTGTTCTTTTAGTGCCAAAGAAGGATGGAACCTGGAGGATGTGCATTGATTGCAGAGCTGTCAATAATATCACGGTAAAGTATCGCCATCCCATTCCAAGATTGGATGATATGCTTGATGAATTGCATGGTTCTGTTGTGTTTTCTAAAATTGATTTGAAATCTGGATACCATCAAATTAGGATGAGGGAAGGTAATGAGTGGAAAACAGCTTTTAAAACAAAACATGGATTGTATGAATGGTTAGTTATGCCTTTTGGTTTGACTAATGCACCTAGCACTTTCATGAGATTAATGAACCATGTTTTGCGTGCCTTCATTGGGAAATTTGTTGTGGTTTATTTTGATGATATTCTGATTTACAGTAAGAATCTTGATGAACATGTGAATCATTTGCATTGTGTGCTTGAAGTTTTGAGGGAGGAAAAATTGTTTGCAAATCTGAATAAGTGTGATTTTTGCATGGATAAAATTGTTTTTCTTGGGTTTGTGGTGAGTGCTAAAGGAATTGAAGTTGATGAGGAAAAGATAAAGGCAATAAAAGATTGGCCAACACCAAAAAGCATAACTGACGTGAGGAGTTTTCATGGTTTGGCTAGTTTTTATAGGCGCTTTGTAAAGGATTTTAGTACACTTGCTGCACCACTCACTGAGGTCATTAAGAAATCTGTTGGGTTTAAATGGGGAGATGCACAACATAATGCATTTGTTAAACTCAAAGATAGTTTGTGTTCTGCACCTGTGTTAGCATTGCCTGATTTTAACAAAACATTTGAGATTGAATGCGATGCATCTGGAGTTGGGATAGGAGCTGTTTTGATGCAGGAAGGAAAGCCAATTGCTTATTTTAGTGAAAAGCTCAATGGGGCAGCATTGAATTACCCAACTTATGACAAGGAGCTTTATGCACTTAAAAGAGCATTGGACAACTGGCAGCACTACCTTTGGCCTAAACAATTTGTCATTCACACTGATCATCAATCTTTGAAGCACATTAAGGGTCAAGGTAAGCTGAACAAAAGGCATGCAAGGTGGCTGGAATTTATTGAGACATTCCCATATGTCATCAAATACAAGAAAGGTAAGGAAAATGTTGTGGCTGATGCACTTTCAAGAAGGTATACTCTTCTCTCTACTCTTAGCACTAGATTGCTTG
Organism: Mimosa pudica; assembly: GCA_029929735.1. Lineage (NCBI taxonomy): Eukaryota > Viridiplantae > Streptophyta > Magnoliopsida > Fabales > Fabaceae > Mimosa > Mimosa pudica. The sequence goes on from JAKELP010000020.1 coordinate 6,239,471, forward strand.
GTTTTGAACATATCAAAGATTTGTATGCATGTGATGCTGATTTTGCTGAATTGTTTCTTACATGTGAAAAGAAGGCATGTGATAAGTTTTATAGAGTTGATGGGTTCTTATTTAGAGAGAATAGATTGTGTGTTCCTCAATGTTCATTGCGTGAATTGCTTGTGAGAGAAGCACATGGGGGAGGATTAATGGGTCATTTTGGAGTGAAAAAGACTTTGGATGTTTTGCATGAGCATTTCTTTTGGCCTAAAATGAAACATGATGTAGAAAGAATTTGTTCTAAGTGCATGACATGTAAAAGGGCTAAATCTAGAGTCTTACCACATGGTTTGTATACACCATTACCAGTACCTAGTGAACCTTGGGTTGATATATCAATGGATTTTGTGTTAGGTTTGCCTAGGTCCAAAAGAGGTATGGATTCCATCTTTGTGGTTGTTGATAGATTTTCAAAAATGGCACATTTCATTGCATGTCATAAAACTGATGATGCCACACATGTTGCTGATTTGTTTTTCAAAGAGATTGTTAGACTTCATGGTGTTCCTAGAACCATTGTTTCTGATAGGGATACAAAATTCTTGAGTCATTTTTGGAGAGTTTTGTGGGGTAAGCTTGGTACTAAATTGTTGTTTTCAACTGCTTGTCATCCACAAACTGATGGTCAAACTGAAGTTGTTAATAGGACATTGTCTCAACTGCTTAGGACTGTGATTCAAAAGAACTTGAAAAATTGGGAAGATTGCCTGCCATTCATTGAATTTGCATATAATAGGAGTGTGCATTCATCTACTGATTATTCTCCTTTTGAGATAGTTTATGGTTTTAATCCACTAACCCCTTTGGATTTAGTACCATTACCTATTGATGAAAGGGCAAGTGTTGATGGGAAGAAAAAAGCTGAAATAGTGAGGCAACTTCATGAGCGTGTGAAACAACAGATTGAAAAGAAAAATGAACAGTATGCATTCAAGGCCAATAAAGGAAGAAGGCGTGTTCTTTTTGAACCAGGAGATTGGGTGTGGGTGCACATGAGAAAAGAAAGATTCCCAACTCATAGAAAGTCAAAATTGGCTCCAAGAGGAGATGGTCCTTTTCAAGTGCTGGAAAGAATTAATGATAATGCTTATAAGATTGATTTGCCTGGTGAATATAATGTAAGTGCTACTTTCAATGTAGCAGATTTATCTTCTTTTGATGCAGGTCAAGATTCGAGGACGAATCCTTTTGAGGAGAGAGGGAATGATGAGATCCAGCAAGAGGACAAATCAACTTTAAATGATCCTTTGAAGATTCCAAGCGGACCAATCACAAGAGCAAGATCCAAGAGCATTAAGGAGGCACTAAATGGGCTAGTACAAGAAGCATGGACAAAGCAAATGGCAATTGGTTCAACAATTGAGGACAAAGTTGCTGAAAACGTCACCAATGTTATTTTTGCCGAACAAGGAGTTGTTTGAGTATATTTTGGGCTCAAAGACATGAAATTAAAGAGCTTGGACCAAGAGCTACACATGGGAAGCTTCATTTGGGCTTAAATAATGTAATTTTGGGCCTTAGACACTTGTTAATTTTGGCCCATTGTTTTTGTGCGAAATTAGGTTAAACTTTGCTTGTTTTGTAACCTATAAATACTTTGTTAGCCTCTTTTGAAGGCAGACTTGAATTTGAGAATAGAAGTTGTTTTATGCACTTTGTTGAGAGGGTTTCTCTCTAGGGTTCTTCATTGAACTAACAGACTTATCAAGGATTGATCAACCTTGTGGCGTCTTCCAACACTTCGGGTCCTTGTTCTTCCGTGCTCAAGGGTTCAAGTGGATCGTTCTAACCTTTGTTTAGCTTTCTTGGGGTTGTGTTCATCTTAGATTGTTGTGGGTCCGGGATTATCCCTGGTGGGTTCGCATCACTTTTCTTCTGCAGTTTCACAAGTTTATAATAGTTAGAGTGTGAAACTAAGCATAGTAGAATATTTTTTAACAGCCCCAAGATATTTCAGCTGTGTTGCCACAAACTCAGCAGATTTATTTCCCTATTTTTAAAAAAGAAATGGGGAATAGAGAAAAATCTGGCCCTTTTCTGTGTATGCACCTATATTTGTTAGGAAATTAATTGTTGTTTATTTCAATTATAGGTGCAAAGTAGTAATATTCCCTTCAAGGTCAAAACTTACCAGCAATCTTGAGTAGTTCTTCTATTGAATCAGGCAGGATAATCAACTTCCCGTATTGTCTGCATGAAGTACTGCTGCTTTGGCATATCAAGTGTATTGTGACTCTCTTCTTTTTGAATCTACACACTTCTCTATTGCTTGTACGGTTAGGATAATCTGAATAAGAATTGTTATATACGTTCTCTAAAGGGTAGTTAAATGATTTAGGATCACCAGGTTTTTTGTTTCTGGTTGCGTCATTCATAATATGGTTTAACATATCTGGCTTCTCAAGGTCTATTCTATGTTCAGCTGATCTCTCCTCATCTCCACAATTTATGTAGAGGTTAGAAGTGCTTTTGTGATCTTGCTCTTCAACCTGAGTTTTTGATTTCCAACCTATGAAATTTATGTGCTTTTCATTTGCATCTCTTTCAAGCAGTATGTCAACCATCTCTGGTTTCCCTTTGAATGTGGCAGCATGAATAACCCTTTTGTCATATTCATTTGTCGCCTTAGTCAATGTTATCTCTGAGTCTATGAAGTTTCTATATCTTCCTTCTTGGATCAATGAATTCTGGTATGACCTGTTTGTGTATGCATGAGAGAAGCTTTCTCTTGCTTTTACTCCATCTATATTTTCATGAAGGACTTGTCCAGGTTCTGCATTTGGATACTCATAGCCCAAGCCTTCTTGTCCCTTCAATCTCTGTCAGTATAAATAACAAGTTGTTAAGACAAATTTGAGTAGTTATTATTGTTGCTGTTTATTTTGTTATTCTCTTTATGAGGCTCAAGGGCTGTACTATTATTTACCTTGGCAAGGTTATCCATTATAATTTTCAAATCTTCTGGATGCGCTTGAACAGCCTTCATGAATGAAGTTTTGTTGAGTCGTAAAATTTGAGAAAGCTCTGAAGTCCGAATAGTGAATGGTTGTCGTCTGTGGGTTAATATCCCAATCTCTCCAAATGTTTCTCCTAAAACTGCTTTCCCCACAACCTGAGTTGTTCATGAGAACAATAAGTCTGATCAAGTTGTGTAATATAGTACTCTAATGAAGATAAAATGTTTCATTAATGTAACTTACTTGATCATACCCATCCATGTGGCAAACAAGATCCTGCAACAATTGGTCATTGGAATAGAAACTTTCATTAGTAGCTGATTTTCAGAAAGACCATTGCTAAATGATTGTTTTCAACATTTAAAAGCTACTGTCTCAACCATTAGCTATCTATTACTATGGTGAATATGGAATCTTTTGTAGTGTTAATTGACTGTCCATGTTTAGTTGACTCACCGCTGCCCCTGAGACTAGCACATAAAGATCTGTAGGAACCTCATTTTGCAGGACCACATCTTCCTTTGGAGGAAAATACTCTGCTTCCATTTCAGAGGCCTGTTATCATAGTTACTTCGTCAGACTTGGTAATATTGGTTGATTGGAATAACTACCGAATCTACATTTGAAGCTGAAGATGAATGAGGAGGATGATATTAAAGCAAGTTGATATTGGAGATGCAGATAACACTTACTAGTTGGAAAAGGAAGTCATGGGAAACTCCATGGAATAGGCAGTCCTGCTTCACTATAGGAAGGAAGAGATGATTTGCAATGCTTGAACGAATAGCCTTAGGCAGACCATTTAATGTTTTTTGTTGCTTCAATCCTTCTGTTTTAAGCCTCAGACATAAGTGTGACAACATTTGATCTTGTAGGTGATGTGGCAGATGATTCCTTGATGCAAACTCTGATGCTGCTTTAATCGTATCTCTCTGTGGCGCTTAAAGATAGCTTTTGTTAGTTATTAGAGGATAGTTCCTCATTTTCTGAAGTGTCTTTTTCCAAGTTTCAGGTAATACAAAGCATGATAATGATTGTTACAGAACTGATACTTGCAACTTTAAAATTCTCAGTAGTTGTAGATGAGTGATAAATTGAGCAGTAGAAGAGGCGTATAAGATGAGAGCACTTACAAAAGTTTTGGTGTGGCCGGTCCAGTGAACCACGAGGTTTGTCATGTTTCCAATGATGTATGATGTTAATCCCAAATTGAACATCATGAACACAGTATCAAACAGCATCTCCCCAGGGTTTTGAGCATGAAAATCCCCATACCCAGTAGTGGTAAGTGTTACAATGGACCAGTATATTGAAGTCACATATCTGTCCCAAAGATCTTCCTTTTTGAAATTTGGGTTTGTTGCACCAATCCAGGTACTTTTGGAATCAGGATACTTTTCTGCAATTAGATAGTAAGAACATCCAGCAAAGTGAACAGCAAACAATGTTACCTGAAATTTTATGGAGGTGGTAATCAGCAAGCCCATCAATATATATAATAGAGTTAGTTTATCTTTCCGTCCTATATTTTTGACTCATTTGTAACTCAATTTCTACACTTTGACTCTATGGAACTTAATCTCTATAGTTTTGATCTGATTGTTGCTTGATCCTTGAACTTTGACTCAGTGCTATGTTGTATAAATGGTTAAAACTATATGGATTAAGTTGTAGCGAGTCAAAGTTGAGGAAGTGAGTTACAACAAAATCAAATCTAGAAATACTGAGTTGTACCAAGTTGAAGTGTAGAAATCAGGCCAAAGCTATAGGATCAAAAGATTAACATGTTTGTAAACTTTTGTATCTATCCGCACTATTCCTCATTATAAATAGAACTTTATGGATAGTGAGGCTAATTCTTCCAACTATTTGCTTTGTATAGGGAAAGGTATTCTTTTCAATCAATTAAATTTGGAGATGGGAGATATGAGTTAAGCGGCTTACAGCAATGAGTTTTATGCACCTTGTCCAGAAATAGTTAAAGCGGATGTCTTTCTCAAGTCTGAAAAGTTAAAAGAGGAAGAACTGAGATTTAATTATGACTGTAATTTGAGGTGTTGCAGAAGACAAAACACATAACAATTAAGTTGAGTATGATGATGAACCTTGCAAACAAAGTGCTGACATGTCTCAGACGCCATAACCGAAGCATGTCAAGCAGGTCAAAGCAAAGCTTACTGCTATGATCTGTGAAGAGGAGGCTGATGCTCTGAAATGGTGCTGTCGAGCAGACATCAAAAATAAACCAGGTAGATATGTACCTGTAAATTTAAAGTTATATCAAGAAGTGTTTTTGAAGTTCACGTCCCTCTTGAAAAGTTGAAGTAATATGCATGCCTCAAAAAGTTTACTTGGAACTATCTAAACCAAAAGAAACTCTACAATTCATTTAAACCAAAACTCCCTCACGCCTATCACTTATTTGACTGAATTCTCTTTTTATGAGATAACAAACATCAACATGAAGCTTGAAGAGGAATACTTTTATCATTGTTCTTGCTTTTACTTTCAACCTTTTATGTAAGAAGGATCCAAATGACCTGTGTGCATTTTACCTGATGGCAATTTTCCAGGGATCATCAACAAGGAGGTGAGACTGACTATCTAAATATGCAACAAAGAACGTAAGCATGATGTCGATGGCAAAGAAGCCATCAACAATGTTGTCAATGATGAACAATGCATCTTTCTTTGTAGACAGAAAGGCAAATTCAAAGGGGCATATCCAGGCTGAGTAAATGACTAAAACCACCAGTATCATCTCCCAAGCCCTGTAAATAATGTGCATGAGAAGCAGCAATCACAGTATCATAAATTATATTCACCATCATACATATTCATAATCTGTCTAAGCTCTAAAGAGTCATCACCTATATATTGGATCAAAAGGGGAGATTATGAATCTTCTTAGTTTGATTTCCTGCACCATTTGGGCTCCAAGAGATGGAAGAAGATCAATGGACAGAAAGTTGCTATGAGAAAAACTTCCCATATTCATTTCATCCAAACAGAACCTCTGAAAGAAGTTCTTTGAACAGGAAAATGACTTAGTCTCAGTTTGCATCTCTCAAGATTGTAGTAGAAGCAATTATATATTACAATGGGTCAGGTTTCTTTTCTTCTACGGTACTGGGAATATATTGGTAGGGAATAAGCAGGAAGCATATTCAGGTAGGACCAAATAAAGGGTTGAAAATGAAAAGAGTTTGGGAAAATGATGGAGCCATACAAATAAGAAGGAAGCTATTGGAGAAAGAGCATGAAGAGGAAGAAGATAGATGTTGTTATGGTAATACCAGTTCCAGCATTAGTATATATAGACCATGTTTTGCTTCCAGCATTAGTATATATAGACCATGTTTTGCAGGCATTGATTTTCATTCTGTTATATTATTTTTTTCGAGTCCGAAAATGGAGCAGCAGCCATGTTAGAGTAAGTTGGGATTCAATATATGGATGACACGTGGACCACTATACCTTCATTTTTATAGGTTGTTACACATGAGCAACAAACAAGAGTTAAGTAGTAGGCAGCACTTCAAGTAGGATTTTTGCAATAGCATGCAGCTCTTGAATTATTCTTCAAATAGTACTAGGTATCTTAAAAAATATTTTTTTTATACATTCAGCTAGTTAGAATATATTTTAAGTAGCAATCAATATTATGAAGAATTTTTTTAAAAAAAAAATTTAGTACTCTAAAGTATTTTTATAAACACTCAATATTATAAGGGAAATTTAGGGACAAGGATCAAGAAAAAATTAATTACTCCCAAGGATCTCTTAAAAAAATAATTATTTATAGGGTTAAGATGCAAAGATACCAATAAGAGTTTGTTTTTCAAATAAAAGTAATTATAACATTTCAGATAGAGGAAAAGATAGCTATAACATTTCAAAACAAGGCAAAAGTATCCTTTTTGCTCCAAAAAATGCATGGTGTTGAGTGCACTTTGACCATAATTACATGAGTATTTTTACATCTTAGCCCTTATTTATAAGGACTAAAAATTGAAAAAATATGTTTTTGGTCCTTTAACTGTGGAGAAAGTCATATTTTAATCCCTTAACTTTGAAAAGTGTGTTTTTAGTCCTTCACTTTGGACAAAGTCATTTTTAGTCTTTTAACTTTGAAAAGTGTGCTTTTAGTCCTCTTAAATTAGGTTGAAGTATGTTTTCGGTCCCTTAACTTTACACAAAATCATGTTTTAATCCTCTAACTTTGAAAAGGAAAGGGACCAAAAACATACTTTATCCAAATTTGAAAGGATTAAAAACATCACTTTGTCCAAAGTTAAGGGATCAAAAACACATTTTTCAAAGTTAATGGACTAAAACATGACTTTGTCCAAAGTTAAGTGATCAAAAACACACTTTTCAAAGTTAAGGAACTAAAACGTGACTTTCTATAAAGTTAATAGACCAAAAACATAATTTAGCAAAATTAAAAATAAATATTTTAAATTACCAAATTAACCTTCCCTATGTTTTCTCTCTATATCTTAACTATTTTTTAACCAATTATTTCTGTACTCATACTTTCTCTCTCCCCCAATCATGCAAATATGAGAGGCAAAATAGGAATGATAATAATCTCAAGTTCTCAACTATTTTCTAACCAATTGAATAAATATGAATGCAACAGTTAACAGAATCATTGTATAAACAAATATTTAAAAGAATAAAAATGGGTCACATGTAAAATTTAATCAATACAATAGTTTTAATTAAAAATATTAATAAACATTTCATCAATATAATAGTTTTAAATAAAAAATATTAATAATATTGTGACCCTCCCAATTTATTGCTTTAAAAAAATCAATACCTGTATAAAAGATACAATGAAAATGATTCAATTTTTATATTTATTAATTAAAATTTTAGGTTGTAGAATGAGGAGTGTGGGAAAGAGAGGAGAGAGAAAGTGGGGGAGAGCGAGGGAGAAGGGGAAAACAAGATATATAGGAGGGTAATTTGATGATTGAAATTATTTATTTCAATTGTTGGTCCTTCTAAATAATTTATTTTTAAAAGGTTCTCAGGCGTAATTACTTTTTATCATTGTTTCATATCTATAAATATTCCATATTATAAAGTTTTTTTTTAAAAAAAAAAAACTTAACAATGGAAAGTAACTTTCCAAAGAGCTCTAAGTATCCTACGTTTGGGATGTTCATTGCTACTTGCCCTAAAAGTTATTGGATGAAAGTGTTAATTGAGTCCGAAGTTTTCGTTATTTTGCTTTGTAAGTTTCTTTGACTTTCAAATTGCTTCGAAAGTTTTTAAATGCAAAAATTTTTCACTATATCATGAAAGTATCAAATTTGATATTTAAAAATTGGTAGTGATTGTTAATACTTTAAAAGTAAAAGGCAAAATTGCTATGTTTTGAAACTGGACAACTTAAGAAAAACTAGGAAAAATTGTTTTAAGCAAAAACTTTTAGGGAGAAACCAAAAATTATTTTATGACACAAAATTATTAAAAATATACCATAATTGCATGTTGCTTAGCTGCTTAGTTGTACAAAGGCAAATATTCTTATGTACCACTCCCTCCATCTCTTGTTATAAGTAGGGGTGTTCATGGGACGAGACAGGATCGGGATACCCCGTCCCATGTCCCGTCCTATGGTCGGGACGGGGTTTCCGTCTCGTGTCCTGTCCTGTCCCGATTGGGAACGGAATGAGATCGAGACGGGACGGGAAATTCCCGAAAAAAAATTGACTTTTTTTTATTAAAAATATCTACTGGTAAAAAAAATATGACACTTTATTTTTGTAATAAACAAATAAATTAGTTCAATATTAGTTCTATAATATATCTTATACAACATAATAAGGTCAAATTCTATTATTATTGTGTTTTTCATAAAATAATATCATGATTATTTGTACATGGTATAAATGACACATGCATTTCTTTAAAAAATTATATAAAAAATATGTATTTATATATTTCGGGCCCGTCCCGAAGAGAAATTTTGTCCCGTCCCGAAACTTTTCGGCACAGAAATTTTCCGTCCCAAAATGCCTTGGGACGGGACGGGACGGGCGGGATGGGACGGGACGGGAAATTATGAACACCCCTATAAGAGCCAAGGAGTTACTCTCAAAGAGATTCAGAAAGTGAATGAGAAAAATAAATATGTCTGAAAAAATTTTATTTTCTCAAACTTGCTTTTATTTATTATTGAATATATAAGAAATTAAAGATAAATGTGATAATAATATTATAAATGTATATAAAAGAGAATGTGAATATAAGGAATAACAATAGGTAGAGTGGCAAAAACTCATTAAATACTTTTTCATGTTATCCCATTAAATATTTCAACAAATTTAACCAGCCTCTTATAAAAACATTCAAAATTTTCGGTGAAAGCTATAGGGCCGAGGCAGGGCTATATGCAACAAGAAATCCAATTTCAACTCATTTTCTCTTCGATATTATTAATTCTAATGAATAAATGATGTTAATTTATGCAACGCAATCATAACCACCATAACTATGAAGCTTACTCTCTCCATAATATCTCTGTCTCGCTCTCTACATTTGAATCGGTCGACATATTCTAACTAATGTTATCGACCTTAATTTGGTTGTGGCCCACGTATGATTTAGTTGATGATAATAATCATTGCTTACAGAATCTGTTTTGTGAGGTACTATCAACTGTGGCATAATACTTTTGAATTTTTTCTGGTCAAGATCGATGTTTTATCTTAATTGCTAATTAATATTCCCTCCTTTTTCCCTTTTCCCCTTTTTATCTTTTATTTATATTCTTGGTTCACTTTCAGGATCGGACATCCGTATTACTCCCTCCGTTCCTAAATATAGGACCTAGATGACTTTTTTGAAAAATCCTAAAAAAAGCAAAAAATAAGTTAATTATAAATTGATTTACCTAATTTTTTCTCTTTAACTAGTTTATTTTACCTATAAGCTAATGGATAATCTAAAAAGATATCAAATATATCATGATTTAATAACCTATTTCTTTCTAAAAAAAAGTTATCTAGGTCTTATATTTATATTTAGGAACGAAGGGAGTATTATTTTCATTTTTTCAGCGTTTCCAATCCTTCAGGTACCAATACCTTGGCACGTTAAGTGGGTTATAATAATTCATCAGGATCCAAATTCTTGTACTGTTCGATTCTTATAAAGGTGTCAGTCACATTATTGACTAAAACTAAATTATCTTTATGCATTTTCTTGGGCCAACAATTATCTTTATGCATTTAGGACTTTATTTCAGGAATATTTTTCAGAGGAATGGGATTCAAGTTGAAAAGAAATATATTTTGATCTTTCATTATTAAGTGAACATTTTTATCATTTTCCTATCTACAAGAAAACATGAGGTTGTAAAAAAAAACACCCATTACTAAAATTATTGCACAAAGGTACATGAAATTTGTAAGAATTCATGTGCAATAATATATCATTGACCGGTGGTGCATGCAATCGTGTGTAAAATGCCTTAAGTTAATTGTGAGCGAAGTTCAGGTAAAAAAAATTGTATGCAAAATGTCAAACATTTGCATACAACTAAAGAAAAGTTATTTCATTGAATATGAGTTGTATTCGCTCAAAAACCTTAGTGATGTTTTTATGTATTTTTGTGAAACCATTTTATGATGGAGGAATTCACAGCAATTGTTTTAGAAACAATTCAACTAATGAACATGTACTATTGTTAATCGTTTGGCAACCCAAGAAATGCTTCACAAGTCACAAGGGAACAGAGTGTAACTAGGATTTAAACATGAGAGGGGTTGAGATTGAAAACAAATAGGAGTATATTATATTTTAGTTATATAATATAATATAATATAAAAACTCAAAGGCTGTGACTCCAGAAAATGTCTACTCCACTACGCTATCCTAAGGAAACATAGTAAAATTAGGGACAATTACACTGAAGTTCAAAGTAAGAGAAATAAAAATTAAGAAGTCCCAATAGGTAATTACAAATAACCTTAACAAGTGAAAATCTCATTGTTAACAAGTAAATACTGAACCGTTAAACAAATGCTCTGACCTATATTCAAAGGGTCTATTTTGTAAATTGTGAATAACGTGATTAACTTTTTACATACTATACAGACAATAGATAAAGGAAAGAAAGCCACCTAACTAATCAAAATGAGAAAGTGGGGTAGAAGAAATCTGAATTATTGATTTAGTGGAAACTATAGAAGCCCCACAACTCGTGAAAAACTAGATAAATGCAGATAGAAAGGTCCAAGAATGTCAAAGCATGGATGCTTAATTGCTTACAAAAGAAGGCACACACAACATCATATATGGACCAATTAACTTACACTTTTTGTTCCTGTGGATATAAATTATTTCGTGGAACTCGAGTTCTGTTCTAGTTCTGGATAATTACTCTCCGTAAACATCTGTGTACTTGAAAATATATGAAATTTGATTAAGTATACATGTTTATTATAGCATTCATGTTCAGTTGAGACATTCCAAATTATATTGAAATTGTACGCATTGTCGTATTATGTTTGTCACGTTTTGTCGTTCCATATCTATGTCAAATTCAATGTTTATACGTATACGTGACCCCAACCAAGAAGCTAATCAAACTGCACTTTAATTTGTAAGAGGCTGAAAATGGAGCCACATACTTCTCCTCCAGCCCTTTGGCATGCATTCGTCTGAAAAAATGTGGTCCTACAGAAAATTAAACAAGTGGGTTTGGATCCTTAATTTCTGTGAATTTTCTTCCAATGGTTTATGAGATTGATTAGAGAGTATATTGCCTTTATGTAGATGTCTGGGGTAAGTTTTTTAATCTCCAATTTTTAAAGTATTCTCATACATATTTATAAATCACTCCCTTCAACCACTAAGTGTTAGTATAAGTTAGTATCAATTCGTTATGGATCATTCCATGTTTTTTTGATCGAGATGGATCATTCCATGTTACTTAGTAATCTTTCATAATAATTATTTAGAGGTAGTGAATTTCTTCATTGTGGTCTATATTCTCAAAACTAGGTCACTGAATTTATAATGATAACGAATTCTAGTGGTAAATCTAAAGAAAAGTCACTTAGCTTATTGATTTCTAGGGAGGATTAAATGTTTTCTCATGCATGTATTCACAAAGGATAGCAAGCAAGATTAATAACTAATATTATTTAATATTAGTACATTTATTAAAGATACTATTTAAAATACTTAATTAATAATTGTATATAATAAATATACTTTTTTATTGTCTTTATCGGTCCGTATTTTGAAGAATTAACTAGAAGTTACTTATAGGGTTAAAGGTCAAATCTAGCACTCTACTAATGTCAAAAGCTCACCCAACATAAACAAGAATTCGATGGTTCAAATGTAGCACACATCTTTTCAAAAATGGCTCAAATCTAGCATTTCCGTCAACTTTAACGGGTTTGACCGTTAAGTTTGACTTGATCATGCCACGTCACCCACCACTTCACCCAGTTTTGCCACGTGGCCTGCCACGTCACCCAATGGGCCCACTTACTATCAATTATTGGGTGACGTGGCAGGTGACGTGTCATGGTCAAGTCAAACTTAACGGTCAAACCCGTTAAAGTTGACGGAAATGCTAGATTTGAGCCATTTTTGAAAAGATGTGTGCTACATTTGAGCCATCAAATTCTTGTTTATGTTGGGTGAACTTTTGGCAATAGTAGAGTGTTAGATTTGACCCTTAACCCTTACTTATAATAGAGATCAAGGAAATGGAGTAATAAGATATTTATAACGAATACAATAAAGAGTAGCATTTCATCTCGATTACCAACAATGCGTTAACTCCAAAACTATGGAGTTATATCAATTATAAATAATCTTCCTCCAATTTCAGTTATATTTACAATCATGAATTATGAAGTAGGCAGCCCTAAGATGGTCAAGTAACTCCAATGTTTGAGTGTGACAGATGTTTGATATATAATACAATACACATACACTATCATTATAAGCTGAAAGGCTAAAAAATAACTAATTAATAATAAAGCCAAAATTGGAAATGTAAGGAAGTTATCATGTTAGACCGTTGGAGGAACACATGCCAAAAAGAGGGGGCTGGTAGTGGAACAATATGTATAGCACATACGGACCATTGCCTATTTGTTATTTTCTTTATTTTTATTTTCCACTTGATTGCTTTATATATGTATGGTGGACTTGAAATCTCTTGATTTTCAACCCAAAAAAAATAAATATTGAATCAATAATATCCATATGATTAATTTAAGTGCTTTCATCATGTATAACTTTCATTAAATAAATTATATTATAACATTAAAACAAATGAATCATAAATTGTTTAAATCAATTGAACTACTAATTTTTTCGGATCTGCCTCTTTGGTTGTGGGAGATTGTCATTGTACAATTTGCAAATTATAGTCAACATTCAATTAATATTGAACTTTCTTCCAAAAATATCGCTTTTTGTAGTGAACACTTAGACATATCACATGTGTAAAATTTTGAAGGATTTTGCCTGGCTAATGAATTCGAAAAGGTAATGACCATCCATACCACAAAATCAAAAGGAACCAAAAGCATATAGGGACCAAGAGTGAAAGCAAATATGAGCATGATTGGGGCATTTGATGGAGAAGATAATAGGAGATGATATAATTATTGCATGTTTCCACTATCATTTGCCTCCCCCCAACTTTTACCAAATATCTCTCCCATAATTATAACTATAATGCCCTTTCACTTCGTGGATTTCTAGCACATGCTAGGGTTCATCTTACCATCATTCTTCATATGAACTCCCCCTTCCCCTCCCCCTCCCTCTCCTTCTCTCTTGACAAAGGAACAATCTCTCTCACAAAGTCACAAATAACAAACGATCAATCAAAGGATTATTATCATCTTTGGTTTCATATTGAAATTAAATTAAAACTATCAAAATCATAAATTTCGTGGTGTTACAAATATTAGTGAGTTACTTATCAATAAATGATGTGTAATATTTCTTCGCTTTGTAACATTGAAATTAAATTAAAACTATCAAAATCATAAATTTCGTGGTGTTACAAGTATTAGGGAGTTACTTATTAATAAATTATGTGTATTATTTCTCCGCTCTGTAATATAAAACCTCATCCATCCAAACATGGTGGTTATTAAGAAAACATCTATAAGTTAGTTATGTGTTTGAAGTTAATTTTTTTCAATTTTGCCTTTATTCATTATAATGCTATTAATAGAGAGATATATGTAAGCATTAATATGAAAAAAGAGTTAGGGGTAAAATAAGAAAATGCATTAAATTATCAGAGAATAATTAATGTGAATTCTTATACTCGTATTTAGATTAAAATCATTCAAATTTTAGATTCTTAATTATATTACGAAGGGAGTACTAGTTTCTTTAAATAAGTCCTTTAGTCATTTACATTGGATACTATCCTCTCAATTGAAATCCTCTTGATATATAATAAATAGAAACATTTCTATAAATTTAGAGGATAGAGTGAATGGACAAATTTTTATGCCTATGACTAAAGTAAAGTACCTCATTAGCTCCTGAATTATATTTAGAAATGAAAGAGAGAATGAAGTACATACACACACGTAATTACCTAAACTATTAACATATCACTGACAACCAAACATCGAACACATTTTGTATAACGAATGGTTACGTCAAGGAATGGTTTGTTAGAATATAACCACCATATGCCACCTGAATGTGAAGGAAGAGGGATATGCCGTAGCCCAAATAGGCATTATGCGATAAATATGATAATGCATATGTTGACTAGCATACTTTTTTACGTGCACACAATGGATATATCTTTCACATGGGATTTCATGATGTATGGAAATGCTTGTTTGCTTAATGGAAACCTTCTCTGCATCAACACGAGTTGGTCCTTTGCAAGATAAGTAGTGGCTTCTCAACATTAGAATTATGAAATCCCACAAATTATATTATGCTTGCCTAAATTTAGCCGGAATGGGTCTATTGTTTACCAACGATCACTAATTGTTGGATTTTATATGAGGTCTCATATTGCTCAAGTTAAATTAAGACTTAGTGTATTAATTTTATGAAAATGTGAACTTGGGCTAATAAAAAAATGTAAAGATGGGTGGGTTCGTACGCACAGCAAGAGCAGAAGCTAGCCAAGAAAACTGAAATTTTTGCCCTGGTATGTGAATTTTACCATAATATTGTGCACTTTTTTTTTTTTGGTTTTGATTAATTATATGCTATTACTATTTCCTCAATTCCTCTTCCCTCATCAGGATTTGTACATATTTTGCGCTCAAATATAGGAATCGACGCATGCATGTTGGTGGCACATTTAATTTGCTGAACAATTGTGCATATTTTAGAGATTTAATCATTAGTTATAGTTATTTTGCAACGTAATTTTGAGCAAGTAAATTAAAGACAAGTCATTTAAGAAGTTAAAGATGATTGAAGTGATGTTAAAACATATTTGGAGCACTCTATTTGAAGAAATGAGTCAACTTGTGTAGGAAGGAATTGAGCCGTAACCCAATTTTTAAAGTGCAACCCAGTTTTGGTCAGAGAAGAATTGAGTCATGACCCAATTTTATGTTTATTTTCTGGGTCACAGCCCAAAATATAGTAGAAATTGACAACTCATTTTTTACTTTGAAAATAGGATTTTAGAGGGGGCAAAACGAAAAGAGCAAGACACTTCTTGACTTTTGAAGACTCTTGAAGCTTGTGTTGTGCTAGGACTTGAGTATTTGAAGAGATTAAAGCAAAGATTGACGTTTCGGAAGAGATTTAGAGCTTCATTCCTTTAGTTTTCTTCTTCCTCATCTTCCTTTCCTTTTTCATGTTATTCATGACTATACTTTCCTTTTGGATTTGTGATTTTATATTTGATTATGAGTAGCTAAACTTTTTATCTAGTATTCTTTTAAACCCTTATATGAAGTAACTTTTAAATTCCTCTTCATTTGTGATTAACGTTATATATGCGTTTATTTTACTTTTGTCCTAATGCTTCTAGGTGCTTGATAATCATTTAGATGATTTAATTTGTTCACTTGATTGATGTTTGAGAGGACTAGGTTGAGTGTATAATTAACTTGGGTGAAATTGTACAAGAACTTGAATTTTGCTTTAAGAATGAATGATTTTATTGATAAAATAGATATACACTTATCGACCATGTATAGTCACATTAGGGTTGGTGTTTTTAAAATTAGGTTTTGTTAATTGTAACAAAAGATTGAACAATTAATGGAATATTTAACACTTTTCCTTAACTTGATAGAGTATTTTGCAAGTATATTTGAACCATATGTTAACACATATATAGTTATTGAAACTAATTGTGAGAGAAGACTCTTTAAAAGTTACTCCCTCCGGTCCTAAATATAAGACCTAATTGACTTTTTCTGTAAAATCCTTAAAAAAACAAAATAAGTTAATTATAAATTGATTTACCTAATTTTTTCCTTTAAACTAGTTTATTTTACCTATAAACTAATGGATAATCTAAAAATATATCAAATATATCATCATTTAATAACCTATTTCGCAACCTTAGGGGTCGTTTGGTTCGCTGGAACTGGGGGTAGGGAAGTGGAAGTGGAAGTGGAAAATCCAACTTGGATGGTTTGGTTGGATAGAACCCACTTCCACTTCCACTTCCACTTCTACTTCTCTTTCCATCAAAATGGGGTCATTTGAGTTCCCATGCCTAACCTATGGAACCCATCTCACTTCTTGGGAGCCCTTTTTTTCTGACAAGTTTATCCTCAAAAGTTTTGTTTATTGTCAACTCTACCCCTCTCACTCAAACATCAATCTCAAAGGCATATCATTTTCAACTCCTCACCAACCTTCTTCACCACCACTCCAGCGAAGGGTCAGACGCTCCACCACCACGACGGCGAAGGGTCCGACGCTCCACCAACAATATTTGATTACCTCAACTTATTAAATGACTAATTAAGCCTCTTACTTGACCGGATTTGTATCTCAATCCTCATGGAACGGTTTCACTTATCATTTTATTACTTGATATGACGCGTACATTTGCGGTGCTTACAATATTTAAAGGGTTAATTTCATATTGAGTAGTGTTACATTTTTTATTACGTGTGCAGAATAATTGTAATTGAAATGTCCTCGAACATGATGACTTGATCTGATCTATGTTTTAAGTGATCTTTTCTACAAGTATTTCAAGAGATTATTGATAACGAAGAATTCTACTTATAATGAGACAATAAATATGCTAAGTGATTGGTTATATATATTTGTTCTCAAACTAACACTCAATGTTTGATCCAAAAAAAAACTAACACTCAATGAACTCGAGCGTTATGGGAATGCCTAGACCCCCTTTATTTAATTTAATTTGTTCTGCACAATTGGTTGCTTTAATATCCTTTCTATTCTAAAGCACAACTTTAAATATCAGTTGAAAACAATCAGTTCAAAAAATAAAACACAATTTTAAAATAATAAATACTCCCTTTTGTCCTAAATATATAAGCTAAGTTCACTCAACGTTTTTTATTGAAGTTAATAAAACAAATTAGACCACTAAATTTTGACACACACACATATAATATAATATAATATAATATAATATAATATAATATAATATAATTAGGTTACATGTTAGTTTGTAAGTCAAATAAAGTGGTTTTGAAGATAACTCTGACAATTTTAAAATAATTAATTTTACATCCTTAATATCTTTAAATAGGTCAAAGTGATGTTATAATCATTAAAACCTCTAGGAGCATGATCATTTCCACAAAAAAAAAAATTCTCACTTCAAACATATTTTATATTTCGAGTACTCTGACATTATATATAAGTATTCCCAAATATCACCAATGTAAAATTACAAAATTGTAGAAAAAGGCAGTGTGGACAATATATGCATCCATTGGAGAGTTGGTGACAATTATTTCCAACCATAGATTAATAGATTAATAGAAATGCAACAAACATAACATCATGTTTACGATGAGCTTTTGCAACCACAAATTAAGGTTTTCCAAACAGCCCACCTATTTCTATTTGGGTTCACATCATGATTGTTTAATAGTTAATTAAGTTTCAGCTGGATACTATTTTTCGTTGTAAACATTCATTAATAGAAATACATGTGTGATGTATAGACAGATAATAGTTGAACCTTTTAAAAGATTATATGTATTTTCCTAGCTAACATTTAAGAACCTTACTGTCTATAATGTGTAAAAATCATGAGATTCTTGAAATTAAAGTTGAAACCATAAAGAAATTTGCACAGAAATGAGGCGAAAAACACTAGTGGAAAACATTAATTTCACTACATGATTTCGCATTAGTTCCTTAAAGAACTGAAGTAATAATAAATATAACATATTTTCACTTCTGTTGTACAAGGAACTGAAGCCATAATATATATTACGACATCATTTAAATAGGCAACTGAAGCAGTAATTAAGTTAACATATTTTCACTTCTATTGTACAAGGAACTGAAGTCATAATGTATATTATGGCATCACTTAATTAGACAACTGAAGCAATAATTAAGTTTATAATATTTTTGTAACACAAAATATTTGAAACAAAGCTATAAAATAGGAAAACTTTATACAACAACACCAACAAAGTCTTATCTATCTGGTGGGATCGATTACATGGAGCAGATGACGTCATTATGCTTCAGTAGTAGTCATATTTAGCGATAAATGATTAATCAACTAGATCTCTTCGAATAATTTTAGTAAGAGTTTATCCATTAAAAATGTCAAATTTATTTATTGAGTAAGACAATACATAGGAGTTTTTTTTTTTGAACTGAAATACACACTATATAGGAGTTAAAATATAAAAGAATCACAGAAGTTATTTGCCCAAAATAATTATAACACTATTATTAAAAATATATTGATAATGTGTTATTTTTTAGTGCAGAAATTATATATTTTCATCCCACAACAACATTCTCATAAAAGAAAAATCCCACAACAATAAGCACGCACCAATATTAATGACCATTATCAACAAAAAAAAAATACACTTTTTTAATTAAAAAATACCATTTCTTTAAAAGTGAGTTTATAATGGTTTCAATTCAAAAAAGCTATAATACAATAATGATTTCATTTGAAAATTTGATGTAAAAAATCTATTATTAACAATAATACAATAAGTAACCTCCATAACACAATAATTAATAAAATAAAAAATATAATTAACCTCCCACGTATCGTACTGCGCGCTCTCACTCCCACTATATCGCTATTTTCATCTTGCCCCTCTCTTTCTCTTGCTTTTGCCTTTCGTTTCTATCGGTTATAAACACATAGACTTTTTGGAACTCGTGATCTGCTTCTAGTGGTAGTGGAGGCTTCTTATGCTTTCCTCATTCTTGATTTCTACACGTAAACAAAACTTAGGTTGATGCTTTAACAATTCAGGTATGCTTTGATCATTCTTTATGATTATATTCACTTCAGGGCGTTACTTTAAGAATTCAGGTCTGCTTTCCTTTCAACGTGCTATTGTGTATATTTTCATTTTCAATGAACAAATTAAAGAGATCATCACTACCTTATATATAACTGTACACAAACCTCTAATCTAATGCTTATAGGCAGCATGAAAACGGTGATATATGCCTTCATATTTGTATACAATATAATATCAAATCCTCTCCGTAAATTATGGAGAAGCATTACATGGAATTCTTGGTGGCATGTCAAGTAGATGGTCTACAATTTTCGTTTTAGGTATGTGAGTTAAATACTATTACAAGAAATGTTTGGAAATTGTTTTTCTGTTCCTAGATATAAAATCTCTTTTATTTTTTTTGTAGAAGTTAAGGAAGCAAATTAGGCTATTAAATTATAAAATCTCTTGGACTTTTTTATTTAGGTAGTTATGGATCCAAGAACAAGTGATGAACATATGAGCATGGGGTGGATGAGTTTTTAGATTATGCAACAAAAAATGTTCTTAACAATAATGAACTATTATATTGTTTTTGTGTTAAGTATTGAATAGCCTACGTTTAGGCACTAGAGAAATAAAAGATCACCTAATTTGTTTTGGTGGATTCTACAAAGCATATACAATTTGGGTACTGCATGGTGAATCTAAAAAACGTAGTGCATATCAAATTGAAGAAAATGATATGGATATGGATAGAGATATATATAGGTCGAATTGAAGATATGATCCATGATATTGGTGCTTTTTTTTCAGACATGATATTGGTGCTGAGGCCTTTGAACAAATACATTATGATACTCTGTTTGCGGATGCTAAAAAGCCTTTATATGAAGGGTGCAGAAAATATACCTGGTTAACAGTAGTGTTGAAGTTTGTCATTTTGAAAATCAAAATATGGGTTGAGTGATAAGGGTTTATTTCACTGAGTTTTTGACTCTTTAAAGATGTACTTCCAAAAGGTAATGAACCTCCGCATCCGGACTATGAAGCAAAAAAGATATAGTGCCCAATGAGATTGCAATATAAAAAGATACACACTTATTACCTGTTAGAGTATTGCTTATTACTTGTTAAGATACACGCTTATTACCTGTTAGTATACAATTTTTTAGAATATTGCTTAGTACCTGTTAATTTTTTTATTTAATTTGCAGCATTATCAAAGTTTGAAGCCATATTCGGAGGCAGAGATGAGAGATACACAACCTTTGGTCATAATACTTTTTGGATTTATCAAAATTAGAGTAGAAGAAAAGTATTTAATGATTATGCTTTGCAACTAGTCAAAACATATTAGACATATTTACTTCTTTTGAACACGAGACATATGCACTTGTTTAACCTTTTATTTTGGTTGAACATAATTAGTTGTTTTGAATATTTGATGAATTTATGTTAGTTTTCATGGTGGTACATTGGATATATGATTTTTTATTCTCAAAAGATCCATTTATTTAAATTTTAAAATTTTATATATATATATATATATATATATATATATATATATATATATAATTATTACTTCACCATAATAAACAAATATCGCATCAGTTGTATTTCATATGATGTCATAATATATGTTTTACCGCTTCAGTTCTTTGACAACCGAAGCCAAAATATATCTAATTACGACTTCATGTCCATTTGACTGAAGCCATAATAGTTTATTTTCCGCTACATCTAATTCTACTACACCTTCTTTGGTGTAGTGAAAATGCAATTTTAACTGAAGCCAAATATACTATTTTGCACTAGTGAAAAGAAATTGGAAATCTGGAACACATACACATTCACCGTATAAAATTGACTCCGCAATACTGTCACACACACACACACACTTATCAGAAAATGGTATATAAACATGTATTCTTCAGTACATATGTTTAATTAATATGAATTTATTAAAGAGATTCGCGTCCCTTGCATGCAACTTTATTTATGGATGGATAGTTTATAATAAAATGGAATCGACACATTATAAGGGATGGATGTAGATAGTGGTAGCTAAGATTTATGTCGTTGAAAGCTATATATATAAAAATTATGGATCTATAAGAAATTTGAAGGAAGGGAAATGTAACTACTAGCGAATCTCCATCTCACATATAAAATATATTTGATATATATACGGATAAAGGCATTTTCTGTATCCTGAAAGTGTCTGTATGTGAAACATGCATCTACAGGTATCTACAAATATTTCTGCTCAATACCATTCCATAAGGGTTTAAAATGAAGTAATATCACCCTAAGTCCTAACGGTTAAAAAATTTGCATTAACAATTCAAAAACTAACATTAACCAGTAATTTTTTTAATAGTCCTGATGACTTTACTCTTTTTAAAAACTTTAAATGATATTAAGCAAAAAAGCCTTCTGAATACTCTCAGTTTTTTGTGAATGATTTCAGAGCAAACAAATAAATGCACTATAATATAAACGTAATGTTCTTATCTTACATTTAACATTTGATTATTCCAATATGGTAGCTAGAATACATAGCTCTCACAAAAAGTATCATCTATTCAGCACAGCTCTCACAAAAATTTATCAGCTATTCAGCACCCAATTAATCTGAATGCACCCTTGATACAATTTTTTTCAAGTTATTTTTATAATTATAATAATTAGCTAGGGGAATCAGAACACAACAAAAAAAGAACATCCTTAATGGCCACAAAAGTGATGATATTATTATTAGTTTTGCTGGTTGTAAGTTAGTTGACTGAGCTGCGAGACTGACACGTGAGATCTTCATCATTACCCTAACAAGTGGCAAATGACTAATCCTACATTATATAATATTCCAAACATTATTGTATATGTTCTTCATTCAAACCTCACTATCCTATTGGATCTGATACGTATTTAGTGGGAGCTCACGGTTGTTAATTAAATTAGCTTTTTTTATTAAAAGAGATATATTTAATTTATACTTTAATACAATTTGAAAAAAGTTTGTGTAATAATAGTAAAAATAATAATCTACCCCAAACAGTAATGAGTCTGGATAGAATTCTAAATGGTAAAGTCTCACGGTTGAATATAACGTCGATAGCAAAAAAAAATATATATATATATAACATGATTATATTCTTTACATCAGGAAAATGAATATTTTAAATGATAAAATTAGAAATAGATAGAGGAGGTGGAGACCATTCTCTTGCTTCTATATGCCACATCCCGCTTCAGAGAAGTTTATTAAAAAGAGTTGGTTTTCACCTTAAAAAATGTGGTTTTGAAATCCCCATCTCTAACAAATAACTCTCAAGACTTGTAATCGTTACAATATTGATAATGTTTTTATTCCGAGCCCACCATCTGAAGAGGGTTCTGACCAAAAGAACTAACCAAGAGAGATTTGAGTGAAGTTTTGTAGTATAGATCTAGCCGTAGGTGTTAGCTCTCAAGGAGGCGTATTGTCACGAGTCTCATATCCAAGTGAGGTTTCATTAAAAGGGATGTCTAAGGCACTGGTTACAGTTTCATTATAAAGCACCAACTAACAAATTTATTTTATCAATTTTATAAGACATTTGTTAGTTTT